>CM053590.1:41891969-41942497 GCA_028646515.1 Pseudochirops corinnae
TTCCTTCCCATTTCTTATAGCACAATAGTATTCCATTACATTCATATACCATAACTTGTTCAGCCATTCCCCAATTGATGGACATCCCCTATATTTCCAGTTTTTTGCAACCACAAAGAGAGCTGCAATAAATATTTTTTCCAGCACTACTTTCTACAGGATGCCTTTCCCGATCTCCCACAGTTGCTAGTACCCACCCTTCCTAATCCACCTTGTATTTATTTATTCAGTGTCTACTTTTATATGGACCTGTCTGCTCCAGTATAATGTAAGCTCCTTGCAGGGACTGTTTGGTTTCTATCTTTGTATCCCTCGCAGCTAACACAGGACCTAGACCATAGTAGGTGCTTAATAAATGCTTGTGGATTGGCAGTCTCTGAATTTATTGTTTTGACAATTTCATATAGCCCTGTAGTATTCCATTGTATTTCTGTACCACCAAACCCAGTTCCTACTTCTTTGTTCCACAAAAAGTAATGCTGTGAATATTTTTGCGTATGTGAGAACTTTATTTCTTCGGCCTCTTTGGGGTATATGTCTAGCAGTGGCATTTCTAGGTCAGAGAGTATGGACATTTTCATTATTTTTAAAGCATTGTTCCAAATTGTTTTTGAGAATAGTTGAACTCATTTATAGTTTAAATAGTGAGCAGGTGTGCCTATCTTTTCAGGATCTCTCCAGCATTAAATATTTACTGAATTTTCTAAGTATTGATGAGTGTTTTGCCAGCCTTGAAAATGAAATTAACAGTGTAACTTCCTAGAAATTCTGACTAGGCTATTGATTTGAGCCTTCCAGGCTTTTTTAGCGGCTGGAATGTTTTGGTTCAACTTTATGATTTTGTACTAATCTATGCTTGCATTGTTTTTCCTCCTCTTGCTTGTCACTGTATTGTTCTGTCATAGATTTTAAACTCTTAGAGAGCCAGGAAACTTTATGCTAAATTTTTTTTGTATATTGTCCAGTGTTTTTGCCATATGTCCTTTTGGGTATTTAGTAAATGCTTTTTGATAAAAAATAATGAAGCTTGACTCAGAAGTTGTTTACTTACATGATGTAGCAAAAAATCACATTTACATAGTGCTTTTTGGTGGTGGGGGGGAAGGTAAGGCAATTGGGGTTAAATGACTTTGCCCAAGGTCACACAGCTAGTGTGTCAAGTGTGTGAGGCCAAATTTGAACTGAGGTCCTCCTGACTCTAGGACTGGTGCTCTATTTACTGCACCACCTAGCTGCTCCCACATAGTGCTTTAAAGTTTCCTACAACAACCCTGTGAGGTAGGCATCCACCAATGGCCATCCAGCTGCCTAGTATTAGAAGAAAGTCAGCAGTCCTCTCCTGGTGCTTTTCAGGCAAAAGCAACTTTAGGAAGTTTGTCACCTGAGGCTACGTGGTTTCACTTTAAATCTTCAAGCAGAACTTAGCCTCCTGCTTGTAGTTTCCTTCTGATAAAGAACAGGCAGTGTATGGGCTCCAATGGAGGGAAGGAAGAAAGCTCAGAAATGGCCAGTTAAGCAGTCTGACGTCACAGAAATTGTACTGGTCTTGAGTCGCTCAGAGCTGAACCCTGGCCAACCACTTCTAGCTCCCTCCTCTGGGACAGGTCCTTCGGTCTCTTTTGGTTTTATTTTCATCTATAAAAAGGGGATGATGTTATTAATACTTAATCTGCCTCACAGGGTTATTGTCGCCATCAACGTGGATAGTTTATATTAGAGGACTGAGTAAACCTTGAAGCACTATGTTAACAATTTTTCAGGTCCAGAAAGTTGAATGTTTCTTCCCTGTCCCATTGACTGTCTTTCTTTCAGGTTCTCAGAGATGTCTTTCCATCCATTTTGTCATTGTCTCAGAGTTTGTTGCACTCCACAGACCAGAGTGTGATCTCCTTTGGCAGTCTTCTTTACAAATATGCCTTCATGTCCTTTGACACATATTATCAACAGGTATTCTGGAACACACAGCTGGGGGGCAAATGGGGAAGTGATAGAGTTCTAAGTGGATAATTTGGGGTTTGGGGTTTTTTTTTTTGCTATTTGGAAAAATTATGATTCAGACTTAGCATTTGGGTTGACTAGTTTTGTCATAACATTTCTTTACTTGATTGCAATAACCATCAGTTAATTTCTGAACTTGAAGTATGGCTATTGTTGTTTTTAATTGGACTCCATATAGCAGGGATTGTTAAATAATTTTAGATTTGAGTGTGATAAGGAGAGAGGCACAGTTTTACAATTTAATTATAAATATCTAGTTGCCTATTGATCCTGGAGCTGTTTTCTTGAAGAAAACATAAGAGTGTACCAGCAAATTAAAAATGAGCTCCAAGACCAGGGTTCTTCACCGTTTTGTGATCTGGGCTTCTGAACCCCTTCTCAAAATAATATTCTTAAGTGCATAAGATTACAAAGAAAACCAACTATTTTAAAATATAGTTATCAATTTTTTTTTAAGTTCATGGATCTCAGGATAAGAAACTCTTTCTAAGACTCCTTTCTCTGAACATGAGCCATGAAGTGAAAGTGATAGCAACTGTAGTTCTTTAGAGAAAAATTATGAAAACGGTGCTGGGCAAATCACACTGTATAGGGTGGAAAAGTAATTGACCCAGGAGTCAGGAGAGTCTCAGTGCCCAGGAGCTCTGTGACATATTTCCTATATGACAGACAAGACACTCCATTTTTTAGGGTCTCAGTTTTCTCATCTGTAAAATGAGGGTTATAGGGGCAGCTAGGTGGTGCAGTGAATAGAGCACTGGCTCTGAAGTCAGGAGTTCCTGAGTTCAAATCTGGCCTCAGACACTTAACACCTAGTAGCCATGTGACCTCAGGCAAGTCACTTAACTCCAATTGCCCTGCCTTACCCCCTCCAAAAAGCAAAAAAAAAAAAAAAAAGAGGGTAATAGGATCACAGTGTCATAGAGTGAGAGCTGACAGCATCCTCAGAAGCCTTCAAGTCTAATCTCATCCCTCTACTGAGCGTAATAGAGGTTAAGTGACTTACTAGTGTCTGAGACAGGATTCAAATTCAAGGTTTCTTACTCCAACTCCACCTTTTGCATCTCCAAGCTACCACTTATTAAATTTCCCCCAGAGCACTTAAGTGATTTTCCTAGGGTTTCCAGAGCTAGTAAGTTTCTGAAGGCAGAATTTGAACCCAGGTCATCCTGACTCTAAGCCCAATGCCTTATCCACTGTACCACCTAGCTAGGTATTGGGCTTGAAGACTGAAAAGGACTCCCCCAACTTGATAAGTCTAAATACAGAGGTGAGAGGGAAATAAAACACAAACACACACACACACACACACACACACACACAGAGTAAGAGTCTGCTGTAGGAGTGATTTAGATCTGAAAAAAACTGAAGTAAAGAGAGGGAAACGATGTGCCCACAGTGTCATGTCTAGTTAAAAGTGAAGGGAACGAGTGAGTCAAGGGATGTGGTTGGTGCAAGCACACTTACATCTCTGTAATTCTAGCGGTACTATAACTAGCACTGAGACATGATAGGCACAGTCTGCCAGAGGGCAGGAAAATATGCAAGTTGGAGAAGAGATGGCACAAGACCACTGTACTGTAGTTCTTTGTTTCACTTTTTTCTAATTGCTTTTCTCCTGGCAGGAAGTGATTGGCGCTTTAGTGACTCACGTCTGCAGCGGGAATGACACTGAAGTAGATATCGCCCTCGAGGTGCTCTCAGAGCTGGTGGCTCTCAATCTGTCTGCTGTGAGACTTTATGCTGTCTTTGTGAAGGTGCTTTTTTGCTCCTCAGCCCTGGACCTCTCTCTGTTAGCTTAAGCACATTTTTTAGTGCCTCTTCTTATGTGCAGACCATAGTCACACAGCTGTTAGACAGCAGGGCCAAGTGTTTATGATTGGGGGAAGCAGTGCCATGTCTGGAAACAGCTCTGGATTTGGAGTCTCAAGACCTGAATTTGAGTGGCAGCTGCCGCTTCCAAATGCCTGTGTGACCTTGATCAGGTCCTAGAGTTCTCTTCCACCTCTTGAGCTATGATCCCACAATCTGCTTGGGGTGGTAAGGCACATGCATGAAGAAACAGGAAAATAAGCCTTTTCAGAACAGCCATAGACTGAGCTGTGAGCTGAGCTGGTGGGGACAAGGGTTAGAGGCTGTGCTTGATTTTACTGTGAGAATCAATGGTTTTTCCTTTTGTTTATTAAAGTGATAAATGAATAGCATGAGATCTCCAGTTAAATCCTCACTCACAAGTCATCATGAGATGAAATCTCTAACATCAGCTGTTATAACTGGAGCTTCTTATACTATCTTTTGAACCTGTGCATTGTGTGCACGCATGCGCGCTCACACACACACACGTGTGTGTATTTAATCATTGGCTAATAAGATTTCAAGATGACATAGTCCAATTCTTCTTTTCACAGATGAGCAAACTGAGACCCAGAGAGTAGAAAACAGCTAGTCACAGAGCTAGGATAGGAATGTGGGTCTGACTCCAAATTCAGGATTTGTCTACTGTACCTTTTCTAGGCAGCTAATCCACATTGGTCTCGAGAAAGTGTTCATTCCTATACTTCATGGTCTGATTACTATGGTGTTTTTCCTTCACAGGGCATTCTGGATTATCTAGATAATTTGACCCCTTCTCAAATACGAAAACTGTTCTACATTCTTAGTACACTGGCATTTAGCAAAGGACATGAAGACAACAGCCACATTCAGGTAAGAGGCATCATGAGGGGGAGAAAGCTGTCATCCTATATCTCTCCTCCATTTTTCAGCCAAATTCTTTGAAAAAGCTGTCTATACACACTGTCTCTACTTCCTTCCTCTCAAGCATCCCTCAGCACTTTGGAATCTAACTTCCAGCTTCTTTCAACTGAAAATACTCTCTCCAAAGTTAGCAATGATCTCTTAATTGCCAAATCTGATATACTTTTCTTGGTCCTCATCCTTTCTCAACCTATTTGCTGCATTAGACACCATCAGCTCCTCTCCTTTCTGGGTTTTCATTACACTACTCTTTCCTGGTTCTCCTCTAACCTTTCTTAACCATTCCTCAGTCTTATTTGCTGGTTCATTATCCATGTCACTCTCCCCAATGTGAGTGTTCCCCAAGGTTCTAAGCTGAGTCCTCTTCTCTTCTCCCTCTCTGTGTTTCTCTCCCCCTCTCCCTCCCTCCCTCTGATGAAAGTCATTGGTCCCTACACAAGAAAAGCTCTTAAATTTCATGTACCAACAGTTAAATCTGCCCCTTTACCACCACTGCTACAAAAACAGAAGGGGGCCACAAAGGACTGGAAGCTATTTTGTGTTTTTCTTTCTCATGGGTTATGATGACCAAAGAATTAATCACCAGATAACTAGCTTAGTGGGGATGAGTTTCTTATACTTAGCTAGGCTGATCATCAGAAAATAGTGTATTACTATGGTTTTATGTAAAGCCTTTCCAGGATGGTAGATCCTGCCAGAAGTATTTCCCTGGCATAACCTTTGATAACTCAGAATCACATATTTGCCGTTCCTGGTATGGAAGCAAGACTATGGTGTTCTCTGGTAGTCTGTCATCCAAGAACTAGCCAGAGCTATCCCTGCTTAGCTAATGAGATTGAATTAATTTTTCTAAAATACAGCTTGATCATGTCACCCCTTACCCATCTTAAATACTTTTCTATGACTCTTCATTACTTACCAAATTAAGTCCAAACTCTTCCCCCTGGCATTTAGACACTTCTGTGTTTTGGTCCCACCTTCATTTCCAATCTTACTTTTCTTCCATTCTTTCAATTTATACACTCTATTCCACATAACTTGTACAGTTCAGATTCTTGAATATGTTCCTTCTGTTTCTCACATGTGTGTGTTTTTTGTGGTGTTGTCTGCCAAAGATCCCCTGAGCTCTTGCCTGCTCTTCAAGGCTAAGCTCAAATACAGATTGCTGCCATGAAGTCTTTCTTGATCCTTTTCCTCCTAGCCAGAAGTCACTTTTTCTTTCAACTCCCATACGCCTTTGTACCTATCTAATTGTACTTGAATGCCTCTGGTTCTGCCTTTTTAAGTTTTTTGTTCTTGTTTTCTCTTCCCTTATGCATGTAAGGGAAGTTTCCCTGTGAGCTCTGTGAGGACAGAAACTATCTTATGTTCTTCTTTGTATCCTCAATAACATCTCCCACAGTGCTTCACATCTGTTACCTAATATGTATTTGATAAATATTTGTTGAATTAATAAATGCCAAAGTGGATGAACAGATTGTACTGGAATCTAAAATTCCTGGGATCAGTTCATGCATTTATATGGAAGTTACTATGGAATTTAACTTTGAATAACAAACAGCTTCATTGTATTTCTACTAAGGTGTTTTTTAGTACTGCTATTTGTAGAATAGTGAATAGGATTTCCTTGTAAGATTTTACACCTTATATTTTCTTAAGTATCTCTCTGAAGACATGTGTCTTAAGGCTAAGGTAACCTATGTAGTGCCCAGTCAGAAGGTACCCATTCCTGTCTTTTCTCCTGGCATGAGGCTTTCTCACTTAGGTTTTTCATATTGTTGTTTTCTTTTTTTTAATATAAATTTTAAAATTTTATTAATACTTTTTGTTTTTTCGTAGCAGACAGATCCCAACAAACAAGCAGACAAATCTTGTGTGTTTATTTAGAGCAATGATTTTGAAGCCTTTAGGAACAAGGAACCTTTCTATATTGCTCATCACATAGGAACTATATAAGAGCTATAATGTTAAGAGAGAAGCTGGAAGTGATGCAGCAAGCAGAAGTCAAGTATGGTTCCCCTGACCATGCTTTCTTTCCTGGAACTCCTCAAAATGCTTTGTGGAGCTTGGGGAATTTAAAGGAACCATATGTGGAAAACATGAGTTTAGGATCAAGAAAAAAGTACAGAGATGAATAGCATAAGGTGGGAATTCCAATATTCTTTCCTTATATCTGGTCCTGGATGCTGCAGTTTCCATCATGTCACATGAGCCTTTCTGTTAATTCTAGCAACACAGATCCCGGGAACATGAAATAGGCTGATAGATCATTTTCTTTAGAAGAATCATGTTTGGATTTATATACATGTCCCTGATGCCTCTACATATAAGTGGATAACTAATTTTAGTTTTCCATGTTCTCTTATAGACTGGTTAGAAAACATAATAGCTTATTTAGGATAACTAACAACTTCTTTCCTTATTTTTCTGTATCCTTTGTAGGATGATATGTACCTGGTGATTCGAAAGCAGCTTTCCAGTACTGTATTCAAATACAAACTAATTGGGATTATTGGTGCCATCACCATGGTGGGTAGTATGGCAGCAGACAGGTGAGAGTGGGCTGAGTTTGAGCCTCCTAAAGTTGTAGATTAGAAATTGACCTTATAGTCATAGGGTCATAGAACCTTGAGATCATCAGGTCCACCTTTCTGTTTTTAGGCAGAGTAGGTGGTATCATCCCCACTTTGCTACAGCCTAGATCTAGGAAGGCTGTGATTTACTTGTCCAAAGTTTCAGAGCTCTGAGTAGCAGAAGGAAAACCATAACTGACATTAAAGAGAGCAGAGCCCTAGACTGAAAGTCAGAAGAATCTTGGCTCTAGGTTTAACTCTGATACTAGCTAGCTATGTGACTTTGGGGAGGTCACTTAAACTCTCATTCTTGATCTGTTAAATGAACAGTTTAGGCTAAATGAACATTAAGGTCCCTTTCGATTTTAAGATCCCATGTTCTATATTTCCTGCCACTTAGTCCTCTAAGTAACTATGAACCACGATAATAATGCTAACCTCCCTTCACTGCCCCACCCAAAGTCTCACTTTTTTTTTTCATTTTTGCACAGATCTGTCGGTGACAGATTTCACTGCTTTCGCAAGTAAAAGAAAAAGAGTTCAGTTTGTTTAACTTGTTAAACAAGCAAGAGTTTGTTACTAGTTATAGCTCTTATAAACATGTTCATGGTATGGTAAAAATAAACCAAATGATTACTCTAGAGAAAAATCACCCTTGGGGAGATCTTCACTTGTATACAAAGAGAAGGAAATCAGCAGCTACTTGTTCTTCCCTCCCTTTATTAAATGGATTTATAAAACTAAATGGTGAACTCCAGTTTATGCAAAATGACTCATGGATTGGAGATTCAGGATTCAGAGCTATGTATAAGACAGGAATTGTAGAGTTATTCTAGAGATTGGCTATGGCTGAGGTCCCCAAAATGTTTTCATGGCTCAACACCCTTTCACATTCTGCAGTTCTTTTCCCAGAATCTCACCTCCTCTTTTCCCAATATCGACCAGTATAATAATAACCTGTGTTTTTGTAGTGCTGTTCTCATCTTATCTGTGACATTGTGGCTGTTGCTTCATTAATGCTCTACTTGTGAAACTGAACTTCCAAATTCTGAACTGTCCCAAATGACAGCAAAGGGATTGGAGTCCTAGCAAGGTGATGAACTTGGGGCACAGTGACTTCTACTTGGAATTGCTTTGTCAGGGCATTTCTAAGGGTGTAGGAGACACTTTTGGAGTCCCTCCAAATATCTTCAGGATGTAGTGGAAAGAACATTGGACTTGGAATTAGGAGACCTGGATTTAAGACTTGGTGCAGCCATTTATTAGCCCTGTGACTGGGGAGAAGTCATTTAATCACTCTGCCTCAGATTCTCATATGTGAGAGGGGATATTCGTAAATAGTGCAGCCTATATGCGGCATAGCATGAGGAAGGCATTTTTAAACCTTAACGAGCTACAGAAGTAATAGTTCTTTTATTTGCTCGTCATAATATTCTTAAGTTAGGAGTTATTTACATTGGTGGACTTTTCTTGATAAGGATTTTCAGTGCTACAGCCCATCTTGAGTACAACCCCCATGAGCCCTCCCCCTGTGCTTTTATCTCTCAGGGAAAATTGGACCCACTGACTTGTTTGTGGCAAAATGTTCTGCACCACATTTGTACAACTGAACTCATTGTCTTTCTGCCAAAATCTTTACTGCTTTTAACTTCCCCATTTCCATCAACAGTGTGGCTCATTACCCTGGGGTCACTTGGAAGCATTTCCTCACCCTCACATCTAACAAGCTCTCAGGTTGTTTCGGTTCTGTCTCCACAATATGTTTCTTTCCATTCCTGCTGAAGCTGCCCTAGTGCAGGCTCTGATTAGATCTCAACGACAGAATTACCTCTTAATTGTATTAGCTCTTAATGTGTATTTCCCATCTCTGCACACCATCCTTCACACTTTTACCAAAGTAATCATCCTGCGTCATGGGTCTGGCCAACTGAATCCCCACTCTCAGGCTTTAAAACACTCAATGTGGCTTCCTATTGCCTTCCAAGTAAATATAGACACCTTAAAATGGCATTAAAGGTCCTCCAAAATCTGACATTTTTTAGCCTTATTTCATGCAGTTTACCATTGTATATTTTACTTGCTAGCCAAAATGAATTTTGTAGCAATCCAATCTGTCTTTTCTTTTCCTCTCTAACCTCTCTGCATTTGCCCATGCATCTCCTGTGTCTAAACCAGACAACTCCTCCATCACTGCCTGCTGAAATCCTTTCTCTTCCTTTCAGGCTTAGCTTGGCTGCCATTTCTTCCATGAATCTTTCCCAGCTAAATATGATAATTCTTACTACAAACCTATTGTGCTCCTCTGTTTGGACTTTTCCTATGAATTTGATTCCATTCCAGCCTGTGTCGTCGTTATTTTTCTTATGTCTGATCTCTTCACTTGACTGTAAACTCTTTGAGATTAGAAATTTTTTTTTTAAATCTTTGTATCCACAGTAATTACCAACAGTCATAGAATATCTTCAGGACGTATGTAACTTTATTGGTGTTGGTGTTCCCTCCACCAAGGCAGATAGCAACTCCTTAATAGACAGTCGTCATTAGTTTCTGTGGCTGAAAAAAGTGACATCATTTTGCTTATGATTTGTCTTTCTAAACTTAACTAATCTGATTGGTCCTCAGACAACAGAAAACACATCCTTGCTAAACCCTATATTTAGAGCATGTCAGGATAGAATCTTAGGGGTGGGAAACCTTTGACGTAAAGGCCACATGTGGTCCTCAGTGGCCTTCTAGGTCTTCAAGTGCAGCTCTTTGACAGAATCCAGACTTCACAGAGTAAATCCCTTTAATAAAAGCATTTGTTCTGTAGAACTTGGACTCGGTCAAAAGGCCACACCTAAGGACTTTGAAAGCCATGTGTGGCCTTGAGACTGCAGGTTGCCTCCCTGTGATTAGTAGCGACTTAAATATAGAAGGTACTTAATGAAGGTTTATTTAACTGAATGGAAAAATAAGAACTGAGGTTATTTACTGTTTCCAAAGTGATGCTTCTGGCCACAACCCAGATGGAGCAGAACTAAGCAGTGATCGCTGCAAGCAGGTAAGTAGCCTTTTTGCTTATAACAAGATATAAGTAGGTGCTTGATGGTTCCCTCACTGCTAATTCAGAGAAGGAGGGAAAAGTGGATTCCACTCACCCACGATTCCCAAGCACATGAATTTACATTGTTTTGTCTACTATCATAACACCTTTGGAAAAGGGCATTATTTTTTGTGTGATTGCTAGAGGTAAGGGAACAAGGAGTTTGGCAAGTGTGGCTGATACAGGGATAAAGATAGGTCATCAACATTGCTCCAAAGGTGCCTGAGAAGACCTTATTCAGGAGGCAGCAGGGGCTCTGGAGTCAGGAGACCTGGGTTCAAATACAGTCTCTGACACTTAGTACCTGTGTGACCTCAGGCAGTCACGTAATCTCTCTGAGCTATCTGTGAAATGAAGGGGCTGAACCTGATGGTTTCTGAACTCCCCTCCTGCTCTAGATCTGTGGTTCAGTCACTTACCAGCACTGTGGAATTAGCTTATGTGGAGTGAAACAAGCTCTTGACCAGAGCAAGGTGTTTTCCTCATGAGAAGGTGTTGAGGGTTTTGGAAAGAAGGTGTGACTGAGGTCCTCCACAGTGCCTTGGGCGGGGGCTTGGGCAGGGAGGACGGAGGGGAGTGGGAGGGGAGAGTGGTTGGTTTATTGTTGCTGTTGTTTTTTAAGGTGTGCTAATAGGTAGGTTTTGCTCTTTTCCTACTTCCATAGATGACCTCTTTATTACAACTGGTGCATTCTTGCAGTGAACAGTCTCCCCAGGCCTCTGCACTATATTATGATGAATTTGCCAACCTGATTGCAAAAGGAAAATTGCCTCCAAAAGCCCTGGTATGGCTGAGTATTCTGAATCACCAAGTGATGCGTGAGACTGGCTCTGTAGCTGTGGGTACTTTAGATGATCCTTACTGACCAGGAGGTCGGGGGAGGGCAGTGGAGAGGGACAGAAACGGAAAGGAACATTATCTGAGGTGTGTCTGAGCTCTTTGGGAAGGACCAGTCCTCGGCTCTGCTGTTTCTTAGTGGCCTCTTACCCAAACATATTTCTTCTTTGTCTTTTGAAGGAGTGGATTGAACAGACTATATGTGGTGATTTCCAGGATGCATTTGTGGTAGATCTCTCTGCTCTTCCAAAGGTTAGGTAAGTACTCTCTGTCCCCTAGTTTGGTTCCATTTTCTTGTGACATTTTCTCCTATTCATTAGACTTTTCTTTCCCTTGCATTATTAAATATCAGACATCTGGCATTTAATCTGGCATTCAGGGTTTTTCTAATATCTTCTTAAAATCAATAACATGATTATTTTCCTCCAAGTCACAAGGCCCTTCCATTACCAGAGCTGCTTTCTTAAGTAAGAAGAGTCTCCCACAGTGGTGTTTGTTTCCCTCTTGGTCAGACAGCTGTTTCTATGTCATTTCCTTCTCCCAAATCAGATTAAAGTTGGCTCATTAACTTGGTATAATATTTCCCCACAACCTCAGCTACTACTTGTTCTGGGAAATATGAGGTGTTGTCTTTTTTCTTTGCAGTGATTATCCCTTTCTGGTAAAAGCCGTGTATGGCCTGGATGAAGATGAGAGTCAGGATGGAATTGCCATCAACCTTCTGCCACTTCTCTTGCATCATGATCTTGGGAGTGATATGGGTGTAATGACTTCCCGGGACCAAGACCAAAAGTCAGTAAAGTTTCTCTTTTTCCAAAGCCCCCGTCTATGTCTTAAATGTCCACTGGCAAGCCCACAGTTCTTTGAAGTCTCAGACACTTGGGCAGGAATGGTTCTCCTGGGCTGGTCACAGTAGAAAGGATGGAAAAAATAGGGGGCTTCCTTGTTCCTAGTCCAGGAGACTGTATGTCCCTCTCACTTAGCAGTAAATGCTATGATGGGCAGTTTTCTTTTGCCAGCATTTACCTGTTCCTTTGCCTTTTCTCTTTGAACCTGCCTTTGTCAGCTTCACTACCTGCACCCCCTACCTTCAGTGAGACCAGAAAATATCTGCTAAGTACAACCTCTTTACCTAGTCCTTAGTCCCTAACATTAGTTGGCTTCCTCTGACAAAATCCTTGTTACTAGTAGTTGGGCTTCCTTAATTATAATTTAGAAATGAAATTGTAAAATGACACTGAAAAGTCTTTGCTCTTTTTTCTAGGTTAGTGTCTCCAATGTGCCTGTCACCTTATTTCCGGTTATTGAGGCTTTGTGTGGAGAAACAACATGGAGATTTGGAGGAGATTGACGGTCTACTAGGTACACAAGAAAGCTTTGGGTCCCATTTCTCTGTAATCTTTGTTTATCTTTTCAGTAGATTGCAGGGGAGGCTACATCTGAGTGCATGGTGGCAAGGTCACCTTTCTGTGGAAAAGACTTATTCTTGAGATGTAAGGGAAGTAATGTTATTGTCCATGAAAGAATCCTTTTGCAAGTGTGGAGAAAGGTAGTAAGTAGGAAGTAGGATTAGCTCTTGAAGGTAGCAAAATCTGGAACCTTTAGTTTGAATTAAAGGAAAGGAAAGATTTTTTTTTCCTTCTCTTTCAGATTGCCCTTTATACCTCACTGACCTGGATCTTGGAGAGAAGCTAGGATCCCTCTCTGTACAGGAGCGTTCCTTTAGATGCTCACTCTTGTTCCTTGTTATTAACTGGTTCCGGGAGGTATGTGCACACCTACTGAGGAGGATAAAAGAGGTCCTGGAAGGCAGGGTCAGTCTCGTCTAAACTTTGTACTTCCTCAGGAGCAAGTCTAGTGCTCTGCATCCAGGAGGTGTTTAATAAATGTGCTTTTGTAGCCTTGCATCCAGGAGGTGTTTAATAAATGTACTTGTAGGCCTGCATCCAGGAGGTATTTAATAAATGTACTTGTAGGCCTGCATCTAGGAGGTGTTTAATAAATGTACTTGTAGGCCTGCATCCAGGAGGCAGCCCATTGTCACATTTACTTCTATCCAGCCTCCTTCCATTCCTTGCACCTAAGTCTGGGAGATATTTCCATTTTCTGTTTCTTAGGTTTTTGGCAGTCGTGGCTAATAATAGCATCTCATATTTGTGTAGTATTTTTACATTCCAAGTCTCTTGACATTCATTGTCTCATTTACTATCATAATCCTATGAGGTTCAATAAAGAGTTTTTTAGTCACATTTTCTAGATGAAGGGACTTGAAACCCAGAGAAACTGAATGACTTTCCCAGGGCCCCATAGCTAGTGAGTGACCTCATCTTTGCGCCGTGATCCCAGCAATCTGTTTTTGGGCTGATCTGCAGCCACAGGTCCCTGACTGCGCTGATGAATAGCATCTTTGAGGAATTCACTTCAACCTTTAATCTGCTCTTAGAACGTGCAAGTCATAGTACCAAGTCATGTAGGAGAGACATGAGTAGCCTTGCCCTTAGGAATTTGCTTGTTGATGGTAGTGCAGGGATAAAACTAGTATATAAATGACTGTGTCCTGAGAAATGCATAAAGTGCTGCAGAGGTCCATGTTGAGAAGGGTCCTAGGATCATAAGTTTAGATTTGGAAGGAACCTGAGAGGTCATCTAATTGGACCCCTTTAATCCACAGAAGAAGAAAATTAGGCCCAGGCCTCAGGCAGAATTTGAACTGAGAGGTCCCTGGCCCAAGGTCTCAGAAATCCTGTCCACATGGCTTTCTCAGCCTTAAGAAGCTTAGTCATTGCCCATGAAGGGAAATGGCAACGAAGAAACCCTTGAAGGACCAGTTAGTGTTTATGCATTAGAGGCTGTTTGGTGGTGGCAGGAGCACTGAGCCTGGAGCTGAGAAGTTTTTAGTTTCTGCTCCAGTCCTGGGCAAGTCAGTCTCTGTTTCTGAGCTTCAGCTTTCTCATGTCTGAAGTGAGTATGATCATGACCAGAGCCTCCCACTTCATAGAGTTGTGAGGCTCCAAGGAGACAAATTATGGAAATTGCTTGGCAAATGTTAATAACCCACATAATCATTAGTCATGATTATCATGCAGCTCTTGGTAAGGGTGTCTTATGGGCTTTTTCAGGTTGTGAATGCCTTCTGCCGACAGAAGTCAGCTGAGATGAAGGGGAAAGTGCTGATCCGCCTACGGCACATCACTGAGCTACAGATGCTGCTGGAGAAGTATTTGGCAGGTGAGAAAAATAGACCCTTTTTGCCCTTTGTTATGGCACATTAAGTTTCCTTAAATACTAGTATCACAATTCCTTTAGCCACTCATTTAGTCAACAAGCATTTTATATTTTTTAAGGGCTCTGAGCCAGGCACTGTGCTGGGAGCTGGGAATATAAAGACAAAATGAGCTGTCCCTGCCCTCCAAGGGCTTCCATTCTATTGGAGCAGACAACACGTACATGCATAAGCAAGTCAGTGCACCAAGTAATGTAGGAGACATTCCTGTATGCAAAATAAATATACACTTATGTTGGGAGGGAAGGAGTAGTAGGGAGAAATTAAGGAAGTGATACTTGAGTTAGGATTCTTCAAGGTGATGGTCAGGAAGGGCAAAGGGGCAGCCTGTGCAAGGTATGGAGATGGGAGAGGAAGTATTATGTGTATGAGGAAAAGCAGGAAAGCCAATTGGACTAGACCATAGCATGTAGTAAAGGGAATAAATTAAAATAGGGTTGGAAAAGTCTAGATCGTGAAGGGCTTTAAATGCCAAACAGGAGTTTTTATTTGACCCCAGAGGTAATAGGGAGCCACTGGAATTTATTGATTAGGGAAATGACAGTGTCAGACCTGTGTTTTAGAAAAATCATTTAGACAGCTCAGAATGGTTTAAAGACCTGAGACAGACAGGCAAATTTGGAGGTTATTGCAGTAGGGCAGGCTAAAAGTTTTTGAAAAGACCTGAACAAGAGTATGAGAGGAAAAGAGAGACAAATGCAAGATCCATTATGGAGACAGAAATGGTAAGATCTGGGGTGGTTGGCTATATGGGGTGATGGAGAGTGAGGTGCCACAGATGACCCAGAGGTTGGAGACATAGGTGCCTGGAAGCATGATGACACCCTCAGCAGAAATTGCAGAAAGTTCAGAGGAGGGGTGATTTTGTGGGAAAAGATCCTGAGTGCCGTGTGTGGGTATGTTCATTTGGAGGTGCCAGCAGGATGGCCAATTCCAGGTAGTACAGTGCCCAGGAGAACAGAGAACTGAATCTGCAGATTTGCCTAGAGATGGTAATTAAGTCCATAGATGTCGATGTGGTCACAAGGAGAAGAAAAGGGGGTCAGAGGTGTCCAGTGCTGCAGAGTGCTCAGGGAGAGTGAGGAGTGGGAGAAGAGCAGCAGATTCAGTCATCAAGAGATCAAGAGTAATTCTGAAGAGAGCTGTTTGGTGGTCGCTAAAGCCAGGCTGCAAAGAGATGACAACTGAATGAGAGGAAAGAGAGTGAAGGCAGAGAGTGGCATCACAAAACGGTGCAGAAGCATTAGCTTTGGTAAATGGAAGAGCCTCTTTCTTAATCAGATCCTGGAGTGAATCATTACTAGATACAGACATTCCAATAAAAAAGAACTAAAAAGAGGATCCCCTATGAAACTATGAACTTGGTACTTGCAGGTTTTTTTGAAAGTGTATTAAATTTATGATAAAATTGCCCTGTTTTTACATGTTCCTTTCTGAACTTTTAAAGTCTTATATTTATTCTTTTTTTTTTCCTCATTTCTTCCATTCTTTCAACAAACATTAAGCACTCACCTTGGAGAAAATACCATGCTAGGGACTGGGGAAGAGAAAAAGTTTGGAAAAAATATAGCCCTTGAGCTCATAGAAAGAAGAAAGGAACAAAATAAGCATTTCTTTTTTTTTTTTTTTTTGGCTTTTTTGGAAGGGGGAAGACAGGGCGATTGGGGTTAAGTGACTTGCCCAAGGTCACATGGCTAGTAAGTGTTAAGTGTCTGAGGCTGGATTTGAACTCAGGCCTCCTGACTCTAGGGCTGGTGCTCTGTTCACTGCGCCACCTAGCCGCCCCAAAATAAGCATTTCTTAAGTGCCTAGTATGTGCCAGGCACTGTGGCCAGTGCTTTACAAATATTATCTCATTTGATTCCCCCCAACAACCCTGTGAGAGCTCCTATTCTAATTTTACAGTTGAGGAAACTGAGGTAGATGGAAGTTTGTTTGGGACTGGCCCAGAGTCACACAGCCAGTCAGTATGTGAAGTTGGATTTAAACTTGGGTGTTCCTGACTTCAAATCCAGCTCCGTCTCCACTGTACCACCTAACGGCCACCACCCCAGGTGGAACTTGTACCATCTTCCCCCCAACCTGCTTTTCCTCCCAGCTTCCCTGTTTTTGTTGATAGCATCACCGTCCTCCTAGTCACACAGATTTAAAACCGGAGTCATCTCTGAATCTCTGAGATCTCCAGTCAGCTACCAAGATATCATGTTTGTCTCTGCGATGTGTTTTATCCCTCCCATCATCTCCATGTGCACTTCCAGTTCCCTCTCACCTGGGCTATCGGAATCGTCTGATGATCTGCTAACCTGCTTCCAATTTCTTCACCCCTCACCCCCGCCCCCATCTCCCAAACCCCCTTTCCCCTCTGTCCTTTGTACCGCTAGATAGAAGTGTAATCTTCATGTCTAGGTCTGACTACATTATTTGCCTGGTAAAAATCTGTCAGTGATTTCCTAAAATACAGATTCTTCAGCCCGGCATTCAAGGCTCTCTTCAGTCAGGCTCTAGTCTGTCTGTTTTATTTTCTTTTGTGCATTCTATATTCTCTTCACACTAGACTACTAACTGTTCCCACTCTTGTCCTGTGTTCCCCCAAGCTCCAGGAGTTTGTGGAGGGCCTGCCTTATGCTGAGAAGGCCCTGCCTCCTCAACCCTGCTCGCTCAGATCCTTTTTGACCTATCTCAAATGTTATCCCCTTCCATGAATCATCCTCTTCCTCTCCTCTTTCCCTGATGAAAGTCATCTCTAATATCAAAGAGCATTTTTTTCTGTCTTATATCATACTTTTCTGTGGAAATGTTATGTCTCCCACCTCAGATGATAAAAGAGTTTGGGGGCAGCTGGATAGCACAATGAATAGAGCACCAGCCCTGGAGTGAGGAGGACCTGAGTTCAAATCCGGCATCTGACACTTCACACACTAGCTGTGTGACTTTGGGCAAGTCACTTAACCCCAATTACCCTCCAAAGCAACAAGAAAAAAAGAGTTTGGAAAAGGGGACGACGTTGACCTTATTAATCTTTGTAACCCTAGCTCTTAGCATGGTACCTTTAATATGAAAGATATCTAATCAATTAATTGTCTCTGTATTTTCTGTAAAACTACTTTAAGCCAGATTTCTGGATAATCCCTGTCTGTATTTCTGGGAAACAGAATCTGTCAGTGATAGTTCATTTGTAGAGAATGTGGTCATTTCTTTTGCTGTCTTTGAAATAGGAGAACCAGTATGGCATGATGGAAGAATGCTGACCTTGAAGGGTCAGAATGATCCCATCTCTGCCTTTTACTGGCTGTGTGACCATGGAAGGAATCACTTAACCTGTCTGGGCCTTCATGTTCTCATCTGTAAAATGGGAACAAGAACCCACAGCACCCACTTCCTGAAGTTATTGTGAGAGAATTGAATGAGGGCAGTATTTGTGCAGGGGAGAATCAGGGAGGGTACAGGCGTTTAAAAAGTGCCAGCTATGTGCTAGGCACGTGCTAAGCGCTTTGCAGATATTACCTCATTTAATCCTCACAACACCCTTCACCCTTGCCCTGTGAGATCCCTGTTTACCCTTGAGGAAAGTCAGCCAGACAGAGGTAAAGTGACTTGTGACTTTGTGAAACTTTAAATCACAAATAAGTGTCAGTTCTTACAATTAAATATAGTAGAGGTGACTTTGAGGGAAGCCAAAAAAAGAGGCCTGTATGTTTTTGCTCGCCATCTACAAGGATCTTATGTTACTACCTAGACTTTTTTCACTAGTTCAGTTAATGTAATCTGTCTGTCAGGTGTCTTGGACAGCTTGCCAAATTTCACGGCAAGCCAATTAATGTAGCTTTGTTTTACACCGTCTCACAAAGACCGAGCTGTGACCAGCAGCTTTTAGAAGCCTTTCTGCCTGCATTTGAAAGCCAGTGGTGGCAGGGGATCCATGACTGGTATTGTCTGGCATGGTCACTAGTGAGCTTCTCTTCTCTCTGTTTCAGTTACTCCTGGCTATATCCCTCTTCTTGCAAATTTTGACTTGGAGACCTTAGATGGAGGCCTTCCCACCAGTACTCTTGTTACAGTGAAAAACAAAAAGAAGGGAGAAAAAGGTAAGCGTTCCTTTTTCCCTCCTTGTGGGTTATTTTGAGCTGACTCGGTGGCCTTGGCTGTCATGCTGACATCCTCTGGCTCATGTGCCAGGTGTCCTGGGGCATGAGGGCTGTAAGGGGACTTCTTGGACAGTGTTCTTCCATTTGGTTACTCCTCATACTGATGCCACCAGAGTCCCTTCATGCCTTACGTCTTCATGAGTCTCCATGGCCTCAAAGAAGCTCCTCACCTAGTAGCCAGCCCTCTAGTGATGAGCGTATGCAAGTGGAGCCAGGCTAGTCTTTAGATGACAAAGAGTCATGAGATACCCCTGGAGAGGACATATCCCAGCTTCCTTTGGACAGTCGAGGGCACCTTGACATCACAAAGACACTTTGGCTTAGGGCTTTGCAAAAGAGAACATGCCATAATCTGTGCAGAGGGGAGGATGTTAAAGTGTCATATCTTCTCTTGTGATGATTCCTGTGCACAGGGCCATTCTCTGGACAGGTTTATTGTTTGTTGTTTTTCCTCTGAAGCACAGGGAGGAAAAAAACGAAAAGCTGATGGTGGCAAATCTTCCTCCCTGGAGAGATTTTCAAAGGAAGATGGTTCAGAATGTGAACATTCACAGACTGATAAAAGTCAACTAGAAAAGGTATTGGGGAAGGGAGAGATTGGTGAGGTTGTTACCTCATACACTCATAACCCAGCATATTCTACTCATGTAATGGTTCCTGTGCCCCCTCTCTACTGGACAACTGAAAAACTCCAGTCGTTGTCTTCTGATTAACAGCCCTTCTCCCCTGGGGGCAGTTGCCTGAAGACCGGGAAGTCGGGGATTGCCTCTGCCTATCAGTGACCCACCTCTAACATGTTAGGCTCAAAAATGCTGTATTGTGACACTTGCTATAATAGAAATGTCATGCAGAAGTGAGCAATACAGCACTGTTATCTGCTGTTTCACTATTCGGGTAGCTGGTATATTAGAGAAGGAGCTGATCTAGAGGTCAGAAGACCCTTGGTTTGATTCCCTCATCTGATAGTAGCTTGCTCTATGACCCTGACATCTTGTCTGTGCGTCCATTTTCTCATCTATGGAATGTCAATAATACATGTTGTTTACCTCATAGGCTTGTTTCAAGAAAAGTGTTTTGTAAATGTCATGGTATTTTCTGAGTATGGACTACTATTTTTATTATTTCTGTTATTTTAGCAGCTTATAGGTGAGCCACCTCAACAATCTGAAACCTTAAGATACACAAGAGAAAAATTATAAGTGATTTGAAGTAGCATGGCATAATGGGTAGAGGGCTGGTTCCAGCACCAGGAGGCCTTGGATTCAAGTCCTATCTCTTTTCCATCCTGGAGTGTGACCCTGGGCAAGTTACTGAAGCTCTAGGGGCTTCTGGTTGCCCTTCTATGACTGAGGGACAAAGACAGTGACATCATGGCTCTGCTGCCTACTCCTGCCCTTGCTAATCTGTAAAACAGTCTTTTAGTGTCAGTTCCAGATAATTAATGTTAAAGTACACACTCCTTTTGTTAACAACAAAAAGACGAGAGAGTTGGATGTACTGTTGTAGTCTTGTGATAATCACTCTTTTAGGCAGCTCTGTTTAGCTTTTTTGTGGGAAGGTAATATGGAGTGGATGATTATTGGGAAGTGACTAATATGTCAATATAAAGT
Organism: Pseudochirops corinnae; assembly: GCA_028646515.1. Taxonomy (NCBI): domain Eukaryota; kingdom Metazoa; phylum Chordata; class Mammalia; order Diprotodontia; family Pseudocheiridae; genus Pseudochirops; species Pseudochirops corinnae. Next base: position 41,912,258 of record CM053590.1, read on the forward strand.
ATATCCATTTAAAAGAGGACGAGAATTAGAGTGTAATTTTTTAAATAGCTTCCTAAATAAATTTAAAATTTGATTGCATTTACATATACCTTTTCAGAAATGCATCTTTTGCATAAAATTAGATACATTAGTGCACTGTGTAGTTTAAAAAAAAAAAATAGATTTAGCCCCAGGATTTACTGTATTGTATGTGCTACTGCTGTTTTTGCCCAGGAGTTCACAGAGAAGGAAGAGGAGAAGGCTTCAGTGTCCCTCCACAATTACACCGCTTTCTTCCGAGAGTTGGACCTTGAGGTGTTCTCTATTCTACATTGTGGACTTTTGACCAAGTCCCTGTTAGATACTGAAATGCACACAGAGGTAAGAGATTGACTAGGGATCTGCTAGCACTGGGCTGCATCCTTCTATTAAAAGTTGCTGGACCTTATTCTTGTTTTTCAAGAAATCACAGAAACAAGTAGTAGGAAGGTTTGGAATTTGTCTTGATAGCCTCTTGTTATGTCTTTTTGCCATAAAAAATGGGGAGGAGGGATCAAGTATTTCCTAAACACTTACTCTGTACTTGGTACTGTGCTAAGCACTTTACAGATCTTATCTCATTTGGCCCTCTTACCTCAGGCCTCCTGGTTAAAGGCATCATTCATTTTACATCTATACAATCTATGGAGGAGATTGACTTCTGCCTCTATCTCTATGAGGAATTTTGCATTCTGAGGTATTCACAGTACTTCTGTAGGGCAGCCTAGTTCTGGGTTGGCCATGGCCAACTCTACTGTTCTTTTTCTTTCGAGGGGGGAAGGCAGGGCAGTTGGGGTTAAATGACTTGCCCAAGGTCACACAGCTAGTAAATGTCTGAGCTTGTATTTGAACTCAGGTCTTCCTGACTCCAGGGCCTGTGCTCTAGTCACTGCGCCACCTAGCTACCCCCAGCTCTACTGTTCTAGAGAAAGGATATATCTTGCCATGTTCTTCAGTGAGACTGGAGATAAATACTTAACCATCTGAGATGTCAATTCCAACATTTGGGATAGATTTCCTTCTGTTCTGTATAACATGGTGACATTGGAGTAGCCTGTATTCTAGTTGATAATAGCATACACCAAGGGGAAGAAACTGTGAAGGTAAAAATAATTTAACCTGAGGAAGCACATGGTGTTAGCCATGAATGAATCACTTTTCATCTCTGGATTTTTAGATGATTTAGTCTGAATCCATAGGTAGAGGGGAAAGCTGAAGGATTCATTAATTCAGGGTAGAAAACCATTACTGATGACTCTTCTCATTAGGTTTAATTCACTGTAGAAAGTTTCATTCTTTAGTCATTTCAGAGGTCAAAGCACAGTAACATTGCTGAACTGTGAAATGGGAGGATTTTCCTGTTAGACATTTAGGTTTTAGATTTTTGGAAAACTGGAAAGGTGAGAATTCCTTTTCATGTGGAAAGGGAGCAAGGGTAAAATGTGTCGATTTCAGATCACACATCTCATCTGGCCCCTTCATTTAAAAGTTCAGGAAACTGGGGCCCGTGTAGGTTCAGAGACCTGCTCAAGGTCACACAGATAGTTAAGTAGCAGAGCCAGAACCTGAATCAGATTCACTTACTGCAGATCCAGAATTCTTTCTACTGTTATCATGAACCTGATAAAATGGTAAATTTCAGCTGCCAAGATGAAACCCCAGCCTTTTGATATGAGAACCCTTAAATGAAAACAATCCAAACTGAACAAAACTGACTTGCTTGTGGTTTTGGAGGACACTAATTACAAGCTACAGGATGTCCCAAAAGTCTTAGTGCAGTTTAAAACTTTAGTAACTTCAGAAGTATAAATGATACAAATTTACCCCTCTCCCAAAAAAAAAGTCTTATTTCTTGAACTTTGTAAAAACATTCAACAGCTGCTGCTCACTGCCTGAAAAAGATTGCATTTATAATCTTCACCTGAAGTTCATCCAAAGAAAGCAGTTTTGATGCATACACTACACAGACCAGGCAAGAAAAGTCTAATGGAGGCAGATAGAGGTGACCAAGCAAGAAGATCTTCTTTCCTGACCCACCCGTCTGGGAAAGTGTCATCCAGAAAGTGTCATAATGACAAAGTGCCTCCTCTTGTTAAAATTAAGATTTTAAATTTATTATTGAAAATTTACAAAATAAGTGTAAAAGAAACTTAACTTTTTAATGTTATTTTTCATAAGTTTGTAGCCTTTATGCTTCCAAAATTATTAAAGCTTAAAACTGCACCAAGAGTGGAATAGCCTTTGTAAGTGAAATTGATCTTTATGATTTTATAAAGATTCCAAGTCTTGTACATAAATATAGATAAATTAATAATGTATTGCATGATGTTGTGTTAGCAGCCAGGCTCAACTATTTATTTGCTTTTGACATTGTTAGTTCACATTGTTTGAAGATACATGGAATAGATCATGTGAGAGGGAGTTGCTCTCAAGACAGTGTTAGGTAGCAGAGGCAAACAGCATATAAAATTTGTCATGGATATTTGATGTGCAGATAATAGTAATTCATGTGATTAAGGATACCCGGCATCTTTTCTCCTAATCACAGGCTACTGAAGTTGTACAGTTGGGACCCCCTGAGTTACTTTTCCTACTGAATGATCTTTCCCAGAAACTGGAAAATATGCTTGTGCCTACTGCTACCAAGCGGATCTCTTTCCTCAAGGTTAGTACAAGCAACAACAAGGGGTCTTACTAGCAAGTAATTGCTGATAGTTTCTCTCTTTTTATTTTCATCATTGTGTAGCAAGCTACTGCTGGGGATATTTTTATTCAACTTAATAATGTGACAAGTAAAATGTATTTTAAATGGCATGTGAAATAAGGAACGTGCTCCCAGACACCCACCTAGCTTCTCAGTGTTTTCTATCTTAACTGAATCATGTTCTTACCCAATTTTATATTTAACAACTCTTAAACTTAAACAGATTGAGACCTATGTTCAGTGTCAGTATTGTAGCAGGGTGCTCACACACAAAGCATACAAGCAAGGGTGTATGGCTTTCCCTACATGATAACCCAACAGTAGCTGAGTGATGCAAGCAGGTGAAATGTTCAGATCTCCCTAAGTATGAACAAGCAGCACAGCACTGATTCAGGTGCTCGGTGGCTCTTGGTGTCACATGACTACAGGTCTTGTAGATCTTGGGGTTCCGTTTGTCTAGCCAGGCCACGTGGATACAAGCTCCTAAGCAGCAGCAGGGATTCTGTCATTTTTATCTTCTTTTATGGTGACCAGCATCATGCTTGCTGTTATGGGGGCTTGATTAAGAAGTTTTGAGAATATCACACTCCTCCCTCCTCAGATGAAGAACAGTTTAACATAGCATTTATGTGGAGCTTTTTACAAGTTATTCAAAGTATTCTCACATCCACTGCTGCATTAAATTCTTCTAGTAAATTTCTACTCTAGGACCTCATTGTAGTTTAGAAACGTTCTAAGGTTCCCAAATACCTGCTGAGTTCAGTCTTTGGCTTGGATTCAGGGTCCAGTGAGCAACTATATGTCTTTTGTCTGAGGATCCACCTTCATATTTAATGTTGAAGATGCTCCTTAGCAAAATGATAGCTTCCAGGAACTTTCCTTTGGGTGAGAGCACCCATGGAAAGGCCTCATTCCAAGTCATAAAGTAGTTTTGATTTGCATCAGTGGAAGAAAGTGTCCACATGATGTAGTCATGTCTTTGAAGGGGTGAAGCATGCGCATTAGTGCTGGAGGCTCTGGGTTTATTGTTCCTCACTCTTCCTGCTTACAATATTTTTTCTATGACCTGGAAGTTCTGAATTTTGGGGATTTCCTTTTTAGAGTCTTTTTCAGGAGGCTATGAGTAGATTCTTTGCTGTCTTGTTCCAGTAAATCTAGACAGTTATCTTTCATGATTTCTTGAAATAGCTAACCCCTTTTAAAAATCATGACTTTCAGGTAGTGCAATATGAAATACCTTCCATTTCCTTCTATCTTTTCAGTGTTTTGGCTTTCTTTTAATATTTCTTGTTGTCTCATAGAGTCAGGAACTTCATTTTGCCATTCTAATTTCTCATTCTGATGCATGGGTAAAGTTTTACATCTTTTGTGTTAAGATGTTAATTCTCTTTCCAAATCTTCCTCCACTACTCTCATTTCTTTCCAGGTGTGTTATGTAGTGCTCTCATGTATAAAATAATTTTTAATTCCTTTATTAAAAATTTTTGCTTCATCTCTTCCAGGAATTCTAGATGACCTTGTGCCCAAGCTGTGTTTTTCTTTGAGTTTTTGCTTATAGGTGTTGTGGAGTTATTCTCTTATGGGTTTATGTCTTGGGTATCATCATAATATCTCTTTATCTTTTTTTGTTGTTTATTCATTCTTCCATTCTTACTTCCCAGATTGAGACCTTGTGTTAGGGCTAGGCTGCATATCTAGTGTCCCGCTGTTAGAGTTAAAGTGACAGAGCCTGGCCCCAGGATCCCCTCTTCTAGGTCAGAGTATCAGCTCAGTTCTTTAGCAAAGGCTGAGTCTGAAGTGACAGGCCATCCATGCTTGGGGATAGAGTCTATGGTCCCAGTCTCTGTTTCATGGTCAGTGACAGTATTATAGCTCTGTTCTGTACCACAGTTCCTGCCAAGTTGCTTGCCCACTGGTGAAATTTGTGATCTTGGGCTGGAAAGATAACCCATTGTGATTTTCTCTTAGATTTCCAGTCATTACTTAGCCTGATACTCCTCTGAGATCTTTGTTGGAGTGTTAATTAGTAAACCTTCATTAAGTTTCAAGCACCGTGCTAAGTATTTGGGATATAAAAAGAGGCAAAACATAGTCCCTGCCCACAAAGAGCTTACAAATTAATGGGGGTGACAGAATGCTAACAAATGTATGCAAAACAAGCTATATACAGATTAAGTAGGAAATAATTAACATAAGGGAGTTACTAAAATTGAGAGGGATTGGGAAAGGCTTCCTGTAAAAGATGGGATTCTACCTGGAACTTAAAGGCAGCCAGGGAGGTCCGTAGGTGTTGTTGAGGGGAGAGAGGGTTCCAGGGATGAGGGGAAGGGACCCAAGGAGGGGGGGATGTCAGCCAGAGACAATGCCCAGAGCTGAGAGATGGAGTGTCTTGTTCATGGAATAAGCCAGGAGGCCATTGTCAGTGAATGGTAGACTATATGTAGGGGAGCAAGATGTAAGAAGACAGGAATGGTAGGAGGGGGCTAAGTAAAGAAGAGTTTTGGGTGCCAAAGAGAACTTTGAGTTTTGATCTTAGAGGTGATAGGGAGCACTGGAGTTTATTGAGTAGGGGAGTGACATAGTCATACCAGTGCTTTTGGAAAGTCACTTTAGTGGCCGAATGGAGGATGCATTGGAGTGAGGAAAGACTTGAGGCAGGCAGACCCACTAGCAGCCATTGTAGTCTGGGTGTGAGATGGTGATTATCTGTCCCAGAGGAGGGGCGGCGACAGATGCTGCAGAGGCAAAAGGAGCAGGTCTTGGATATTGGGGCTCAGAGATAGGGAGGATATCTCCTAGGATGTGGGCCTGAGGGAGGATAGTGTGGCCCTTAGAGTGATAGAGAAGGTAGGGGGAGGGGAGGGTTTAGGGGAAAAGATAATGAGTTCCCTTTTGGACATGTGGAATTTAAGAAGTCTGCTGGACATCCCATTGGAGATAAGAGATTGGAGCAGGAAAGGTTTAATAACCTCAGATTTAATGACCATCTCTAGGCTGATGAGATCACCAAGGGAAGCAGTGTGGAGAGAGAGGAGAAGAGGGCCCAGGACAGAGCCCTGAGGGACACATGTCTATGGTTAGAATCTACCAAAAATGATTGAAGAGGATCAGATAGGCAGAAGAACCAGAGGGGAGTGGTGAGGATAACCAGCTGGTACTGCTGCTTTCTCCTCTACCATCATGGCTGGTCTTCGGTTCTATTTCTATAGGCCTTTGGTTCCTTAGAAGTAAATTTTACTCTTCTTCTATGAAGGTAAACTGACAAGGAGAAGAAAAGACTATTCTATTCCTCATGGTCAAAATTCATTAATAGTGGGCAGCTTGCTGCCTCAGATGCTCCTGGGTAGAAGTCACTGTGTTGGATTTATTGTTTACTGTGAACAAGATCTTGCTTCTTAAGGAACTGTGTGGTAATCTGTTGTTATTGGACTTGGGTTTTTTGTTGTGGTGTTTTTGGTTTTTTTTTCCACCTCTGGCTTCATTGCAGGGCAAAGGAAGCCGGCACATTGGATTCTCCCATCTGCATCAGAGATCAGCTAAGGAAGTAGCTCGCTACCTAGTGCTCCTGCTGACCCCACTGTGTAATCACCTGGAGAACATGCACAATTATTTTCAGGTCAGCAGCCTCCCAGTCTTTCAAGCCACTTCTGTAATTGGGAGCAGCTGTGTCCAGCCCAAGTGGAAATGGGGACCACTAAACTGTACATAAGGAGCCCCTACAGGCTGCCTAATGACTGAGAAAAACACACCTTACCATTATCTGTGTTCTGTTCTTTTTTTATTTGTTTTGTTAAATATTTCCTAATTACATTTTAATCTAGTTCAGGCTAAAGTGTGGCTGGCCACATGTTTAACTCCTCTGATCTAGAAGCTCAAAAATTATCACCTAAATAGAGAGTTTCATCTCTTTTGTTGTGATGAACTGGGGAAAATAGAAATACTCACTGAAGAACTTGACCTAAAAACATGTTCCTCCCTTTATTTAAGTGCTTGGCTACTGAAAACCATGGTGTGATAGACGGACCCAGAGTAAAAATACAGGACCACCAGATAATGTCATCTTGTTACCAGAGGCTGCTGCAGATTTTTCTTGCCTTGTTTGCCTGGTGAGTGTGTGGGATGTGACTCAGGCAGATGTAAAGGAGTTGTGGAGCTGCTTTCAGTCCTTAATCACCAACTTTATGGCGCAGAGTCAAAAAAGACCTGAATTTGAATCCCACCTCAGGTACTTAGTAACTTTGTGCCCATGGGCAAGTAATATAAACCTCCCCCAAGCTCAGTTTCCTTATCTGGTTGTTGTGAGGATTAGATGGGATGCCATGGAAGGAACTTTGCAAACATTAAAGTCTATAAATGCTATTTGTATGATTAATATGATTACTGATGAGAGGCAGGTATTTATTGTACTTGGCATTCATCAGAATAGAAAAGAAACACAAGCCCTGTCCAAGATCACGAACATTTATATCATTTTTAGGTTTTTCCAAGTATCCTTGTGTACATTGTTTTATACTTGCTTTACCTCCTTTGGCTTTTGTTGCAGACATTATCACCCCATATTAAAAATTAGAAAATTGAAGCACCAAGAGATGAGGGGCTCCCTTCTGAGGTCACAGCAAGTTTGTGACATATGACTGAAACCCACAGTCTGGAGAGGCTTTGTCCCCAAGGTCGCCCTACACACACAGGATGGAGGATCAGACTTGTTTCCTGGCCTTCACTTGGATACTTTCCTCCCATAGCCTGAGTGTCTGAAATTCTTAGATACGCTTGTTTAGAAAATCTTCTGATAAATACTTAACTTTTGGTAGTCCTCAAATAATTTTCACCAGCCTGTACATTCCTTTTGTAGATAGTAATAATGATACATTGAATTTATGTGAGACCTTTCTTTTAAAAGCTGTAGGTATTTAATTTTTCTTTATCATGTCCCTATGAAGGAAATTTTAGATAGTCATTATGCATTGTAGCTTATTAATAGAGAAATTTAGCTACAGAGAGGGTACGTTAACCTGGATCCCTTGATTTCTAGCATAATTTTGTTTATACCAATTTCTACTTTCTATGACAATATTAGGGAGAATGGCATTACGCATTATATACTTAAATATTTACAGGTTAATACAAAATATGTCTTCAGGTACAATTGAGTATTAAAAATTCTAAGTCCCACAAAGTTCAGAGAAGGAAGTTATTGTTGTAAACTAGAATTGTTTGGAAGGTTTTTAGAAGACAGTAGGACTTGAAGGATAGGTAAGTGAGAACAGAGATGAGGACCAGCATGAGCAAACACACATCAGGAAAGAACAGGAGCCATCCAGGGGATGCATGCAGACCAGCCTGGCCAGACCAGAAGGATGGCATGAGCCAAGGAGGCTCCAGAGGTCTCAGGGAAGTTGAGACTTTGGGCAGTTCCTGGATTTTCTTGAGCAGGGCAGTGACATTGAGAGCATGTTGTAGGAAGATTAATGTGGTGACTGTGTACAGGATGGAGGGAGATCAGGCCTGGATTAAAGCAGCAACAACAGGCGTGGGAAGGACACTCGTGAAAGACAGTTGAAAAAAATTGACAAGACATGATACCTGGTTGAACAGTAGGAATGAAAAAGAAAGAGGAGCCTTTTCAGACCTTTCTTCCTTTAGTGAATCTAGGCAAGACCTTAAGGAAGGTTAATGAAATGAAATGCGTTGCCATTCCCATTCTAATCACACAGACCTACGCCACAGACCCAGAATTGAACTGTGTGTAGTTTCAGTTTGCCCTTTGTCAGTTTTACTTATTTCTGGGTTATGTTACTAAACTACAAACTAAGAGTCCCCAATGCTGTACATCCTTGCCTGAAACTGTCCTAACCTGCTCTTCTCTTGGCTTATTTCTAGGGGTGGTTTTTCTCAGACGGAAAACCGGAACTTAATGCTAGAGGCCCTGAAAGTCCTCGCCAGCAGACTGAAACAGGGAGACCATGAAGCACCTTTAGGAGAGTTACTTAGGTGCATAAAAAACACCCTGCTGAGTTTTGTCTTAGCATCCTCCACCATCCTTGGACGGTTAGGGAGATTCTTAGATCTGCTTCCTTAGAGCATCGTTGCAGATAAACACCAAAGGTTTACTGGTCTTCGACCATTCTTGTTTGCAAGGTCATTCACCCTCCAGACTACAGTGCCAGTCTTTAACATGTGATGCTGCTTTGCACTAATGTCGCATCCTGCTTTTAAAAAGTTCTGGGTGCCTCTGCCTCATTTATTGCCGTTTTTCTTCACATCCTGATATGGAAAAGTGAGGACAATTTTTGTAGATAGAAATACCACAGATGAACTGTCTAAAATCACCAAAGGAGTCACAAAGTCAACCGAGAAGTCCCACTTCCTGACTCCTTCACCCGGTCCCCCTCTCCCACCTTCCAGCCCCAGTGTTCCATCCTGATACTTCCTGGTTTGGGGCATTTTGCACCTCTGTCTTGGAAGGGGGAATCAGTCTTTAAGCTCTTGAAAATGTATATGCCTTGGATAAGATAATGGAAAGAGTAGGAAAATCCTTGAAATGGATTTAGAGAGACATTAGTTGTAGACAGAACTGGAATGACTAGTGCTGCTTTTCCTCCTCTTCTTTTTTTCCTTTTTTACAGCCAGAGCTTCCACTACTTACAGAATTTCCATCAGAGTGTTCCCAGTTTCCAGTGTGCCATTTATCTCATTCGGCTCCTTATTGTCATCTCAGAGAAATCTGCAGCCTCCCAGAACAAAGAAAAGCTAGGTGAAAGACCCTCTTTCCTTGTTCAAATGGATAACACTGTTCTTTTGAAATCTAAGGATCTCCAAGCATTTTATGCATTTGGCCTTAAAAATCCCTTCCCTTCTTAAGGAGGGGAGCAGTTATTGTCCTACTCTATTTTGTAATAAGAGCAACCCAGTCAGGTAGTGACATGACTTTCTCCTTATCTAGCATGCTTCCTCTTGTTATCCAGAGCAGGACAGTTGGAATCTTTATGGAATTGTATACTGTCAGAATTGAAAGGCACCTTTGAGGTCTTCTAGACCTCGGAATATAAATCCATAACCCGGATTCTCCAAAAAAAAAAGCCAAGGCTGTGTTTAATTAACTCAGTTAGTTAGGCTGTGGGATTGATAAAGTCAGTTTTGAGTCCTGTCTAGGCCAGTTAGCTTTGCTCTGTTCCATAGCTAATGAATTCAAGAAGGATTTTGGGAAGGATGCATCTGCAAAATCTATAGGAAAACCAGATTAAAAACCTAGGTTCTAACAACCATAGGTTAGTGGCATTATCTATCATCTTTGTAGATAAAAAATAACACATTCTCTGCTTAATTCTCCTAATTCTCTGACTCAATTTCTTTACCTACAAAATGAGAAGTTATTTGGAGGTCTAACGTAGCAGGTATTCTTAGTCACTTTATGTGACTGAATTCCTGCCCTAAAATCTAAATTTAAAAATTGGTTTCAGAAAAGCTCCTTGGGGAAAAGAGTTTGCTAAACAAATCTTTCGACCTTACCTAAAGTTAGCCTTCACCAATCTGACTTAGCCCCTGTAATAGAAGCATAGGATTTAGAGCTAGAGGATATTTGGTCCATTGTCTCATTATAATCATGAGGAAACTAAAGCTAAGCCACAATTTGAACCCTAAAACCTTCAGGAGTAAACTGTGTTTGTGTTTAGTGAGGCTGCTAGGTTGAGGAGGCCCACTGTAAGCTCCTCAACAGCAAGGACTGTCTTCTGCTTCTTTGTGTATCCCAGCATATAACAGGCATTTAATAGATCTTGATTTATTGATTGAGGCAGTCACTTCTATCTAAAGTCTTATTCTGAACTTTAAAAGGTTTAGAACTTCAGTTTTATCAGTTCACCCAGGGGGTGATTTAAGCACTAGAAAACTCATTAACATTAAGCAAACTCATAAGAAACGTTAAACCTCAAATGTGATTGTTAAATTATGAAAAACAATTAAAGTATCAATAATGACATCCATGGGTAACCTTCAAAAGAGACCAAGTACTTGTTGACTCTTTTAGCATGCACCTTTCCCAGGAGGGAAAACTATGGGAAGCCAGCTTAAGATGGGGAATTTTTTTAATAAATGTGGAATCCCAGTAAATGGGGTCTTAAGAGACATTAAGGGTGCCAGGGAAGGCATGCATATGTTAGCTTCTTTCAGGTTTTCTCTTAGGAGACAGGGTCACAAGGAGCTGCCCTTTTAAAGACTGATGCTTTGCCATTGTGCCCCCAAGGTTGGACTGGGACTCTTCCAAGCCACTCATCATGCCTGTATTCTTCCAACAGCTTCTCTGTCGAGGCAATTCCTCTGTCAAGTTTGGGTGCAGCCAAATGGAGAGAGAGAGAAAGGCAGCAGCTTTAATGACCAACTGCACACTTTGCTCTGGTGAGAGAGTTGGTTTTTGCTAGGAGAATCAAATGTTTTTCCATTTGCTATTTGTGGGACTCTTTATCTGACAAAAAGTTCAGGAATGGCTGGTGTTGGCTTTAGCCCTCAGTGGGGTGAACATTGGAAGAAACAGAAAATGACTGGATAGGCATGAAATACTTGTTACAGCATTAAATCTGTAAATTAATTTAGATAATTTTTAAAATTAATTGGAATGGAATTAATGGAATTCAGCCATACATAATGATTTTCCTGTTATTTAAGCCTTCCTTTATTTCTGTAAAGAATGTTTTGTAATAGTGTTTATAAAAATCTTGAGTATGTCTTGGTTATAAGATTGAAATGAGCCAGACTTGGGACTAGTGGAGTCTATGATCTTTCCATTCAGTGTTAAATTGCCACATTAACTCCTTTGGTGAAACAGAATAATTGAGGACACATAGAACCCCTCAGTCTGTGATATCCCCTTTGTTAGTCGATCAAAACCATGTTGAACTAGGGACACCAAAGGACATAAGCTCCCAAATTTATTCTCTCCGTTGGTTCGGGAAGAGAAACTGCAGACTATGACATTTCATAATCAGCTCAGTGAGCTCTAGCTTTTTCTTCCATTTATTATGTTTCATCTTACCCTGAGAGTTTAGAAAAGAAATGAGATTTTATTTTGCAAATAAATAAATGCTACTCTGAGCCTCCAAGAAAGGAGTGTTTAGTTTGTTCTAGAGCTGTTAGTCATTCTGTTCCTAATCAGTTATATGGTTTTCTTAGTGCAGCATTTACCTGGAGCGAGTAGACAGTGTTCTCAAGCTTATTGAGGAGATTGCTAGTACTGGGGTCCCAGAGCTAATCCAGTCTTCCAAAGATGCTTCTTCTTCCTCTTTCCCTACACTGACCAGGTACGTCTTAGATGTTGTTTCTATAGAAGTGTTCACAAGAAAGTCTTCCACACCCCACATTTTCACTGTCTTGTTTTGTCCTGAGGATAACATTTTGTTTTACTTCAGAAGTATTTAAATAAGAATGCAATAAAGCATCATACACATGGTCTCATTATAAGCTAGAACCAAGCTGTCTAACCTTTTTCTAATGTTCAAATGATTTCCATGTTCTACGTGTGTCCTTAAATGTTTCTTATGAGACATTGGTGGAGTCTCTGTGACAGATGTCACACTTTGATTGACTTGTTCTCAACTAGTATAATTCAGATATGAGAAAATCCTATTGAGTGGCATTAGAAGATTGGGTTCTTAAAGCTAGCAAGATACTTGGAGGAGGGAGAATCCAGTTGCATAATAATTTTATCATTTAGCTTTGAGAGATCATCTAGCCCATATTCTAGTTACTTCATTTTTAAGAGGTTAAAAGTAGGAAAACATGATTGTGAATAGAGTCCTATGTCCATTCTCTTGTATCATCCTCACTGGCCTTTGTGTTTCATCAGGTTAATATTGTTTCATAGGTTTCATCTGTGATTTGCCCCTTACTCTCCCTTCTATTATAATGGGTCCCGGTGGCAGGATGCTGAGGGAGCTAGGAAGGAATGGCCTTTGCTTTCTTCACAGAAGAAATGCAAGGATGGACCCGTGCTGGCATGCTCATAACTACTTTACCATAGGCCAGGAGCTTACAAATCTTCCATTTTTCTAGGCAGACATTTGTAGTTTTCTTTCGCGTAATGATGACTGAGCTGGAGAAATCAGTGAGGAACCTTCAGGCTGGTACTGCTGCAGACTTGCCCAAGGTAAGGCTCTGACATTGGATAGTGGTTGAGGATTGATTTCAAACGACCACCACTACCACACGTCTCATTTGGCACCGTTCCCTCTAGAGGGGCTAGGTGAGAAGAATATACATCTGTCTTTGGTAATGAACTCTAGATTATCCAGACCCCTATACTCACATGGGTACCATGGTCCCAGTAAGTTGTTCCTCCCTCGCTCCTCTATCCAAAGTTCTTCATAGGTTTCTCAGAGCAACTTCCTGCCATACCTGTTCCCCTTTCCTCCTTCTCTGTCAGCTGACCCCAGAAATGCTGTGCCAAGGCTAGTTCCTATAGTCTCTCCATCCTCTTCCATAGCTCATCCTCTGATCTGTTCCTTTGTTGTCCTGGAGGCTGAACTGACTCACTCACTGGATAGCTTTGGCCCCATAATAGTGAGGCATAATCCCTCCCTCATGGACCTGCCCCCAATAAGCTGCCTCCAGCTGCTGCCATGCCCTGGTGGTCACCTGACTAGGATGCTTGCTTTTTAGGAGCTGAGATAGGATTAGAAGGCATGTTTCTTGGTATACTCTTTACCAGATCCTTAGGAGCTAGCTCACCACAGCTAGTTTAGGTATAGACTCTGCAATAATGTTGTGTGAAAGAGCCCCAGAGGTCTCATGGTCATTAGTCATTTTGAGGCCAAGATCTGCTTTGAAACCAGGTTCTTGGGGCGGCTAGGTGACACAGTAGAGACAGCACTGGCCCTAGAGTCAGGAAGACCTGAGTTCAAATTTGACCTCAGATGCTTAACACTTACTAGCCGTGTGACCTTGGGCAAGTCACTTTACCCCAATTGTCCTGCATTCCCCCACGCAAAAAAAAAAAAGAAACCAGGTTCTTGGTTCTTGTTTCTTGCATGTGTTTTGACGTGACATATGAGTGTATGAATGAATGAGTATTTATTAAACACTATGCGCAAAAGCACTTTGCCAGATTCTGGAGACACAAATAGAAGAGCAAGATAGTCCCTGCCCTCAGTGTGCTCCCATTCTAATTGTGGAAACAATGCATGTGTAAGGTTTCAGCTGCCAATCCAGATTTTTTTTTTTTGCTTTTTGGAGGGCAATTGGGGTTAAGTGACTTGCCCAAAGTCACATGGCTAATAAGTGTGTCAAGCGTCTGAGGCTGGAGTTGAACTCAGGTCCTCCTGACTTCAGGGCCAGTGCTCTATTCACTTTGCCACCTAGCTGCCCCTTCAGCTGCCAATCCTATGAAAAGGACTCGTGGTCCATAGGGTATAGCAGCAAAATCGATGGTAACATATCTTCTTTAATGTCTTTTCCACTGATAAAATCATATCACTTTCTGATGTTGAACCGTTTGACAATGCCAAGGACTTTTGTCTATGTAATACTTATAACCACTTTAAGGGTGAGTGGCTGTTTCCTCTTGGTTTGAATCTTAGAGTCTCCATGTGGTTTTTGGATTTGATTGCTAGAAATAGAACATAACAACAGAATTTGGCTCTGATTGTGGGGTGCCTGTTTCTATGACTACTGCTAGGTGCATGAGGAGAAGCTTCAGTATTGGAACATGGCTGTCCGAGACTTTAATATACTTATCAGCCTGGTTAAGGTAAGCACATGGGTCTTGGTCCATGTCTTTGGATCCTGTATCTCTTTAAGGAAGCAGTGTCCTTTCTGGGAACATCCATCCATTATGGATGTGTCAGCATCATTTTCCCAACTTCCCCTTCTGGGTAAGAGCTTGACTCTCCCCTGCCACCACTCAGATAATACCTTCTTTCTCCCCTGTGAAATTTGTGAGGAAACCAAAGCTCATTTCTCTCGCTATCCCATGTACCCTCATAGTGGCCCATTATGAGATGAGGAAACTTGGGAGCCAGTCCATGGATGAGACACAGAAGCTCTTTCTTTTCCTTCCTCTTTGAGCAAGGCTTCCTTCCTTCCTGCCAGGATCACCCTAACAGATGTCGATCTCCACCGCCACCGACTGCTCTGTTATCTCCATATGCCATATCAGTTTCTCTTTGTCACTTTTCTTGTACATGCAGAATACGGTGTATCACTCATTAGGCATGCTCCTGCACATTTTACTGGCACATTGATTCTCATCAGATCAGGGTTTTGGCTCCCTCCTATCATCCCAGAAGCACTCAGTCATATTACTATATGATTCCTATTGCAGTAGAATTCAAACTGATATCCTGCTACCTAAAACCCTGCCTCCTGTGGCTTTGACTAAAGAACTGTGGGAGGCTGTGTGGTCCAGTGGGAAATGTGCAGTACTTGAAGGTCATGCACCAGCTGTGATGCACATTTGTAAGTGACTTGCCCTCTCTGAGTCTCAGCATTCACATCTATAAAATGTGGGTAAAAATACTTGTAGTACAAACTACATGGGGCTATTGTGAGAAAAGTACTTTATAAATCTCAAAATGCTAAAGTATTAATCATTGTTGTCATTGGTATTGTTATCTACCTATCTAAGAACTAGGCCTAAGCTTTTAATGGTTTTTCTTACCTCTCAGGTATTTGATAGTCGGCCAGTCCTAAATGTTTGTCTGAAGGTAAGGGAGATTTGCTGTTTCATTAAGAAACAGACCCGTTTTGTATTGGATTTTCCTTCCAATCAAAAAGAGTCTCCACTGCTCCAGGAAAAGCTTTAGCCAAGAAGGTTTTGGCCATCCCCTTCCCCACAGGCCTTGAGTCTCAGGAATTAATGCTTCCCGGGTGGTATTTTGGGAAGAAGTCAGTGAATGAGTTGGATGGTTGGAGCATCCAATGTTACTGTAGCTTTAAATCCCTTGTTAGAGGCCAAGGGAGCAAGTCAAGGAAGGGTTGGGGATGCAGATGCCCTAGGAATAGCTGGGAGTGGTCAGTGAAGGCTGGCGTAGCAATGGCTGCCTTGCCCAAGTTCTCTGGGCAGGTAGGAGGAAGGAGAGAAGGCAAGAGAGCCTTTAGTTCCTCCTTTTGAGGCTCTATAGCCAAGTGATGTAGCTTTAGACCATTGGGTGTAAACTCTGCCTTCTTTCCCTTTAGTATGGACGTCTCTTCGTGGAAACCTTTCTGAAGCAGTGCATGCCCCTCCTGGACTTCAGTTTCAGAAAACATCGGGTAAGAATAAGCCAGTGGAAAACAAAGAGGCAAGGTGGGCCCTGGGATTCAGTCCAGCTCTTGGATTGGGTCCACTCCAGGCTGGGAACAGAAGAACCAGAATAGAGCCAGGCACCTACCCCAGAGGAGACTACACCAAGACTGTCCAAGCCTAGTTTAAACCCACCTTCCTAGGTCTGCCCCCAAGATGGAAAAAACCTCGCTGGTGCATCCCTGTTGCCTGGAGTGTCCATGTTCTCATCTAAGCCTCAGAGCCAACTTTCCCTTCTTGTTTATCCTGGTATCAGAATTGACATTAACACTGACTTTCCAGAAGAGGAATACAGTGGGCACTTTGGATGAAGACAGAGCCTTTCAGTCCTTTTGTTTCCTTAGCAGAGTTATTACCCTATTCTCAAGAATGGGACTGAGGTCCAGATCATTCTCAGGGTTCAGGATACTTAACAGTCTATCTTGAGAAAGGACCATTATTCTAACTTCTGCCAAGTCATTCCTCCTAGTGGTCTTGTGAGATTAGTCTGTGGGATCACAATTCCCGGGTCACTGGGGATGTGACAGTCAGATGGATCACATTTTATTGCTGAGCTTTGGGTACTAGCAGTGGGGGAGCTGGCTAAGTCTTGAGGACACATTGGCAAGCTTGCATAGGTATAGAAGGGAGTAAGCACATGGAAGACTGACCCTTTCACCTTTGGTTCATGCTTTTAAAAGCCATGCAAGATACTGATATTTGGGGGCAGCTAGGTGGTGCAGTGAATACAGCACCAGCCCTGGAGTCAGGAGGACCCGAGTTCAAATGTGACCTCAGACACTTGACACACTGACTAGCTGTATGACCTTGGGCAAGTCACTTAACCCCAATTGCTTTGCCTCCCCCCCCCAAAAAAAACATACTGATATTTGATTCTCTTGATAATCCTCTCAGGTGCCATTTAACAGGAAGGAAACTGAGGCCCTGGAGGTTAAGTGACCTAAGCCTCACATCTAGACCCGAACTAATGAGTGTCTGAGTCTTGAGCTCTTAGTATAAGGTTCTTTCCAGTGAACTGCACTGTCTGTCATGGGACAGGAGATGCTAGGCTTGAGGAAGACATCTTCCCACCCCATCACCATCCCTTGTAGACAAGGACCAGGCAAAGATGACTTGGCCATGTAGCCAGGACCCTTTTTGGTCCCTTCCTTGTGGGGTTCTCCTGTCTTAACCTTATTTTTCGCATTTGTAATGAAATGAGGATTCTGGTTGCAAAAAAAAAAGAGGAAAATCTTTTTTTAGCCTCAATTAACAACTTGCTAGGAAGAGCAATTTTTACATAACAGACCTTTCTGGGTTGGTTTCAGGAAGATGTTTTGAGTTTACTGAAAACTTTCCAGTTGAGTACCAGACAACTTCATCATATGTGTGGGCATTCTAAGGTAAGAAGGCATATGGGACATATTAGCAGCCCTTCCATCTGCTTAAAATCTGCAGGCACTGCTTACCATTTCATAGACTCGGATAGTTTCTTTACCTTCTTCTAACTTTTTATCAACCTGGTACTCTGTCTTAAGTCATTTTATTTAGAGTTGTAAAGTCTTTGGGGAGCTGAGTGATGACGGCAAAATTTCCGCTAAGACAAATTTCAGTATGTGAAATCAATTCACACCATATCTGTTCCAGAAGGTGTTGTTAGGGGAGAGAGACAGAATGCCCATGGATGCATTATGTAAGTAGAGAGTCCTGCTGGTGAGTAAGTGACAGGAAGCCAGCTGTTGGAGCCCTCTTTACATTTATAATCTGCCTGGCAGACTTCTTGCTTCTGATAACACTTTAGGCACAAAAGAAAAAAGTGAATTTTTTTTCTTGCTAGATGCCAGCCCCATGATGGGCTGTTGTCTGTCTTAGTCCAAAGGATCAAGGGACTGCAGAACTCAAAGGCTGTGTGGCAGACGCATGGGGCCTTCTACCACGGCCCTTGTGCTAGTGGTTTTCTCCTCTTGGGTCTGTTTTTAGAAGGTGCTTCTAGTGAAGATTCAAATAACATTTCAGCCAGTTAGAGCTAGTCTGTGTGATTTGTTATTGACATAAATAGCTTTGTGAAGTCTTGATAGATTCTTACCAGATTATTAAAAGGGTATGTGAAGTGTCTGTGATGCTTCTTTTGAACTTGACATCATGGAAGGCAAGTACTTATGCTCTTCCACAGAATATCCCCTCTTCTTTGCCCTGTAAGGGAGTGAATCCTGAATAAATGGGCCATTGTCCTACGTCAGTGGTTTGTGACTAAGGACCTAATAAATGGAAGAATGTCCAGAGGAGGACAGCCAGGATGGTGAAGGGCCTTAAGATCATGACATATGAGGACCACTTAGACCTGGGTATTTTAAGCCTGGAGAAGAGACTTAGGGGAGGCACAATGGTTATGGTCAAGTATCTGAACGATTTCATGTGGAGTAATTAGCTTTGGTCTGCCTGGTCCCCTATGGCAGAAACAGAAGCAATTTAGTTTTGATGTCAAGAGAAACTTCCTGGCCATTGAAGTTGGTGCAGGGGGAATGGGCTGGCCCAGGAGGCAATAGACTCCCTCTCCATACCGGGCTTTGTAGAGAGCCTGGATTGCCACTTTGGAGGCATGTTATTTATAGCAGGGATTTTTTGGGTCTGTGGGTTGGACTAGAAGGCTCTATTGAGGCCCCTTGTAACTAACTCTTAGATTCTCTGATTCTGAGTTCTTGACTTCCTAACCTGTGACGATTGACCACCCCTTTATATTGGAGAAATGGGTGTCTAAGCTCCAACTCTCTCACTTCTGTGTATGTATCCCCAGCACCCAGCATGTAGTGCTTAAAAAATGCTCAACTGTTTGGGAAGTGCAAGAAAGTGGTAAGAATCCTCAAGGGTAACACAAAGGAGAATAGAGTCTACTTGTTTAGGTACATTTGGTTCCACTTTCAGATCCACCAAGATATGAGTCTTACCAACCATGTGCCTTTGTTGAAGAAAACCCTGGAGCTGTTTGTGTATAGGGTGAAAGCCATGCTGATCCTCAACAACTGCCAGGAAGCTTTCTGGCTGGGCAACCTCAAAAACAGGGACCTGCAGGTGAGCACGGGACCCTCAAAATAGACTGGGTCAGTCCTACCCAGGAAAACTCGGGAGGTTCATGTCTGGGAAGAGTGGGAAGAGAAAGACATCTGGAATGCAAAGCAGGGATGGCTGCTTGTAACTCACCCTGGCTAGCTTGGTGAGTTATAGGACAGTGTTAATGAAGCTCAAATTATGGTCAGTCTCCTACGAGCCATTCTGTGCCATGACCACATACTGTACCCCCATCATGGCAACCATCTTATAACTGCGTGTCATTGGTCCTAAGGGAGAGTGAAAGACCTTATGGAAAAAATAGCTCACTGCATTTATTCCCTGCTGAGTCACCTTTGTATATGTAATGATGCTATTTCTCTTCTTCCTAAACTGGTTTTGTTCCTGGAATTACCTTCAAGGTTCATTCCTAAAATCCTTTTGAGAGTGCTTGTATCTTTATGGGAGAGAAAGTGGTTGGTACTATGCAGAATAACCCATGAGCCCATTTAGCTGAGTTGTAGTAAAGGGTCCCATCCCCAGACTTGGGTTCATTACAGTTACATTTTGGATTTCTGTCAGGCCTTTTATCCTAAAGGCTCTCAGCATACTTACAGATATCTTATTTACCCACCTGAAAGTCCTGGTATTATTCATCTACACTTACAAAGGAAAATAGAAACACTGATTTCTAGTTGCCTATGTGGTCAGACCACAGCAGAGCTTGGAGTAGAACAAACTCAAGGCTTCTGACTCGGCTCCAACTTTCCCTGCTCACTCTGTAGGGAACGTTCCTTACTCCACCTTTCCACTATCGATTTACATACTGTGGTCTGGAATTTTGGGGAGCACTAGAGCCTTTACCCATGTCAGAGAACGTGGTGAGTTGGAGCCCGTTCAATGCCAGTGAAAGTTGTTGATAAGAGCTAGTGGGAAAAGAGGCCCGCTACCATCTATAGCTTATCACTTTCAGCAGTCACTTGGCCTTCAGCTTCTTGAATGAGCATTTGTGTAGGGATATTAGGTAAAGTTAGAAAGTCATTCTGCCCATATGTCTGATATTATTTAAGGAATATGTGAAACATACCCAAGTTTTTTTTAATGTCTTTGTTAACGTACTGTTATGCCAAATAGGGTGAAGAGATCCTGTCACAGCAATCCCAGGAAAGCTCAATGGATGAAAACCAGGAAGAGATGCCTTCTCAGCTCTCCAAGCAGGAAACAGAGGAGGTATTTCTGTTGTCTTAGTGTTGGATTTTGATAGTCTAATGTATTTAGAACACTTTTAGTATAGCACAAAAATTCTTACCCTCTCCTTGTCCTTCCCTCCCTTCTTCTCTCTCTCTCCTCTCTTTCTCCTGTCTCTCTCTCTCTCCCTTTCTCTCTCTCTCTTTCTCTCCCTCTCTCCCTCCTTCTCTCCTTCTCTTTCTCTGTCTCTCTTACACACACATACACACACACACACACACACACACACACGCCTAACCAAACGGACCCTGTTCTCAGCTCTGGGAGGCAGAAAAAAGACTAAAAGTTGTCTAGCCTATTAATTTTGTGGCAATGAGGGTGGTTCATTTCTTTCCAGCTCACTGGTTTACCTGTGCTTGGTCCTAAATATCCTACATTTGGGCCTCAATGCCAGATGAGTTTCCCTGTATCTTCCTGTTGGGTTCGTATCAGAAAACTTCCTGCAGGATGGGGTCTTGCTTAATTTTTTTTCCTGCAGAACATACATTTGGGAGGAGAGTCTTGAGTTACACTAATTCTTCTACTTATGCATTCGGGGAAAATGTATACTTGTACCAGTTTTGTAATGTGTTTACTTAAGGTATCTGCATCTTTCCAAAGTCTCATAAAGAAGAAACTATTCTCAAAGGCCATCAGTTTTAGTGCTTCAGAGTTGCCTCAGGGCACCTGTGATGGGTAGAAAATGTGAGTCTGCACACACACACACACACATACACACACACACACACACACACACACACACGTGAGCTGGGACATTGGCCCAATGCCAGCCCACAAATATAAGAAAAAGTGAAGGTCCTACTTGGAAAAGTTATCTACCTGAGGAGTGCACTAGCACTTGCACATGATAATGCTCCTTTTGTCCATGTCCTGGACTGTGTCATTACGCAGTGAAACCAAGCACAAGGTCCTTGTGGTACTTCCTGTAACTAATGCTTGGGCAGTCACAGCCCACTCATGCCACCACATTCCACACGCTGGAGTTCTTAGGGCTCAGGCTAGTTGAAAAGCTTTAATTCTTTGTGACTTTTTAAAGTTCATCTACTTTATGCTGTTGCCTACAGTTCCAAAAAGCCAAGGAATTGAAGAATGTTGATTTGTCTGTTGAATGTTTGAAAATGAGGAGTGGCGAGTGTATATGTGACCACGGAGATCTGTTCTCCACCTGCACTCCCACCCCCTCAGGGGCGCTGCAGCAACATTTTGCAGAATGTTTTCAGGTCCACAATGCCTACAATATTCGGTTTGTCAGTCTGGTTATTCTTTGCTTCAGGAAAGTACAGATGAAGCAAGTGTTGGTGGGAATGGAGAAGATGGCGATGAAAGTGATGACTGATTGGAAGTGGAAGAGGCTCCCCCTCTCCTCCCAAGCCCCCTTTTCCCACCCCTCATCTTCCCTCATGCTGCCTGGCCTCCTTAGAAGCATCTTATTCCATATGTGAAGATGAGGAATCTTTATGGCATCATCCCAGCCATGATTTTTAGACTATCTGCCAGCATCAAGCCTGCTGTTATGGGAAGTGACATTCTTCAATGACACACATGATTCATTTCCCTTTTGGCTTGTGAGAAGATCACTCTGCTGTATACATAGTGTGAAGACTGTCTATGTTTAATATGATTTCAGGTCTTAGAAGCTAGACTGGGAAGCAAGCACTTTAGTTGGTTCTAAGAATGAGGCTGATTCCTCCTCACCTTTTGGATAAATTCCTTTCCCCTACTTGGGCTTTCCACCTTTCCTTGAGTTTTTCGGGCAATAGATGGAATGTCATGGTCTTTGCTGAGGAATGGACAAGACCGATACTAAGAATAAAGTTATATGGCAGTATGTGTCTTGTCAGGCCTCCTGCTGAGGATCCCACAGGGGAAGACGTGCCTGACAGCTGTGTAGGGCGGGCTAGCAGTAACAATGAATACCCCATCATATGGAAAAGGAACCTCAGGAGGAGCCTTCCTGCAGCTGCCCCTCATCCTCATCCCATTATGGCAGGGGTAAAAGAAGCAGTTCAGAGCTCGGGTTTGTTCTGCAAGGTTTATTCTCAATTCCCATTATGTTGGGGGTGAGTGTACACTGATAACAGTCATTGACTGCTCTAAAAATCCTTTGCAGTTTGTTTGAGTTACCGCAGCAAGTGAGGAATGTGGATTGTGGAACTTCAGCTACAGACAGTGAGTCTGAGAGCCTGGACCTACCTTGTTCTGCCCGCGGCCCTTGCTGAGAGGACCCCGCCCCCTCCCCTCCTTGTCTCTGTCGTGCTAGAAAGTCAGTGGGTTTAATCGGGTGTTTCTACCCACGTGGATTCTCTTCCTTCTCCCTCCAGGCTTTTCTTTTGACTTAGGACCCATCTAACAGAGGGTTGGATGTGATGCCCCTGGCTTCATCTTGTTCCCATAACAGACCATGCACCATATACTCCTCCCACTGTTAAAAACTATAGCCATTTGTTGCCTTAAATTTAAAAGAATGACAAGCCAGCCCCTGGACTCTTTGATATATACTGTTTGTTTAATGCTCTTCATTATCACGCGTACATGTGTTAGTTTGACTCATCTTTAAAGTGGTTTAATTTTACAAGTGAAAGACGTTCTTTCTTGCTCTGTGTCACCGGCCCTTTTTAGTGGGGGGGACTCCTGCATTGTCTTGTCTTGACAGAAGAGGTAAGACAGCTCCAAAGATGTTGCAGTTTCCTTTACGTGAGTTTCCGTAAACTCCAGACACTTACCAAGGGACATGGTATGAGTGTGACTGCAAACCAGGGAGGGGTTTTACTTGGAGTGTTGCAAGGCAAAAGTGCACTTCTTGTAAGTTGCGTATAGTAACAGGATAGACCGCAGCATCTGCTTACACATAGTCACTGTCATTTGGATTTGAGGCTCCTTTAGTCCAGTGGGCCACTGATGCTCCCGACTGATGATTTTGCAAAATGCTGATTTGTCTGAAACTCGAAAGGTCCCCGTCCACTTCGGGGGCTGAGCCGTGATGATCCTGCCAAAGACAGAGTCCACTCCACTGAGGCGGACAGGCTGAGGCTTCCTGACGAGACCTTTCTTACTGTTCATCGTTCGGAGCTCTGATGTGTGACAGGGCAATTTGGGGCTAACCCCGGGTTCTAGAAAGGGGCTGTCTAGAACAAGGGTGACCTCTTGGAAGCAGAGCTGCACTTCCAGGTCTGAAGGAGTGTGTGGGAAGCAGTGAGAAGCCCTAAAGGGGTGCTTGGAAGAAGGGGTAGGTGTTGTATGTCGCAGCCACTGGAAACTCTCATCCAGTGGGGTCCATGGTGACCAGAGCTGATATCCTGCCATTGTTACACCTAAAGGAGAGCAATTGACATATGGAACCTCTCTTCATTAAGGGTCAAAGGCTGCTTTCAGCCCTTCTAACCCATTAAAAATCATGTTTTTCCTCTACAAATGGCCAGTCATTCTAGTTCCCTTAAAGAGGTTCTAAGGTATTAAGATAAATAAGCTGTTAAAATGGCTCTAGATCAGGCTCTGGAAAAAGAAAGATCTCCAAATACCAACTACTTTTAAAAATAAAAGCCAGTTTCTGGTTCTGGGTGGGACGTTTACTAGTCTGTAGAATATATATTAGATTCATGGCCAATTCTTTTATTTAGTATTTGATATCCACCCTCCCTCCTCCCTTTCAGCTCCAGTGAACCAAGTACCCAGGGTGATAAATATTCCTCTCATTTTCCCAGACAAATGTGCCTTTCTCTGACCCTTATTTCTCCACCTACAAAAGGCAAAGGACTAGATTTTCAACCCTGGGAGATCCCATTTAATTTAATCCCATTTAATCTAGAACCTGAAAGTTCTAGAGGTTCACACCACCTTAGCTTGTGAAATCTTAATGAGCTAATGTCCCTAAAAAACTCCAAGAAGTAAAGGAATCATTACACATTCTGAATACCTCACCCAAATACTCTTTTTTGTGTCTGTAACATTAAAATTGGGTGCATTATTTTCCATGCAATTTTAGGAATATAACTGAAAAGAACAAAATGATCCCACTTTCTTTCCCTGCACTCAGCCTCATTTACCTTTACTTATTGGGAAATACCAAGACAAATTTTAACTGCAGGATCATTTTCCTGAGAAATGTATGAATTGGAGCTTATAGCTTATATAGCCTCAGAGGATACATCTATGAGACCATCTCCCCACTCCACTCTTTACAAATGAGGAAAGAGGCCCGAGGAATAAGAGTGGCTGCTCAAAATGATAATTCCTAGTGGAACAGGATCAGAACCCAGATCTGCTTTCACTACAGTGATCTTTCCGTGAAACAATAAATGCGATTAAATATGATCTTTTCACAAAGCATCAGTTTTACGGCCTCTAGCTCTCCCCAAGTCCCTTAACCATGTAGGTTCGGATGACCAAGAAGAGAGGGAAACAAGGCGGTCTCCCAGGACATTCAGAAGAGCTCTAGTCATAGCTCTGTACCTCAACTTCTCCACCTGGAAAATACGGATGCAGAACCGCAGCCGAGCTGTGGTGTCACCTCCAAGGCCGACGGTGGTATTTCGAGTGGCTGGAGCTCCCGGGTTGGGTGTGGAGACAGATCCGCCTCCTAGCCGGACAAAAAGAGATTGTCTCAGTCTTAGCCCGGGGGTGATGGAGGAAAGGGGACCTCGCCCGGGGTGGGGACTAGAAGGTGAGGCCGGCCAGAGCCGCAGCCCGGCTCTAGTCCCAGCTGCCGGAGCGGGTGTCGGACGGGATGGGGAACTCACCTGCTGGGCTCTGCGGGTCGCACGCTCCCAAGTGGCGGCCGCTGTTCCCGGGGCCGCATCTTTCCTCTGCTGGGCGCTTGGCAACGGCCTTTGTGACCCAGGCCCCGCGGGAAGAGCCCGCGGGCCGGGAGGGGGTAGGGGGCGTGGGAGGCATGGGGACCCCCGCGAGGAGCGGCTACCCGGGAGGGTTTCCTCGGTTGCCAGCCCCTAGATCTCGACCCTTTCGGAACACCTGGATCTGGGTATTGAATTTGACTCTGTGTTGGTCCATTCATTCTCCCTGCCTGAGGCAGGGTTACTAAAAACTCATTTTCTGCTCTTTACCAGCTCGCTGACTGGTCGGATCCTGCCCCTGCCTTTTCTTCCTTATTCGGGGCTTCTTCCAACTTCTCGAATCACTTGTAATTTGAATGGAGCCAGAGCGAGAGGGTACAACGTGTTCGTAGGCATCAGGACTGCAAGGGGCATTGAGAGATCATTAGTCCTACTCTCATCTTACTGAGGTCCAGAGAAGGGAAGTCACTCGTCCAAGGTCACACGGTTAATTAGGAGTCACTGCTTCTGAAGGGACAGAGGACGTGGGTTCAGATTCCGCTTCAGATACTCCTTGTGTGACCCTGCTCAAGTCATTTACATTCCTTCAGCCCACCTGTTAAAAAAAAATAAAAGAATGAAGGGTTTGGACTAGGTTGGCTTCCCAGGTCCCTTCTGGATCTGGGATCCTATTGAGTAAGGAAGGAATCCACAGGTTTAAAGGGAATACAGGTTGGAGCACCAGGCTATAGCAATGACAGTGAGTTGTGGCGAGAAGCAATAGGGTTAGCCTGGTGTTGAAGGCAGGGGCTAGATAGGTATGGTCATAATTACAATCCTCATTGGCAAGGGCTTTCCTATGTGGTTTCATACAGCTCTTGGAGTCACAAAACTTGGTCCTTTGAAAGTCATTGATCATCTTTGAAAACTAAGGACAAATGACAAGAGTCATTCTTGAAAGTTATCCGGATTACTGAAGTTAAGTGATTTGTCCAATGTCCCACTGGCAAGAAGTCAAAGCAGAATTGGAACTCAGGTCTTCCTGGCTCTGAGGCCAGCTTTCTATCCACTACAAGATAATGCAATTATCCTATTTTGGAGATGAAGGGGGGAAAGCTCAGAGTTGATGTGCCCAGCCCATGTTCACCCAGCTAGTAAGTAGGATTTGAACACAGATCCTCTGTTCCCAGGTCTAGCGTATTTTCCAGGATTCCCTGAAGTTTGAAAATATAGGGATTGTCCCAGAAGACTTATTAACTATTTCAGACGAGAGAGAAAGGAGCAAAGGTGGGTATTCACGTTCATGAGTTATTACCAAAATAAAGACTTAATCCAGCAAAATGATAGGTGATTTCTTTCCCCTTAATCAAAAGAAGAAAATCGCATTATTATAAATAATATCAGTCTTTGAAGGACAATTGTATATTAAAGTACTTGAAGTAAGAGTGTAAGCATTCTATTAATAGGCTCCCATATTTAGAGCCAAAAAGGAACTTTAGTTTGTTTTTTGGAGGGGAGGAAGGCAGGGCAATGGGGATTAAGTGACTTGCCCAAGGTCACACGGCTCCAGAACTGGTGCTCAATTCACTCAGGAACCTAGAAGGGACTTGTCAAAGGTCAGGCAGGTAGTAAGTAGCAGAGCCAGAATTTGAACCCAGAGTCTCTGACTCTAGAACTAACACTCCCCCTGTACTATGCTTCCTCTCAATTCAGGACATTTATTAAGGACCTACTATGTGCTGGGTAGGTACTGGGCATGGAAAAATGAAATATCTCTCCCTAGTAGAATTTCAGAGAAGTCTCTGAAGCTGTATTAGTTAATTGGATGGCTTTAGTGGTATGTATGATATGTGTTCTCTCCTATCAGGTATCAGGTGATGATAATGATGATGATGATAGCTAGCATTTACATAGTCAGGTTTGCAAAGAACTTTACAAATATTATCTCATCTTCACAACAATCTTGTAAGATATGGGTGCTCCCATTTTACAGAGGAGAAAACTGAAGTAGAAGTTAAGTGACTTGCCCAGGGTCATCCTGCTAGTAACTTGGATGAGGCTGGATTTTAACGCAAGTCTTCCTCGCTCCAAGTCCAGTGCTCTTATCTGCTACTTGCCACTGAACCAGTATGAACCAGCAATGTGGTGCAATGGAAAGAATGTTGAATTTGGAGCTCAGAAACTAGAAATTCAGTCCCCAATTTTGACACTAACCAGCTCTCGGACCTTTAGATCTCTCACCTCTAAGACAAAAATATAACCTATGACTCACAGGGCCCCTTCACATAAGGTCTTCTTACTCTGAACTCATTTGAAGTCCAGATTCATTCTGGGGGTGATGGGGTGCTTGGGTGCCTATGTTTGTAACATCCAGTTGTAACATAAGTTTGTAAAATCACACTTATGTTTGGGTACCTATGTTTGTAATATCAGTTTGTGAAATCAAGTTGTAAAATCACATTTTCCCCAGCCTCAAAGCATTAACTCTGCTTCTTCCCCTGCAGGCACTCTGCGTAGCAACAACTCATGAACTGCTTATCCATGCTTGGTATAATAACAAGCTATACCTATGATTCCTTTACTAAACCATCTATAAACAATTCCTTTAGCTTAGAGAAATGTATATCTCTCCTTAGTGTAGTGGCCAGCTGCACCTATGAATCCTTCAATGCACTATCAATAAGTAACTCAGCCAATTAGGCACATCCTGGATCCCCAATTAGCCTAGCTTCCCAGCATCCATCTTGTCAAACAGGACATTGATGGGTAGCAGACTGGGCACTTCTCAGTCAGCACTGACCACTAGGTGACCTAGTGATGTTTCAAGCCTAAAACCACACCTCCATGTAGCCCTCCCCTGGGCTATTTCCCAGTGAATTATAGGGTAATACGCCTGCGCAATAGATATGAAAAGTGCACGTCCCCTTAAGCACTGACTACTCCTTAACTCCTCTGTAATCCCACCCTTACTCACCTAGTTAGCATAATTGGCACAGGTTATACTATGGATTATCTATAAAAATATACCTATGACTCCTTTAAGGTTGCAGGTTCCCTAAGACCTCCTGCCCACTGTAAAGTGTAACAATAAACTTTTTCAATCTTGACTTAAAAGATTGCTTGAGTCCTAAGAATTCTTTCCAGACTGGCCTTCCAGGGATTCATTGGGGTCCTGAAACACCTATTTTTTCTCCCCCTCATCAGGGGTGGCCTGATCCCAAAGAGAGGGGATAGGGCTTCTCATCCTCTCTGGCTTGTAATACCCTCACCCAAAGTTCTGGACTAAATCTCTTAAATCATTTCACAAGCATTTATTAAGTACTTACTGCTAGACCATCATGCCAAACACTGAGGATGTGAAGAAAAAACAAAAGCAGTCTCTGCCCTCAAGGAGCTTATATTCTCATGGGGAGACTACAAGCACTAGCCCACAAATGATACTGAGTGGATGAAAGAGAGACAGGCACTAGTAGTGGGGGACGGGGAAAAGTAGTCCAGAGGAAGTGGCATTTGATCTGATTCTGGAAGGAAGCTAAGGATCCTCAGAAGTGAAAGGGATGAAAGATAGCATTCCAGGGATAGGGAACAGCACAGAAATGGAATCTGGAGGGTCAAACAGGCCATTATGAGTGGACCAGAGATGTGGAGGGACCAGAAGAGAGGGGTCAGGTTGTTGATGTGCTTTAAAAGTCAAGCAAAGGAATTTATATTTGATCCCAGAGATAATAGGGAACCACTAGAGGCTGAGTATAGGGGGAGAGGGTGAGGTTGCCAGATTCACACTTTAAGAAAAAACACATTGGAGTTTGTATGAAGGACATCGGTTATAGTGAGAAAATTGAGGTTAGGAGGCTATCCCAGTAGACCAGGTGAGGGGCAATGAGGGTCTGAAAGAGGGTGGTGGCAGTATGAATAGAGAAAAGTGAAGTAGAAGAAGGAGAAAGTAGCTGGTATACACTGGGACATGGTGAAGAAATGAATTCAGTCTGCAACCGAAGGAAAAATGAAGAGATGGTTGGTGTGGGTGAGAAAGTTAGGTGTAACTTTTCAAACTAGGCTAGAAATTAGTAGATGGCAAGGAATGGACATGTTCCTTCTACCTGGTAGCCAACAGTACATACTATGGCCAGAGATAGTTCTTTGGGGCCAAAGGCATGTCCTGCCATGTTGACACTGAAAGCTCCCATCCGTCTCCTTGGAGGGCCTTCTCTTTGGCCTCTTGACCTTGAAGATCCTCTCTGACTATGGTGCCTGACTGTTGCCATCTTGTTTTTATGGATGACTTGTATAGTAGGAACTGGGCTGCTGAAGTAATCCTGACACTTAAAAAGAGGCCATAGACCAAGAGAGAGGTGGGGTCTACATGGCAAGGGGGGGGGCGATGGCCACAGTGGTGAAAGGAAATCAGGCAGAGGAAAGAAAGTGAGTGATCTTGAAGGAGATGCTATCCCTCACTTAAGGACCTGGAAGGGCATTCATAGGTTAGAAAGTGTCTAGAGAAGGGGAAGCAGGATTTGAAAGAACAGGCCTATGAGCGTTAGTTGAAAGAACTGGAGATATTCCGCCCAGAGAAGAGAGATTTAAGACCCTCCAAGGCTGCATTTAAGTAATTGAAAGTCTCTCACAGGGAAGAAGGATTAGACTTGTTTGATTTGACCTGAGAGGACAGGAGGAGAAGCAAGGAGTAAAAGTAACAAAGAAGCAAATTTAGTAAAAATCCTTTTATTCAACATTCATTCATTTATTCATTCATTCATGCATTCATTCATTCATTCTCAAGTGCTTACTATGTTTCAGGCACTGTGCTTGGTGTTTTGGATACAAAGAAAAATGAAACAGTAGCCACATTCAAGAAACTGACATTCTACTGGGAGGGAAACAACCTGTACTTGTGTGGATAAATACAAAAAACATATGAATACAAAGTAATCCCCTATTGCCTCCAAAAAAAAAAAGAATCCATTTATTTCTGAAATTGGAAAACAGAGAAAAGAGCCTCTAGAGCCGTGAAACAAATTTCAGTGTTTCCTATGAGTGAGACATAACAGCTAGATCCCATTTAGAGTGAATAATGGATTCCCTGAAGTGGTCACTTTATTTTAATCCAAGCCACATATTTCTACTGAGCTAGAACCATTCTTCTCTGAGATTCCTTTATTGTATATACATTTATATATATATATATATATATATACACACAGACAGAC
>CM053590.1:41942997-41995256 GCA_028646515.1 Pseudochirops corinnae
GCATATATACATACACATGTAGATATATTATATACTGTATATATACATACACATATAAATATATACCAAATATACATACATATATAAATATATTATATGTATACATAAATATATATTACATAATATATATACATACACATATAAATATATATTTTATGCTGTATATATCTTGTATATTCATTTTTTTGCATGATGCTGTCCTCTTTAGAAGATCCTTGAGGGAAAGGACTGTTTTGTCTTTTTTTTTTTTAAACACCTAGAGCTTAGCCCAATGCTTAGTGCACACTATATACTTAATAAAATGCTTGTTGCTTGCCTGAAAGAATTGTTGGAAGCCTATAACCTACCTATGGGGTTAACTCAAAAGAGCACATTGAGGAATAAATAAAGGTATGAACATTCAATTTCACTCTCATGAACTCCAGCTAGAGATAGAGTCTGACAACCAGATTGCACACCATCTTGGGATTGGGGGAGGGGAGAGGTGGGAAGAAAATTTGGAACTGAAAATTTTATGGAAGTGAATGGTAAAAACTAAAAATAAATAAATTAACTTTTTAAAAAAGGTGTCATCTCCTTGAAAGTGTGCAACTATTGACACCTCACTGTAACATGGAGGTGACCATGACCTTACTTCCCATTTTTAATGACATAGTTTGTTTTTATATCATTCTTGCTCTCCTCCCCTCAATGCAGAGAGCTATCCTTTTTAACAAATAATTGAAAAGAGAGCCAAAAAAAAAAGTTGAGCAATTTTTTTCAGCCAAGTCCAGCCACTAGACATCAACTGAGTCCAACAGTAAATGCATATTTCACATCAAAGATTCCTCACTTCTGAAAAGAAGCGGAGGGGGGGGGGGGGGGGGGAAGGGAGAGAAGAGACAGTGCAAGCTCATATTCTTTCTTCTGGACCAAGTTTAGACCTTTTTAAAGACTCTTCCAGTAAAGGACACATCCTGGCAGGCAATGCCAAACTGTACAAGTTTCAAGGATGGACCCAGTGATTCACTCTCTACCTCTGTCTGAGGACCAGGCTAGCTAATTTTGAAGGGACCCATCACCAGACTGGTTTCAGGATAATAGATTTTTCACCAATAACTCATGAAGACTCTTCAATCACAGAGAAGGGGTAGTGGGCTGAGTCAATAGAAATATAGGTCTTTTAAAAGTACTTTAATAAGAATAATAACTGACATTTATATAATACTTTGAGTTTTGCAAAGGGCTTTACTTCTCTCATTTGAGTGTCGTAATAATTCTGTAAGTGCTGCAGGTATAATGATTATTCCTTCCACATCAAGGAGGTTAGAGGTACAGTGCTCTACCCCACCCAGTAATGGAAAATCCAATTAAATCCAGTAAAATTTTTTGATACTCCCTTTGTACCAGAGAAGAAATCTGAATTATTATTGTATCTAAAGATAAAACATTTTAATATTATACAATATTACAAATATTTTATGCATTTCTGAGTTTCTAAACTTTTTCTGTGTTATCTGCTGGCCTTCATGTGTTGTCTACAGCTTCCACAAAAGTACCAAAAATTCCCATTTAATTTCTTATGCTGACCCATGATATATCGAAACCACAATAGGAAAAGTCTCAATGTAGAAGGAATAACTGCATAATTCTCATTTTACAGATGAGGAAACTGGGGCTCAGACAGCAGAAGTAATTTTTGGGGGGTAAATAGTATTTTATTTTTTCCAATTATATGTAAAGATAGTTTTAGGTATTCATTTTTATGAGATTTTGAGTTCCAAATTTTTCTCCCTTCCTTCCTCCCCCTTAAGATGGCCATCAATCTGATATAGGTTATATGTGTGCAATCATGGAAATCTGTTTTCATATTAGTCATGTTGTGAAAGAAGAAAAAGAACAAAAGTGAAAAGCCACAAAAACCAAAAAAAATTTAAAAAGTGAAATAGTATGATTTGATCTGCATTCAGACTCCATAATTCTTTCTCTGGATGCAGATTACATTTTCTATCATGAGTCTTTTGGCCTTGTCTTGGATCATTGTATTGCTGAGAAGAGCTAAGTCTAATCATAACTGATCATAGAAGAGTGTTGCTGTTACTGTGTACAATATTCTCCTGGTTCTTCTCACTTCACTATGCATCAGTTCATATAAGTCTTTGCAGGTTTTTCTGAAATTGGTAGTAGCATATTAGGTAGTATTCAAACCTAACTGCTCTTGATTGCAAGGCCAGCAGTCTATCCACAACACCATGCTATAAAATTTAAACATTATGCTCTAGGATTTAAGGATGAGTAAGAATCCAGGCAATGAGGGACAGCATGGAGGATATTCCAGAACAGTGTGAAAAAAATTGTGGAGGCAATTTTTGGAGACATTCATATAGCAGAGTTCTATATGAACCTTCATCACTGAATGAGAGTTGCCTCAGTGAAACTGACACCTGCAAAAGTCCTTAGCTTAAAAAGTCTAAGGTCTCCCACTGCATCCTGGTTCATCTCCAGTCATTCTGATCTCTGTCTTTCCACTGGACCCAGATGGCTCTGGGGGAGAAAGTGAGGCTGGTGACTTTGCACATCTTGCCTCACTTAAATCCAATTCATTTGCATGTCATGGCAACATCTTCCTGATGTCATGGTCCTCTTTGACAAAGAAGGGCAAACGACATCCTGGACATCCAGTGTGTGAAGTTGTATCTCCTGCTATGGTCGTCCTGTATTCCACCCTCCTGTCACACAGGACCAGCTGTTACCTGATCTTACACTGCCCTCTTCCAGCTCTCTGGCATATTTCTGTTCCTTCAAACCTCAGCTCAGGTTTCACCTCATTCAGAAACCCTGCCCTGATTCCCTTGGCTGAAGGTCAACTCATTCTCCTCCAATTTTCATGTGTCACAGTATCTGGCTCTCTCTTCACCTACCCAACAGCTCATTTCTCAGTATTCCCTCGGTAGAATATAAGGTCAGTGAAGGCAGTGACAGTATTTTGGTTTATCTCAGTGTTCCCAGCATTCAACATAGTGCCTTATATATTAGATATGATAGGGAGTGAACCTGGGATTCATAGGAATAAGGAATTGCCCAGTAAGGAAACTTTTCCTAATACAGAGCCACACCTTTTCTGCAATTTAAGGTGTTAAGAAGTGTGGGTGGCTAGGTGGTACAGTGAATAGAGCACTTGCCCTGGAGTCAGGAGGACCTGAGTTCAAATTCGACCTCAGATGCTTAACATTTACTAGTTGTGTGAGTTGTGTGACCTTGGGCAAGTCATTTAACCCCAACTGCCCTGCCTTCCCTCCTCCAAAAAGAAAAAAAAAAAAAGAGGCATCAAACACCATCCAGGACCCATAGCACTCTCCAGTTCAGGCTGAACCAGATTAAAGCATAACTGGGAAATATGGAACTAAATCAAAATACAATACAACATATATCGTGTCAATATGTGGTTTTTTAAGTCAATATGGCCCACAGGGATCCTCATGGTTTAATGGCCACTATTTCTGATACTGTGGGTCAAAATTTCCTAGGGCACTGAGAGATTAAGCAACTTGACCAGGGTCACACAACCAGCCTCGACTTGAATCCAGGGACAGCTCTATCCTCCAGGCTATGCTGACTGTGCTATGGCTGTTAACCTGCAGCAGGCACTTCATGAGAGTTTGTCAAATTGAATGAAGAAACAGGCTGAGACAAAGTGATTTGTTCCACATCCCAGGGCTGGTGAGTCACAGAGCCAGATCTCCAGCTGAACTCTGCTGAAGCCAAATCCACTGCCATTTTGACTCTGCCATTCTGCTTGTGGTGTCTGTGAGCTCCCAGGGACCAAACAGGGCAGCACAGATGTGGCATCAGAACCCAGCTCTATCACTGTTTGTACTGGAGGCAAGGAAGGAAGGAAACAAGCATTTCCTAAGCATGCATGTGTGAGAAACTATGCTAAAATGCTTGGTAAACATTCCATCATTATTTGATGCCATTATGATACCCATTTTACAGTTGAGGAAACTGAGGCAAAGGTTAAGTGACTTGTCTAGGATCACACAGCTAGTATGTGAGACCAAATTTGAACTCAGGTCTTCCTGACTTTGGGCCCAGCCCTCAATCCTGTACTATTTAGCTGCCAAGGAAAGAATGTACAATTTAGCATGGCATACTTAACATAGGAGGGATATATCTTATATATTGTGTATATTCCTTAGCTTTGTATGACTGAGGCAACTGGCTCCCCTGACTTACCCTTGTAATAGCTCAGGAGAAACTAATTAAGAAAGATATTCAGCAAGGAGACTGGCAGCCCCAGAACAAAATAAAAGATTTTTCTAATATAGGCAGTGCACATTTTTGGCCAGTTTGAATCCCACAGCTCTGCTCATTTGGGGTTGCCTAAAAAAGACAGGAAAGAGCACAGAAGTCCTGGCTCTGTCATTGACAAGCTTTGTGAACTTGGGTAAATCCCTCCCTTTGGGGTCCCATCTGTAGATGGAGGGGAGGTTGGCTTAGATGATCTCTTAATATCCCTTCTCATTCCAGATCTTTGATTTGGGGTAGCTTCTTCCTTATGGAGTGGTGGAGATGAATGGTTGTACCTCCTCTCTCCCTAAACCAGCCAACTTCCAGGATTACCCCCTCCCCCTAGATTGCCAACTCTTGTTACTAGGCAACCTGTTACTAAATTCATAACCTGTTTCTGACACTTAAAATTATTTTGGGCAAGTTATTCATCTATAAAATGGGAATGTGACTACTTATCTGCCTCCCTCTTAGGTTTTAGTGAGGATCGGATTATGTGGATTCCTTTCAAGTCAATGCCACTTGGTGATCAGTGGAAGGAGCTGGCCTTTTTTTTGCCCGAAGAAGACTCAAGAGGGAACACGGTAGCTGTCTTCAAACATTAGAAGGCTGTTGTTTAGAAAGGAGATTTGGCTCCTTTGGGTTGGCCAGCGGGCAGAACCAGAAGCAATGGGTAGAAGATGCCTGGAGGCAGATTTAGCTTTGTACAATGGAAAAGTACTATAGGATCAGAAATTGAAGTTTGGAAGGGACCTGAGAAGTCATGTAGTACAGCCTCCTGAATTTTAAAAAAGAGGAAACAGACCCAGACGGTCTCAGATTTGAGGGCAAGTCCTCTTTCCACTTCCTAATTAACAGAACAGTCCCATAGTGTAACCCACTGCCTGAGAAGGCAGTGACCTTTCCCTGAAGTCTTTAAGCAAAGGCTGCATTGACCACCAGCCATGTATGTTGGGGAGGGGTTTCTTATTCTGGCATGGACTGGACCAGATGGCCTCTGGAAATCCTTCCAGATCTGAGATTTTGGGTGGTAATGTCAGCATTCTGTAAATCATAGGCTTGAGGTATTTGTGATACAGATTTAGGACTGGAAGGGACCTTGGAAGGGCCCCTAGAGGTCATCTAGTACAACCCTCCCTGCCTTATTTAAAAACTATTGATAAATATCTTTTGTTTCTGTATCACCTAATTTCCTTGGCAATCCCTCCTCCCACCTCCTAGAAAGCCATCACCTGTGACAATGGATTCTTTTTTCAAATATTTTCTTCCTAATTACATGTAAAATTTTTTAAACATTCATCTTTTAAAACTTTGAGATCCAAATTCTCTCTCTCCCTCACCTCCCTCCTCACTGAGAAGGCAAGCAATATGATATAGGTTATGCATGTGTAGTCATGCAAAACATATTTCCATATGAGTCATGTTGTGAAAGAAAACAGCCCCCAAAACCACAAGGAAAATAAAGTATGCTTCAATCTGCATTCAGAATCAATCAGTTCTTTCTCTGTAGGTGGATGGCATTTTTCATCGTGAATGCTTCAGAATTGCGCAACGATGAATTTTAAAGAAGAAAAGCTTCCGCAAAACCACACTGGAAAACCTTTGACATCTTGTGCACTTTGAATCTCACAGTCCCCCAACTGGGCAACGAAGGGACACAAGCTAAAAACTCCTATTACGTATAATTCCCCCCTAATTCTCCGGTATATAGCTGGCTTTGATTAGGTGTTTAAATGTTGTCTCCCCCATTGGGCTCCGAGCTCCTTGAGGACAGGGACTACGTGTGGCCTCCTTTTGTAGTACAATGCATAGCACAAAGTAGCCGTTTAATAAATGTTGCTTGGTTGATAAAATGTCAGCTAGGGTTACTGATTATGAACAGGCAGCAGGTCCTCTCTCTTCTCCTTTCCCAACCTTGAATGGCACTTTGCGACGTCCCTGCTATGGGGAACTTCCCTTCCTCCTCCACTGATGCAGATCAGCATCGGCCCTGAATGGAGTTGCTTAGTGCACAGAGGTCAGGTGACTTGCCCAGGGTCACACAGCCAGGATGTGGCAGAGGCAGCTTGAACCCAGGGCTCCAGGACTCAAACCACTACCCTTCCGCTTTCAAAGGGCACTTTGAAAGTGATCTCTAGGGCTCGTCTCCAGCCCTTTTGTGACCGACGTTCAGAATGAGA
The DNA here is from genome assembly GCA_028646515.1 of Pseudochirops corinnae. NCBI lineage: Eukaryota > Metazoa > Chordata > Mammalia > Diprotodontia > Pseudocheiridae > Pseudochirops > Pseudochirops corinnae. The sequence goes on from CM053590.1 coordinate 41,949,447, forward strand.
CCTTAGGAGCCGCTAGGTGGCACAGTGAAGAGTGCACGGGCCCCGGAGTCAGGAAGACCTGAGTTCAAATGCGACCTCAGACACGTAGCACTTACTAGCCGTGTGACCTTGGGCAAATCACTTAACCCCAACTGCCCTGCCCTCCCCTCTCCAAAAAAGCAAACTAAATAAATAAATAACAGAATGAGACCTTAGAGGCCAAGGTTGCCGGGTCGGGACGGCGCACGCGCGCTCCACCTAACGCCTTCAACAGCTGGGAGGCCCCTCCCCCACATTCTTCCCCTCCACCACACTGGACTCAAGGCGCACGCGCAACGTCTCTTCCTCCGAGGTTCTCTGCAGAGTCAGGCGGGGGCGGCGGTACGCAGTGCGCACGCGCATTGCTACCGGCTCCTCCGCCTTCCGGGAGCCGGCCGGGCGCGAGCCAAGGTGCGCTTCCGGCGTGGGCGGCGCAAGCGCGCTGGGTCGGGCGGGGGCCATGGCGGGGCAGGAGGATCCGGTGCAGCGGGAGATCCACCAGGACTGGGCAAACCGCGAATACATCGAGGTCATCACCAGCAGCATTAAGAAGATCGCGGACTTCCTTAACTCCTTCGGTGAGCGCCTGGAGGAGTCGGTGAAGGCGGCTGATCCCCTGTCTCCCAACCGGCACTTCCCCCCCCCCCCACCACACCCCGCCCCCGCGCCGGGTCTCCCACCGCGACCCCCGCCCTGCACCCCCCAACCTCCACCCCGGTTGGGGCGCCCTTTGCCAGCTGGGCCCGTAGGAGACGGTCCCTTCTCCCCTTCTCGAGCGCTTACGGGGTAAAGGGAGAGAGAATTCCCATGCCCCTCCATGGCCAGGAAGCGGGAAGGTCATGGGTCAGGGAGGGAGACGGGGAGTAAGGACGCTGCCCCTGCCCTCGGGCAGCTTCCCCTGGAGGGGAAGTGGCGGCTCGGGGGCCACTGGGCCGAGAGAGCGGAAGCGGCGGGGGGGAGGGGCCGGGGAAGGCCCCCCAAGGAGGGCTCGGCACCGGGGGGCCCGGAGGTGGGGTGGGGAGGAGGGATGTGGACCCCTTGTTTTACCCGCGCTGAAGCTGTGGCCCGGAGACCCAGGCCGTGAATCAGTGCGGGCACTTGCTGTGCGCCTACTTTGTGCAAAGCCGGGGCCTTAGAGATAGAAAAGTAAGAGAGGCCCCTGCCGTCCGGGAGCTCTCAGTGTAAAGGGGGTTTCAGCTGCAGGTCAGACGGCCGGTAGGGTACAGCAGCAAAGCAGGTGGCAGTGCCTCCTCTTTGATGTCATTTCCTTTGAATCTAAGTCAGCCCTCAGATTCCATGCCGGGCTCCATTTATTTCTTCCACAGGTATTTATGAGCCCTGTTCTGGGGGAAGTCTGGGCACTTTGTGGGGAGTATGCAAAAGTGAATGAGACCCTTCCACAGAAAGCTTGTAGTCTAGTAGGACAGATGAGAAATGTAATGGTCTGCCTCCAGTGATGGTTAAGGCATAGAAGTGGAATTACAGCTTGCCAGAAGAGGAGACTCCAAACCAAGAAATTATAGCTATATTTACGTATGGAATAGGGATGACACTTCACCATTTCAGCTCAGCATATGACTTAATCTGTGCAAGAAGCTGAGCCAGATTCTGAAGATGCAGAAGTCTTACAGTCTTTGCACTCCAGGAGCTTACATTCTGTTGGGAAGATACAACACAAATACAAGATAGTTTTATGAGGGAGGACAAACATAGGCTTCACCAAGGAAAAAACCCCTAAACTGAACGTGGAAGGAACATAAAGTTTCTGAGAGTTAGAGATGAGGAAGAAGACACTGCGGTCCTGAGAGTACGATTGTGTAAATTAGATGAAATCTGAAAAGAAAATGAAGAATTTGGGGAACAGCCAGTAGTCTCATCTATGGTGTACATGGAAGAGTGGGTAATGTGAACAAAGTCTAGAAAGGTGGGTTGGATCTAGGGTATGTAGATCTTCTGTGCCAAGCTGAGGAATTGATTTGATTCTAAAGGTAATAAGGAACCACTGAAGATTTTTGATCAGGGGAATAACATGATCAGACCCATGCCTTAAGAAGATTATTTGGGCAGCTTATGTGATTGGAAATCAGATTGAATAGAAACAGAACGACCAGTTGGAAATACTCATGGTGACAGGTGAGAAGGGCATGAGCTAGGATGGTGGCCATGTGAGTGGAGAAAGGGGGCTAATTGGAGTTGCAGTGGGGATAGGATTGACAAAACTTAGGTGGCAACTGACAGGATATGGGGGATGAGGTAGTGGAAAGACTGATTTAAAGCTAACTGTGAGGGCATGAGCTGTCTTTAGCAGAAATGGGAAAGAGTAGCAGTTTTAGTGGGTAAGATACAAGATAATGAATTCTGTTTTGAACGTGTTCATTTGGCCTTGCCAAAAGAATATCCTGGCAGTGTCAGTTGACAGTGTTGAGTTGAGGAGAGTTTAAGACTGGATATATAGATTTATCATCTGAGCAGAGGTAATTGAATTCATGGGAGCCAGTGATATCACCAAAGGAGAAAGTACGAACACCTACTTTGGGAGAGGAGTTCGAGGAGTAGTCAGAGAGGTAGGAAAAATGATGTCACATCCAAGGAGTGACTCTTCCAGTAGAGGGAGTGAGAAGTTGGTTAGCAGTGTCAAAAAAATGCAAAAAAAGATGGAGAATGAAGACTGAGAAAAGACCCTGAGATTTAGCACCCAGCAGATCCTTTCTTGGTGGCTTTGTAGAAAACAGTTTCCATCAAGTGGAGAGGCAGATTTCAGGGAGTTGAGGAATGAGTGAGTGTCGAGGTAGTGGAGGATGGTATAGGATTCTTTGTAGGAATTTGACAGAGGAAGCCCCTTCAGGATATAAGATAGTAGCTTGAGAACATAGCAGAATCAAGTGAAGGATTTTTAAGGATGGTGGAGACTTGGAAGTGGTCACAGGCTGCAGGAAAGGAGCACCTAGTTAGAGAGATAATGAAGTTGAGCAAGAGAATGATGGAGAGGGCACTCTCCTAGAAGAAATAGGAGGGATCTGACTGGGGGCGCCTTTTCCTCAGTGGTAGCAGCTGAAGGAGGAGAGCCTTGGGGAAGATATAGGTGTTTTGAATTGAATAGGGAAGGTGAAGGAGCTCACAACCAGTGATCTCTGTTTTCTCAGTAAAATAGGAGGCAAGGCCATCAGCTGAGAGATGGAATAGAGGGGTATACGGATCCGACTTCAAGAAGAAGGTTTGGAATATGTCCTGTGGAGTGTATGTGAGAGTCAGAAGAATAAAAAGATTGATTGCCATGTAGCTGTGAGGATCTAATTAAGATTAGATAACGTGAATTTGTAGTGGAGCCAGTCACATACTTGTGTGACTTCCTCCACTGGCATTTAGCTCCATGGAAGGGGCAGTAAAGGCAGGTGGATGGTGAGGGATGGTCCAGGGTTGAGTGTTGGCATGGCCTGAATAGCAGGTGGACAAAGAGGGCAGTGCATAGATGAACTAGTTATGTATAAGGTCAGAATTGTGAAGGGAGGAAAATGAGGCCATACAGGAGTAGTGGAACTGGAGAACATCAAGGGATTGAGAGCCTGGAGAAATAAATGGTTGGTTTAGGAGAAGAGAAGGAGGTGAGGAGACATAAGGATAGGAGGTTATGATCAGAGAAGGGAGTGTCAGCTCAGAATCATGAAGTGCAAACAGGTACAGGTATAATATCAATGCTAGGTCTGTATCCCAGAGAGATCAGAGGGAAAGGACTAATGTGTACAAAAGTATTTCCAGCAGCTCTTGTGACAAAATTGGACACTGAGGAGGTGCCCCATCAATTGGGGAATAACTTAACAAGTTATAGTATATGGATATGATAGAATACTGTTGTGCTTTAAGAAGTGATCAGAGGGGCATTTTCACAGAAATCTAGGAAGACTTGTATGAACTAATCAAAGGGAATGGAGCAGAACCAAGAGAACAATTTATATAATAATGACAATATTGTAAAGACAGTTTTGAAAGAACAACACAAAAGCCACCTTCAATTCCAGAGAGCTTGTGATAGACCATCTACCCAGCTTCAGGTAGGGAAGTGATGGACTGGGGGGGGGGGGGGGTAGATTAAGATGGTTTTGTTTTTCTTGCTTTCTCATGGCTGGAAAAGTGGGGAGAAGAGAATTTGGAGCTGAAAAGGAAAATAAAATTGAATTTAAAAAAAAGAAACACTTATGGGTGATGGAAGGAAAATTTAGGTCAGGGGTTGAGGAGGCCCAGGTGTATTAGGTGACATAATACGAATATTGAAAATAATAGCACCTCCCTCATAGGGTTGTTGTGAGGATCTGTATCAACAATGCAGTATTCACAATGCCTACCATAATTATAAGTATGCTGATATGGTTATTAATCACAAGATGTAACAGGCTCTTTACATGGTAAATATAGCCAGAACATTTATTGAGATACCAGAAAACTGAGTTCCAAAACCAGAAAGTCAAAGCTATCATAGTAGTTATGGAGTTGGCACATGTAGTTAATGTAGTAAATGCCCACATTATCAACCCTTCAAGACAGGACAGGCTACCTTAGGCAAAGATCCCTCTCTCCTCACTCAAGGCAACTGCTCAGCATCCAGGCTTGCTCCCAGCAGCTCTGGTCCCCTGCAGTTCCCATCCCAGGCAGTCCTCAGCAGGAGTCCTTAGCAGAGATTCTGGCTGCAGCTGCTGCTGCCAGCTGCTTCCAGTCACCACCTCACCACTGAAGGGATTCTAGTTTGGCTCTGGCTTTTTCTTGCTCCACCCCTTCCTGCTACATCAGCAAGTTCAAGGAGCATGGAAGATCTTCAGATTCCACAACCATTACAGGATTAAATGAGATGCTATTTGTAAAAGTGCTTACTGTAGTGCCTAGTACATAGTAGGTGCTGTGTCAATGCTTATTCTTGCCCTCCCCCCTCCCAAGGGCAGCGTGTCAGTCTGACCTTGGTGCGGCTTAATATCCTCAGTTTCTTTACTTTGGAGAAGGGTGAGGAATGGTTCTGAGTTGAACCACCTCATCCAAGAAGCCTTCCATGATCTCTCCTTCAGCCCTCACAGAATACTTTCTAGAGAATGAATCATAGACCTAGAGGAAGAAGGAACTTGAGAGACTATCTAGTCCAGCCCCCTCCTCCCCCCTTTACAGATGAGCAAATCAAGGTCCAGAGACTTGCCCAAGGTTACACAAATAGTGAGTATCTGAGGCTGGGCTGGAAGCTAACATCTTTGACTCTTTTAGCATGTGATACTTTTGGTAGCTCTCTCTATTCTTGTCCTGTCTCTGTTATACTGCTTCAGGCAGGATCTTGTCTTAGTAAACATTGTACCTGGCCCACATAAGAGGTACTTAAATGTTTGTTGATCAGTTGGTACCATGCTGGAAAGAAGGAAGAATTGTAAGGGTTGTAGATAGCCAAGTGACTGGTCCTGGGGTTGGTGCCAGATTGGGAAGAATGCCTTTCATGTGTCCTGGGAAATCCAGAAGAGGATGCTGCACCAGAAGTCAAAAGCTTGAGATCCTTCTAATCCTACATTGGCAATGAAGTAGCTTTTAGGATGTAAGACACATTGAATGCCCTATTTAGGCCTTAGTTTTCTTCTGTGTAAAATGAGAGGTTTGGGCTAAACAACTGAAAAGGTCTCTTCTTGCTGTAATATTTCAGGATTCTCTGAATTGGACAAAGTTATAAACACCTGTCTTCAGTAGAGCTGGATTTAAATCAACTCAAAAAGTTGAGGACTTTCTGACATCGTGTTAATTCCTGACATCTTGGCCTTCCAGTGTCACTGGGAGAACAGAAACTAATACATTTCCTCACATGGGTTTTTGACTCAACAGTTTGTTTACTTAAAGTTTCTTTACTTACCTCCATGCTGTCCATTGGAAGGTTAGAGGGAGTAAGAGGATCATTGACTTTGTCTTATGTCTGAATGTAATAGTTCATGATATTAGAATTGAAAATCAGAAGAACTCAACCCTTCAGATGTATAATTCTTTTTTTTGTAACAAAGAGATGTAGAAGATTGTTTCTTTCAAGTTTTGGTGTACACATGTTACTGTGTTTCCAAAGGAGATTTATGCTATCTGATCGAGCATTTCATGTGAATCATGAGGCCCTCTTTCTAAAATTTGATAATAACCTGACATTCTGTTTGCCACATTTTGTTCATCAGCCTTGTCTTGAAAAATTGGATCAGATGTGGTGACATTATTTCTGCACTGATGAGCACTCAAATCACAGTCATTTTATTCTTAGTTGAAGTGGCACATCATACTTGCTGAATTTAGAACTGAAGAGTCTTATGTCCAAACATATCTTAAAGAAAAGTTAGGCTTTTATAGTTTGGACCTAGGATAATGGAAACATGTTTTTTAAAATCCATATATCAGTAATTGTGTTACATATTTTCTCTTTTTTTCCTTCATACGGAAAACGTTCTTACTGTACTTGTGAACTAAATGATTTTAACCATACAAGTGTGTTTTGTTTTAATCCTTAGCCATAAGAAGTGGCATGACTCTGGGCCTAATCTTTGTGCTTGCAGCTTGATGAAATGTGAATTTTGTGATTGAGTGTGACAGATGGTACAGGGAAGCAGTAGGAGGTCCTATCACTTTGAGAAGATGCCTTAACAATTGAGGGGAATCACTGCCCTCTCCAGAGGGAAGCTGTCAGGGCCCCTTGCTTTTGAAATAGAAACCAGTTCTTCAGCCTAATTCTTGGCTTTCTGAGCTGTGCTTCTTCTATTAATAAATATCTAGTGGGGTTAGGAGTAGGGTAGTAACTTCTGCACAGTTCCTGCTTCTGAAATAGATTCTGGGGACCATAGAGCTTGCCCAATAATATGGTTGCGATTCATGCTTTGAGATTTACAAGGTGCTTTCCTCAAAGCAACCCTTGTGAGGCAGAAAAATGAAGGAATGGAGGCTCAGAGAGGTTAGATGAGTTGGCTAAAATCACGTAGCTTAGTAAGTGTTGGGATTTGAACTCGTGTCAACATCCGATCCAGCACTCTTTCCACTGTAACCCTGCTGGGGAAAAGTTTCTAAAGATCCAAATATGGAGGGATCTAAATGCCCTTTACCATGCTGGTTCCCTCTTTAGACACATTCTAGGTTAGTGGTGTCTTTTCTAGAATTTGTCCTGAGTCAGCCACGATGCTCCAGGTGGGGTCCAACCAGAGCAGACCAGAGCTCTCTTGTCCTCCACACTGTGCCACTAATGCCTGAAATGGCATTAGCATGTTGCACTTATATATCATGATGTTGGCTCCTATTCAGCTTGCTGGCTTACCTTTCCAATCCAAAGATCATTTTCCTAGACAGAAATTTGCAAGCAAAATAGAGTTGAGTACTTTTGTCTCCTTCCTGTCCCCCATTATTATTGTCCCATCCACCTGAGCCATAGCTGTAATTGCCTTTCTTACAAGATTCCCTGACTTTTGTATTTTTCTTCCATTACCTCCTCTTGTTTCTGTCTTTTTATTTTTAAAAATGTTCCATTGAAAGCTTTTGCATCATTTTCATTTCTAAATTGTATCTCTCTCTCCTACCTGAAGAACCATTCCTTGTCAGAAGAAGCAAAAAAGGGAAGAAACAAAATCTACATCCATTTCTATAGATACCTTCCCTTTTTTCTGCTCCATTCTGTCTTTTTTTGTATTTTCAGAATGTAATTTTTGAGAGCTTCCTATCCCTCCCATGCTGACATTCTCATAGCCTAAAGCAGGCCTGCACAGCCTGTGGCCCATGGGCATGCCAAAGGATTTTGGGGTGACCCCTGAAAAACATGAAGGATGTTTTCCTTTACATTTTTCATGAGCAGCCCAAAATCCTTTGGCATGTGGAAAGCAGCCTGTGGGGTTGTGCAGGCTTGACCTAAAATTTTATAGGGAGCCTACCTCTTGTTTTATATTAAGGCTTTTTGAAGTCTGTCATTCTGAAATTCAGGGTCCAGGTGAGACTATGGCTCTCTTTCTTCTTTCCCTATGGATTCTAAGGTGGAGTGGCTATTTTCCCCAGAAGTTCTCATTTCTGCTTCAGTACCTAGCATTCATATCACATGCTAATTGAAGTAAACTTAAAGAATACATTGGGGCCTGAAGGATGAAGAGAGGGAGTCTCATGTGAAGGTAGAAAGAACACATTTGAGGTATCTGGAGATTTAGATTCTCACATCAGCTCTGCTGCTCACTGTAAGTATAACCATTACAGTCTTGGCTTACTCATTTCATTTTTCTGAGCTTTGGTTTCCTCAAAGGTAAAATAAAAGAGATAAAGAAGATGATTTAAGGTGCTTCTTGTTCTAAAAATAATCTTTGCATTGATTTCTTCCATGAACATTTAAGGTGTTACATCTTCAGGGGACTCCATCCTAGAGTTATTTGAGATTTTTCATCTTGAATTTTAAAAATATGCCATCCCTCCCCCTCCCCATGCTATTGCTTCCTTCCCTGTCCTTTCTTTATCCCCAGTTGAAACCCTTAATTTCCTTATAAGACTTCTCCTCTCTTGAATGACCATTAACTCTCTTTTCTTCTGCCATCTTGGGTAGGAACTTCAATTGTTCCAGACTTGGTGGGAACACTGAACTGTGGGGCTACACTTTTTAAGATCTCTCTGCCTCTAGGCTTTGCTTTAAACATGTGTTCTACCTGAGGTCTCAGTTCCTCTTCTTGGGTTGGGGGTATGGTTTGAGTCTGTGTGTTATGATGTTGACTTTGAGCCTTCTATATCCTTTTACTAGATATGTCCTGTCGTTCAAGGCTTGCAACACTAAATGAGAAGCTGACAGCCCTGGAACGGAGAATCGAGTACATTGAAGCAAGGGTGAGCGCGACCAGGGAGATACCTTGTCTTGAGGTGGGGCAGAGATCCCCAAGGGAGGAGTTTGTTTGGGAGTTCTGGATGAGGGGACTGGGTAGATATACCTTTTCTAATCCTTGTAAACTGAGTTGTGTCTATTTTCCTTTGACAGGTAACAAAAGGTGAGACCCTTACTTAGACCAGTGGAATACACCTGCTGGACAGTCGCCTTGGAGAACACAAGCCTGTGTGGGAGAGGCGCCAGCAGACTCCAGCTCCTTCCTGACTCCTTACAGAGTGCCAGGGCTTGTTCTTGCTTTTCTGTTTTGAAAATGTGGCCTTTGGGCTCTACCATTTGCATCTGTGGGTGTGTGGAGTGGGAGAGAAATCCAGGGGGAACTCTTGGAAAAACATTGGGCATTTTACTTAAGTGACTTTTTTTACTTGGAGATATTTGTCAAAGTGGATAAAAAGCTGGAAGTTTGGGACCCTCCTTAAGATGCCCTTATCAACCTCTTCTTCAGTCCCTGCCCCCTGCAGCTTCCCAGGTTTGAGATGCCTGAACATTTCCATCAGACCCACATTGTCGTTTCCAGGAGGGCTCTTTGTTCGCTGCCGATTGTTAGTGGGGGTGCTGAACTTCATTCTGAGGGGGAGTGGTGTCGAGGTTTGTCCAGGCTGATGCCCTCTGCCAGGGTGTGTTGGCTGCCATAGAATGTTGTGACTAATCTGCCAGGTTTTCTGTCCTTTTAAGGGAGATGGGGCTGGGCTCTCACATGGCTGGAGGGGCCATTTTCAAAGTCTGTTTCTTTTTTGTCATGTGAGGTGTCTCTGCCTGTCATGTTTTCCCAATAAACTTCTCAACTGTACCTGATTGATGTGATTGACGTGGGGTGAAGACCAGATGAAGATGGAACGAGCCCCTTGGTCTGCCCCCTGGTCGGGGACGCTTGGTATTCTCAGATGCAGGCCTTTTTGTGTGCTATCTCCATTTCTCTCCACAGCCATACCCAGTGCTCAGACAGCTGCCTGTATGGTCCATCCAGGGTACTGCTCCATCCAGCAGAATTTGTTGTCTAAAGAGCTGGGTTCAAATCCCAGCTCTGCCACTTCCTCCCTATCTGACCTTTGGCAAGTCATCTCAGGGCCTCAGTTTCCAATATTTCAAAATGTAAGGGTTGAATTAGATATGAACCGTAAGGTCCTTTCCAAATTTAAGTGGTCATAGAACTCAGGAAATCATATCAGGAGGTAATAGATCCCATTTTTCTGAAGAAAGACCCTCCTTTGCTCTGAGACCACTGCCAAAACTTGTGAGATATTTTTATTAAATTTGGAAATTAGTTCAATGTATATACAACTGAACTTACTATTTTAAATGTTCTCTTTTATTGTTGCTGTTGTTATCAAAGAGGCAGCATGGCCTCAAAGCCAGGAAGATCTGGGTTCACATCCTACCTCTGACACATATTAGCCATGTGACCTTAAGCAAGTACTGAACTATCCCATTTGTGAAATGAATTTCCTCATTTGGGAGTTCTTCTGGACCAAGGAAATCAAGGGTCCAAACCCCTCTTCCTAAATATTGTGTAGTTGCAGTAGTTACTGTTTAAATGTTACTAGAAGTATCTAAAAAAGCACTTTAAACAATTCTGGTTCATTATTCCTGCCTCTTTGGGGATTAGGATGCAAGTGTCTCTAGTGCCCCTAGCTTTATCATTATGCAACCTGAGACCAATTTTAGGAGCTAAGAGTAGCCAGGAACTGGTCTGTCTAGCTGGGCAAGTACTTTGCATATGCATGACTGCCTATTTTAATTTCCTGTTGCCAGTGTTTTACTTATAAATACGTAGAAAATTTTAAATTTGTTTCCAAGGAGCTATGAAGTGGCTTAATATATTCTGCTCCTAATAATAACCCATTGACTATAAACAAAGCAACCAGTAACACCTGGTCCATTTTCTCTGGATAGAATGTTTTCATGTGACACTCTGGGGTGTGTCAGTCTGCTTATTTTTCTCTAGGATTGCACTCATTTTCCCTACAATTTTTAAAAGTAAAATATCATGTTTCCCCACCATTTATTCCTTATGCCTATTTTTCCTTCTAGAATGTAAGCTTCTTGGGCACAAGGGCTTTCTTTGAATTTGTATCCCCACAGCTTAGCTTGATATTTGGCACATAGTAAGTACACTTAGCTTAATAAATGCCTTTTGATTCATGTAAGTGACCCTTCACGCAAGTGACCCAGGCCATAATAGCTACCCTTGCTTCCATTTTTTGGGCAGCTGGGTGGTGAAACCTATGGACTGCTCCCTACCCCCCAGTCAGGAGGACCTAAGTTCAGATCTAGCCTGAGACATATACTAGAACTTTGAGACTTCAGGAAAGTCACTTAACCCTGTTTGCCTCAATTTCCTTGTCTGTAAAAAATGAATTGGAGAAGGAAAAGGCAAACCAGTATCTTTGCCAAGAAAACCTTAAATGGGGTCATGGACAGTTGGAACACGGCTGAAATGACTCAATAACAACAAACTTCCTTTTTCAAGAAGGTTTGGGAGTTTCCCTGTAATAGGCCTTTGCCTTTTTCATCTGTACCACCATTTCCTTTGTTGGCAGCCCTAGCTATAGGCTTTTTGAATGTCTCCTTTCAGTCTTTAAAGACCTTGAAGTAAGCATTTTAAATTAGGTTTCCAAAAGACTTGTGCTTGCAGTGTGCACACTTCGATTCAGGCCAGCTCTCCCGGGCCCAAAGGTGTTGGAGTAAAGCCTGGCAACTTTTGAAAGACCCCGCTTCATCAGAGAAATACATTCTTACTTGCCAGTCACATACAGGTATGTCCATGTGTGTCATGCTAAATTAATTTTCCTTCTAAAATGCTAGTCTTCATCCTTTTATTTTTTTTTCTAGAAGAACAGCTTGTCCACCAATGAGTGATTATAGTTGACTTGGGCTTTCTACTGAGTCTTACTCTGACCAAAAGTGGCAAATGAATACAAAGTGCAAAAAATTATTCCTTGGCTACTTACTGTACTAGGAACCTTCAGAGCATTCTGTTCACTGCATTACACTTGGGTGGGTGCTCTCTTCAGGGGACTGGGAACTGGGAGTTTCTTTGCTTGAATAGTTTTCAAATCCCCTTTGTAGATGAAAGTAGCCTGCTCTCTTTTTCAAATCTGTGGCCTGAACCAGACTCTGCAGGGATGGGGAGAAATAGAATGCTCACCCAGTTTCTAAGTAAGGATTGTTAGCCTCCAGAATTGAAAGACAGATGGAATTAGGTTGTTTGCCTGTTTATTTCTCTCAAAGTGGGCAGAACTGTGGTCAAAAGCTGAACTCTCTGGGGTTAGGCTGCACTGTTTCTGTACCCGACATGCTGCTGTCACTCTATCTTTTCACCTCTGGGCAGAGAAAATACCTCTTTACCAGGACCCCAGCCCCCCCCCTCCAGATTTGGGCCATCTAGACAAAAGAATCTGTCTCCTCCCAAGCTGGAGCAGAACACAATGGCCTTTCCTACTTTAGATTAAATTCCTTGTGAGCTTGGGTGAGAGCTGATCAGGATAAGGGGAGTCAATGCAATCTCATTAAACTTGTTTGGGGGCTGACCAGGGCAAGGGAGGTCAGTGCATTCTCATCAATAATGTTCTTCTGAAGAAAAAAAAACAAGTTGGGGCTTTGGAAGAAGGGGGAAGCTCTGAACCTCCCCAAGATATTTATTATTAATTGGTTTGTTATCATATTTTGGAGGGATTGCTAACACCGCAAAGATCTCGGGCATCTTGAGCTTGAGGGATGCTCAGTTTGCTTCCTGATTGTCTGATTCCCAGGTCAGTTTAGCCTCCTTCATAGTAAGCAAACTCAAGCAGATTGAGATGATTAGTGTGGTCATTAACTATTCTATTTCTGCAATTTTTACAGGACCAAATTCCAATTCCTCAACCGGGTTATTTATTTTGTTTTCTTTGTTTTTGGCAACAAGGCAGTTGGGGTTAAGTGACTTGCCTAAGGTCACACAGCTAACAAGTGTCAAGTGTCTGAGGCCCTATTTGAACTCAGGTCCTCCTGACTCCAGGGCTGGAGCTCTGTTCACTCACTACCTAGCTGCCCCCTCAACTGTGTTATTTACTCTGACCTCTGAACTTTTATATAAAGTCAAAATAGGATTATATAGGATTTTATATAAAGTCAAATAGGATTCTCATAGAAAATACTAAATTCAATGTTCTCTCAAAGATCTCTCCCAGATGTTGCTTTTTTTCACAGATGCCCCTCAAAACATTTGTTCCCATTAATTGTATCCTCAGCCCTCTGATGATGTGCTTCAGGAAACCTTGTTTTCTAAATCTAAAGGTTGGTGGCTCCATTGCCAATCCTAAAGAAATGTGGCCAGTTACACAGGGTAAGTGCCCCACCCTTTAAGATTGTCTAAAAAAAATCAAACCTAATTTCCTTCTCTAGAGAAAGCAACACAGGTACAAGTTGTCACCAACTCTGTCACCACTAGCTCTAAAAAGCCCCTAACAAACAGAATTTCAGAGCTGTCTACTACTACCTAAGCTGCAATTCATAAATCAGTTATCTATTTGTTCTTCCACAGAAATTTTTTTTTTTTTAGTATTCTTATCTTGCTGGCACTCTGATAATCTATTCTTTTTTTTTTTAAATAAATTTATTTATTCATTTACTTTTAGTTTACAGCATTCAGTTCTACAATCCCTCGAGTTCCAAATTTTCTCCCCTTCCCTCTCTTCCCCCTACCCCCATGGCTGCATGCAATCAGAAATACATTCTACAGATACCTTCACGTTAAACATTAGGTTGTAAAGAAGAATTATAACCAATGGAATGAACAACGAGAAAGAAGGAACACAACAAAGCAAAAAAGAGCAAGTAGTTTGCTTCAATCTGCATTCAGACTGCAATTCTTTCTCGGGATGTGGATAGCCCCTTCCATCATGAGTCTTTTGGAACTTAGTGTTGCATTGCTGAGAGGAGCCCAGTCTATCAAAGTCAGTCATCACAGATATGATGCGTCTGTAATTGTGTAGAATGTCCTGGTTCTGCTTTCCTTACTCAGCCTCAGTTTATATATGTCTCTCCAGGTCTCATAATCTGTTCTTTCCAAAGACTGGGAAAGGCACTATTTCATCCTGTTGTCTTGAGAATTAAGAGGGTAAGTCAGTTCTTTGCTAAAGCCGTTGTTTCCCTAGGAAAGTCTTCCCTTGAGAGAACACCACAAACATTACCTGTGTTCAGCCTCTGACTCTATTTTCTAAGATGTGAGAAAAACTCATCTTAGCAAAAAACTCCACATGGCCTTAGTGAATTAAGGACAGATTTTATTTTACGTCGTTTTTGGAAGGGTGAACTGGCTGACCCTCCCTTGTGGGAAAGGGTAACCTAGCAGTCTAAGGCACACATTTTAAGACAATTACAAAGCCTTTTATGACATCGTGATTCTCATTTTCCTTTTTATCCCATTGTGAACAAGGTTCATAGCCTATCCCAAAACACCTAAAACCCACCCCCATGTGGATCTCTGCCCCTTTTTACATCTCTCACTTCCACATTTCATCATCATTCTCTTTATAGTTTATTTAGTAAAGAAATGCCAAGCCATAAATACTCTTGGTCTGCTTCACTCATGTTTTATGATCTCCGTAGCATGAGAAAGGAATTTTCTTGATTGCTAAGAGAGTTGACAAAAGTTTGAATTGAAGATTCAACCCAGGATATCCATAAGAAGAGTCCTATTACCTAAAACAGCGTCTGGGTTTAATTGGCCTCATCTTTAGTGAACTACACCTGGTCTGACAGTTTTTTGATACATAGGAAAAAGGCCTCACAACAAAAGAGAGTGTCTGCTCTCAATTTCTGGGCTAAACCCCCACTGCTTTCTACTACAATCAGTTTATCTCTTATATTTGCCATAAGCATGACTCCTTAGGTTTCACAAATTATGTCTGTATGATTTCTATGGAAATAAAATTCAATCATACCTTACATAAGACACACTTGGATTCAGAGATGGAGTAGGTATCTACTTTCTCACCTTCTCTGACCCAGTCAAGTCAGTTTTGGGTTTTTTTTTGCTTTTTGAAGGGGGGAAGGTAGGGCAATTGGGCTTAAGTGACTTGCCCAAGGTCACATAGCTAGTAAGTGTCTGAGGCCAGATTTGAACTCAGGTCCTCCTGACTCCAGGGCTGGTGCTCTGTGCCACCCAGCTGCCCCCAAGTCAGTTTTTTTTTTTAATGTCTCCAACCATAATTTGGTTGGTAATTTATGTCCAGATTCATATCATCTATGAAGACTAGCCATCTTCACTCTTTATGCCATATCTACCGTTACTTTTCTTGTCCAAACCTTTTGATAGCAGAATTGGTGATGAGCAAGGAAACAGGAAAGGCTGTGTGTGGCCCTGCCCACCCAAACTGTGGAGTGCTATATTTCTTGATACGGGTGAGAGGTAGGGGCTTTCTTTATATCTTGCATTTCTGAGACTCTCCATATGCTTCATTGAAATAAATTGTTTTCCAAATCTACTCAAATGTTTCATGGATAAGGCTCGTTTTTTGGGGGGAGGTCAGACCTTCCAGTGTTGCTGCATATCAGTGAAACCATTACAGGCCTAGTTTATTATACTGTGAGTAACTAGCTCACACTGGCTAATCTTTGATGTTGTAAACCAGAATGTCCATTTATTTACTTAGGCAACCTCAACAATTATGAATTCCAAACCAAGTTAAACAGGTTCATCATTCTGACTTTTTCAGCCAAGAGCTTTTATAATTGGGTGAGGGGGTGTTCCCCAAAGGGCTGTTGTCCCCAGTCCATTGTATGCAGATTTTACTTTAAGGCAATATTCCTTGGCCTCTCCTTTCTGCAAACTTTCCCTTAATTTCACCTTAACTTGTCCCTGTTTTCCAACACTTGTATACAGGGATAATTTTAAGCTATCAAGGATTTCCTTAGTTCTGGTTCAGGGTTTTTTATCTTGGAATACCAGTCTATCTTCAAGTATTTTTTTAAGCCAGGCACAATGCTAGGTACTGGGTTAGGTGTTTTCCTTGCTGTTTGTCACCCCTTTTTTTCCAAATGATCCCTTCTTGAGTCTCTTACTTTGGCCCTCTACAGATCTGTGATATTCATTAACCATTAGCCCATTCATGCCCATGCATTACTGCTACCTTAAATTCACTCCTGCCCCTCCATCTCTTACTATCAGATGTAATCACACAGAGTTCTTACATTCGTTGTCACCCATTTGGATGACATCAGTAGTTGAACACAAATCTTTGCCACCATCATTCCTGCTTTAGGAAGCCCCACAATCTGCCTCAATTTCACCCACTTTTCCCTTTTGTTTTGTTTTGTGGAGGACATCCTTTAACTCAATCAAGCAGGTGTTTAGTTACGATGTTTCCACCTTTCACCCAGGTCCTAAAAAGGGTGGGTGCAGAGATACTGAAATAAAAATACATAAAAAGTTTTAACAGTTTCTCTTAAAGGAACTCTAAAAAATTTCCCACAATTTTACATTTAGCTCCTCTGACTTGATAGAAAAAGAGACATTTTGGAGTAGTCAGAAGACCCAGGTTCCCCCACTGCTGTCTTCACACAATTAGGAGCTTTGAAATCATAGCTCTAAGACACTTAGTAAGTTGTCAAGTCTAAAGCAGCTATGAACTAGAGAAAATCCCCCTACAACTTACCCCCCCTGTCTGCAACCACCTTGATTACTGGAGAATATATGTGAAATGATTTGCCTAAAGTAATTCTGTGAGTCATTAATAGATAGAGGACTAGTTATATAATGGCTTTTCTGCCTGATGTGCTGATCTTCCATTTTCCTGGCCCCAAAGGTATTCAACAAATCCAACAAACAGAAAGTTTCAACTGTGTTCTAGGTGTTTTAGTTTGGGGTGCTAGGAACCCTGAAATGTAAGGGTACAGAGGGGTCTAGCTGGAAAGAATTGAACCACTTGAGCCTTCTTTCAGTCAAAGTATCAGGGTTTATTATAACACCAATAGAGTGAGTAAGATTCCTAGGGAATCTGCAAATTTTCTAACAGGTATGGTGGGCAAGATTCCTAGTAAATCTGGAATATTGTAGAGCCAATAGGAGCAGGCAGATTCCCAAGTGAATCTGCATAATGGCGACTAGATTGGTATTTACCTACAAAAAAGATCTGGATGATATTAAGGAGTGGTAAATTGTCTGGGGTGGGCCAAATGAAGTAGCAGTGATCTAGGCTATAGAAATGTATGGGAAAATTCAGGGTTTAGGTCTTATCACCCCATCACTAGGCAGCTGAGATTAAGAAAGAAAGAAAATCCTTGCTTCCAAAGAGCTTACATTAACTGTGGGCCACTTTTTTTTTTTTTTTTGCTTTTCGGAGGGCAGTTGGGGCCAAGTGACTTGCCCCAAAGTCACATGGCTAGTAAGTGTGTCAAGTGTCTGAAGCCGGATTTGAACTCCAGTCCTCCTGACTCCAGGGCCGGTGCTCTTTTCACTGTGCCACCTAGCTGCCCCAAACTGTGGGCCATTTTAACAGTGCAGATATGGAAGGAAGCCACTGGAGGTGAATGATAGGATCTTATTTCTTACTCTAGAAAGGTAGGTCAGTACCAGTGATCTGATCCTCATGGACTTTGGAGCATATCCTGAAGCAGATCTGAAACCTCCAGGGTGACTATGGACCATCTGGCCTCTGAGAAGGGATGCTCTGGACCGGGAATGACCTATATCTTAAGGCTGAAGCCAAACTGGATTATGGGAAGGGAAGGGCATTTGGCTTGAGGATTCTGAGAGACTCCCTTTTGTTACGCTCACTGACCCCTAGCTCTCTTGATTCACTCTCCCTCTTCCATGCCTCCACTTCCTGAACTCCTACCATCATTCACATTTCTTATTCTTACATCATTAGATTGAAAACTCCTGATGGGTGTAGCCTTATGTCTTGTACATCTCATGTTTTCCCTACAGCACAGAACCAAGCATGATGCTTGGTTCAAAGACTGTGCTTAATATATAGATACAGGGTTGATTGATCATTTCCACCAGCCATCAGGGATACAAGTGCATTAGTTGGGGGGGGAGGGGTATGGGTATGTGGGTGGGGGTGGGGGGTGGGGGTGGGGGGGTGCGAGTGCTCGAGCTAAATAAGGTTTTCCTTTAGCAACCATGCTCAGTAAGTTCTTCCTCATCTTAAAATTGGACCCTTTCCTCTCTGTGGTTTATGGTGAAAAGATGCCATCAGTCATGTGTTTACTCAGAAACTTCCTGGACAGGACTGGAGAAAATTTTAAATGGGTCAAGGCTGAGACAGAAGGCTGCTGTAGAGACTGAGACCTAAAAACTTTTAGCATTTGCAGATCTGACCTAGAGCTATTTCTGCTTAAACTCAGTGGTTATGTATGTCAGGACTTCACCTCATCCTCCTTCTGGGCAGGAAGAGTTGGCCTACATAGATAACTTGCCTTTTTGTGTCCACTTTGCTCAGCCCTTAGTAGACACTTTACACATGTTAATGAATTGAACAAAATAGGGCTGCAACCTTGGGTGACTTTCAATGTGAAGTGCATTTGAAGTCTTCATTTTCCTCACATATAAAATGGGTCGGAATGCATGAGATCCTGGGTTAGATAGGGCTTTTAACCTGGGGTCCATGGACTGCAAGGGTTCCATCGGTAGATTTCAGGGGATCTGCATACTTGAAGGGAAAAAAAATTACTTTTTTATTTTCACTAACTTTTGGTTTTCTTTGTAATCCTTTCTATTTTAAAATATTATTCTGAAAAAGGGTTCATAGTCTTTACCAGATTGTCTAAGCCAGAGTTGGGGAACCTGTGGCCTTGAGCCCCATGTAGCCCTCTAGGTCATCATGTGGGGCCCTTTGACTGAATCCAAACTTGAGGACTTAGAGGTATCTCACAAAATAGACACACCCTAGAGAAACAAAAACAGGCCTGAATAACTCAAAGTTCCTCCCTTGTCTCTCCATTGCTGAGTAGTGAAGGGTGTACAACTTCCCAATCTGCCTGTTACACAGTTCTCCTTGATATGTCACCCCTCCTACTACATGCATTGTATGACCATTAAAATGAACCTTTGGTCCTCACAGAGGAGAAGTTAATATTCATTAACTTATTATGCATGAGTATTCGAAGCAAGACTTAACTTTTACTCTAGTCTCAAAACAGGGATAAAACCAGTTTCTTTGCCCATTGTCTTCTGTGTGAGAGAAATTGCTTCCTTATGTATCTCATTGTACTGATTATTACTCTGAATTTATGGAAACATCTCTCCATTATATCTCTCAATTTTCCTCTTCTGCTGGAAGATAATCTAGTACTAATCTATGTTGATAATGTTCCTGTTTAAATGTCTCATCCTTAACAGCCATAGTCAGAGAAATTCTCTTAGGTATGCTGATCAGCCTGATGAGTGAAAATATTTAATCAATACCCCCCACTTTGTTCTTCACAATCAATTTATTTTCCTACATTTGCTGCAAGTCAAAAGACTTTCTGTTGTGTATGGATCCTTAGATTTCTTTCTTTCTTTCTTTGGTCTTTTTGGAGTGGGGAAGGAAGGGCAGTTTGGGTTAAATGACTTGCCCAAGGTCACATAGCCAGTAAGGGTTAAGTGTCTGAGGCTGGATTTGAACTCAGGTCCTGATTCCAGGGCCAGTGCTCTATTCACTGCTCCAACTAGCAGTCTGATCCTTAGATTCCTTAAATCGTGTATTACATAATTTCTGTGGAAACAAGTTTTAATCATTTCTCACATGGTCTAAGAAGTCCATAACACAAAAAAAAAGCTGAAGAATTCTCAACCCTGATCATTTGAGATGTTGAGTCTGTGGAAGTCACAGAAGGAGTTGGAGGAGACCTCAGCGAAAATCAAGTCATATCTTTATCTGAACAAAAATACTCTCTCTGTAGCAGGAAGAATCATGGTGCCTTTGGCAATAATAGGGAAGTTGGAATGATTGAGGTGGGGGAGAAGACAGTGAATTCTATTTTGGACATGTTGAATTTGAGGTGCCAGCCTATGGTTCACCCAGTTCAAAATGTCAAGTGTCATTAGTGTCAAGTAACCTCTAGTGTCTAGATGTCATCCTCATCATATTGCTGATGGATGTGGGATGGGAGCTGCTGAGAGACTCGGGCTAGATAGACAGAGCTGTGAATCATCTGCATAGGTATGATAATTGAACCCTTGAAAGGTGATGAAGAAGGAAATGAGATAGAAGCAATTGCTCCTCCTGTGAGGGAGGGAACTGGAAAAATTCTGGGGCTCATTGTTAAATGACTGGAAGCAGCTATAGTGAGGAATAAAAGAGTAGAAATGTGTTCATTAGCCAGGGGCATGTCTAGGCAAAAAAGGAAGCGGGGAGAGGGCAATAACTTTCTTCAGAGAAGAAGCCTTAGTTAAGTGAAGACATTCCAACAGATGGAGAAATATAGCTAAAGGTTGCTGGCAGGAGCCAGTCTGTGGAGGGAGCAGCTTTAGAGGCAGAATAAGGTAGGGAATCCTACTTAGCTTTCCAGGAGATGGAGCTATAAGACACTTCTCAGCCAGGTTGCAATCCTAGGAAAGCAAACTTCAAAAGTCCTTTCAGCTATCAGTGGAATGGGAACCTATGGAAGAATATATCCTTATTGTGTAAATAGGATTTCCCATTTTTATTTTACTTTTCTATTCTGTCCTAATTAAAATCTTTGCAGTTTAATTTATGAAAGAAAAAAATTAATACGTACTCTATATTTTAGGCATAAATCTAGAAATTTTTTAAAAAGCTAATTTAATATTAATGTAATATACAAACCATTTCTACTTAGAGAGATGTCTAGATAGATAAAGCATTTATTAGGCTTTTACTGTGTGCCAAACACCTAGTATAGTCTAAACAAGGACAGCATGCAAGCATCCTTCCTCAATCCTCTAGTCCTGGACACTAAGTCTCTTTTAATGCAGTCTAAGATCACATTAGGCAGTTCTGATTGCCAGTTCCTTCTCCCGAATCATATTAAGCTTGCAGGGCACTAAAAGCCCTAGACAATCAGCTGTTTGACTGTGACTCCTCCATTTTGGATTTGTGGAACTGATTTTTTTGACCTAAGCATAAGATTTTACTATTTACTTCAAACCATTAATGGATCCATGATTATGTTGATGTAGGTGCTCCTTCTAGTAGCACAAAATGGAAACCTAGCCATGCTTTCTTATTTTCTCTTATATATTCTCTTATATATTTCTCTTATATATTCTCTCTGGTCTGCGTTCTCCCATAAGCATTCCATATGTCTACCCAAACTCCTGGGGCTTTACTTTAGATGTCCTGACATTTTGTGGGTACCAGTGGAATTCACAGAATTCATTGATACATAATATAATCCTTACCCTTGATACATGGCCAGTCCATCTCCTCTTCCCATTATACAACTCTCTGATAATATGTTTTACATAATTTCTGCACAATCTTTGTTGTGATATGTCTACTTATGTTCACCATGAACTGCTCCATTGCCTTTTAGGGAAGGTACAATTTCAATTCCTCAAAGATTATGGTATTCCATGACTCAGACATTTAGCATCATAGAAGAATTGTGATGTTAAAGAGATGGAACTAATTTAGGGAGAAACTTGGGACACCCCTCTCTCCTAGATTTCCTTCTACCTCTCTGATTGCTCCTTCTCTGTAACCTTTGCTGGATTCTCCTTCAGATTACACCCTCTATACATGCTATCATTCTTTTTCACGTTTGGTTCTCTTTCTTTTTTCCTATTGTTCACTCCATTGGTTACAACTCTTCTTTACAACCAGATTAATGTCCAGTGTGAAAGTATTTGCAGATCCAAAACTTGATTACATGGCGCCATGGGGGGGGAGGAAAAGGGAGGGGAGAAAATTTGACACCCAAGGGATTGTGGAACTGAATCTTGTAAACTAAAAGTAAATAAACAAATCAATTTAAAAGATAAAAAAAAAAGATTACACCCTCTAACCATAGATGTCTTCCAGGATTCTGTCCTGGGCCCTCTTCTCTCTCTATCATTGTTGTTCGTTCATTCTCAAAGAGGACCTGTGATTTGCCAGTGAATTGGAATTAAGTGAGGCAGAGCTACACAAAATCATCAGCCTCATTCTCTCCACCAGGGAAAAAAAAATTAATACTGTACTCTATGCTTTAGGCACAAGTTCAGTGGCCAGAAAAAAGTCAAGCTAAATGGCAGTGGCCCAGGATGCAATGGGTGACCATGGCCTTTCTAAATTAGGTCATTCCCAGGTCTCAGTCTGTCTAAGACAACACCCTTTCAGTGATTAAATGCCTGCTGAAAACTGAGACAATGGCTCACAAAACTATCAATCTGGCAGGAGAAAACACTTAGAATTTCTGGCCAGAATAGAAAACATCTTAAGATGCTCATTCTAAACCACTGAAATCTATCCTGTCCAAGCTACACTTGGGCTTTTACTGGCCATCAATGAGCGCCAGAATGATTTGGGTTTAAAGGCATAGTCTAGTAACTCCATTTGAAACATAATAGGCTTTTTTAAAACCTGTTTTTTCAGAGCTATATTTCAGGAAATTATAAGTGAAAACTTAGGACAAAAAGTAAATTGTTGAATCTTTCAGCTACAAAGTCAATCAAAGGAGACTATCCCTCCCCACCTGATAGAGGACACAAAGAGCCTCCATGTTAGGCAATCTAGGTATTCCCAGGACAGTCCCATCACATATAAGTCTTTTGGTGGAAGGAGTATCCACTGCACTGACGAAATCACAAGTTCAGCACCAAATCCCAACCAAACTTCAAAAGTGATTTAGGGATTTTTTTTTTTTAATGGAGCCCTATAAGCAAAGAGGAATGATTACTAGCTTCAGGACTCCTCTTTCTCCTCCCCTTCTCTGTAATCTCTCTTGACCACAGTTAGGTAGTGAACCGGGAAAGGGTTGTGTGGCCTGAGAACTTAAAGAATGCAAATCATCAAGTCCTTGGTTTGAATCTGCCACTTTCTAGCTGTCTGTCCTTGGGCATGTCTTGACATCATACAATAGGTCCCTTAGAGAGCATCTAGTCTAATCTCATGAGATAGAAGACACCGAGGTTCAGTGAAAGGGAGCAGCTTGTCCGAGGCTTCATAGAAACAAAAAGATGGAGTTCAAGCTGGAACTCTCAAACTCGAACTGGCAATTCCGGAAATGCCCCTTCGTCAAAGGGCAGAAAAGGACTTTAAAAGGACATCTGGTTCTCATTTTAGGATGAGGAAACTGGGACCCTCTTTGGGAACTTCCCCCCCCCTCCCCGCAGGCTTTCAGCTTCCTTTTCGCGTATCTTTTTCTGTTAAGTCTGTAAACGCCCTGAAGATAGTGATTGTCCGGTTTTATTTGTATTCCCAGCACTTAGCACTTTGGCAAGGAGTAAGCACTTAAATGTTTATTGACTGATGGCTCCCTCGTTAGGAGCAGGGATTCTCCCTCTCCCCGCCCCCCCGCCCCCGTTTCTTGTATCCCTAATGCTCTTAGAAAATGCTACTTGCCTACCTGCACAGGTGCCAGAGATTACGCTTCAACCTGGAACATCCGAGAACGGCTTGGACTAACATGCTAGCAAATGCGCTCTAGGAACTAATGCTCTAACGGGAAAGTGCTTAGTTTGATCAGTTATCGTTATTACTGATAAACTTTAAAGCAGGCGAAACATGTGGTTATTTATGTCACTTATTTCTAAGAAGGCTTTTTGACTTGAATTGACTCCTGGATTGTACTAGAACGTGAGTCATAGTACTCGGCCCCAAGAAGGGGCAGAGGGGTCCTAGGACCCTGGGCGACCTCGAGCGCCCGCTACTTCTCCCTGACCCGCCCTCTCCGAGGGCTCCACCAGTTCTGCCCCGTCCCGAGGGTTCCGCCAACTCCGCCCCCGCGCGTGTGCGCAGGCGCCTTCCCTCCGGGCGTAGGCCCCGCCCCCACGTCGGGCACGTCGCCGCCGCTCTCCCTTAAGGAAGAAGCGGCCTTGGGAGCCATTGGCCGCTGGGACGCGTGGCTCGTGCACCGCCTCTTCCGTCGTTCGGTGGCGCGGGACCCGAGGATGCCGTCGGAGCCGCCTCGGCTGCGCTCCGTGAACACCCGGCAGCCGTCGTCCGTGATCTTCTGTAACCGCACCTGTCGCCAGGTGCTCCCTGTATGGGTCAACTTCGAGGGACAGCCGACGCCTTACCAGATGCTGCTGCCCGGCACCGGCCGCAGGATGAACAGCTACCTGGGTGCGGGGCGGGCGGGGCAGGGTGGGGGCGGGGCTGCCCCTTCCCCGCGGTCCTCGCGGGCTGGGCGGAGTGGGGGGGGGGGGGAGGGTGATGCCTTGCCCCCGAGAGCGGCCGCGCGTCCGTCCCATGAAGGAGGGTACTTTGCACCTGTGTGTTATAAACCCAACGTAGAATAGGTGCAGAGTAATTTCCGAAGGGAAGGCGGGTCTCGTAGGAGGTGGCGCGTGGGGAAGCGGGTCTTTTCAGGCATGGGGGGGGGCGGTCCCAGGTGAGCGGGAGACCTGCCCGCCAGATGCGGCCGACAGGTGTGTGCGGAGGCTGTGGGTACCGCCGGGGCAGGCACCAGTGGGAGCCACGCTGGTTTAGCGCCGGGGGTGTTTTCGGGGGTGGGGAGCCCCTCGCTAGCAGCCGCCTTTTAGTAATCTCGGTTTGGCAGCAGCGGTGTGAAAGGTGAATCTCAGAGGGAAACAATGGGTAGCAGGGAGAGACGTGAGGAAGCTTTTGCTATAGTGTAGGTGAGGGGTAACTTGGCTGGGAGTGGGGCACAGGGGGAGATTGGGAGGCAGAATCTACAAGCCTGGCAGATGATTGGATTGGGCGACTAGAGAGGAGAGTCGGACCTGGGTGACTGATTGGTAATATCCTTCATAAAAACAGGGAAGTTAGTAAAAGGGGGGGGGGGGGGCGAGGGAATTGTGGGAAAAGACTTGGTTTTGGACGTGCTGAGTTGGAGATCACAAGGACGATCTTTCGGAAATAGTGATCTGGGATTGGAATTCTTGAGACTATATCTATATCTATATACATATGTTTGTATATATATGTCTGTCTAATCTAATCTATCTAATCTATTCTTTCTTTCTATCTGTCTATCTATCTATCTAATCTCCAGGTCAAATACTCTTTTCGTTGAGCCATGTAGCTCCATATAGAGGATAGCCCTGGAATAAACTCGTTGAATAGAAGGGTATGAATGATGATCCAGCAAAGGAGAGGAAGAAGGGGTGGAACAGAAGAGTGTCACAAAACTCAGAGAGCAGAGTATCTAGGAGGAGGAGGAGGTGATGGGCAGTGTCAGAGGCTGTTGAGAGATAAGTGGTATGAGAGCTCATAGGACATTGCATTTGGCAGTTATGTTATTGGTAAACTTGGAGAGTGCATTTTAAGTTGATTGAGGGCAGCAGGCAGCAGCCAGATTGTACGAGATTGAGAAGTGAGAAATGGAAGCAGGGATTCTAGGAGTTTGATAGAAAGAGAGGAGAGCCTGAGGGGGGTGATTGGTCAAGTAAAGGTTTCTTAGGATGGAGGATCTGGGCATGGGTAAGTGGTTGGGAAGGAGGCATTGGAACAACTTCATTCCTCTATCTGATAGAAAGGCCAGTGACCAAAATTTGGAGCTACATGCAGCACTTTAGGTCTGGCTGTACCATGTACTTATATCAGGGCAGGATGGTATTTTTTGTTATAGCACTGATTTCTGCCCCACCCCCCCCCACCTCATTTTGTTGATTCATTGCTTTGATGCCAGCTTCCTTTCTTAAGCTTGGTTATTTTCCTTTCACTTGGCTACTTTTTTGCATTGCTGCTTTTCTTTTTTTAATTAGGCTTTGGTCTTTCTAGAGTACCTGCTCTCAAGCTCCCTTTATTCTTTTTTTTTTTTTGCTTTTATTTTTGGAGGGGGGAAGGCTGGGCAGTTGGGGTTAAGGGATTTGCCCAGGGTCACACAGCTAGTAAGTGTTAAGTGTCTGAGGTCGGGTTTGAACTCAGATCCTCTTTATTCCAGGACTGGTGCTCTGTTCACTTCGACACCTAGTCTCCCCTTGCCCCCTTTATTCTTGTGCTATTCCTCAAAGGAATCAGCAATTGTCTTTTTCTCCTTTAGGCCTAATGCTTAAATACCCTATATTCCTATTCTTTATTAGAGTATTAGCTTCTCATTTACTTATTGATTGACATAGATAATTTTGTGCAACGTGGGCATAATGGGGTATTTAATGTTTACAAGGTGCTTTCTATTTACAACAAGCCAGTGAGGTGGGTAATGTAAAAATAATTTACCCCCATTTTACTGATGAAGAAATGGGTTCAGAAGTTAAGGGAATTTCTCAGAATACTTCAGAAGTGTTGGAAGATTGAAACTAGGGCTCTGTGGAATCCAGGTTAGTGCTTATTCTCCTCTCATTTGGAGTGGCCCTGGTGAGCAGAAACTTAGAATTGCTTAGTTGCTAGGAATTGTTTTCTTAGTCAGTAGTGGTTGACTAGGAGGCTAGGGAAGAAGCCCCATGAGAGAGGAAGGCCTGGGCTTGGTTCTCCTGCCTCAGCTGTTGGCTAGTTTGGTGACCTTGAGACTGGGAAGTAGTAGCTTTTCAGGGCGGATCATCTTATCTTTAATGTTTGCCTTTCAAAGTATCTCAACACTGAGTTTAAGTGACTTGCCCCAGGACATCTGCACCAGTAAATTGTTGAGAGGAAAAATGAATTGGTGACCTCATAATTAGGCATGAGCAGACTTAACCAGCAATTGCTTGTTTTACTACAGGTCATTTTTGGTTATTCAGAGATGCAAATACCGGTGATGGACTTCTTGTTAACCAAACTGAGTTATTTGTGCCGTCTCTCAATGAAAATGGACAGCCTGTTTTTGCCAACATCACACTTCCAGGTAAAGATACGACTTTTCTTTATTCAAAGCTGCCACCCTAACCTCCCCCACATAGCCCCTAGCCTTTAAAAAAACAAACCCCAAAGGACTCCACCCCTACAAGTAGCTTCCTGTAGCTTTTCCCCTTTTCCACAGACTCCTGGACAGCATTGTCTGCATGCAGCTCTTCCCATTTCTTCACCTCCCACTGCTGCTTTTCGGTCTTCACATCTTTTTTTGTCCAGAGTTTTGGATTTTTTGGCACTGTTGACGTTGTCTCTTTGGCTTGTCTCCTGTGCTACTGCTCACTGAGTTAGTGTGGTGGGAGCCCAGTCTGCATTAGGCAGATGTGGATGCCTTCCTCTTAATGAGTTGAGGACTTGGTCTTCAGACTTTAGCTGGTCTGGGGGACTTGCACTTGAACCCCTGACATTGCTTCCTTGTTGCCTGAGGCATTAGAAGCCCAGCACCTGGAGGGCACCCGAAGTTTATCACAGTTCCTATGACCCTCCCTTTCTGGCCCAGCGTGGTTGCCACGGTGAAGGCAGAGGCAGAAGTGGATGGTGTCTATTTTAATATTTTCATCCTTTTTAATCTCTGGTTGTTAAGTAAATTTCTTTTTATTGCATTTATAGTCTGCCCCTGTTTAATTATATCCCAGTCTATAACCTGAATCACTGTGCTGGCCTGAGCTTGGTCTGGCTAAGAGCAAGAGGCATTCCCCAAGACTCGGCATCATAGGGCTTTTTCTTCCTTACTATTTTATTTTAATTAACATCAAATAAAATGGACATTTCCATAAACATAGTAAAAATGAAAAAGGATTGTATATGAAATTGCAAGTCTCTATTATGTTGCAGCTTGCTTTTCTTATTAAGTATATGATTTTATCCTATAACTTTCAAAACTGTCTGGCTTGTCTGTGCTTGTTTTTCTGTTCACAGCATTTTTTTAAAGATGCCTGAATGACCTTTCATTATTTCATACCATTCCCTAAAAAAATGGGGAGGTGGGAAGGAAAATATTTGAAAATTGAACAGAAGGACTATCAGAAAGGATATGGGGGGAAGTAGGACAAATTTCAAAGTTACATGTTGAATTTCTGGATTAGGAGTGAGGAAGATGAGCATTTCACCCGGCCTCAGATACTTCCTGGCTGTGTGATGCTGGGCAAGTCACTTAATTTCAACCATATTTTCTTCAACAGTAAAGTGAGGATAATAGCACCTACCTTATGACATAATTTCTCACTTTGACTCTGATAATGTGGATCATGTTCTACTCTGTCAAGATGTAGAAGAGTTAGAATGAAGGCTTCATGACTTTGTACTATTTTGGGATAAATTGCTCTGGTTCTGCCCATGTCACTAACTCCATCCCACCTGTTCATACAAGTCTGCCCTGGTTTTTCTTCGTGAGCAGTAACAATCTATTACATTTCTATGCCATTTAGGGTTAGGGAGGTAGGTGGATAGAGTGCTGGGCCCTGGCACATAGTAGGTGCTACCCTAGACATCCTTACTCCCTCCCTTCCCAACAGATGAGTTATCTCCTTGTTTCTAGACCTTTGCTACTACAGAAAGAGCTAGAAGTGATTTGTGCATGTGAGTCCTTTTCTTTCTTTTATATCCTTGTATAGGCCTAATACTGGTAGTTGTTTTTTCTTTTTACATTCCCCCTTGGTCATCTCATCCACTTCTTGGGTTTAGTTGTTTGATTCACAATTTAGTTATTTGTGAGTTTTATCCATTCACACTCTAAAAATAGTTAGATTCAAATGAACTGAGACACCCCAATGCCATCCTTAGTTATCTTTTGCCTTCAAACAGGTTCTCTCTATTTATCTCAGGGGTTGTTTTGTCTCACCCTCCTCATAGTGTGTCTCTAAATTTTATCTGCAAAGTTTCTTCATGCACACACGTTCTTTTTTCTGTTCTCTTTATCAGCCAAACTATTAATGTATGGTAAGGGGCAGTGCCATATCTGTGAATTACTGATTTGCTTTGTAGAAATTCCATTTACAGGAAGCTTTAGAGGAGGCCATCTTTTTGTAGGTTAGATTTAAATAGCATAGCCCAGGGATGGGGAGCCTGCAGCTTCATTTTGTGAGGTTTAGATTTAGTCAAATGGCATGTGAGGACCTAGAGATCCACATGTGGCCTCGAGGCTGCAGGCTCCCCACCTCTGATCTAGCTCAGTGCTACGTGAACTGAATTCTCTACAGTGAGTTGTTGTTACTGAGGTTTTGTTCCCCTGCAGTTTATACACTGAAAGAGAGATGTCTTCAGGTTGTTCGCTGCTTAGTCAAGCCTGAGGACTACAGGAAGCTGGACATCGTGAGGTCACTGTACGACGACCTGGAAGACTACCCAGATATCCAGAAGGACCTCAGGAGACTTTCCTTGGAGCACCTTGAGTCGCAAGGGGATGGAGATTAAGATAGGAACTCCTAAGTCTTGGCTGTGGAAGTCATTGAATGATTTTCTTTAGCCATGGTACTGTGACTTTACTGGCATTTTCAGGGTGTCTCCCTCTCAAGAAGTGAAATTTATTCCAGTGGTAAAGGTGCTTCAAACATTAGAACATTAACATATAAACTCTGTAGCTGAGATGGAAAACCATCACTGGGATTCATTAGAGCAGTGGTTCTCAACCTTCCTAATGCTGCGACCCTTTAATACAGTTCCTCATGTTGTGGTGACCCCCAACCATAAAATTATTTTCATTGCTCCTTCATAACTGTAATTTTGCTACTGTTACGAATCGTAATGTAAATATTTGATATGCGGGATGTATTTTCATTGTTACAAATTGAACATAACCCATAGGTTGAGAACCGCTGCGTTAGACCTTGTGATGTTTAGGAATTAGAAACACAAAATGCATTTTAATGAGCGTCCTTTAAGGGAATATCATCTACCTTTTGGTAACGTGGCTATTGTTCAGTGGTCTGGGTGCTCTGACTTTTCCTGAGTAGGGATACCTAAAACCCTGGACCAGATAATCTCTGTAGTAGCTTCTAGCTCTGAGTACGTGATCTACTAGGTTTACAGAGTTAGGACTATGGCCGGAGGCTTTGGACCAGCTCAGGCTGGTTCTTACTCTGTGAGGCAGTGTTGTACATGTAGAACCCATTTGTTTTCCTTTGTGGAAAATAAAGATTTACCTAGATGGGTTGTAATTGATCTGAAATGTAGAATTTAGAAATTTTTATTTTGTATGAAAAATTACAAGGAATGTTTACGGGAGATGATTAAGTGTCTGACTCCTAGTGATTCGGGATTGCTTGTGTACAGGGGTATTTTGTGGGGGAAAAGCATTATTACCGAACACTAAAAGTGTATTGCATTACTTGTGAGACTGGGAACATAGGTTTTAATGATGAGTTATTTATTTGAAAGTGTTTGGAAAGCTTTTTGTGGGTGGAACTTGTAAAAACTAAGGTGATTATTTGTTTTGTGAGGCAGTCACTTTTTAGAGGGCACTTTTTGTAATTTTCTAAATTTGATTTTTTCAAAGAGCCAGAGCAATACTACTATGGGTAAGTGTTTCTAAGCTGTGACTGTCTTAAGCTGTGTCTTGTTTTCTACACAGTGAACAAAGGAGCATTATCAATATGTGTATTTCATTGTAGCCTTAAGC
The DNA here is from genome assembly GCA_028646515.1 of Pseudochirops corinnae. NCBI lineage: Eukaryota > Metazoa > Chordata > Mammalia > Diprotodontia > Pseudocheiridae > Pseudochirops > Pseudochirops corinnae. The sequence goes on from CM053590.1 coordinate 41,979,835, forward strand.
AATGACTATGAAGGTAAGAACTTCATAGTACTATGAATGTTTGTATAGTTTTCTTTCTTAATGTATCTGTCATATGTATGTATATATTCCTTTATGCCATCACATTTTACAAAACACATTTTTTTAATCATCCACTGTAATTTTTCTACCTCTGGAAATGCTTTTATATTTCTATTTTTATCCTACTGCTGTGTATTTTAAAGGGCTATATGTATACATATGGAATATGGTGAATTCACCTCAATTTATCCCTTATAAACTTAACTTCTTTGTTATAGACTGGACTTAATTTCATTAATTTCAAGCCCTCCGAGAGACAGTCCATAAAGGCAGACCTTTTTTCCCCTTACTTTCCTTTTCCCATGGTAATGGGTTGCCTGATACTGACCGTTGCATTTCTTGTGTTCTGACTTGGCAGGGAGTCAGAGGCAGAAGCCTAATGAAATAATGAGCAGTTATTCCACCACACCTTCAAGTCAGAATTCCAGTTTCTTTCCTTTCATATTTAAGTCCTAGAGCCCTTTGTCTCCAGTGTTTCCTACTTAACCTTTCTCATTTTGTTTCATGTCTAATTGGTCTTTTTTCCCCTCATGGCTTATAGTTTAAGGCAGAAGGTGGGGAAGGTAATGACTCCATAAATTTTGCAGAGGCAGGAAGTATGCAGTGCTAGTGGAAAGGGCAGAGATGTGCATGTTAAAAGGGGTAGGAAACTTTGGGGAGTCAGTTCTTGGTTTCTGCCATCAGAGACAGTAGGGTATCATGGGTTCAGGACACAGACAGGCTCTAGGCAAGTGACTTAGAAGACCCAGTGCCCTGGGCAGCTGAGACAGTGGTAGAGAAGGCCACGGCCTGCTTTCTCATCCTCAGAGTCCCAGGTCTTGCCCCTCGATCCTGCCCCTCATTTTCTTAAAGTCTCTCTCTGATGTTAGTCCTTCATTCACAGTGAATTTTTTTTCTTGTTGAATCATGCAGTTTCAGTACTTCTGATACAGGCTGTCCAAGGAGCACTGGCATGTAGCATTTTCTGTTTATGTTTCTGTGACTTTTATTACCGTTTTTAATGAAATTGTACAATTTTTTTGTCTCAGCTACAGTTTGGTATTAAACAATACTGAACAGAATAAAGAGTTGGGTCCATGGACAGGCCCTTGTTTTGTTTTTTCATTGTCGTCATCATGCACATTTTTTTCCTGTTTCTATTTATTTCCTGTGTTTTTAAGTCCTTCGTATTCATAATTCCATCTGAAGCAGTACTTATTTACATACTTCATTCTTTATCCATTCACGAGCAGCTGTTTCATTCTCTACTATGACAAGAAAGTCACATTTTCCTTGGTCCCACAGCCACACCCTGCTCGTCTTAGGACCTTGTCATTGAACACACCTATCCCTGCTCTTTTTCTATACATTTCTATAAATATGGCATCTCACAGGAAAGCTAAGTGGCTTGGAATTAGAAAGATTAGGAAATGCTGAGGAAGATAAATAATCATGAACTGGTAGATATAGTCAGAGAACAGTGAAGGTTTGCTTTTATACTTGGCCTTCACTGCTCCTGTGCAAGGGGATGGTTCTAAGTCCCCAGTACTTTGTGTGGAAAGCAGTACCTCATGGCCTAAGGGATAAAGAACATAGAAGACCCCTTCCCAGAGTGGAAGTGCCTGAAGGAAGCCGAGGAAGGGAGAGTGACTGGGGAAGGCTGGTATGGCAGAGGTAGTCCAGGCCCAGATGGAGAAAATCGTGTTTAGATAGCTAATTGAATAGATAAACTTTGGTTAAACTGTATACAAAGATCATGGCTGAATGTCTGAAACTCAGGGTGACAATTTTGCTAAAGAAAGGATCTGAGCCTAGCGGATACTCGCATAGTCTTTTAGGGGCTCACACCCATTACTCATCTGAGTCTCGTAGCAGGCTAGTGTGGGCAGCCAGGTGCCGCAGTGGATAGAACCCTTGACCTGGAGTGGAGCAGATTTGAGCTCCAGGCGCTTCCTAGCTGTGTGACATGGGGCAGGTCATTTAACCTGATGCCCTCAAATTTTCTTCAGCTGTAACATGGGGATAAAGTAATAGCACCTGCCCCTGAGGGTTGTCATATTTGTAAACCACTTAGCACGATGCCTACCGCATAGTGGGAGTTTTAATAAATGCTGGTTCTTACTAGCGTGAAGTGGGTGGTACATATTTCCCTGTCATGTAACCGAGAAAGGTAAAACTTCAGCCACAATCACCTTGGAGGTAATATCACTCTTCTTTCTTCGTACCGGCCAAAGTGGTCCATTTTCTGTTTCTATCTAAGAGCACTCAGTCCCCTCTGTCTGCTTTTTTTTTTTTCCAGGCTATTTTCCCTGCCTACAGTGTAGACCCTCCTCAACCTTTGTCTTGTAGAATCCCTGGCTGTTTCTAGGACTCAGCTTATCCTCTCTGTGATGCCTGACCTGATCCTTACAATTGTTAGTTGTCACCATCCCAGAAGTAATTTTGTTCCACGTTTGTTTTGAGACTCTTGTCCCATTCTAACTCCTCTTCCCCCAATAGAATGTCAGCTCTTTGAGCGCACTGAACATCTGTAAAGCTGACTATATCGAACATGCAAGCTGGTGTTTTAGGGGAGATGAAAAATGTCTTAAAATCTAAAATCGCTTGTATCCATAGCAGCGCAGCAATGATAGAATAATAGTAGTTTTGATGAAGGCTCTACAAATAGCTGATTTTAGTTTACCTTCACCAGGAACCTGGCATGTAGGTTCTGTTATTGAGGCTGAGGAAGGTTGAAAATGACCTACTCAGGGTCCAAAGACATCCTGGGCTCCACGGCCAGTGCTCTGTCCCCTGTGCCACCTTGCCTTTGTAATCAATTTTGGACAAGACCCAATAAAACGAATACCAGGAATTTCTGACAGTGAACAAGACCCCTTGCTCATAAAGAAATGAGTTATTTTTCTCAAAAGTAACATCACAAAACCTTTGTGAAGTACAGCTTCATTTTGACATAGGACCAGCATTTCATTAACATTTCTAGGAGCACGAAGGTGAAGGTGGCTGTTCAGGCTTCTGTGTGAGTAAGCCACTAAGTCATTGATCCTCATATTTGTGCCTCACTTAATGGGCATCTGCAGAGGAAGCTGGCCAGCTAATTTGCCCCATCAGATCGGGTCGAAATGTACTGCTATGCTTCTGGTGTAGATGTGATGTTTTCCCAGGCTTTCTCTTTATATAATTCTAAAAGAAACTTGTGATGCAGTGCCCATCCCACTGAGGTTTTAATCTCTTTCCTGACTCTTAAGTGGCTCTGAAAGGATTTCTCATGTAATCAGATTGCATTTTTCTTTTTTTTCCCCTATGGAGGTGGGGGTGGGGAGGCAGGGCAGTTGGGGTTAACTGACTTGCCCAAGGTCACACGGCTAATAAGTGTTAAGTGTCTGAGACCTCATTTGAACTCAGGTCCTCCTGACTCCAGGGCTGGTGCTCTATTCACTGTGCCACCTAGCCACCCCAAGATTGTATTTTTAAAAGCAGAATTGAAATGAACAAAAGATAGGGTTAGATGGTTTTCTGTAGATATTTTCCAAAGAGCAAGGGGATCACTCTGTAGAAGGCCAGAGCTGACTCAGGTCGTCTAGTGATTCAGGATCAAAATGAGACCCTTGTAGATTGCTTAATAGTCAGCAGGAGTATGTTTACTTGACTAGGCTACAGTAACTTCCCTGTCCCTACTATCAAGCTTGAAGGAGAGGCCTCTGACTCCTTTAAAAAGGAGTCAGAGGCCTGTGGTTCTGCATCATACCTTGTTCAGTCATTTTGGTCATGTCCAACTCTTCTTGAGCTCATTTGGGGTTTTCTTTGCAAGGATAATAAAGTGGTTTGCCATTTCTTTCTCCAGTTAATTTTGCAGGTGAGCAAACATAAATAGGGGTTATGTGACTTGCCCAGGGTCATTCAACTAGTAAGTGTTTTAGGTCAAATTTGAGCTCATCTTCCGGACTTCAAATCGGGCACTCTTTCCATTTCACCACCTTCTGCCCCTCATTATATCTAGAATCTCCTCAGAGTAATAGCTAGGATATCTATAGCACTTTATGGTTTGTGAAATGTTTTACATATTATATCATTTGAGCCTTACCACAACCCTGGGAGGTAGGTGTTGTTATTATTCTTGTTTTACAGAGGAGGAAACTGAGGTACACCGAGGTTGAGTGACTTACCCAGGGTCACGCAGCTACTAAGTGCCTAAGGCAGGATTCATATTGAGGTCTTCCTGACTCCTCTGCTGTGCCACCTAGAGGTAACTCTAGAAAAGGCGCTCATTGTACAATAAGGGCCTTGGGAATAGGATGTTTTATTTTTTCCATCACTCCCAAAACTCATAGGCATGCACTGACATGCAGAAAAGATAAAAATCTCTCAGATAGTCCATTACATTCTCTGTACTCCTGGGAAGGCAAAGGCCCTTGGTGGGTCTGTGGAATAGATACTTTGCACTGACCTCAGACATTCAAGGGAAGATCTGGTCAGCCTGGACATGACGTCTGCTGCTAAAGAAACCTATTGCTGGCTAGCCAGAAGCTGACTCAGGTACTCGAACAGGACGTTCTTGCCCACACTGGGAAGTGCATTTTAAAAGGTTCTCTTTTTTAGAATTTTTTTTTGTCTTGGTCTTAACAAACACCAAATGAAATGAGCGTGTTCATATATACAGTAGAGCAGAAGAAGAGGTCATACTGTCCATGACAAATCTCCATTCGGTTTGGCTTTCTTTTGAGATATATAAAAATTCTGACATTTAACTTTGAAAGCGGTCATGCTTAGCTGTGATTCCTTGTGTTCTCTTCTGTGCATTTAAAAAAATACTTCAATGACCTTTTCTTTCTTTTGCAACTCTGTGCCTATCTTCAGTCTCCCCTCATCCCCAACTAAAAAAAAAGAAAAGAAAAGAAAACCTTTGAAACAAATACGCAGTCAAACAAAGCAAATTCCCACATTGGTCATGTCCGGTTTTTTTGGCTTATCAAAAGAAACAACAGATCAACATAAACTCAACCTCCATTTAAGGAGGGGAGACAGAGCAGACATTTCCTCAGACATCGCCTCATTTCCTACCCAACTGCACTCATTTTTGGATTGATTTCTGCATTATCTTGTAAAATCCAATCAGCCTTGGCACTCCCACCTCCTTAGTACCCTCCGCTCCCCCATTGGAGCCATGAACTCCTCAGGCTCCATTTAAGGAGAGAGAGCAGGTCAGATGTCTTCCCTGGCTATACTTATTTAGGAATTTCTTTTTAACTTCTCCATCGTGTCCTCATGCCATGTCATCTCTCTTCCCTCCCTTCACCCTGTGTTCCAGTGCTCTTGTGTTTTGTCTTACCACGTTAGACTGTGATCTCCTCGAGGGCAGGGACTGTCTTTTTCATATTTGTATCCCTAGCACTCAGCACAGTGCCTGATATATTGTAGGTACTTAAAAATGTTTGTTGACTCTGAGTATTATCTCTAGCAAAAACTATACTGCACCCTCCAAGATACATAATAGTTAAATGGAACAGTTTCAGCGGCCAAACTCTAATGGTACCCTCCTCAGAGTAACCTTCTGTGGTTGCTGATTTTATCTACTCCCATGACCCGGGTAGTTTAGCCTGTGTTCCAATCACTCACCCATTGCTCTTTGGAAATGTCACTCAAATCAGTCACACTCATTCCACCACCTAGAGTGCAAGATCTTTTTTTTTTTTTGCTTTCCGTAGGGGCAGTTGGGGTTAAGTGACTTGCTCAAGGTCACACAGCTAGTAAGTGTTAAGTGTCTGAGACCAAATTTGAACTCAGGTCCTCCTGACTCCAGGGCCGGTGCTCTATTCACTGTGCCACCTAGCCACCCCTAGAGTGCAAGATCTTTACTACATTAGGGAGAAATTTCAGGATTCAGGTACTATAGCAAGTCATGGGTACATAGCTTACTTGTAGAATCTAGTGTGGTTCATCTTAATTCCTAAATCTGACTTTCGTTCTTGGTGTCATCTTGCTTTGTACCTAGGTTGTGGAGGCCACCTGCATCCTTTTATCATAGAGGAAACAAGGAATTTTCTAGGTAGTTGCTCTGGCATTGTGTGCCTAGCACACAGTAGGTACTTAAATATTACATGACTGACTATGCCCAGAATTTCTTGAACTGGATTCATTCCCTAGGCAGTGAATTATTTTTATTTTGAAAATTTTTTATTGCTGCCTTTTGTTTTTTATGTATTAGTTATTTCTCAGCACACTTCTCTTTCAATGGAACCTTCTCTTGTAAATAATAAAAACATTAAGATGGAACTGACCAACAAAATGACCACATCTGATGGTGTACGCCACACTGCACCCATAGTCTTCCATCTCTCTACCATGAGGAAGCAAATGTGTTTCTTCATCCACATTCTGGAACCAAGACTTTTTTAATTGCAATTAGCCTGTGTTTAAATGCCTTTTAATGGCTTTTATCTACGTTATTGGAATTGTGTCCGTTTTCTGTGGGTTCTGCTTTCTTTGATGTCCAGTCCAATCTGATAAACATTAAGTACCTATCATGTGTCAGACACTGTGCTAAGTGCTGTGGATATAATTAATAATAAGAAAAAAAAAGATAGTCCCTGGTGTCCAGAAATTTACAGTCAAGTGGAGGGAGAGAAAACACAAAAAGAGACAGGAAAAGGGGCAGGAGCATCTTGTTCTATGGAGTTGAAACAGGCAGAATGGAGTGTATCATTTCATACACACAATACACGTTTCTCTAAATGCCTCATGTTCTTTGTTTCTTGGGTTCAAGAATATTCCATTACACTCATAAACCATAATTTAGCCATTCTCCAATTTATGGGCACCTGCTTTTTTTTTTAGGTGCTTTTTCCCCTTCTCTCACACAGTACTGCTAATGTGTATTTTGTTAGTTAAGTCTCGGATAATGAATCCAATAAAATAGTCACATGTATTGAAATTCAAAATATTTTATTGCATAAAATATGATAAATGGTTCTAGTCTAGTACAAATCTGAATAATGCCACCACTTCATGATTCGTTGGTTGACTAATCAGAACCTAATGCTATACAAGAGACTCTGTCTTGCCCAAGTTAGAGGGTGCTGGGATTAGCTGCTCTTCCTAACTCCTGCTCTTGATTAACCCCAAGGTTTCCTCCTCCTCGGTTCTCTTCCCAGTCTTTGTTTTCATCTTAATAGGAGCCAACTACTATAATCCCTGTTTTGCTGTTTCCTCCTCGCCCATCCTATGTAAAGCCGCAGCTATATTCCCACAACGTAGAGCTTATCTATGATCCATATAGCTTTCCAATTGAGAACAAAGGCTTTTTAGTCACAGAGGTGGTCCTGCATGGGGTAGACAAATATCGGATTTGGGGTCAGATGATCTCTGTTTGATTCCTGGCTCTTCTATTTATTTGTAAATTAAAATGAAGGGTCCTAGTTAAATGGCCTAGTTAAGGCCCCTTTCGACTCTATAAATCCCATATTAGGGCAAACCGAATCACTTTGCTAGATTCTGAGCCCCTGTTCAATTGGACTCAGCCTCAGGTATTCCACTAATTAGTTTTGTCGCTAGGAAAACTCACTCAATTTCTTATGTCCTCAGTTTTATTATCTATAAATGAGAGGCATGGACTGTTTAACAATTTATATTTTTCCAAGTACTGCTTATATTATCCCAGTCATTTCTTCAGAACAGAAGAGAGAGTAGGTTAATAGCCTCACTTGAGAGCAAAGGAAATGGAAGCTTCAAGAAGTCCTCTGACTTGTGCAGTTTCCCAGCTGGTAAGTAGTCTGATTAGTAAGCAGTAACAGATCCCAGGGCTCAGCCCTCATTTCTGATTCCTTCCATCTTTTGGGTTCAAGTTTTGATTCCCAAGGCAGGGAGCCCTTGGCTAGAACTATTGTGTTATGGCTCTTAGATGCAGCTGGATGGCAGTGTTGCTCAGTCCAGCTCACCCCACCCCAGCTCAATTGAGCTCAGCCCAACTTCCTGGAAAATTGCAGCTAGTTACCAAAGAACACTTCCCTTTGGGGCTCCTCCCCTGAGTCAAGAAGCTTGGTGCTGGCCACTTTCTGACTCATACTGGGCTGAAATTTAGCCTAGCAGACATCCTGTTGACAAGTGGGAACCTGGACCAGATCACGGAAAGCCCAATGCCTTGCTGTTAACAAGGGGACACCCTGTTTGGGTTCCTCCCCCACAAGGAGGGGTTACATTAGCCCAGGAGCTGCTTAGTTGCTTATCTTGAAAGGAGAGAACAGATCTGAGGTCCTGGCAGGCTGATGGCTGTGGAGAAGAAAGAGCCTTGATTATAATAGACTGTAAACTACTGGCAGCAGGGAAAATGGCCTTGCAGCCCCCTCTGCTGCCACCTCCACCTGCTCTCCGGAGCACCAGGACTTCCCAGTATATCTATCAGCTTCCTTCTTGGGTGCTGGAGGACTTCTGTCACAAGATGGACAGCCTGAATGAATGGGACTGGATGCAATTTGGTGAGAACAGTGTCAAGGGGGCCTAAGGTCCCTGGGAAGACTAGAGGGTTAGGAAGATGGGAGTCCTATGACTGGCTGGCCTGACAGGGTACAGTGGGCTTATAGGAGACTTAGCTGATGGGGTCATCCAGGAGCGCATAACCTATCTTTGGAAGAGACCTTAGTGATGGTATAGTCCAGCGGTTCTCAACCTGTGGGTTATGTTCAATTTGTAACAATGAAAATACTTCCTGCATATCAGATATTTACATTATGATTCATAACAGTAGCAAAATTACAGTTATGAAGTAACAACAAAAATAATTTTATGGTTGGGGGTCACCACAACATGAGGAACTGTTAAAGGGTCACGGCATTAGGAAGGTTGAGAACCACTGGTCTAGTCAGACCCTTTCATTTTACAGAGGAGGAAATGAAAGCCTTCATAGGAAAGGGGAGAAATGAGGAGTCTGAGGCCAAGAGAGGGGACAGAACTTTTCCCGAGGTTGTACATGTAGTCCACAGCCGAGCTGTGATTTGAACTCAAATCCTCTGACTTCATGTCTCAGAACACTTGGCAGCACCCTATTAAGCTCGCTTTTTTCTTGTCTAAATATTATTCTACCTTTTGCTTCTGAGCTCTTTTTTTAGCTTGTTCTACATAACATATTGGACAGAACTTTGGAATGGTAGGCGAGATTGGGGTCCTTAGCTTTTGCTCTTCTATAATATGAGGAGGTTAGACTAGATGGTTTTTTGTGTCTCCTTCCTCTCTAACATTCTGTGATTTGTTAACCTGTCTAATGATTAACGTAGCCACGGAGGCTACATTAGAACTATCTTTGAGAGCTGACCTAGGGTCAGGAAAGTCTAGGTACAGGTCTCACTGCCCATAGATACTGACTTACCCCTTAACCTAGGCTCTTCCGCACCATGGTGGAGAGAGCACTAGGTCTGAGCTCAAGAAGACCTGAGTTTGAAGCCTACTTTATACACTTCCTACCTAGTTGTGTGACTTTTGCACAAGTCACTTAACTTTTTCTCAGTTTGCCCATCTCTAAAATGGGGGTGACATCTACCTGACAGGGCTGGTGTGAGGTTCAAGTGAGATATAGGTAAGTGCTTTACGAGCCTTTACAAAAATGTTAGCTGATACTTATTATTGTTAGTTTCTCACAGACTACAAGTTGAAAGGAAGATACCAACTCCCTTTGGTCGTGGGAATTTCCTCCTCTGGGCATTCCCTGCTTGGTAAAATCACTAGTCTAGTGATTTTTGAGAACCTAGAATCTAGGAAAAAATGTGTTGTGGGGTAATAGTCCTCTGATATTAGTTACTAGTCATATGTCTTGGTGCTACATACTGAAAAATTAGTTACTAGGTCTGACTGTGCTTTGTAATAATGTTGGTGATCAGAGGGAAAAAGAATGATGGTGTATAAAATACCACTTCTGTTCTCCATGGGGAAGGCACTGTAAATGTGCCCTTCTCTGTGCTGTCTCCCCAAGGATCCTGAGAAATGAATTAGGTCTGAGGGTGCTGGGGAAATGAATCATAGCCTTATAGGAAGAGAAACCATCTTAGGACCTGGTGAAGATGCAGACACTTGACACTTTCCCTTAAAAAAAAAATACTCAAGAAACAACCTTCCTTTCTGTCTGCTGGATTTACCACATATTGCATGGTATTTTGGAATGCAGAGGTAAACATTGAGGATGTCTGTTTATAATTGGGGCAACTAGGTGGCACAGTGGATCGAGCACTGGGCCTGGAGTCAGAAAGACTCATTTTTCAGAGTTCAAATCTGGCCTCAGACACTTACTAGCCATGTGACTGTGGGTCAGTCACTTCACCCTGTTTGCCTCAGTTTCCTCATCAGTAAAATGAGCTGGAGAAGAAAATGGCAGACTGCTCCAGTATCTTTGCCAAGAAAACCCTAAATGGGGCCACAATTGAAAGAAGTGAACAACAACAACAACGAAGAATTAAGTTAGATAAGAGGTGGAACACCTACTTTGGTAGGGTTCTTTTATACTAGACAAGCTTTCTTGTGAAAGGCTGTGAAATCTCCCTGGCTTGGGGTAAGGGGTGAAACAGGAGGGGTCTTTAAAAACAATATTCTCTCATTCTTGCTCATTTGTTTGGATGCTTGTCTATGTCACTGGAAGTGAAAAGAGGCAAGCATCTCTTGGGATCTAGGCTGTTTTTGGTGAATTGCTGAAAGGGCTTTGGGTTTGGTCTGAATTGGGATGGAATCCAGACTCTACTAACCAGGGATCTTGTACAAAGTCAATAAACCCTTGCCCCGACTTGGATCCTAGATTCCAAGTGAGAGATGACCCTTGAGGCCATCTGGTCCAAACCCCTTCGTATTACAGACTTGGAAACAGAGGTCTAAAGAGGTTTAATGACTTCACCTAAGGTCACAGAAGGATATGTCAGAGGTGGAATAGAAGTATCTTTCTCATCTATGTCTACCACATAGAAGGTATTTAATATATTCTTGTTGGTTGTCCAGTGAGGAATCTGGATTGGACGGTTGCTAAGTTTTCTTCCAGTCCTAAATCATTCTATGAATTTGTAAGCACCCTGTTTTAACCTCAACTCATGGTGGATCCGTTTTTACCACGTCCCTGACAGGGCTCCCACCCAGCCTTAGCGTCAGGGGGAGGCAAGGAGGCCAAAGGGACTTCCAATCCTCCTCGGTCTATGATTTGTGGACTTTATGGAGGGGAAATAAATCTCCCTTGCTGATGACTGTGAATGGGTACTTTACATTTATAGATGAAAAAGAGAGACATTCAGTGAAGTTTTATCTTGGGCTCCCAGACTCAGCTAGGATTCTGTTCACAATTTTCCTAGAAGATAAGTTAGATTCCTAGACCACAGGCTGGGGCTGAGGGAAACCTCCTCATCACCCCCAGTAGAAACTTGCTGAGAGTTTCCTATGTGTCAGTAGGGATCACCAGTCACTGTGCTAAGTCCTGGAGATACGAAAAAAGGTGAAAACAACTTGATCCTTCCCTCGAGGAACTCATCATCATTACCCACCTACTTCTAGCCTCGATTGAGATTTCTCTCATTCTCAGAAGTAAAGTACTTTCTTTGGGTGACTGGGCGACTTTGCCCACTCCAGGAGTGTAATTGAAAGGGCCCTTGAAATCCTTGAGTGAACCCTCTGCTTTCAGAGGACTGTGCTGGAGGCTCATACTGGCAGAATGTGATGTTCAAGGTCCGACCATGAATGAATAGAGCCAGTCCTAACCCCCTTATCTCCAGTATCCTGTGACTGGAGCTCTTTCCTCAAGGCCTCACTCCCTCAGTAGCTTGGGGAGGGGAGGTGGTCATGTGGAAGTCAGTCCAGGACACACGGTGTTCCTCTTAAGGTCCTCGGTCTTTATTGTGGGCAGATTTTGTCCAGCACTGTGATGATGGTATGGTAAATTTCCACAAACATGATGGTGTTTGGGGATTTCTAGTGACTCAGGTGGCTGAGCCAGCAAACTGATTCTTGGCACATCATTTCCCCTCCCTGTGCTCTGGATGATTTCCCCCCCTCCTCCTGAGTAGACTTGGGGTGGGTGTGGTAGCTAGGAAAGTTACTCACCCAGGACCAGCCAGTCTCTGACTCCCTCAGCATGGACTCCTTTTCTGGCACAGACAGTTTTCCAGGTTGGCATGACTTTAAGGGCATGAAGAAGTCTCCAACTCCCCTTCTCCCCACTGCGAAAAATAAGACTTTGTCTTCTGTTCAAATACTATTTTCATGAGGATAGGACATGCATTAAACTGATATTAATAGTTTTCTCCTCAGTTGGAATCAATTTCCAATATACTTTGTTGAGCAAGTTTTTAATGAGAAGAGTAACAGGGTCTTTGGTGGTGGTGGAAGCAAGGTTGGCTTGGAACAAAAACACAGAGAAAGGCAGAGTCAGAGAGGCCCTGGATTAAATTCTGGTTCTTCTATTTTCTACCTGTGAGACCATCAAAAGCTACTTTGAAAACAGAATAATAGCCAGTGTTTGTATGGCATGTTGTCTCATTTTATCCTCAGTACAAGCCAGGGAGGTAGATGCTGTTATCATCCCTACCTTACAGACAAGGAAACTGAGGCAGAAGGAGGTTACATGACTTGCTCAGGGTCACACAGCTTGTAAGTATCTGAGGCAGGATTCAAACTAAGGTCCAGATCCCACATGTCTATGCACTGTGCTACCTCGCTGGTGATTAGAGGGCTGTGTAGAATAGCTACACCATCTCAGTCCTTGTCCTAAAGATAGGGGAGTTCAGCATCTTCGAGTGTGAAAAGAGGGAATTTGATGAATCAGAAAGGAACGGGAATTGGGATCATAGAATCATAGATTTAGAATGAGAGGAAACCTGAGAGGTCATTGAGTCCAAACCTCTCATTTGCTCTCATTTTCTTGGGGATGGGGAAGCGGTAAGGAGTTGGGGACCACATTATCATCAAGAAAAGAAGGAAGAGAGGGTCATTGGAGTCATTTTAAAAATTCACAGAAGAGAACAGAAAAACAAGCCAAATAAGCAGGATCCCTTTGAAAATTATATGTTGAATTTTATTATATTTAAAAGAAGAGCAAACTGTACAGAATAGAGATGTGCCATTTCATGTACAAATCTCCTTTTCTGTTCTACTGTGTATGTGTAAATGCTCATTTTATTTGATGTTTTAAGTCTGGAATTAAATAAGACATTAAATGAGGCAGTGATTGCTGCCTAGGTAATCTTGCAAGTGCCATCCAAATCTGAATTCTCTGATCTCATAAATATATATCACAGCATCAATGCCTGATGAATTTATCTTTGTAGCACCATCAATCAATAAGCATTTATTAAGGGCTTACCATGAAAAGACTTGGACAAGAGTCACATAGAATGAGATGTTTTGGAAGGATTACAGTCTGCATGGTGGGGGGGAGTCGTGATTTTTGATGTGATCGGGGGCCATTGGAGCATCCTCGCATAGTGCTTTATTTTCATGTTGCTGTTATTACGTTTTTTCAGTTGATTATCATAACACCCTCTGAGGTACGTCATGCAAATATTTGGGCTGGACCTGGGATTTTGTTAGCATAGGGAATTCCCAGTGTGAAAACTTCTTTCATCAATGCAGGTCAGCCTTCTGCTCACAGGTGTATAAATCTTATTTGGGGGCAATAAAAGGGTGAGTGCCTTGCCCAGGCTCATCAAGATGGGATCTTTTAGAAGTGGGACTGGAACCCAAAGTCTTCTTAACTCTAGCTTTATGCTTTCTGACCTTTTACTGTAAACACACACACACACACACACACACACACACACACACACACACACAAAACCACTTTACAAATGTGGAAACTCAAGTTCAAAGAAATCAAGTGGCATGGCATGTCAAAAGCCAGGATTCTAACCTCGATCTTGACTCCTAAATTCATCAGACTTCACTACTGTCCACTGCTTCCCCTAGGCAGATGGTCTCTATGAAACAATGCATCTCTCTCTAGTGATATTTTCCTTAGAGTCAGAAACCACGACCGTTTCATTTACTTTACTGCCTAATGTCACATGTAGGTAGGCCTTCCTTAAATCTTTGCTGAAGATGGTATTTTTAAGGGGGCAGTGCCGCTGCCAAGTTTATAATTGGACAAGATCACATTCTCATTAGTGTTTAAAATGTAGTATAGTGTGTATAGTATAATATTATATCATCTTTGTGAATGCATGGTAATCATTTTTACCTTCACTGCCCTTATAACATTCTTGAAAATGCACAGCAGTTCATCACCATAAAGTGAGGAAACTGAGTCTGGAGAGGAGGTAACTTGCCCAAGATGATCATATGTTAAGTAAGTCACTGGCAGGATTCGAATTCAGGACTCCTAAGACTGCTCTTTTCCATTGTGTATCTCTCAGGCTGCCTTAGCCTCAGTTTTCTCATCTCTGAAGTGGAAATAATCATGTTTAAAAGTTTTTACATCTCAGGGATATTATGAGGATTCAGTGAGATAATATATCCAGATATTATCTTTGAAAACTTTGTAAGCACTATATAAATGAATATGATGATGATTCCATGGAAACTCCAGGTTTTTTCCCCCAAGTTGGGACACTCTTCCGTATCAGAGTAAAAGAGAGAGTCTTCCTTCTGGTTCTGTTTAATATTTTCCTTAAAACACATGTAATCAAGCCCAGTTAAAACTGTGACCTTGGCTAAGGACTTAACCTTAATGGGCCTCAGGCAACTCTTTAAAACCAGTTGTAATTGGTTTGGGTGTAGGAAGTTCCCAGAAAGAGGAAACCACAGGTTGTTGGTGAAATACCACAGGTCAGTAATTTGATAAATTTTAAGCTGGTGGGAGGCAAAATAAATTTTTTTCCTTCCTTCCTTCCTTCCTTCCTTCCTTCCTTATTTTCTTGCTTCCATCCTTTCCCTCCCTCCTTCTTTCCTTCCTTCCTTCCTTTTTCTTTCCTTTCTTTCTTCCTTGAGTATGAATTATAGTCTTTCCATTTTAGATCTTTCTTTCTTTCATTTCTTTCCTCTGTGCCTCCCTCCTTTTTTTCCTCCTTTCCTCCCTCCTCTGTGTGCTGACAGCTCAAGTTTGAAGTTTTTCATCCATGCTGGATGTTGAGGTATGTTAATATGTTGATCCTCCAGTCTGTCATTAGATGAGCATTTATTTTTTATTTATTTATTTTTTTTGTTTAAAAGATTTTTTTACATATTTTCTCCCCATCTTTCCCCTACCCACGGCCCCAAAACAGCCATCCCAGTGTATCCCACCTCCCCCAGTCTATTCTCTCCTATGTCTTCCCCCTTCACCCCTCTGACTTTTTGGTAGGACAGGCAGGATGGATCTCCCAACCACAGTGCCTCTGTATTTCAAGTTCCAGTTGGATGTAGTTAATAATAATAATAATAATAATAATTGCATA
>CM053590.1:41995756-42018576 GCA_028646515.1 Pseudochirops corinnae
AGAAAGAGTACGTAATTCCCAGAAACTGATCCTTAATGTTGAACGGCTCAGGCAAGTGGCCAGCGACCTCCCTTCAGTAGCTGGAATCCTTAACAAGGATGTACTGGTTGACAGAGGGTGTTTTCCCCTCCACAGAACTACTGAAGCTAGTGGGTCTTCATGGTCAGAATTGATGACAATAGCCTAACAAGGAATACCCTATATACCCTTTATATATATATAAAAAAAATATATATCAATAGCAGCTTTTATATTTTTGTAGTGGCAAAGAACTAGAAACTAAAGGGGTGCCCAAGTTAGGAAATAGTGAACAAATTATAGAGTATTAATGTGATGGAATACTGTTGTGCCATGAGAAATGAAGAAAGGGATCATTTCAGAGAAATCTCAAAAGACTTGTATAAACTGATGCAGAATGAAGTAAGCAAACCAAGAGAGAAATTTTTACAATAAGAACCGATGTTGTAAAGCAAACAGCTTTGAAAGACGTAAGAACTCTGAACAATACAGGGACCAAGTATAATTCTGGAAGGATGAAGAGGAGGCCTGCTGCTGCCCACTTCCTGACAGAGAGGGCTGGACTCAGGATGCAGAATGAGACAGACATGTTCAAACATGGCCAATATGGGAATTTGCTTTGCTTAACTGTGTATTTATTACAAGGGCTGTATTTTTGTTTTCTCTTTTTTTTCCCTTAAATTGCGAGGTGGGTGGGAGAGAGAGAAAAATCCTTCTTAATTTTAAAGTAAAACAAAAGATGAAAAAGCACATTAGACATAGAGTCCATGAGTTTTCATTCTCTTTTACTAATTAGCTGTGTATTGGGCAGTAATGGTAATAGCAGCTAACATTTTTACTGCACCTCCTATGTGTCATCTACTTTGCCAGACACCTCACAGATAAATGACCGTAACTTCTGTCAGTCTCTTCTTCTATTTTTGCAAAGTGGAGACAATATTGTTTGCATTACTGGCTTCACAGAGTTGTTGTGGGAAGCAAATGAACATGGTGCAAAGAATACTAAAGATTAGTTTACTGTCTTGAAGGTAGCTGATGCTGGCCCAATCTATCAACAATTTAGCCTTGGTCTCTAATACAGTTATTGGCCAATAGTCTACTCGACCTATTGACTTCCCTTGCCAAAGCCTAGTGCCCAGGCATAGCCAGGGTTCATGACTGTTGAGAACTGAGATTTGGAATCAATCTTATTCCAGGATGAGACAGACAGGGTACTTTTGGACCCATTGAAGTACTTTGGATCCATTGTTTCTGGGGTTTTTGGTTTTAGCAGAACCGTGAGTCACCATTCAAAGAAAACTTGATCTCATTTTATTTGTCCTTTGTTGGCAGAAGGGAAGAGAAATATTGGACCAGGCAGGTTCCCTCAGGAATTTCCAAGCCTTTACCGCAAGGAAAAGCCTGGGAGGGAAGCTTTGAACTTTTGGGCTTTACGCAATGGTAGTCACTCCTGCCATCCTTTCTACCCGACACATAGTTATTCTGGTTATTGTCAATCCTGAATTGATTCTTTTATGATATATCCACTGGGCCCTAGAGTGAACAATAAAACCCACAAATAGTCAAAGACAGATGGACACGAGTACACACCCCACACTCCCTACACACCTACACACTATACACAATTACAGACAGACACACGGACATGTCCAAAACATATCCAGTATAGAAATACAGGCAAACACCGACTTGTGTATAGACACACAAGACACATATGGACACAATTACATATACGTGCAAGACCAATATAAAGTTGCTGTCACATAGAACTCACAGACCTCAGACTAATAATAATTAATATTAATACATATTTAATATTATTTAATAATTTAATATTTAATAATCTAACAAGTAATCAATATTAATAAATAACTGATAATAATTAGTTAACTAATAATAACTGATATGCAGGTATCACTTTTTATAGTTTGCAAAGTCCTTTACATATGAATACCTTAGCACTCATATGTACTTCACATGCGCATACACATATCTAAGTAAAAAGCACTTTACATGCTAAACTTCTCATCTGACTCCCATGACAAACCTGTGAAGTGAGTACTTCAGGCACTATTATTATTATCCATTCCCATTTTACAGATGAGGAAACCGAGACCCATAGATATTAATTGCATTGCCCAAGGTCCTACACTTGGAGCCAACAGGCCTAAATTTGGATCCTGGCTCTGCCACTTACTATATGGGTATGTGACCTTGGGCTGGTCATTTCTCTCAGTTTCCTCATCTGTAATGGGGAGATGATAATATTTAGGTAAATGTACATCAGATATTTAGGACCAATTTCACAATGCACCCTGTGCTTTTCCCATGGCTGTGGCCCCAGACCTGAAATTCGCTCCTCTTTCCTCTTGGAATCCCTGGCCTTCTTTAGAAGTCAGCTCAGGTAATACCTTCTAACTGTATTATTTATTTTAGATATTTTCTGAATGTGCCTATATGCCAACCTGTTGTCTCCCCCATTACAATTTACATTCTAATTGCTTCTGGAGTGCAGGGACTGCCCCTGTGTCCTTGTATCCCCAGGACTTGGCATGGTGTTTAATAAATGTTGACGGATGGTACAAAGCGCTTTCCCTCCTTCCTATGAAGGGGGAGACTGCAAGTATTATTATTCCCATTTTGAGATAAGCAAATAGTCTCAAAGAGGTGAAATGTGACCAGCTCGTGGTGTTACCTGGCAGTATGTGTCAGAGCCAGGATTGAAACTCTTGGCTCTGGATTCCGAGTCCAGTGGTTTTCCCATCATTCCTCATAGCCTCCAATGAAGGAGATACCAGTTTGAGAAGGATTTCTCTTCCTATTCCCGGGACTGACTCATGCTGGTCACCTGACCTCTTTGGGAATTCAAAGGTGACCTTTGAATGGGTCACTTGACCTCTCTGGAAATTCTCAAGCTCAAACCCTATGACCTTGTTTGCACTAGTTGCTGTGTAGTTAAAGTAGCCAGATGTGGAGTTTCACCCAGCAACCTTCACTCCAAAACCCAGAAATGAGCATGCCCAGCTCAGGGACAAGCAACAAGGAGGGCTGGTTTCTGGGGCCTAGGAGTTTTCTCCTCTATGAAATCATTTTCATTTCTAAGAGTCGATGATAGATTAAATCCTTCTGGTCTTTTCATTAAAGCAGGCTCCTTAAGGATCCCCGTCTGCCAGGAAGCATTTACTTGGGCTAGATCCGGAGTTCAAATTTGGCTTTAGACACTTACTAGCTGTGTGACCCCGGGCAAGTCACTTAACCCAGTTTGCCTTAGTTTCTTCATCTGTAAAATGAGCTGATGGCAAACACTCCAGCATCTTTGCCAAGAAAACTCCAGAATGGGGGGGAGGGGATCACAAAAACACAACTTAAATGACTCAAGTACAACAACAAAATTTCTTTTGAAATTGTCTGGGATTGAGATCTTTCACTAACTTAAACACCTTCCCCTGCTTCTTCCCCAGTGTCTAACAGAGTGCTTTCTGCATAGTAAGTAGGTGCTCAATAAGCGTTTGAATGAATGAAGACAGAGATTTCACAGAAGGATCAAGGTCAGAGCAAATTGTCCTTCTCAGTAAAGACAACAGTTAGTTTAGGACTCTGGAACTCTTCCTCGCTGTCCGTTGTCGAGATGTTTATGTGTTTCTAAGATTTCAGAGGTGCAAAGAATCTTAGGGAATTTCAAATAATAATGCTTAATTAATTTTTTTTTAAACTAAAGATTTTGAGACCCAGAGAGACAGACTGATTTGTCCAAATCATGTAGCCTCCATTGCCCAAGGTCAACTTTGGACTAGAATTGAGGGCTTCTGACTCCTGCTTCCATGTTCTTTTCCCCAAAAGGTTAAGCTATGCTACCTTCTAGAATGAGAGCTACCACAAGTTTAATGTGTGCTCCTATCTGGAAACTTAATCATGTTCTGTACCATTAGGTGAGTAGTGCATGGGAATCAGATGTTGTTAAAGGGAGAGAGTGTGTCAAGAGGGGACCCACCCCCCCCTTACTATCTGTATGAGCCTCGAGTAGCAGCAATCCAACACTAGACCTTATCAATGGATTCTCAATGGAGTTTTTACAACAAAATAATAATAATAATATTTTTGTGTATTATTGTTGATATAATAATATGTAAAAATAGTAGTGGTTTAATATATAGTATTAATACATAGCACTTTAAGGTTTGCTAAGTGCCTATCAAAAGCACTTTGCAAAATTAGAGATCCCTAGCATATTGAAGTAAAGGTACTTTAGAGACCCTCTTCAGGATTGGGGAACCTGCAGTGTCGAGGCCACATGTGGCCCTCTAGTTCCTCAAGTGTAGCCCTTTGACAGAACCCAAACTTTACAGAACAAATCCCCTTCATAAAAGGATTTGTTCTGTAAAACTTGGACTCAGTCAAAAGGCTTCACCCAAGGACCTAGAAGGTCACGTGTGGCCTCGAGGCCAAAAGTTCCCCACCCCTGTGTCTAGTTGAGCTTCCTCATTTATGAGTCCCAGACAGGTGGTGGCTTACTAACAGAGGGAGTTAGTGGCAAAGGTGGGATTAGAACTCAGTCTCCTGGGTCTTAACGAAAGCAGTCTTTTTCTCTATATCATCTGGCTGCTCTTCACTGACATAAGGAAAACCCTCTTCTCATTTTCTCCTGTTTCTAGGGGATGCAAATCCTGAAATTGCTAGTGCTTCTCATGTTCTTCCTGACCCAAGCCCTAGGAGGTCCTCTCTATCTTCATCAAGAAAACCAGAGGAAATCCAAGAACAAAGTCCTGCGGAGTCCTGGGGATTGACTCCCTTCTCTAGCTCAGGTATTTCCAGGAACGGTATGTGGTGACCCAGTACAAAAGCAAGTTTTCTAGGGTATGGAGTCACTGATAGATTCAGCCACCCATTTCATAGTTACTCTTCTGTAAAGCACTGGGTCAGGGCCTCTGCCTTACTCATGAATAAGAATGAGGTTGGTGGTAATAACAGTTATACTGAATTAGTAAATCAGGGGAATGCTATGGATATAGTTGACCTATATGTTTAGCAAAGAATTTGATTAAACATCTTATGATACTCTTATCGGGAAGCTAGGTAGAAAAAATGCCTGGCCTCGATTCAGGAAGATTGCTCTTCCTGAGTTCAAATCTGGCCTCAGACAGTAACTAGCTGTGTGACCTAGGTCAAATTCCTTAAGTCTATTTGCCTTAGTTTCCCCATCTGTTAAAAATGAACTGCAGAAGGAAATGGCAGACCGCTCCAGTAGCTTTGCCATGAAAACCCCAAATGGGGTCATGAAGAGTCAGACATGACTGAAAAAATGACCAAACAACTGAACTGATATTCTTGTGGGGAGTTAATAGTTCTATGGCAGCTCAGTGGAACAGTGGATAGAGTCTTGGCTCTGGAGTCAAGACAGTCCCTAAGTGGTGAGAGAGGAATGTACTGGGAGAATGAGAAAGGGAGAGGTAGAATTATCTCACATAAAAGAGGCAAGAAAAAGCCTTTACAGAGGAGAGGAAGAGGAGGGAGGTGAGAGGGAGAAACTGAACCATACTCTCATCAGAATTGGCTCAAAGAGGGAATAATACACATCCAGTTGGGTGTAGAAATCTCTCTTACTCTACAGGAAAGTAGAAGGGGAAAGGGATAAGAAAAGGTGTGTTTGGGGGAGTGGTGATAGAAGGGAAGGCAGATTGGGGGAAGGGGGTAGTCAGAAACAGAATACTTTTGAGGAGGGATAGAGTGAAAGGTGGGAGAGAATAGAGTAAATGGGGTGGGGAAATAGGATGGAGGGAAATACAGTTAGCAACAGCAATGCTGAAAAAAAAATTTGAAGCAAGTTTCTCTGATAAAGGCCTCATTTCTCAAACATAAATAGAACTGATTCAAATTTATAAAAATAAGAGCCATTCCCCAATTGATAAGTGATCAAAAGATATGATCAGTTCTCAGATGAAGTAATCAAAGCTATCTATAGCCATATGAAAAAATAACTTACTATTGATTGGAGAAATGCAAATTAAAACGATTCTGAGCTACTGCCTTATACCTCTTAGATTGGCTAATAGGATAGAAAAGGTAAATGATACGTGTTGGAGGGGATTCCATTTCTGAATCTGTCTAATGGTGCTATTGTCTAGCCCACATAGCTTTATCTTTTTCACAGGGATAGCATGAGATGCTTTATCAAATGTTTGGCCAAAATATAAATTATGTTTGTAGCATTTTATGTCTAGGTAAGTTATATCTATATCATTCCCCTGATTTACCAGCCTAGTAATCGGGGTAGAAAAAAGGTCAGCAAGACCTGTCTTTGTAGAAACAATGCTTTTTAAAAAAATTTCCATTTTCTTTCTTAGAGGTCCCCTTTAATAATAGTTTCTAGAATTTTTGCCAGGAATAGACATCAAGCTCACAGGTTTATAGTTTGCTGGTTCCATTATCTTTTAGTTTTAATTTGGAAAATGTGAATAATAGTTACTTCTGATTAAGGGGAGAGGAATCTAGAGAAAGGCATGGATGGCATTTGAGCTTGGCATTGAAGTGTGGACAGAGTTTCAGAGGGCAAAGGCATCTAGAAACAGAGAATGACATGAACAAAGACACAGAGACAATTCTGGGAAATAAGACAGGAAAGGTAGGTTGGAGCCAGATTGTGTAGGACCTTAAATACTATCCTATCAAGTTTGAACTTTGTCCAGTAGGCAATGCGGAGCCAGGGATGTTTTTTGATCAGTAGAATGATGAGAACTATATTGTGGAAATGGTTTTGGCAGTCACATGTAGACTAGATAAGAGAGGGAAGGGATTAGATATAGGGATACTAGTTAGGAGGTTATTAAAATAACTCCATTTAGAGTTACAGAGGGCCCCTCCCAAGATGATTGCAGTAGAGTCAAAAGGAAGAGACAGATAGTGGAAATTTTTCAGAGATAGAATGGACAATATTTGCTGACTGGGATGATGCAAAGTTTTGAACTTGGATAACTGGGAAAATGGTGGTGCTATTAATGACAATGGGAAGGCTGGAGGAAGAACATGTATTTTGGAGGCAGATGATGGGATCAACCTTAGGTGTGTTGAGTTTGAGGTTATGGCAGGTCATCCAGGTGGAAATGTTAAATGTATAAGTGGAAATAAAGGGCCAAAGTTCAGGCTAGAAGTTGGAGTTGAAAGTATAGATTGGGGGGTCACCAGAAGCCATTTTGGAGTGGTCGAGATAGTCAAAACATAATGTACTGAGGAAAGAGAAAAGAAACCTGAATACAGAACCTTGAGAATCACCTACATATAGTTGTCTGGAGCAGGAAAGGGAGCTTGCAAATAAAAGAAAGATGGTCAGAGAGGAAAGAGGAGAACCAGAAAAGTGCAGTATCATGGAAGGCAAGGGAAAATGGTTCTAGTGTCAGAAATTGCAGGAAAAAAAAGTCAAGGAGGATTAAGATTGAGAAAAGACCATTGGATTTTGTGATTAGGAGTCATTAGGGACCTTTGAGAGAGAAAATTCAGTAAAGTAGGTGGGGGTAGAGGGAATAGATAAGAACTAGTAGGACCTTGAGTTAGTCTTTAGTGGTATTTTTTTTTTGAGGGGGGAAGGCAAGGCAGTTGGGGTTAAGTGACTTGCCCAAGGTCACACAGCTAGTAAATGTGTCAAGTGTCTGAGGCTGTTGAGTTAGTCTTAAAATCCTATTGGCCACTGAATGGGCCATTGAATAGAGTGTTTCCTCCCTTGACAAATCCAATTCCATGTAGTCCAATATAAATAAATATGATTGATGCAGTCATATTTCATGCATTTTCCATTTCAGGGCCATGTCCAAGTGGATCCACAAACCAAGCCCTACAACTGCCTTTCATTGAAGAGGACCTCTATCGTTCCTTAAAAACAAATTCTTCTACTTCATCAGATATGGAGGTAAAATTCCATCTGCTGTCACTAAAACTCTAGGTAGCAGTTTTCATAGCTAAAGTTTGTTGTTTTTCCCTACCAGAAACATTATTCTTGAAAAACCTCACTCAGCCTGGCTTGAATTAGTAAGAATTCTTAGTCATAGAATCTTTTTTTTAAAGAAATCAGTTTTGAGTATTTGTAAGTATATCACCAAATTAAGGTGAACCAAATGGAGGCTCTCTCTGCTTTGATACCCAGATACAAACCCATTTTCCAAACATTTCAGTCACGACCAACTCTTCGTTATTGCATTTGAAGTTTTCTTGACCAAGATGCTGGAGTGGTTTGCGATTTCTTTCTCCAACTCATTTTACAGATGAGGAAACTGAGGCCAACAGGGTTAAGTGACTTGCTCAGGGTCACACAGCTATTGAGTATTTGAGGCCAGATTTGAACTCAGGAAGATGGATCTTTCTGACTTAAGGCTTGGCACTCTATCCACTGCACCATGAGGCTGCCCTTAAGAACATTATCATAATTGATCATTCATTTAAACTCTAAGAATGCCACGAGGTGACTACATTTAGGGTGCTTCATCCTCGTATGAAGAATAGGGCTTTATAATCTGCTTATCTCTTCTCTTTGGGTTCACAGAATTGCCACATCTACATTCCTCAGCAAAAACCACTTGTGAGTCTAAATGGTGAGAGCCTTTATTGGACAGAAATGGAGGTGATCAAGGCCACCAATGGATTTAGCCAAGATAATAAAATCAGTGAAGGGAATTTTGCCGATATCTATAAAGGGCAACGACACAACATGCTGTATACCTTTAAGAAGCTTCAGAAGGTAAGTCTTCGTCTATCTGATTGCTACCCAGGGCAGCACTGAAGCAGGGAGGGTGGGCAAGGTGGTGTTCAGCTCTGGAGGTGCATGTGGAGAGGACTGCTTTCAAAAGGATTTTCATGTAAATTTGTTTTCAACAGACGAGGTGCCCAAGAGACATATCCATTAAGAGTTTCTTCCACATGGAAGTCCAGATTTGTCTTAGGTAAGTGTTTGGCTGGAAATAGCTTCAATTAAAATTGTGTATCCACAGTAGAGTTCCAGAGAAGGAGACAAGTAGAGACATCATCTCACCTGACCCCTTTATCTTACAAGTGAGGAAACTGAGTATTAGAAGGGAAAGTGGTTTGTCCGTGGGACCGGAGCACAGGTCTCTTGAATCCCAGACCCGTGGTCTTTCCCATGGTATCATACCACCAAATCATTTAATCCAAATACTCCAAAATATACTAAGTTTTACAGTCCTCCATTGGCAAATGTTGCTACAATGTAATTATAATCAATTTTAAAATTAATCTGAAAAATTAAGGATCCTATAAATTTGAATGGTACTTAAATGTAATTCTAGGCTTTTCATCTGAGGCTTTTAAAACTATTCACCAGAATTTTTATTTTATATAGTTACTTGTAGTATCAGTCCCATTTTACAGAGAGGAAGACCAAGGCATAGGAAAGCCCAGTAACTGTTGTACTTGTGACAGTGATATCACAGTAACTTTCTTGAAGTTAGACAGTCGACTAGGAATAAAACTTGTCTATACTGATACTCAGCTGAGAATGAATCCACCATTAAGACAGAATTTTAGGGTTGGAAGGAAACTTAGAAACAATTACAATTGGAGCAGGGCATGGAATCAGGAGGATGTATGCATAATCTGCCATTGGTATTCACTGACCATGAGGCTTTGGGCAATTTCCTTCATTTGTCAGAGCCTCAGTTTTCTCATGTGACAAATGGGTATAATATCTGTAGTACTTACATCATGGGGTCATTGGGAAGTTCAAATGAGATAACCAGATATAAAGTACTTTACAAACCTTAAAGTGCCATATCAACGTCAATGATTAGTAAGTATTATTTAAATGTCATCTATTGTTAAGTTAGGGCTCAGCAGCAGTCAAGGGCAGATTTAGATTTGCTCAAAGGAAAACTTACCACAACAAGAATTATCCGAATGAGGAAAGATGGCCTCCCTTGGGAGGTCGTGGGTTCTTGTCATTTGAGGCCTTCAAGCTACGTCCAGGTGACTACTTCTCCGACATGATGGAGTGGAAATCCTTTTTTTTTTCTTTTATGTATAGGTTGGGCTAGATGGGCCCAGAGGGCCCCTTCACCTCTGAGATTCTAATGGAATGGACATTACAGAACTCACCTCTCATTTTTCACACATGAAATTGTGCTTGTTTCTAGGTGTTTCCATGAAAACATCTTACCCTTGCTCGGTTTCTGTACCGGGGAAGTGTTTCACAGCCTGATACACCCTTACATGCCCAACGGCTCTGTCGAGGACAGACTCCAATGCCAAGTAAGGGCCTCTGGATGCCACTGTGTTCTAGTGCTAAGTCCAAAGTTTCGTGTACATTATTTCCCCATCATGGTTTGATTTTTATTTTGCTTCTTAAGGAAACATTCAGAGCATCATACACCAAACATCGTACAGATGCTTTCCATTCACTTTTGTCATCACCTATGGATCCTCAGTGGGTTGTGTTGTGATCTTTATTATGGAAGGAATACATCCATCAGTGAGAACGTTGGAAGACACTGCCATTCAATGACACAGTCTCCATGAGAATTATCTTGATGGAGGGGAAAGAGCAGATATTTTTAAACGGGGATAACTTTATCATAGTGGGCTCTTCTTTGTAATAATATGCATTGTGGTTGGCTTTTATCTGCATTTGTCTAATGTAGGAATCTGTTCACCAAGCAGGCCCTTGAAATTTACTGATGAATTGGAAGGCACACTGGACCAAGAGATCTTCTTTTGAGTCTCAGCTCTGTGTTTAACTAGCTGTTTGACTTGAGGCAAATTATTTCCCCTGGGGGGAGAGAAATCTCCCCCCTCTCTTTGTCTCAACCACCTTTTGTGTAAGATGAAGGTGTTAGGTTAGATGATTTTCTTTTTTTCTCCAATATATTTTTATTTCATTAAATATTTCTCAATTACATGTAAAATTTTAAAATTTTTAAAATATTCATTAAAACTTTTTTTGAGTTCCAAACTCTCTCTCCCTTCCCCTCTCTTTGAGAAGGCAAGCAATTTGATATAGGCTATACATGTGCAGTCATGTAAAACATTTCCATGTTAGCCTTGTTGCAAAAGAAGACACAGATCAAAAGAAGAAAAACCCAAGAAAAATAAAGAAAGCAAAAAATATATATATATGCTTTGATCTGTATTCAGAGTCTATCAGTTCTTTCTCCGGAAGTAGAGAACATTTTTCATTATGAGTCCTTCAGTCCTTGGATCATTGTATTGCCAAGAATAGCTAAGTCTTTCACAGTTAATCATTATTACAATGTTACTGTTTCGTATACAATGATTTCCTGGTTCTACTCACTTCACTTTGCATCAGTTCATATAAGTCTTGGGCTAGATCATTTCTAAAGTCACTTCTAGCGCTGATGTCTGTGTTACAAGGTCTTGGCAGCACTAACATTCTGTGTTCTAATAGTCCAGGTTTTAAGATCTTTTTCAACCCAGGTAGTTAGTATTTTAAAGTTCCCTTCTGGCTCACATTTTCTATGTTTTAAGGGCCTTTTATATCCGACATTCTGTGTTCTAAAATCCTTCCTAGCTCTAACATTCTGCAATACTGTGAGATATAAAGTTTATCACAGTGCCAGTATTTTTGGAGAGGGGACACTCATACATATTCAGGAACAACATAAGAAAGTGAAATTTAATGAAATAGATGTTGATTAAGTGCCTACTGTGTAAGAGGCACAGGATGCAGGATTCTATATAATTGAGTGACTCTAGTAAGTGAAGACCCCAGGAAAAAAATTATAGTTATGTGAACTAAGGGGATGGCAATGAAAAAAAATGTAGGTCATAGGGAAGGGAATAAGCCTTTATATAACATCTACTATGTGCCAGGCACTGTGATAAGTGCTTTTACATATATCATCTCATTTGATTCCCACAACAACCCTGTGAGGTATGTGCTCTCACGATCCCTATTTTTCAGTTGAAGAAACAGACAGGCAGAGGTTAAATATTTTGCCCAGGGTCATACAGCTAGGAGGTACCTGAGGCTGGATTTGAACTCAGGTCTTGACTCCAGGCTCAGCACTCTACCCACTGCACCACCTAGCTGCCCTTCATTCTATGAGGGGAACTAAAGAAAGGATACTACCTTGTGGGTTTTACTTTCATTGAATAATTTATTTTGACTATTATAAATACTCAAATTAACTATGAAGGTTGTATGAAGAAAGACGCTATCTGCATCTGTAGCAGCACCCACACCGGCATACCCAGGACGGCTGCTAGCACAGGTTCTGAGATCTGCTTTACCAGGAAAGGTTGCTGTTTGAGGGGTCAACAGTGTTTTTTAATTGCATTCACTAGTTCAGGGGAAAAGTCGGCACCCTGAACCTCAGAGAAAATACAGAGAAAAATGCAAGCAGAGAAATAAAGATCAGCAGACAGGGCTCTGCCTCAATCAGCTACTTTACATCTGAGCTGTCGGGGAGCTCTGAACATGCGGCCACTCAGAATCTTGACCAGCGAATCACAAGATCCTTCTCCTAAGCAAGCCCCCAAAGCAAAATACCAACTCAGAGGGTATATACACTTTTCAGAGCCAGAAGGCATCATAACGCTCTGACTCAGTACCTAATTAGGAATTAGCTAAAGGTGTGGAAAGCCTCCCCTAAGCAAGCCTCCTCTCAGCAAGCTTCTGTTAATGCACTCCATGTGAGACCTGTTGATGGTCGGGGAAGATCTTATATCCCATTAACATTACAGCATCCAGAGAAAGAACTGATAAACAGAAATATGTATGGAAAAATTTACACACATACCTATTTGTGTCTAATGGTAACCATCTCTAGAGTGGGAGATGAGGGGGTGGGGGGAAAAAAGAATTTACATGATAATTTTGTTGCATATTTGAAAGGAATAGCAAGTTGTGCATGGGGGACATATAGTTTCATGTGCAATCATCTTTTTATTACTATGTTATGGAAATGCTTGTTTTGTTGCACAAATTAAAAATAAAATTTACTTTTCAGTTAAAGCTAAAAGGCCAGAAGTAATTGATTTTCTTCTCTTCTTCCTTTAGGATGATACTGATCCCTTGACCTGGGAACAACGGATTAGCATTTCCTTAGGATTTCTTGGGGCCGTAGAATACTTACATGGTCTCAAGATTATTCATGGTAATATCAAAAGGTGAGAACAAGACAGGACAGGACAGGATGAATTAGTAACTGTTCCTGAATTCTTTCATTTGGGGCAAAAGCAGTTTTGGGGAGGGGGGCAGTGGAATAGAGGATAATTATGCTGTGGGTACACTTGCACTGTGAGAGCTGACATTCTGTCCTTCAGAGAATCCCACCAGCATCCCAATAAGTGTTGTGGGAAAGGCAGGCCACGGGAAAGGGGTGCTCTGGTTATAAGCCAGCCAAGGGAACAGGGTCACAGAGGCTGGTGGAGTTCATCAAGACAAGGCAGCAATTTTTGGACTACTGGAGGGTTTACAGGAAGAGGAAGGAAGTTTGCCTTCTACATGCTAGTACCCTGGAATAAAGCCTCCATTACCTTGTGCTGGTTATGGCTCCTGGTGCCTTTTTCCTCTTCTCTTCTTATAGGATAAAAGATGAGGAAATTGAGGATTATGTAGGGTAGAGAAAATTACCCAAGTTCACACAGGTAATAAATAAATAGCAAAGTCATGATTAGAACATTATGTCCCTTGAGGGACACGTCTCCTGATATTTTCGTGATATCACACTGCCTCCCACCAACTGAGCTGTGAGCAAGACCTTTATCTCCTTTACCTTCAGCTTCTGATTGGATTAGATGACCTCCAGGGTTCTTTCCTGTTCTGACATTCAACCAGTTAGTAAAATGGGAGAATATAATACTTATATTACTGACTTCATAGGATTATTGTGAGGATAACATTACAGTTAGACTCTTTGAGGCCACAACCAAGGAATCCCAGCAAAATTGATTGTAGCTTATAGAACTCAGGCTACTCCAAATTTTGACCCCATTTAAAAAATATTTACTTATTTTTAGTTTTCAACATTCACTTCTATAAGATTTTGAGCTCTAATATTTCCCCGTTCCTCCCCAAGACAGTATGCAATCTAATATAGGCTATACATGTACAGTTGTATTAAACATATTTCCACATTAGACATGTTGTAAAAGAAGAATCAGAACAAAAGGGAAAAACCATGAGAAAGAAAAAAAAAAAAGAGAAAAAATAGTATGCTTTGATCTCCTTAGTTCTTTCTCTGCATGTGGACAGCATTTTCCATCATGGGTCTTTTGGAATTGTCTTAGATCATTGCGTTGCTGAAAAAAAAGCCAAGTTTATCAAAGCCGATCATTGCACAATGTGGCTGGCACTGTGTACCCCATTTGTTTCTGAGTGCCCTTTTCTGCCCGGCTCAGAAGGATAACAAATTGCCTCTCCCTGATCTCCTACAGTTCCAATGTTCTGTTGGAAAGAAACTTCACCCCGAAGCTGGCACACCCAAGGCTTAGATCATCCTCTGATGATAAAAAATCCTCCTATACCATGATGAACACCCAGCTTTTCCAAGCATTGGCTGCATATGTCCCAGAAGATTTCATCAGAGTGGGGCAGCTCACAGAAAGAGTTGACATCTTTAGCTGTGGAATAGTAAGTTTTCCATTCTTTGCAGGGATGGTCTCTAAGTGTCTAAGTTTCTTTCTCTTGTCTGCCTTGTAAGTATGGCAGAATGGGTAGTGCGCTAGGCTTGGCATCACAGAGAATTGCATTCAAATCTTATCTCTGACATTTATTAGCTTTGTGATTGAGAAAGTCACATAACCTTCATGTGCCTCAGGCAACTTAATAAGTTATAGATTTTTCCTGGGTGGAAAGAATGGGGATGACAAGAGAATGGTCAACAAGACTGATAGCTCTTTCTCAATTCTATGGATATTAATGTATGGCTATGCTTAGTGGGTGGAACAGTTTGTCTGACTGATTCCAATAATGAATAGAATAGCATTCTCAAAAAGTGATCCCAGAGTGGTTGTTCTCCCCAACCAGTAGGTTCACAAGAGTTAGAAAGGACTTGTCTAGGAGCCATGTAATTTATTAACAACAACAGCCAGCATGTGGGTAATACTTAAAGGTTTGTAAAATGCTTTCAATACATTGTCTCATCTGATCCTCACAACAGCTCTGGGAAGTAGGTGCTATTACTATCCCCATTTGACAGATGAGGAAACTGAGGCAGAAAGTAGTTAAGTGACTTGCCCAGGTTCACACAGCTGGTCAGTATCTGAGGCCAGATTTGAACTCAGGTCTTCTTGACTTCAGGCCTGGCCTCTGTGCACTGTGACACCCAGGTACAATGATCCTTTGCAATAGGTATTGTGGGTATTATTATTTCCGGTTCACAGAAGAGGAAATTGAGGTTCATGGAGCTTAAGTGACTTTCCTCATGATCACATAAGCAAAAAAGTTTCAGAGGAGGAACTGGGCCTTTCTGACTTCAAGTCCAGCCACTGTCCACTATACCAAAATGCTTCCAGAGGGCCTGATCCCTGCCTTGTATTTTCCTGCATCCCCAACAGTGTCTAGGACAAGAAGGGGCCCACACCAGCATTAATCATGATTTGGATGGAAATGGACTTACTAAATTAAAAAAAAGTTGTGTGTCTTTTGTTTTTATATCTTGAGTCATTTCAACTTATACTCCTCCCTTTTAATCATTTTTCCTGGAATCGAATCCTCTCTATTAACAAAGTAAAATAGTTAAGCAGAAACAACAGGTAATAGTGGCCATACATGCAATATTTTGCCCTTGTTGGACTCTGATCTTGAGGAACATTTTGGAAGGGTAGCCTCTCAGAAAAAGGACCTTCATGAACTTTAAAAATCACATTCCACTGTGTAGTATTTTGTAATAAATCCTTGGGCACAGAGTTAAAAGGACAGATTCAAGTTCTAGGTTCTTATCTTGCCTTTGTTGTGACTCACCTATGTATTCCAGCATTTTGTGCTTTAATTTCTTTAATTCAATTCTATAAGAATATAAGGTGTGCTCAGTCAGACCTTGCTTAGAAAGATATCAAAGAATCAAGAGCCATCATAGTCTTGCTGTCAAGGACCTAAAGGTCTTATTGGCACAAGCAGGGCAATTTTATTACAACCTTGCTAAATTTAATATACAATTAAAAAAACCAAACCATACCTAATAATTCATAGTTTAGTATGTAATCTTTTTTCTTCTTTTAACATTCAAATGCTTGTGTTTACTTATGATTAAGTTCATTAAAATAAGACATTTTAAAAGATCTTATCAAAGAGGTGAGACAAGTAAACAGATCACAACATGAGATAGAAAATTAATTGTAGGAAAAACAAGTGGTGTGGATTATAAGTGGTGCTGAATTTCAGAAAACAGAGAGAGGAGCATGAACTGGAATGTCTGCTGAAGATTTTCTGTACAAGTGGGACTTGAGCTGAACCTTGAAGGTTGGGTGGGATTTGATCAGATAAAATGGAGGGGTGAAGTCACAAAGATGGCAGTGAGCCAAACATGCCTGTGGAGCAGTGAGGAGCATGACTTAGCTCTGGAGGAAGTTGGTATGGAAGAGTAGGCAGTAAGATTGGCTAGCCTGGTTGGGGACAGATTTTGGACAACCTTGGAAACTAGGTAAGGAGTGTAGCCTGTAAACTATGGAGGGCCACTGAAGGCAATATGGTACAATGGAAAGGCCTCTGGTTTTAGAGGAGCTGGGTGCAACTTCTGCCTCTGTCACTTCCTACATATATAACTTTGAGCCTCAGTCTCCTGGTCTATAAAATACATGGCTAGATGAGATGGGTCCTAAGGTCCCTTCTACCTCTGATCCTATGATCCTGTGAAGATTTTGGGGTAGTAGAGTAACCTAGTGAAAGTAGAGTTTAGAGAACAGATGAGTCTCAGTATGGATTGGAGTTGTTGTTCAACTCTTCATGACCCCATGTACTATAGGGAGAGACTAGTGGTTGGAAGACCTTTTAGGTACCATCTTAGTAGTAGTCTAGGCCTACATAACAATAGTGCCAATTTTCTCACCTGAAAAATGGGAGTGATGATAACTGAAGCACCTAACACCCACTATAGGATATTGGGGATAAGTGCAAATTCAGTAAACAGTTGGAAACGGTTTTAAATACACATACACATACACACACACACACACACACACACATATGCTGCAGTGCTTTCCAAATACTAGATACTATCGTTATGAATAAGTGGTAACTTTTTTGAATAGACTATGTATATAAACACACTCAAGACCCTAATAAAATGTTCTCTCTAGGTGTTAGCAGAGATTCTGACTGGTATCCCAGCAATGGATAAAGAGAGAACTCCAGTTTATCTGGTAAGGCACTGGCTAAGCTGGTTAAGGTTCTGTACTAACAAGGTCAGGTTCATAGGCTACATCTCCCTTTGGGCCCATTAATAACCTTTTTTACCTTAGTCAGAGACTGGCTTGGGTATGAGGTGGGAGGGGAAAATGTGTGTTCCACCTGGGGCTCTCAGACACATTGGTGGAACGCTAGGGCAGTCTTAGTCACATATGTAGCCTTGGCTGTGTCTGCCCTCTCTTCACAGACTTACCCTTCTGGTGACTTGACTTTTGACTACAGAGTTGGTACCAAGCAGAGCCATAGTTCTGGAGAAGTTAGAGAAGAGGGGAGGGAAGACATGTGTCATAATTCCTGCAATTCACAGTTCCAATAAAGTCCTCAAAATATGAGTGTTCATCTACTCAGCTACCACTATGCTGTTCCCCATTGGCAGAAAACCTTTATTTTTTTTTTTCTCAAGTGCTAAACCAGTTCTGCCCAAAGGCAGCAGTAGGGCTGTGGCCAGTCTGATCTCTGATCAGTACTCATCTCCTATTACTATCCCCTTTGTTTCTACATATGTGTACATATTATCTCCCCCTATAGGACAGAAGCTCTTCAAGAGAGTTTGTTTTCATTTTATTTACAGTGCCTAGAACTGGTGCCTGGAATATAGTAGGTACTTAGTAAATGCTTGTTGATTGATTGATTCCTAGATACACTTGCTCAAGGCCACACCTCATATTGAACTATGTGACTAACAATTAATTACAGTTAAATCTGCTCTCTACCCTTTCTTTGTTTTGCTGAGTTCCCCTAGGTACTGTGACAAGTTTGGAGATGCTGGGCAAATATATCTCCTTTCCTGGGGGAAACAGTAAAGCCCTTGCTTTACTAACTCAGCCTTCATATACAAAGAGCAGCAATTCATGGTGTTATAGGTTACTCCAATGTTAACGGTATTTCTCTGGTCTCTTAGAGACTTTAACATTTGAGTAGTTTCAATCCCTCCCTCGACATTGGGGTAGGCCATTTCTTATAAGGCAGTGGTTCTCAACCTTCCTAAAGCCGTGACCCTTTAATACTCATATGTGGGTGTATCTGCATGTGGGCGGACCTGCCTGGAGACGGATAGAGGAGCCGTGTCTTGGTTCCTAAGACCATCAGAAATATGTGTTTTCAGATGGTCTTAGGCGACCTCTGTGAAAGGGTCATTCGACCCCCAAAGGTGTCTCAACCCACAGGTTGAGAACCGCTGTTATAAGGGGTGTATGGTCTCATGCAACTCTTGGATTAGGCAATTTCCTTATGCAAGGGACCAAAGCTCTTCCTCTCCTTTGCTGACCCTGGTATTGTCATCCATTCCATATCAGGGCTGGAAGTAGGAAGCAGCTCTTCCTACCTAGAGGGGAAGAGAACTCATTTTCTCCCATCACTCCAGTTCATAGGCCTATCCCATTTGCCTCAGCCTCCAAAGGGTCACTTTGGAAGGGTCAGGATGTGGCTAGTGGCCAAATGGACATTTCTGATTGTCTAGACCAGAGTTTTTCTCACTAGGTTCCATGATGGGATGCCTAGAGTTCTATGAAGTTCACTGGGTTTGGTCTTTGGGGTTTTTGTGAAATATTTGAATTTCCCTTCCATCCCTCTACATTTTATCTTAGTGAAGGTATATTATTTTACAATGTTTCTCCTTGCACTTCTATCTCCAAATACAAATACTTCTATCTTCCCTTCACCCTATAGTGGTGCATTAGTTCCTGAGGGCAAATCAAGAAATGGGCCAGGAAGTGACCAATAAAAGGATTGGATAGGTGGGAAATTGATGACATTGGTTTTTCCTAGGATATCAAGGTTCCATAAATTTCTTTTTGAAAAAAAAAATCCCACAGCCTGAAAAAGTTTGAAAGTCCCTATTGGAGATGGTTTAGGGGGAACTTGTGCTTAAGCATTATCAGCTCACATAAAAATCTCTTCCTTCCACAGAAGGACCTACTCATCGGCGAAATCCCAAGCACTAAAGCCCTACTGTGCTCCAAGAACAAGTGTGTGGAGAAGCTAGCTGCAAAGGAGATCTGCCAGAAATACCAGGATCTCAAAGCTGGGCACCTGCCAGAGAACTGTGCTGTAGACTTTGCCACAGCTGTCTACCTCTGCCTGCAGAAAAAATCCCCCAACCTGACCCAGGTAAGATTGAGTTTCCTCCCCAGAAGCCATGCTCTTAATCAGCTGGATAAATGAGCTGGTAAGGCAAGCAGGGTCCTTCATCCATTTTCTTATTTGATCCTCACAATAGCTCTTTGGGTCAGAAAGGGCAAATCCCATTTTTAAAAATATGGAAACTAAGGCTAGGGAGATTGAACAACTTGTCTGAGCTCATAGATAGCAGAGCCAGAACTAAGAGCCCAAGTTTTCTGACTTCCAAATGACTCCCATGGCTCTTTTCACTACATTCCATGATTTCTCCTTTTATAAAAAGCAGAGTTGACTGGAGAATATATCTCCTCCCCAACAGGTGCATGCTACTGTAGCGGCGCTAGATCTACAAATCAGAAATCATCAGAAACTCCTCAACCCTGGCAGCAATTTGGAGTTGAAGAGGTTTTCAATCAACACCCCGGAAGAAACTGATGACGTTGACAATCTTAGCATGGAAGTCTCTTCTTCAGATGACCATGACAAGAATGGTCTTTGGTCTGGAGCAGAGTCTTCCTTACCCCAGCCAGGGCATAGGGAAGGAAAGTGTCTGACCAGTGGGGTAGAAGCTGACTCTTCAACGTGTCCTGGTCCTTCATATCCTCAAGATGGTAAGAACATAGAAACCTTTATTCTCTCCTTTCCCATATCACAATCACACACTGGTTCCAGATTCATATTTGTAGAGTCTCCTGCCACTTTGTAGTGTGCCCCCAAATCACCTCTGCCAGCTGTTGCCTAGCATTCTGCTGGGGGCTTACAGAATTTCAAAATCGTTCCCAAGAAGTCAAGAGTTGGGTCTTTAGGCAGCAAAAATGGTGAGGTTGAAGACATTTGTTTTCAGTCTTTCTCTGTTTTAATTTTGATGCCTTAATTTTTTTTTTTCAAATTTCCTTCCCTACATATGCACCCAGGGCTCTCATATCATTGCAGGCTGCCTATTATAACTCTAGGCATCCATCTACTATAGAACTGTTCTCTGGTCCTTTATTCTTCTCCCTTCCCCAGTATGAGAAATAACTGTTCTTTGATCCATTACCATCAGGGCCTTCTAGGTAACTGGTGATTTAGGTAGGGGTATGGGTGGGACACTAGCAGCTAAAGGGATTAGAAACCGTCCAGATACAGGGAACCATCTAGGGAAGCAGCTCATTCCACTTTTGGACAGATTTAATTTTTAGGACATTTTTCCTTGTATCAGGAAGAAATCTACCTCTCTCTTCAACTTTTACCCAGGCTTCCTAATTCTGCCCTCTGGGAACATGAAGAATAATCCCTATGATTTTGAGTCATTGAAAATTTTTGAGTAGGTAAGGGGTGGAAGAGGGAGATGAATCTAAAAAATGTGTATTTCCCCTTCTTTGGCTCCTACTCATATTAATTTTCCTTTGGTGTTAGCAACAGAAGATTCTTGGGAAGCTGAAGTCAATGATGCCAAGAAGAAATTGATGGAAAATATTTTGCTCTATGAAGAAGAAAAGTTAAACAGTGAGGAGCTATTTGGATCTTTTAAGCCATAAATTAGGTAGAAGAAACATTTAATTAACACGAGAAAATGAAGTCAAAACAAGAGACAAGATGGAAATTTATCAGTTCTTTGTGGATAAAGACTTTCAAGTCATAAGAGTAGGTGAGAGGATATTTTTCATGAATGAGATAAAGCCTCCACTTTTGTAGACATAAAACACACCTGATCTATTAGCCTTGCACAGTCTGAAGTCTGAGCTTCAATCTTTAGACCTGAGATAAAAGGAACAGAATGCTGGAAGGAACCCTGGAAGGGAGAAGGAAACTATAAAACACATTATCAAGCCTTTGGAATAGTTCTCTGTCTCAAAGAACACTGTCCAGTTCAGTCTGAGTTTGACTATCACTAACTAATATGCCTCTTGGTGAGTCTGAAGTCCAGAGATTATTTTGGAAGCCTCAGAAATAACCCTGAACTTAATCTAAAGAGACTTCTTAGAGCACCTGAGCAAAATAACTGACTAAGCATGCCCGATTTTGGAACATTCAGGACTCTCATTCAAATTGGGCAAATCCAATCTGCTGCCTTTTAAGTTTGTGTTAGAATTCATCCTTTGCTCCTGACCCTCAACAGAAAGGCACTTGATCCCATGTTACATGGGAGGTGTGAACACTTTGGGTAAAAGTAGGGGATGTGGGGGGCTGCTCCCCAGCAATATTACACGAGAGGTGTGAACACTCTGGGGCTCCCCCTACTACATGGGAAGTGTGAACACTTTAGCATTCCCCCCCCCATATTACATGGGAAGTGTGAACAGTTTAGAACTCTGTCTCTTTTTCTGAAAATGAATCAAATATTTATTTTTGCCATTAGCTTTGACCTTTGTAATGTATTATCCCTCTTCCTCTGCCCCCAAGGGACATTACTGATGCAAAGGGAAAATGCATTTTCCCTTCTTTTTCTAAGCTACACATTCTAATAAAGAATTTTTATTTTGAGAATAATATATATTGTTCAGGTTTGGAGTCAGAGGCCCTGGATTTCAGGGCTAGCTCTTATTACCTGTGGACTTTAAGGATGTCACTGGGGGCGGAGCCAAGATGGCGGCATAGGAGCAGCAACATATCGCAGCTCTCACATAGCCACCTCAAAATACCCATAAAATAGGACTCTAAACTAATCCTAGAACTCCAAAACACACACAAATATATTTTCCACTAAAGTCAGCTCCGCTACGAGGAACCATATCAGCACTGCGAACTGAAACCAGCCTGGCCTGAAGCCCAGGCTGAGCCCCGGGGGCGGCTGGACGGGAAGAGCCGAGGAGCCTTGTATTAGCAGCAGCTGCGAGCAGCGTTCAGAACTAGGTCAGTGAGACTTGCGAAATCGGGGGAGAAAAGCATCCGGCCAAAAGGCACCCACCTCTGTGTTGAAGCTTCTGTACCAGCGGCCTACAGACAGCAGGGGGCCTAAGCGATTGTTCAGAGGCCAAGGTTGAGCAGCCTGGATCCGGATCGTGGTCTTGGGCCTCGGTCCTGGAGTCTTCATTATCCAGTGAGCCGGAAGTAAGTAGGAAAGGGACCCAGCACCTTCCTGAGAGCTACGGCAGCCGGGAGGACCCCAGTGATTTGGGACAGAGCTTTCCCTTCTGCAAGCAGAGCCCCACAGAGATTTAAAAAAAAAAATCACGAACTGACCAACCATGAGTAAGAATAAGCATAAGAAGCAAAGTAAGAACAGCACCCAAACCCTAGATTCCTTCTTTGGGGAAAAGAAAGATCATGGCAAAGAAAGGGAGGAGGAGAGTTCAGCCAGAGCTCCCCCACCAGGGGCCTCCAATAAACATGAAGAATG
>CM053590.1:42019076-42035630 GCA_028646515.1 Pseudochirops corinnae
CTCTTAAGTTAACAAGGTTAAACTCAGCATTGAATACCCAAGGAAAGGTCTTTCTTTCATCTTCACCAGAGGCAAGCCCTCAGCCATCTCAGTTCCTAGGGAGACAAGGCTCAACAAAGCCATAGCCAGTGTCCTCATCAAGTCACCCTCTGCCTGTAGAACAGCCCCAGAACCCCTGAAAACATCAGCAAGGCCCTCTTACAGGATTTCTGTAAACATACAACAGGAAAATCCTTCTTCAGGGCTTCTGAATCAAGAGCCAGGTTCCAGGACCTCTACAACAGCAGCACTGTCCTTCACCGTCAGGTGAATCTGGCAAAACCACATCAAAACAGACAGACAAAACACCGGCATCACAGCCATGCCTCCTCAGGCCTTGGCAGTTCCAGGTGGCAGTTCTCAAAGTCCTGGGCAGCTCCCACGGGCTGTCAGCTGTCTTTCTCTCAGCAACTCAGGCTCCGTGATACTGGATACTGCTCTCCCAAAGTCCTTCTGGCCTTCTCTAGGCTTGGGCCTCTCTCCCAATTCTCGGCTCCTCCCAGTTCAGCCCTCTCTCTTCACGTCAACAAGTCCATCCCACAAGTGGGATTCAGAAGCTCTGGGTTTTAACACTCAACCCAAAAACCAAGCCAATACAGGGGCATCTCCAAATTCCATTACCAATACAGACGGCTAGGTGTCACAGTGAATAGAGCACCGGCCCTGGAGTCAGGAGGACCTGACTTCAAATTCGGCCTCAGACACTTGACCCACTTACTAGCTGTGTGACGACCTTGGGCAAGTCACTTAACCCCAACTGCCCTGCCTTCCCCCTCCAAAAAGCAAAAAAAAAAAAGAAACCAGGTGATTAAGAACTTTGTATGCCTAAAAAAGGAGCTTATATTTGATCAGAGAGGTAAAAGGAAGCCCATGGGATTCATTGAGCAGGGAGTTTGACATGATCAAACCTATACTTTAGGAAAATCACTTTGCAAACTGTGACGAACCTAATAGGGTTAGAGGATAGGTTAGGGTTGAGACAGAGGAAACCAATTAAACCCATACCCCCATCTCCCCCCAAAGAAAGAGGAGAAGGATCTAAACATACAAAATAAGCACAGCAGCTCTTTTCATGGTAGCCAAACTCAGGGGAGAGTGGCTAACAAATTTGGCCAAACAAATTGTGAGATATAAATGTAATGCAATTATAATACATTACCAGAGCTCAGAAGATAAACTAGTATAATAGATCTGTGTGTCAGCAGCTGCAAAGAAATGATCATTGAACCCACAGGAGCCGATCACCAAGTGAGATAATATCAGGAGAAAAGACAAGGCGGCTCAGGATAGGGCTTACAATGTACACCTACGATGAGGAGGCATGACTTGGATGAAAAACCAACAAAGGAGACAGGTAGGAGAAATCACAATAGAAACCAGTGCGATGAAAACCTGTCCTGGAGAGTTACCCAGTAGAAAAGGGTGGTCAGCAGGGTCAAAGGCTGCAGAGGGGTCAAGAAGCACTGAGAAAAGATCAGTAGAATCAACAATTAAGAAACCATTGGTAACTTTGGAGAGCAGTTTCGAATGAATGCTGGAAGGAACGTCAGAGGCCATTTAATTCAATCACTTTCATTTTACAGATGAGGAAACCGAGGTCCAAAGATTTGCTTAAAGTCACATAGGTAGTAAGCATCAGAGGTGAGATTTGAACCCAGATATTACAACCCCAAAGCCAAGGCTCTTTCCACTGTTTTAGGTTAAACAAATAGACTAATTTTTTGTCTGAATTTATGTGTCTGCTGCTGATGCAAGAAAACATCAATCAATCAGTCATCAAGATTTATTAAGCCTGGGCAGC
Organism: Pseudochirops corinnae; assembly: GCA_028646515.1. NCBI lineage: Eukaryota > Metazoa > Chordata > Mammalia > Diprotodontia > Pseudocheiridae > Pseudochirops > Pseudochirops corinnae. Next base: position 42,020,917 of record CM053590.1, read on the forward strand.
TAGGTGGTGCAGTGAATAGAGCACTGGCCCTGGAATCAGGAGGACCTGAGTTCAAATCCAACCTCAGACACTTAACACTAGCTGTGTGACCTTGGGCAAGTCACTTAATACCAATTGCCTTACCTTCCCCCCTCAAAAGAAAAAAAAAATAAGATTTATTGAGCCCCAACTAAGTGCCAGACACTTCAGTAAACCTTGGAGATACAAAAAGAAGCAAAAGACAATGCCTGCTCTCAGAGCTTACACTGTAACAGGAGCACGACGTACAGACAAATATATACAAAGCAAGCCATATATAGGATAAATAGGAAATAACTAACAGAGGGGAGGCACTAAAATTAAGAGGGTTTAAGGAAAGCTTCTAGTAAAATATAGGATCCCTTAGGTTTGATGATGTAGTTTGGCCAGTGAAAAACCTTGTTGTCTTCCTCCATTTGTAAGAAGTAATATTCGTGAAGTCCTCATTGCACCTGCTTGTGTGTTGTGTGTTGATCCACTTCCCTTCCCCTCTCTGCATTTCTCTATTTCTATTCATTGTAGCACCATCAAGTCATTCCCCCCCAGGCTTCAGACAAGCAAAATTCAGTTATATAAATATCAGTTGAACAAGAAACTCCTTCCTGGTTTTACATACAGTCCGTGCCTTGGCAATGACTCCCAAAGGTATTCAGTATTCAGATTTTCTTATCAAAAAAGGGAACTTTAAGGGGCAGCTAGGTGGCACAGTGAATAGAGCACCGGCCCTGGAGCCAGGAGAACCTAAATTCAAATCCAGCCTCAGGCACTTAATGCAAAACTAGCCATGTGACCTTGGGCAAGTCACTTAACCCCAATTGCCCTGCCCTCCCCCCTCCAAAAAGCAAAAAAAAAAAAATTTTTTTTAAAAGGGAACTTTACCCAGTGAATGCTGAGGGACTCTAGTATTTGTTGACTTTTGCTGCAGTAGCAGCAAACACGTTAAGTAGGACAATATGCAGGACTTATGTTTAGTGGGCCAACCAATGTTACTTCTTTGGGCTCTTTTAAGATATTTTAGTTGATTTTCTTTTCTCTATTCTGTATTTGTGTTTGGGTATTTGAGTCTAAAATAAAATTTAAAAAAAAAGATATTTTAGTTGAGTTCACCTTCCTAGAAATAGCCAGCAGGACAATAATGCTTTGTTAGAAGACAACATGTTTATCAATCAGACACAGGCAAACAGTGAGAACTAGCGTTCTTATTTCCTTCCTGTTTACAACACCCAGTACTAGTGTCTTGAACAGAAGCGATGCTCAATGTATGTGTGATGGCTGAATAAATGAATCTGAGTTCAAAAGGATAAACTAGGGGACTGAAAGAATCACTTCTCCCTCTAAAACATTTTGCCTCAGAGAACAGCAAAAGGGAGCCCCACCCCCTGCAGAACCCTAAGTTTTCTGATGATTGAGTGGAGTTGCCAAAGGTCAAGTGTGATGGAAACAGAAGGGGAATTGGTGATGTTATCAGGCCTATCACCCCCTTCTCCTTTGGCTTTGGGGTACCTTGGCACAGAGACAAGTCTCTTTTGTAGTCTTAGTCTCCTATTCTGAGTCACAGGATCACATATTTAAAGCTGGAAGGGGAAAGAAAAACAAAACAAACATTTGTTAAGGACCTACTATGTGCCAAGCACTGTGCTAAGTGCTTTATGAATATTATCTCATTTGATCCTCACAACAAGCCTAGGAGATAGGTAATATTATGATCCCCATCTTACAGTTGAGGAAACTGAGGCAGGCAGAGGTTAATGGACTTGTCCAAAATCACAGAAAGTATCTTAAGTTAGATTTGAACTCAGATCTTCCTGACTCCAGGCTCAGCACTCTTTCTACTATGCCGCCTAGCTGCCTCAGCAGAAAGGTCTTATAAATCATTGAGTCAAATCCTGGATTCCTAGAGGTTAGCAAATTCCCTGGAATTCTGCTACCCCACTATTTGGTATAGGGTAGAATGTACCTTGGACAGTTTATTGGAAGATTTAGTCCCTGAAATGTACAGAGGACCTCTTTTGTGAAGCAGATTCACCTATAATCTATTCCTGCTGAATGGACCCACCCAAGATCAATGCAATGTTTCATTTTGGTCTTCTAGAGTAACCTAGGGGGTGAGCCTGGGCATTTGCATAAGACTCTCCTTTGTAAGACTTTGGAAACAAGAAAATTCTCTAGGCACCAGCTTCCCTACATGTCAGCTTCTCCTCAAAGTCTTTCACTTCCTCCAGGACCTCTCCCTAAAGAGAGTCTGAAACCAAAAGTATGCTCTCTCTAAGCCAAAAGTCAAAAGAAGGAACTCTTCTCTCAAGTTCTTGCCAAATCTATCCCTCACTCAAATATGGGGCATTGGTTCTCCATTGTTGATTATGTCGAGTCCTCTACTATCCTTGTCTTTCTAATTTCTGATGCTAGAAGGGCCTCGCTATCTATCTACCTATCTCCATACCACCTAGAGCAGCAGTTCTCAACCTGTGAGTCACAACCCCTTTGGGGGTCAAACGACCTTTTCACAGGGGTCACCTAAGACCATCAGAAAACACACATTTCCTATGGTCTTAGGAACAGAGATACTGCTCCTCTATACGTCTCCAGGCAGGTCTGTCCACGTGCAGATACACCCATATAAGAGTATTAAAGGATCGTGGCATTAGGAAGGTTGAGAACTACTGACCTAGAGTTACGGAAAATCATTAAATAATAGTTAGCATTCATACAGTGTTTTAAGGTTTGCAAAGTGCTGTGCAAATATCTCATTTTATCCTCACAACAACCCTGAGAGGTAGTTGCTGTTATTATCCCCATTTTACAGAAGAGAAAAGGTAGACAAAGGATAGGTGACTTGCTCAGGGTCACACAGCTAATAAACATCTGAAGTCAGATTTGATTGAATTTTATTTTATTTTCAGATGTGAATTCTCTCTACCTCCCCTTTCCCCCACTGGAAAATGTTAGTGCCTCAGTCAGCACTCTAAATCCATCATTTCTCTATCTGGAGGTGGGTGGCATGTTTCTGGAATTGTGGTTGGTTATTGTGTTGATCAGAGTTCCTAAGTCTTTCAAAATTATTTGTCTTTACAATTTTGCTTGTTCTCCTGGTTCTACTTGCTTCAGTTTGCATCAATTCATACAAGTCTTCCCAGGTTTCTCTGAAACCATCTCCTTCATCACTTCTTACAGCACAATAATACTGCATTGCATTCATATACCATAAGTTGTTCAACCATTCCTCAGCTGATAGGCAGTCCCTCAGTTTCCAATTATATGCTGAAACCAGATAATAAATTGTGTCTTCCTGACTCCAAGTCCAACATTTTATCCACTATGCCACCTAGCTGCCACTCTGAGTGGGCTAATTACAAATTCGGGCATTCTAACTTCAGTTGGACCACAACACATGTTTTCATCCATTTATTCATTCTATGTTCACCCTCATATTTATCTCTTATTGACTATACTACATTCCCCACAACATAAATTCCAAGCCACAGGACATCATTCTCTGAAGGTATCTGCCCTATCCTAATAAAAACCTCCCTCTGTTCTGATGCTTCCTTAAGCTATCAATCTCTCTTCTCCCCTTAACTGCCAAACTTTTTTTTTTTAATGTGTGACACATTCAGTGCAGATTGAGTGTTCAATGGGCTGGTATTCCAGGTACCATTTAAAATGCTAGTCTGCATGCAGACTATCCTGCTTTCTGTCAGCCTCTCGAAAAGCAGACTGTAACTTTAAAGGAAAGTCCCTGTGTCCTATCCTGCTTTCTGTCAGCCTCCAGAAGGAGATCCTCTCCAGTGGGTTTCTGTCAGCTGCCTGTCCCACCAAGAAAACCCTACATGATCCAGTTTCTTTTTTTTTTTTAATTTACTTTTAGTTTACAAGATTCAGTTCCACAATCCCTCGAGTTTCAGATTTTCTCCCCTCCTTTCCCCACCCCCCTATGGTGGCATGCAATCATGTATGGGATCTGCAAATACTTAGTGATCCAGTTTCAATGTTGATCTAGGGACAATATGAAATAAGACCCAGAATTACTGGAGAATTCTATGATTTTTTCATTATTCTAATTTTGGAAATTTCCTTGCTACATAAAACAGGAAATTTACTTTTCTATGATCACATGACTACAGGGAAACTGAAAAGAAACTTCCAAGCCCTCACCTCCTGTGAAGCACTTCACCCAGTCCCTCCTTATCTCCTTCCATCTTTTGGATGCTCAGACTGCCTGCTCCCACATGTCATGGAGAAGGAAGGGGGAGAGAGGGGAAAGTGGAGGGGTATAAGTGTGACCGTGGCGGCAGTTCTAGGCCTCAGAGTTTAGAAAAGCAAGAGTAGCATGGGAAGGAAGGAAGGAAGGAAAGAAGGAAAGGAGGGAGGGAGAGAAGAAGGAAGGAAAGAAGGAAGGAAGGAAGGAAGGAAGGAAGGAAGGAAGGAAGGAAGGAAGGAAAGAAGGAAGGAAAGGAGGAAAGGAAGGAAGGAAGGAAAGAAGGAAGGAAGGACGGACTTACCAGGTATGTATTACGTGCTAGGCACTGTGCTAAGATCCTCACTTCAACCCTGGGAGTTATGTGTTAGGTGCTGTTGTTATTTCCATTTTATAGTTGAAGAATTACAAAGCAGGCAGAGGTGAAGTGACTTCTCCAGGGTCATACAACTAGTGTCTGAAGCTGGATTTTTACTCAGGCTTTCCTGACTACAGGCCCAGCACTCTATTCACTGTACCAGCTAACTGCCTCATGGGGCATGCAGAGGGATGTCAGTCTTCCCAGCCCTCACTCACCCCACCCCAACCTTCACCTCTATATTTCTTAATAATAGATTGTCTCTGGAACTCTGGGCCTCCTTTTTTAAGCTTCTTTTTTCATATAAAATAGTTTGCAGTGAACAAAATTCTATTTTTGTGCCCCCAATCTTCCCCTCCCCATAAAAAAGTGTATATTCTTAAATAATATACAAAAAAATATGTCTATAACAAATATACTGTGTAGGCAAGCAAGACAAATTCCTTCACTGGCCATGTCCAGTGTGTGTGTGTGTGTGTGTGTGTGTGTGTGTGTGTGTGTGTGTGTGTGTGTGTGTGTGTGTGTGTGTGTGTGTGTGTGTGTGTGTCTTATTCCATACCTTGGGACCATCATCTGTCAGTAGGTGGTTAGCATACAGTTCATCCTTTATCCTCTATAATCACAGCTGGTCATCCCACCAATCAGAATTCTTAGATCTTTCAAAGCTGTCTTTATAATGTTGTGATTGTGTAAATTGTTCTCCTGGTTCTGCTCACTTCACTCTACATCAGTTCACGTAAGTCTTCCTAAGTTGCCCTGAAACATCCTGGACTTCCTTTGGACCCAGTGCCCTGCTTCTGTTCTTGGTCAGACTTCTTTTCACAGCTCTGATTCTGTATTTATTTGACCTCAGAGCTCTGGTTAAAGGAATTACCTCAGTTGGGAATTTATAGGAAATTGGTACTCAGGAAGCTTTATTATTACAACAAGAGCTTTTATTATTATGTTGTACAGCAATAGGGTGGCACACTTATCCCCACCCATTTATCTGTGGTTCATCCCCACAGATACAAGAAATTCACCCCACTCCAAAGGAAGGGAGTCATGTCAGGGGGATTGGAACCCCTTCAACACTGGGGTTCATGCAGGAAAATTTTATACCCTAAAAATTAACTGGATAGAGAGCAGGTAATTGATGCCAAATGTGGGGAAGGGGTATTCCTAATCAGAGCCAGATGTGGTCACAGGGAAGTTATCCATCTAGTGGTCATCTATCAGTATCAGGCATGGGGAGGGGAAATTTCTTTATCAGGACCAGAAATTGGAAGATGGTTTGAGGTTGGCTATCTGAGGCTGCAGAAAAGGAGTGACTCATAGGCTGCTACAGTTGGAGGGGAGTTTTAACTAATCAGAAGCTGCCAGCATTAACTGCCTTATAGAGGGTTAAAAAGAGATGGGTGAGAAAGCACCACCGTGTCTGTCATTGCCCATATGCTTTGTGTACATCAGGACCACTTAGCCCAAGTGGTTCTACATTTGGGGTCCTATGATTATTACATCAAACAGCATAAAAATTACAGGGATCACATCCTGGCACAGGTTCCAATCAATGCAAGCAGATGTTCTAGTCCCACTACTAATGAATCCTAACTATGTGGCCTTGGGCAAGTTACTTCATTTCTCTAATTTCTTGGTCTGAAAAATTAGGATAATAATATCCACATAGAGTGTGACCAGAAGTCTAAGCAATTTAATAAGATTAAAGAGCAAGGCTTTTTTCTTCGATGTTTGATTATAACTTCTTGATAAATACATATATCCCCATTGATACCTTATTTGGGACTTTGAGTGCAGACCTTGACAAGGTGGGGAATATAGCTAGTCTGAATATTTGTTGATCCACTCATATTTAATTGAGGATTGAGTTAGGGCACCTTGCAGTGATTTTTTTTTTTATTAGAGCTACTGTAGATCTAAATCTCATGCTGCCCTGTAAAGGGAACATTCAACTCTACCAGAAATCCAAAATCCAGAGAGAACTGACAGCAGACAAATACAGGTTCCTGGGGTGGGGGAATCTGCTTATCCATGTAGCCCTTCCCAGGCAATCTCTTCAGCCTCCAAGATTGCAAACTTGGAGAGTCAATGAGGGAACCTCATGAGAATTCCTAGAAAACCACATGGCTTAAGGAATTGCTGTAACAAGGGACAGTACTGGACATCCAGGACCCAGCCTCCTGGAAAGAGAAAGGGGAAGATGCGGCACCTCCTAGAAAGAAGGGAGAGTCTCTAGACATCACATACTAGAGAAGATGAACAAGGACATTTTCATTTTTATAGCATCCAGAGTGCTTAGCACGTTGCCTTGCATATAGTAAGTGCTTAATGATTGTTTCTTAAATTGAAGTCCTACCAATCCTACCTCCACAACATCTTACATCTCCTCCCTGCTTATTAGGTCTTGACCTAGTTTAGTCCCTCAAAACCTCTCACCTAGAACAGTATCATAGCCACTTGTTTCCTTGCTTCCAGTATCTCCTCCCCTCTCTAATCTCCTCTCCTCTGAGCTGTGGAGGGTATAATCTTTCTGCCATGTGGTAGCTAGAGCAAACAGACTCAACCCATAAGAGTGAGCCTCAGCCCCTAGCTGCCTTTTCTGTATTGTGTTTCTTTTCCTGAGCATGTAAAGGAACACATCCCTTCTTAAAATGGAATGTGTACAAGCTTGACACCAAATTTGTGAGTTCAAAAGGTCCAAAAATTCTGGTTCAGTAGGATAGAATTGACTTGAGCCAGGGGGAGCTTCTGCACTAGAGAAGATGACCACAAACATTAAGAGCAGACCAAAGCTAGACAGATTGCATGGACTTGGAAGGTACAGTGCAGAGCTGAGGTGAAATGTAACAAAGCAGTCCCACAAATTGCTTTATGTTCTGATGAGGTTGAAGTCTCAGACTCATAAACATGTCAATGCATGTTTATAGTGTTTTGTGTTTAGTTTCTTTTGTGTATAAAACATAAATATTGAACATCCATGCCATTCTACTCCTTCATTTAGGCAAATCCAAGAGAGTAACCAAAATCTAAACTTTAAATAAATTACCCCCAGGGCACTGGGTAGAAAGTACAAGTATCCAAGGGATGTAAAAGAAGAGGAACCCCTCTCATTATCAATAAAATACAGGTGGCAATACTTCCGTACCAATCTCCCTGGATTCATAGAATTATAGGATCAAAGATTTAGAGCCAAAAGGGAATTTAGGGGTCATCTGATCTAACCTCCTCATTTTACAGGAAATCAAACCCTAGAAAAGCCAAATGATTTGCCCAGATGACACAGGCTGTAGGTGGCAGAGATGATTCCAATCCCAGTCCTCTGATACCAAATCCATCACTTTTCACAATGCACTACGATACTGTGAGGAAAGCACTTTGTAATCTTAAAGCACTTCATGAGTATGTTTTATAAGTATTCTTACAAAATGCTTAATATTTATTAAATCAAGGTGAATCTTGAGGAAATGATCCATCTGCTTTTTTTTCCAGAGGAGGTCTTTCCTTCTTCCATTTACTTCTTTTCAAATATGTGACTTTTAGATTGTCAAACCATTCCATTCTGTACTGAAATTTTTGTTATGCTGATTATATTTTTATATCATGGAATTGAAGGGGGGTGCTAAGGTGCCTTTGTAATATTTTGGGGTATTGTAATATTTTCTTTTCTCTTTCTGTGAGCAAAAAGACAATCTTAAAGTTCAGATTGTAAACTTGCTTTGAAATATAGCCCAAACTTATTTCACTTCTTTTAATCTGTGGTCATGTGATATTGAGTAGCTATCATATATACATCTATGGAAAGCAACTCAAAATGGGTTTACAATCTTCCTTTAATCAAACGTATCATTTACCTAGTTCAGGGGGAAAAGTCAGCTCACTGAACTTCAAAGAATGCAAACAGAAGTTATAAGCAGACAAAAAAATTACAGAGAAACAGACCAGCAGATGGGGCTTCTAGCCGTCTGACCATTACATCCATACCTAGTTAATTACCAGAGACGTTAACATCAACATCTGGGTTTTTAAAGCCAGGGAGCTCTACGGCTGCCCAGAGTCTCATCTGGCCAAGTTACACAACTCTTCCCAAAGTGAGCCCCAAAGCAAAACCTCGAATCAGGGTATATATAGCCTTCTCCTGGGTCAGAGAATGTCACAACTCTCTTGACCCACTGCCCAATCACAAAATAATAAGGCATGGGCATTCCTGAAAAACAAGCCTCCCGCCACAGGCTCCATGTGACCACATTCAGCCTATTAGGGGGCAGAGTATATTTTCAAATCAGGGAAGGTTCTCAGAGTCACTTAAGCCAATCAAAAGGCCTAGAGGCAGGGAAGATCTTCAGATTCCTATTGCCATAATAGCATCATGTGGTTTGAGTTGATCTGGCCCCAAATCCCACCTAGAACTTTTACATAACCTATTAGAAGTCTCATTTTCTTCTTGAAAAGTTGCTCAAAATCTGCTCTAATTAATATCCATACCCTACTCAGGGAGTCTACTATAATTTATAGCAAAATTTCTAGTTGCCAAACACACACCAATTCGAAAATTTCTTTTTAAATTGATTAGTACTTAACTTTAATTTGTAAGATTCCCAAGATCCAATTAGATGTTCTTTTTTTAAAAAAAAAGTAAATTGGTTTATTTACTTTTAGTTTACAACATTCAGTTCCACAGTCCCTTGAGTTTCAGATTTTCTCCCCCTTCCTCTCCCCTCCCCCCATCAGGGCAGCATGCACTTGGATACAGGATCTACAAATATCTTCACATTAATCATTAGTCAGGTTGTAAAGAAGGATTATAACTGATGGAATGATCAGTGGGGAAAGAGGAAACAAAACAAGAAAAGGAAACAGAGCAAGTAGTTTGTTTCAGTCTGCGCTCAGACCCCGCATCTTCTTCAATCATGAGTCTTTTGGAGTTGTCTTATAACCTTACATTGCCGAGAGGAGCCCAGTCTATTGAAGTTAGTCGTCACACGTAGGTTGTGTCAGTGATTGTGTACAGATCTCTCCTGGTTCTGCTCTTCTCGCTCAGCATCAGTTTATATAAGTCTCTCCAGGTCATTATGAAGTCCATCTGCTCCTCATTTCTTATAGCGCAGTAGTGTTCCATCACGTTCATATACCACAACTTGTTCAGCCCTTCCCCAATTGATGGAAATCCCCTTGTTTTCCAATTTTTTGCCTCCACAAAAAGAGCCGCTATAAATATTTTTGTACATATGGGTGGGTCCTCTTCCCACTTCTCTGATCTCTTTGGAATATAACCCTAGAAGTGGTATTGCTGGGTCAAAGGATATGCACTTATTTATAGCCCTTTGGGCATAGTTCCAGAATGCTCTCCAGAATGGCTGGATCACTTCATAGCTCCATCAATAGTGCATTAGTGTTCCAATTTTTCCACATCCTCTCCAGCATTTATCATTTTCCGACTGGTGAGGTATGGTACTTCAGAGTTGTTTTGATTTGCATTTCTCTAATCACAGTGATTTAGGGTCATTTGAAGAGTTGCCGCGCTGTAAGCCCATTGACCTGAATGTAACAAGTGCGACCGCTGATGAGATAGTCTGCCATGGCAGTGATGGGATGGAGAGGGGAGGGGGGGATGAGGAGGTGGGTCAGGCTGGAGGGAAACCGGGAAACAGCTGTGTAGGATGGGTGCCTCTCCCACAGGGTGTTGATACTATTTTCAAACTAGCTTCTTTCTAATCAGTGAAATGACCTTCCTCTTAGAGCTACAAAACAATAAATCTGTCACTCTCCAGGTAAAGAGTGATAAGAGATCTAAGTGTTATTTTCCTTGTAACTTTCATAGTTTTTTAATTCTCCTTTTAAAAAATTTTATAGAGTTAAAACTCACTGGAAAACATTTCAGCATTTATAAAAAACATTCAAGCCACATTTTAGAAATTCACAGTAGAGAACTTGCATTTTAGTCATAAAGTCAGTTTCTAATTAGTTTACTGTCATAAATCTCTGTAAATTGGGGAAAATATTTCTGTCCCACTTGTCTGTGTTTCTCTTGTCTGCCTCCCTGACTTAGCGGAGTCAGGAAGAGAGAGAGAGAGAGAGAGAGAGAGAGAGAGAGAGAGATTCACTCATTCTTTCTGAAGGAAAAAATTCCACTAACCAAGCCTCAAGAAAAAGTTACTTTGACTAAGAAACATAGATAATATGACAAGATGAGACAAAAATACTAAATAAAATTAGAGTGCACAAAGGAAAGTCCCTTATTTAGGTCAAATCTGGGAGATACACACACACACACACACACACACACACACACACACACACCCCCCTTTGCCCTAATTTTAGTCACCCCCAATTAACAACTGGGAAGATCCTGTTTTCAGGCCTCCCCAACCAACATGACACCTCCCTCTCCTGGCTTGAGCCAGGAGCCCCACTATGAAAGAAGAAATATTACTTCAAGAGTTCAGTTACCTTCCTGATCCTCTTGCAAGAGCTCTTTGAAAAATAACAAGTCTCCAAGCATTCAGTATTGCTTGAAGAGGTGTCAATCCCTTAGGTGGATTTCCCTGGTTTTCTGTTCCACCTATTACCAGTCTGTCACACTTAAACACAGACAGAAAGACAAACAAACATAGCTGTGGCTTCCCCAACAGTATGGGGGCTTACCTGGCTTGGAAGAGATTGGGGTCAGGAGGGTCCTTCATGGTTGTAGTCTTTCACGGAAAAAAGCCTCAAAGTGGTAAATTCCACCAGTGAGGTCTTAGAATTTTTCCCTGGAGGATTATTTCAGGGACCACCTCCCACCCCACCCCCATATGTCCCTTCATGGTCACCAACTGTTGCAATTGAAATTAAGGTAAACTTTGGCACAAAGTTCCAAAAACATTCAACTTACTGCTAAGTCTAGCAATTGCCAATAAAAAGGGTCTCTTGACTTCTCAGTCAGTCAGAAAACCACAAGTTAATCTTCATATAGTTTTGGGAAATACAAGAGAACAAAGCATCAAACAACATGATTTGTTATAAAGTCTGAAGATAGAAAACAATGTGATTCGAAGGAAGTCTGGAATGCAGGGCTAGCAACAGCCTCTCCTTCCATCCTGTTGTTATGGTGTAACACCAAGCATAAGCAACTTCCAAGGTTCATATCAGGAGCATAGTAACTCCCAAAAATATTCACAGAAAAGAGAAAATCAAAATACAGGGTAACTCAATCATTTAGTAAGTTCTCAGTTCAATCACAAAGTACAAAAGTCAAAGTACTCCACCCCTGGGTAGTCTCAATTGAAGATACGTTTCCAATCATAAATAAAGTACATTCATTTGGTCAGTCACAAAACACAAAGGCCATCTACCCCTAGGTCACAACTAAGTTACAATATCTTCATAGCATTCAATACCCGAGGCAAGTTCTCAGCAGTTTCTGTTCCTGGGAAGACAAAGCTTAACAAAGACACCACAACATTTATGCATTGCCTGAATCCCCTTCAATTCACCTTCTGCCTGTGAAATCAAGCTAGGCCCAACAAGGTCTGAGGCCTCTACCAGCAACGGACTCTGACAAAGTAATATCAAAACAGACAGACAAAATACCAGCACCACAGTCATGCCTCCTCAATTCTCAGCAGCTCCAGGTGGCAGTTCTCAAAAGTCCTGGGCAACTCCAACTGGCCCTCAGCAGTCCTGGCAGCTTCAGTTGGCAATTCTCTATCTCAGCAACTCTGTCTCCACGATACTGCTCCCAAAAGTCCTTCTGGCCTTTCTCAGCTTGGGCCTTTCCCTGTTCAGGGCACCAGCTCCTCCCAGTTCAGCTCCCTCTCCTCACGTCAACAAGTTCATCACACTGTGGGATTCACAAGCTTTGGGCCTTAACACTTAACCCAAAAACCAAGCCAATACAAGGGGATCTTTAAATTCCATTGCCATTACATATGGAAAGCTCATTGGTGGTATCCACCTGCATAGATAATAGTCCAGAATTTCTTGAAGGAGAGCCAACATTGCAGAGAGTCCTAGTACCCATGTGCATCTTACAAGGCTTGTTAGGGAGATAATAGATCTCCATTAATTGCACATGGGGATCCAGATACTATTTTTTTTTTGATTAAGGTGATTTATTAGACAATTTAACTCAGAAAAGCTAAACTTCTGAACTTAATTTGGAGACAAAGAAACATGGCTTACGAAATTTTATAACAAATTGGGGATGATACCAAATACAATCAATTACAAAACAGAATCAGAATTAATTTTATTTTCTCATCTGACAAGACAACAACTGATCATGAAAATCTTTTGTTCCACACAGAGGTTTAATGATTTCCTCATAGCAAAGAGTCAACAAACTTGATGAATATAAATTTATAAATTTAAAACTTGATAAAGGTCAATTATATATATTTCGTTTTCAAAAAACACAAAAGTTCCATATTTGTTCACCTATTTCTGTGATGACGACTGGTTGTCAGTAGTGTGTTACCTACTAGATATTTTCAAAAAATTAAACAACCTCCCTTCAAATTAAAGGTAACATTTCATCATGGGGTAAAAAAGTAACTGCTTTTTCAAAGAAACCCTTATTCTGGGCAGAGCATTTCAAAAACAAAAGTTTGGAAATGTTTCCATTTTCATGTGACTTTGTTGCCCAAAAATGATATGACTCTATCCCCTTGAAAAAATCTCCTATATACACACTTGGAAATAGAATTCTTTGACTTGTTAAAAATATCTAAGTTCAACATTTTCCAGGTAGTTTGCACAAACAAAACAAATAACACAAAATAGATAGAAATTTACTAGCTGAACATTATTACAAGAATTTTATGTCTTGTTTTTTGTTCAGTTTTGGGGAGAAGAAACCAGCAAAATATTTGCCCTCCAAAAAAAGAAAGAAAAGAGGGTCACTGGAGGTTTTGTGTTTTTTTGTTGTTGTTTTGTAAAAGAATGCAGAGGAAAGAACACAAGTAAGGGCAGAGGGAACACAGCCAAGCAGGACATCTTTGAAAGGTATATGTTGGATTTATTATAGCCTTAGAAGGAAAAGCCACCTCTATATAATAGAGTTTCACAGTTTCATGTACAACCCTTGCCTTCTGTTTCATGTATGTATTATGTTTTATACTCCACATAAAAATAATGTTATGCATTTATACAATTTATAAATAATTACACATATCCTAGGGAGCTCAAAATTTTTGCAGACGGGGTTTTATAATCAAAACAACTTGGACACCATTGTCTTAGAGAGGTATTTAGGTTGCTGAGAAGTTGAATGGCTCCCCTTCCCTTCAACAGTTCATCTCTCTCAGGGACCTGACTTGAATGAGACAAGATCTTCCTGACTTCAAGGTAAGCCCTTTCTCTACCATGTCCCAATGCCTCTCAGAATGCTATATATAATGTTATGAATATGTATCTATGTATATATATGCAATTATTATTATTATTATTATTATTATTGACTACATCCAACTGGAACTTGAGATACACAGGCACTGTGGTTGGGAGATCCATCTTGCCCTACCGAAAAGTGACATAGGAGAGAATAAACTGGGGGAGGGGGGACACATTGGGATGGCTGTTTTGGGGTGGGGGGGGAAGAGGGGGAGAAAATATATAACTCAAAATCTTGTGGAAATGAATGATGCAATAAAAAAAAATAAAAAATAAAAAGAATACTATATATATCAAAATGTTGCAAAAGATAATAAATTAGAATCCCAGAATGCCAGATTTGGAATAGATCCTAAAGATTAGCCACTCACTTCTTTATTTTTCAGATGAGGAAACTGAGACCCAGGGTGGGATCAGTGACATCTTTTTTTTTCTTTTTTTTTAAATTTTATTTTAGTTTGCATCATTCATTTCCACAAGATTTTGAGTTACATATTTTCTCCCCATCTTTTCCCTACCCACCACCCCAAAACATCCATCCCAGTGTATCCCCCCTCCCCCAGTCTATTCTCTTCTATGTCTTCCCCCCTCACCCCTCTGACTTTTCAGTAGGGCAGGATGGATCTCCCAACCACAGTGCCTGTGTATTTCAAGTTTCAGTTGGATGAAGTTAATAATAATAATAATAATAATAATTGCATATATATATATATATATATATATATAGAGAGAGAGAGAGAGAGAGAGAGAGAGAGAGAGAGAGAGAGATTTATAACA
>CM053590.1:42044907-42115495 GCA_028646515.1 Pseudochirops corinnae
ACAGTATCAACCTTTATACCTAGATCATGCACCCATTTCGACTTTATTTTGGTGTACGGTGTTAGATATTGGTCTATGCCCAATTTCTGCCACACTGTGTTTCAGTTTTCCCAGCAGTTTTTGTCAAATAGTGCGTTCTTATCCCAAAAACTGGGGTCTTTGGGTGGGACCTAGATTTTTAAAAAATATTAAAATTCTGTATCCTGAAGAGATCATAAAAATGGGAAAAAAACCCATATGTACAAAAATATTTACAGCAGTTTTTTGTTGTAGCAAATAATTGGAAATTAAGGGGTTGCCCATCAATTGGGGAATGGCTGAATAAGCTGTGGTATATGAATGTAATGGAATACTATTGTTCCATGAGAAATGATGAGCAGGTGGATTTCAGAAAAACCTGGACAGACTTACATGAACTGATGCTGAGTGAAGTGAGCAGAACCAGGAGAACATTGTACACAGTAATAGCACTGTTGTGCGATGATCAACTTTCTTAGCAATGTATTGATCTAAGACAATTCCAAAAGACTAAAGATGGAAAATGCTGTTTACGCCCAGAGAAAGAACTGTGGTGTCTGAATGCAGATCAAAGCATACTGTTTTTCTCCCTTTTTTCTTTCTCTTGCTTTCCCCCTTTAGTTCTGATTCTTCTTTACAGCATGACTAATGTAGAAATATGTTTAATACGATTGTCTAGGTAGAGACTATCAGATTACATCCTGTCTTGGGGATGGGGAACGGCAGGAAGGGGAAATATTTTAGAACTCAGTCTTATAAAAGTGAATGTTAAAAACTAAAAACAAATAAATGAAATTTTAGAAAGAAATTAAAATTTTATTTTATTTTCCTCTTTTTCCAAAAGCTGGGACAATTTACTTTTTGGCCTGTGCAAGTTTTTACTTATGATTTCTTGAAATATAGTTCTGAAAAACAGGCTTTTAGGAGCTACTTGGCTATGCCTTTAAACCGAAATCT
This sequence comes from Pseudochirops corinnae, assembly GCA_028646515.1. Classification (NCBI taxonomy): domain Eukaryota; kingdom Metazoa; phylum Chordata; class Mammalia; order Diprotodontia; family Pseudocheiridae; genus Pseudochirops; species Pseudochirops corinnae. Next base: position 42,045,883 of record CM053590.1, read on the forward strand.
GACTCTCATTGAATGACCAACCCAAGGCTTTTGTGGCTCATCTTTTAATTTTTGATGGATTAGATTTAGAATGAGTGTAAGTAGCAATTGTTTTCTATTCTGACCAGAAATTCTAAAGGCTTTCCCCTCAGATTGATCGTTTTATGATGGTAAGTTTGGCTATCTTTTGTCTCAGTTCTTACCTAACCCTTAGTCACTGAATGAATGTTGCCTCTGACAGACTGAGACTTGAGAAAGACCTAATTTAGAAAGGCCAAGGACAGCCATTGCACCCTGGGCCATTGCCAGTTGTCTTGACTTTTGTCTTGCCACTGAACTTTGATGACTCTGGAGGGAGAAAGTGAGGCTGATGACTTTGCCCAAATATTTATTACAATTAGATTATGATAATAGATAATTGCCTAAGACTATCTATGACAGAATGCTTGGCATAAAGCAGTGTTTTAAATGCCAAATAAGACTTTTTATCACTGAAGCTTGTTAAACAAGAGTGACATGGTCACACCTATACTTTAAGGAGATCAGTTTGGCATGTAGGGTAGAAGACCTTGGGGTTAGGAAGACAATCTGGGTTCAGATTCTTCATCTGATATTAGCTGTAGGATCATGAGAGTATTGTCTCTATGATTATAAGGTACAGATAAGATGCTAATATGCCCCATTGGAGGGGAGATTCCATACCAAGTTATTCCTTAGTGTGGAAGTTGTAGAACTCACAGGTCCCAACAAGAAAATTGAAAATTAAACAGAAAAATCACCCTTTATGTTATTTTCATATCTCCTCTGGCGGAACCTAGAATTGTGTTAACCTTGGTAGTAGGTGATCAAAAAGTGTTTGTTGGAAGGATGCCAAAGATTATTGGAGTTGTAAACTGACCTAGCAATACCACTGTTGGGTCTGCATCCTAAAGGGACCACAGAAAAGGGGAAAATACCTATATTTATAGCAGCTCTTTTTTTTTTGTGGTAACAAAGAATTGTAAATCAAGGGTATGCATGTTAATTGGGAAATGGCTGTGAGCAAGTCGTGGTGTATGATTGTGATGGAATACTGTTGTGCTATTAGAAATGATGAGTAGGCTAGTTCTAGAAAAACCTGGGAAGACTTACATGATCTGATGCATAGTGAAGTGAATAGAACCAAGAGAATATTGTACATAGTTAACAGCAATTGTAAAATGATCAGCTATAAATAACTTAGCTATAAAAAAACTTAGCTATAAAAAAACTTATCTGTTCTCAGCTTTACAATGATCCAAGACTATTCTGAAGTACTTATGATGAAAAATGTTATCCACCTCCAGAGAAAGAACTGATGGAGTCTAAATGCAGATAGAAATACACTTTTACAAAACTTTCTTTATTTTCTTGAACTATTTTTTCGGGTCTCTCTTTTCTTTTGTAATGTGGCTAATATGGAAATATGTTTTTTTGACTGCACATGTATAATCTATATCAAATTGCTTACTGCCTCAGCGATAGGGGAAGGTAGAAAGGGAAAGTTAAAATTATTTTTACATGTAATTGGGAAAAATTATACAAAAGTTAAAAATAAAAGAAATGCCAAAGGGACAGAATTTTCTTTTTCAGTTGGAAATAGACATAATGTCATGTGAGGTTGCTGGAGTCCTTAGGGTTATTAAATGAAAAAGGGAGAGCTACCAGCCCCTGTCACTTTTCCTGCATCTGCCTTTATCTTCTTCTGTCTTTGTATTCCATTTCGGTGTGGGGTACCTCTTCTAGAGAAGAGGGAAAAAAATTATAAAATTAAAGTTAGCCATATTAATGTTTGATTTTAAAAACCAGTGGCATCAGACTAAGATGGAAATGAATCCCTCCAGGCTACATATTGACTCAGAAAACCACAAATTAACATTTGTGTTGTATTGTATTTTTCTTTATTATGCTAAACATTTCCCAATCACATTTTAATCTGGTTCTGCAGCACTCAGGAGTTTTGGGGACTGCCAGTTTGATACCTCTGATGTACACTGCTCTGTTAAGATAGACATCTACATTCTAACAAATTATTATTCTAGCATATTATTATGCTCCTAGCTTGGCTGTCACCATGGGTAAAATTCTTATGATAGGAATATATTTTTCTTCTGTTGTACAGGTTGGTCCCAAGGAACAATCCTACAGCTCTGAGTTTGCAGTTGAGGCTGAGAGTCAAAGTAGTTCTATGGAGGAAGCAGGGGTGACCCAGAAGACGAAGACAAAGAGGAGAGTCAAGGACCAGGGGACTGCAGTGATCTACCTGAAGGCCCTCCAGGGCATTCTGGGGAAATCCATACCAAGAAAGAAAAAGATAGAGACTGGGGAGCCAGAGCAAAGCCAAGAAGACTCCAGCCCTAGAAACAGAGAAGAACCTGGCAAGAAGTGTGTCATGGTTTCTTTTCCAGTTAAGGAAAAGCAGCAGTACCTGCCAGAAAGCAGCCAAGAGGAAGATGAAGCAGACAGAGGAAATATCACTAGCATACTGACGGTTAGGGACTCTCAAGGCAACTCAAGTGAAAAGCTACCTGGTAACCCAAGGACAGTAAGAGAAAAAAGCAGAGAGTCCCACTCAGAAGGACAGAGGGTGAGTAAGGCTCACTCTGTGCCTTCCCTTTCTGTTCTTTGATTAGGTGGCATTGGGTTTTTTTCAGTCTGACATATTCAGTTCAACAAGCCTACTACTATGTACTAGGCATCAAAAATAATAGACATAACAATGAAATAGCACTTTACCTGAAAGGAACTTATATTCTATTGGGGGAGGGGAACAGTATGCACACAGATAAACAAAACAAAATGTATACAATAGGATTTATATGTATTTGGAATGGAAGAGGGCTAACGACTTGGGGAATCAGGAAAGGCTTAGAATGGCAGGGAGCAATTGAGCTGGGCTTTGGAGGGAGCCAGAGGTTCCAGAGTCAGAGGTGAGTAGGGAGAACATTCTAAGCATGAGGTAGGGGGGTGGCCCCATGGAATTGAGGGGGATAGAATTTTCTTGTTTGCGGTATAGCAAATTGAGTCAATCTGTCTAGACTGTAGAGTGCATGTGGGGGGGTAATAATATCTAAATCTGGAAAGATAGATGAATAGATGGGCCAAATTGTAAATACCAAACAGAATAATTTGTATTTTGCTAAAGAGGCAATAAAGTGCCACTGAAGTTCCTTGAGTGGAATAGTGACATGGTCAGACCTATACTTTTTAGGACTGTGAATTTGGTAGTCATGTGGAGAATGGAATGGAGTGGGCAGAGCTTGGTCACAGGGTGATCTGTAGGAAGACAGTTGTGAATTATCTGCATAGAGATGATAGTTGAACACATGGGAAGTGATGAAATCACTGAGAGAGAAGACAAGAGGACTCAGGATAGAGCTTTGGGTTATATCTATAACCTAGGGGATAGGACAGGTGACCCTTAAAGAAAAGAAAAGAAAAGGAAACTGATAAGTATGGGTCAGACCGCTAGGAGAAACATGACAGCAATTTCAAAACTCGAGAAGAGAATATTCAGAAGGGGGAGGGATGGTCAGAGGTATCAGATGCTACAGAGAGGCCCTGAAGGATGGAGACGAGAAAAGGCCATTGGGTCTCATTCAGTCATGACTGTAGAGCAGGGGTTTTCAACCTTCCTACTGCTGGGACCCTTTAATGCTCGTATGTGGGCGTGTCTGCATGTGGGTGGACCCACCTGGAGAGGGATAGAGGAGCGGTGTCTCAGTGCCTAAGACCATCGGAAATATGTGTTTTCCGATGGTCTTAGGTGACCCCTGTGAAAGGGTCATTCGACTCCCAAAAGGGTCGCGACCCACAGCTTGAGAACCGCTGCTCTAGAGAGAACAGTTTTTGTATGGTGGTAGGGAAGCCATATTGCAATTTAAGAGAAAAGTAGGAGCGATGAGTGCACAGCAGATGTCAAGGAAGAGTGCAGCCAGAATCACATTCAAATGTAATTGGGAAATATTTAACAAAATAAGTTAAAATACAATAAAACAGATAGTATTGCATTTTAAGACTAAGTCAGTATGTGGCCTCAGAGTCCTTAATGTGGCTTCTCTTTCTATTTGAGATTAGCACCACTGGTGTAGACAGTGTTTATTTTAGCAATCTTAAGCTCATGCCCTAGAACTTCAGGGTGCAAATTGATGTTTTTTTTTTCTTTTTGGAGGGGGAGAAGTCAGGGCAATTGGGGTTAAGTGACTTGCCCAAGGTCATGCAGCTAGTAAGTGTTAAGTGTCCGAGGCTGGATTTGAAATTAGGTCCTCCTGACTCTAAGGTCGGTGCTCTATTCACTGTGCTAACTAGCCGCCCTGATATCTCTTTTTCAATACATCTGGCTGCTGTCATCTACAGACATCTATTTAGTGCTTTCTGACTGCCTAGAGTCAGAAAACCTGGGTTTGATCCCCAACCCTGCCACTTCTAGCTGTATGACAAATCATTTTCCTGTCTGACCTCAGTTTTTTAATCTGTGAAATGGTGGTAATACCTGCTCTGTTTCTGACATCATTGTTATGAGGCTCAAATATGGTAACGTATATAAAACGTGCTCTTAACAATCAGTGGCTAGACCAGTGTAAAGTGTTAAGTAAGTGTTGCTTCTGGCAGCGTGTGAGGCAGATAGTAGGCTCTTAGTGAGTGTTTATTGGTTGATTGCTCCAAGTCATTAGGAAGTAAATTGAAAAATCCAGAACAGATCATACAGCCTTATTTGGTGTGTTCATGTATTTTAAAAAAACATTACGGAGAACTGTTGCTTGAGATAGATGCTCTATGCTGCTGGGGGCCGCCTCCACTCGTTTTGATCTGTATTTGGCCACTGGACCCTGATGGCTCTGGAGGAGAAGCTGAAGCTGGTGACTTTGCTCTGCCCTCTCTTACTGAGATGCAGTTCACTTACACGTCATGGCGTCACCTTCCTGGTATCAGTCCTCTCAGAGAATGAAGGGCAAACTACTAGCTCTTACGCCTTTTTCCTCCTCCCCCCATTCCCTTCAGTCCAACGACACCGGATTCCTTGCTGTTCCTTGACTAAGACCTCCATCTTCCAGCAACGGTCATTTTCACCCGCTGGCTCCAGGCTTGGAATGCCTTCCCTCCTCATCGCCTCATGGTTTCTCCAGCTTCTTTCAAGTCCCAGTAAAAGCCCACCTTCTGCAGGAAACCTGTCCTGACCCCTCTCAATTCCAGTGTTTTCCCTATTTGGTATCTCCAGTTTATTCTGTATGGATCCATTTATTCATATTTGTCGACGTGTCTTCCCTGTTAGACTGTGAGCTCCTTTAGCACAATGCCTGGCACCCAGTGGGTGTGTAATAAGTACTTATTGACTGAATGACATATGACACCCTTGTGGGACACCTGGCGTTTAATGAAAGGAGGTTTACTTAGCCACATCAAGGAAACAGTATTCAACGGAGATACATTATTGTTTAATTTTCTTTCCTGCTTCTTTGTTAGACATCCTAGTCTGTCAGTTATAAGCTTGAGGGTGGAACTTCCCCGTGTGCTGGCTTTTTATATTTAGTGGCCTGAGCCTTAATCCCTGGGTCAGTCAAGTCTCAAGGATGCTTTCAATACCTTTTAAGTAAAAGCCAGCCTGGACCACATGACATTTACTGCTCTTGCTACACACCCCTTCACTGTGCTCCAATTAGCCTGCTAATCGATCCTTATACCTAATATCCCATCTCCTGCTTGCATCCCTTTGCCCATCCCTGGCATTCTTGTCTTTTCCCTTGCTTCTGCCTCTCAGAATCCCTAGCTTCTTTAAAAACATGTCTTGTCGCTACCTGCCTCCCTAGGGCTTCCCTGATTTTTCTCAATGATTAGCATTTTCTTCCTTCTGAACATAGCTTTGGATTTTCTTATCTGTGTTCACATAGCCTTTCATTAGAAGGACTGTTTCATTTTTGTCTTTGTATTTCCAGTGCGTAGTGCAGCGCCTTTTACATAGTAGGTGCTTAATACATGGTTGTCGAATTGAATCAAATTTCTAACCTCTGCCAGGAGTTACCATCAAAAAAAGTAGTTATGAAAAGTCATTCATTTGTAGAAGCGTGGTGCTAGACAGGACCTGGCTGCAGGTTTGCAGGATCCCAGGTCCTGCAAATTAGTTTTGCTCTGTTTCATGGGCACAGCCTACACATTTAGGTCTGGTCAGCTGTTTGGGAATTGGTAGATGGGGGAGAGGATGAAGGACAATCATTTTTGTCCCTTGCACAAGAGGGACTTGGTGACCCAGAATGTGAATGGTTCAGTTACAAAGCCATTCTCCTTAATTATAGCCTGTAGCACAGTAACAGCAACATAGTATGATGATCAACTATGATAGACTTAGCTCTTTTCAGCAGTATAATGATCCAAGACAATTCCAAAAGACACATGATGGAAAATGCTGTCCACATCCAGAAAAAGAACTGATGGAGTCTGAGTGCAGATTGAACTATTTTCACTTTTTGTCTGTGTATGATTTTTTTCCCTTTTGTTCTTTTTCTTCCTTCACAACATGACTAATGTTGAGATAGGTTTAGCATGATTGTACACGTATAAGCAGCATCAATTTGCTTGCTGTTTTGGGGAGAGGGAAGGGCAAGAGGTAGGGAAAGGATGGATGGAGAAGACTTTGGAACTCCAAATCTTAAAAAAAAAAATGAATGTTGAAAACTATCTTTTCATGCAATTGGAAAAAAAATACTATTTGCATTGTAGTTTGTCGCATCATCTTCCTACATGAAAGAGAATTTGTTGTATCTATGATTATTTCTCTTGTCTTCCACAGCCTAAAGAGAGGGTGGTGGTGATAGAAAATCCGTCTTCAGAAAGTGACTGGTCAGATATGGAAGACATTTCCACTGCCCGTTTCTCCCAAGAGGATGCTGTTTCTTTGAACATCTCTGTCGTTTCAGAGTCCAGAGTAGTGGAATCTTCCACTACTGATTTTGTCATGTATCCAGCTCACTTGTATGGCAGTCCTTGGCGTGACTATGCCAGTTACTGGGCTGGCAGTCCCAAGCCTTTCTGTTATCCCTCCACCAACAGCTTTGGTGATGCTTCAAACATAATGGGAAGTAATAGGAGTCAATCCAGTGATGGCTCTGCTGAGATTGCTAACAGCAAGCCCAGGAATACCTCCAAGGACTTGGAAGTGGCAGAAGAGAAGACCCTCAGGTCCTCTTCCCTTCATTCTTCTAGGATGTGGGAAGAGGAACAGGTGAGGGGAAAAAGAACATTCCATGAAGAGGCGCCTCCTTTTTCTCAAGAGCACACAAGTTCCTCATACTGGGAAGGCAAGGGGAGCCGAGGTTCAGTGGGCTTCATTGACACCCACTGTCACTTGGACATGCTTTATTCCAAGTTGTCGTTCCAAGGCACTTTTTCAAAGTTTAGAAGGATTTATAGCAGCTCCTTCCCAAAAGAATTCCAAGGTTGCATCGCTGACTTCTGTGACCCTAGCACCCTGACAGATTACCTATGGGAGGATCTGTTGAAAGAGGACCTTGTGTGGGGGGCATTTGGTTGTCACCCTCATTTTTCCCGATACTACAATGAACGTCAAGAAAGAAACCTCCTTCAGGCTTTGAGACATCCCAAGGCTGTTGCATTTGGAGAAATGGGACTGGATTATTCTTATAAATGTACTTCTCCTGTCTCAGATCAGCGAAAGGTAAGATGGTGTCCTCCCCCGACCCCCCGCACCCCGCATTTCAGTAAACCTTTGCTGAATTATGATAATAGCTAAGATATTTTTATTTAGTGCTCTAAAGTTTGTGAGACAGTCTATATACGTTGTCTCATTTGACCCTCACAACAACCCTGTGACCTATTTATTATAGATGTTTGCATCCCCACAGTGCAGCAGCTAGTTGTTTGATTAGACACAAATCAAACCCAGGCCCTCCATCTGACATCAGATTCCTTGCTCTTCCCACTAAACCCCACTGCCCCTGGAGTTTAGTTCCCAGCCTTACAAACCGTCTTCTTGTATGTTCACTCCTTTTACCCTGCTAACTGCTCATTTCCTTTGGGGAGAAAAGAGATTGGGTAAGAAAGGGAGATGCTCACCACATGAGATTACCTCCAAATTATATTCTGAATTGACGTATTAGCTTATAATTTCATTCATTAGAAGCCTGGCAAACTATAGAACTGAGAAAGCTAATTGTATTTATTTTTCCTTTGGACGATGAGCTTGTTACCTGAATTAAACTGCTGAAAGTTAGTCTTTATTTATAATTCTTTATTTTAAGAAAAATTATTAACCCATTCAATACTTGAAATGACTGTACTTTTTTAAAATGTGGAGGTCTTCTGCTTGTAGTGAATTACAGAGATGGGAGGGACCCTTTAAACTCCAGTCCAGCTAGTTTCTTGTAATAGTAATAACTCGCCTGTTTATAGCACCTTAACATGTGCCAAGTGCTTTACCTCTCTTATTTCTTTTTGTCCTCACAGCAATGCTGTGAAGTAAGTGTTATGGGTTATGTTATTCCCATGTTACAGATTAGGAAACTGAGGCAAATTTGAATCTATGCTTTTCCCACTGCTCTGAGTCTAGGTGGCCCTGCACTAGATAGAACATAGCCCTTGAGGTCAGGAGGCCCTGAATTCAAATGTGGCCTCAGACACTTAGAGCAATGAAGTGATTTGCTTGAGAGCAAACAAATTTAATGACAGAGCTGGGAAGAGAACCCTAAGTCAAGTGTTTTTCCCATTATACCATCTTGCTCTTGTTCTTTTTTTTAAAAAAATTTTTATTGATATTTTGTATTTCTTACATTATGTAGTATTCATGTATCACTCCCCTTTCCACAGAACTATAACAAATAATGTTTTTTAAAGAGAAGAAAAAAATCAGCACAATTGATCAATACATTGAAAAAGTCTGAAAACATGGACAATATGGGGGGCGGGGACCTCCCACCTCCATTGAGGGGTAGGTTGAGGGTGTCTCCTCATCTCTTCATTGAAGCCCTGCTTGATCTTTATCATTTCTTACATTTGCTTTTGATTTTTTAGTGTGTGGCTGCTCTTTCCATTCATGTTGTTGTGGTCATACTTCACTCTTTCAGTTCGTATAGATCTTCTCATGGTTTTCTGTTTATCGCATTCATTATTTCTTATCATACAACAATATCTCATTGCATTTGTGTGCCATAGCTTGTTTAGCTATTCACCAGTTAATGGGCATCTACTTTATTTCCAGTTCTTTTCTACCACAAAAAGTGATGCTATAAGTATTTTGGAGGATGTGGGAACTTTCTTCTTATTGAGAGATTTCTTGGGGTGTAAGCCCAGTGGGGGCATACTGGAGTCTGTGATTCAGAGGGTATAGACATTTTAGTCACTTTATTTGCATAAATCCACCAAAATTGTTATACCATTTCACAGTTCCACCAATAGCGTACTAGCATGCTCATCATTCCCCCCCCCCCCCAACACTGGAATATTGTCATTTTTCGTCATTTTGGTCAGTCTGCAGGGTGGGAAGTGAAACCTCCGGGTTGTCTTGATTTGCATTTCTCTTATTAGTGATTTGGAGTATTCTTTCATGTGGTTGTTAATAGTTTGCAATTCTTTTGAGAACTGTTTGTTCATATCTTCCAAGCACTTGTCTGTTACTTTGTTCTTTAAAAAAATGCTGTCTTTTGTTTCAATACTCATTGCACTTCTGCATCTGCTGTTCTGCTTGGTTTCTGCTCCTTGGAGCAAGATACCTCTCCTACCTAAGTTAAGTTCTTCACTTCTGATCTCCACACCACCAAGCTGCTAACTCTAGCCTTGACTGACACCACCTCCCTCAGCCTCTTCTCCCCTCTGATTGGAGACCTGAGGACACAATACCAGAGTCTCCCCAGTGCCTTCATTTACTGAGGGCAAAAACTGGGCTTTTTGACTCCCTCCATTCTGCATCTGCTACCCTTCCTGGCTGTAACACCACGGACCGAGATGCCCACCTGGGTCGCCCCAGTCTGTTCACCCCTTTTTCTCTTTTTAAGAACAAGGACCGTTTCTCTTTTATTAATTGTATATCTAGCACTTAGCACAGTGTCTCGTGAGCAGTATACACTTAGTGAATGTTTATTGGATTATATCACTTTCATTTCCAGATATATCCTTCCCCTTCTCAGAGAGCCACCTTCTTTTTTAATTACATTTTTTCACTTGTCAAGCATTTTTTTCTTTCCCCACATCCCTCCACCCCCAGAAAAAAAAAGGAAAATAGAACCCTTGTAACAAATAAATATAGTTAGACAAATTCCTGTATTGGCCGTGTCCAAAATGTGTATCTCGTTCAGCATCTGTAGTCCTTTATCTTTCTACCAGGAGCAGGGTGAAATTCCTCATCTTCGTTCCTCTGGAATCATGATCCTACAGAGTTTCTGAGTCTTTCAAAATTGTTCATTTTCTAAAGTTGTGATGTTATAAATTATTTTTTCTAATTCTCACTTCATCAGTCCATACAAATCTTTCTAGGTTTCTCTAAAACGATCTTTCTTCATTTCTTACAATATCATAGTTTTCCATGACACCCATATGTCATAATTTGTTCAGCCATTCCTCAGTGTATAGACTCTTCCTTCTTTGCCATTACAAAAAGCGCTGCCATCCATGTTTTTGTTTTGTACATCTAGGACTTTTCTCTTTCTTGGATTTCCTTGGGATACAGGCTTAGTAGTGGTATGGTTGTGTCAAAGGGTATGCACTATTAATAACTTTTTGGGCATAGTTCCAAATTGCTTTCCAGAAGGGCTGATCCAGTTCACTTTCCCATCAACAGATGTGCCTATTCTCCTGCAGCCCCTCCAGCATTTGTTACTTTGCTTTTTGTCAACTTTGCCATCAGATGATTGTGAGACGGAGCCTTAGAGTTGCTGTAACGTGCATTTTGCCAGTTGTTGATGATGAACATTTTCTCATATGGCTGTAAATAGCTTGCATTTTTTTCTTCTTGAAAAGCCTCTTCATATCTTTTGACTATGAATGCTTACTCTTACAAATTTGAATCAGTTTCTTGGAAATGAAACAGTTATCAGAGAAACTTTGCCACAAAGATTTCTTTTCCCCAGTTAGCTGTTTCCTTTATAATCCTAGCTGCATTGGATTTGTTTGTGTGAAAGCTTTCTAATTTTATGTAATCAAAATTGTTTGTTTTCTCTTCTGTGATCCTCTCTGTTCCTTGTTTGGTCATGAACTCTTTCCCTAACCATAGATCTGTGAAATTCAAAGAAATTCATTTGTTTATGCTGTGACATCTTATATCTAAATCACTATCCGTTTGGAGCTTGTCTTGGCATATGGTGTGAGATGTTTTAAACCTGATTTCTGTCAGACTGCTGTACACTTTTTCCAGAAGTTTTTCCTCAAATAAAGAATCTTTAATTCAGTAGCTGGGATCTTTGGGTATGTATCTTATCTGTTCTACTAATCCATCTCTTTATTTTTTAACCAGTATCAAATTGTTTTGATGATTACTTTTTTGTTTTAGTTCTCAGTTTGAGATCTGATATTGCTAGGACCCATTCCTGCCCATTTTTTTTTTTCATTATTTTCTTCAAGATTCTTGACCTTTTGTTCCTTCAGATGAATTTTGTATCTTTCCCCCCTATTTTGGGGGGATTATTATTTATTTATTTTTCCATTGGGTTGCTTTTACAAACTTCATGATCTCCAGAAACTCATTTTACAAGAGGTCAACCCTGAAACTCATACCTCCTCAGCACCTCCTACTCCTAGGAACCCTCCCTTCCTCTTGGAGGGGAAGGTAGGAGCTGCTAGAGAATGTTCCTCTTTGAGAACCTCCCAGATCTCCATTTGAGGAGGGCGTCAGACAGTCACCTCATCATTGCCCAGCTGGCTTTTCTCCTGTACTTCATGATTTCCAGAAACACATCATCTTGTAAGATATTGTCAACTCTGACACACCTCCTCAGACCATTACCCACCTCAGCTGCAGGATCTCATGCCCCCCACATCCTCAGCTCTTTTTTATGTGTTCTCTCCCCCACTAAATTGTAAGTGCCTTGAGGGCAGGGGCTGTCTTACACATTTCTTTATATCCCTGGTGATTAGCACAATGCCCGGCACATAGTAGGTGCTTATTAACTGCCTCTGACTCTAGGTCTATAAAGTAATTTTTTGATAGTTTCCATCTCTTCTAAAGAATAAAAACAGGTGGGCGGAGGCAAAGTCAACCAACATATCACTGGTCTGCCTGTGTCTGAAACATTCCCCACCCACAGGTCCCCCTGACCCTTCCTACAAAAGAAGGTGCATTTTCTTGTTTTTTTGCTGGTTCTGAGCTTGGTTAGTCTGATGACAGAATGCTTCGTCTGTTTATTTATTGTGGTGATTCGCTGGCATTGTTGTAGTCATTGTGTTCGTTATTTTCCTGGTTCTGTTTTCCTCTCTCTCTATCAGTTCATGTTCTTCTTTGACATCCTGTATGTACATTGATAGATCACAGTTTGCTTATTCATTCCCCAGTCAGTGGCATGCTTTTGTTTTTAATTTTAGCATGTCTCTTTAAGCTCCTGAGCCTCACCTTTAGACATAGGTCTTGTAGGCTTTAGGTACCAACTAAAGCTTTGATTCTAGCAATGAAATCATGTCTGTGTGTACTTGTGTATTGTTTTAATTTTTTTAGTGGGAGCGACTAAAATCTGACTAGGAACCATTACACTGTAGGCCTGGCTGTTGTGTAAAAGTGTAGCCGATCTGTTTTTGAAAATTTTGTCTGCGTTGGATGGATCAGGCGTCCTGGAATAGCTCCTGCGTCTTGCTTTTTTACCCTTCAGGTATTTGAAAGGCAGTTGCAGCTAGCTGTGGCTCTGAAGAAACCGCTGGTGATACACTGCCGAGAAGCAGATGAAGACTTGCTCACAATCATGAAGAAATTTGTGCCCACAGACTATAAAATCCATAGGTAATGACAGATTAGGAACCCTGGAACTGTACGATAGCTAACAGGGAGCAGGCCTGAAGTTGGGGAACTTCAGATCAAGGTTCTCCTGGGAGCAATTGGAATTTCCAGATGTTTTGGAGCTTGGGGCAAGGCTGGGGAGTCAAGCTGCAGAATGGTTCATTCTTGAACATCATCTCTGTGACCCAACAGGGACGTGTTAATTCTTTCCAGAAACACTTTAGCACATTCAAAGGGACCTGAGAAAATACTATTTTTTTGTCAACCATTTGCTCTGTTTTTGAGTTGGAAAGTTCATTTCCCTTTTCAAAAAATCCATTTTTGATAAACTTCAGGTCCAAGGTTCTCTCTGTAGGAATAAAACCAGTGAAAACAGGAAGAACACCACCATGTTCAGTCTGGGCAAATTACTATTAAGAGAAAGTCAGAAAGTGCCCTCTAGGTTTGAATATAGTTGTCTTTTCTTCCAGGCCAGTCCAGTTCAGTCCAGTCTGTGCAGAGTGAAAAGTGTCTGGGACTTTTTGAGTCACAGATGGTCTTGGCAGTGGTTTTTGTGTGGTTTCTCTCTGGAGAAAGTCATGTCAATCTCTGACTGATCTGGAGTATTTTTGATTCCTCCTCCCCCCCCTTTTTTTTTTTTGGAAAGACTTACTTTGCTAACAGATAGCAAGAAAGTAAGACCTAGTGAAACGCTGCAGCATTGAATAGGAAACTGTGACTAGAGACTCAAATTTAGATTAGTCATTGCTGTCTGATTGGATCAAAATGGGGGAAAGTGGGCTAATGTGCTGATGAGGCTAGACCCCAAATATTTCCTTTGTCCTCCAAACACCAACTGGTCTCTGGTATGGGTGATCTCTCTTAGAGAAACAGAGCCCATTGAAGGCATTAGCCAAGCTGAGGTACAAGCAGGAGCTGTGGGTGCCATGACCAGACTTAAAGTATAATTAGGGAAGAATTAAGAAAGGCAGACAGGAAGGGAAGAGATATTATGAATATAAGGAAGTGGTAAAGTGGACCATTGATACTTGTGGGTGTCCTCAGCCTCCCCTCCATCATCTGCCCTTTTCTACTGTCATTTCCTGGTGGTACATAGAGACTCCCAGAATGTTGTAACAGAATCTGTTCAGGTGAGAAGACTGACCAGCATTTTCTCTTTTTCTTTTTCCCAAAGGCACTGCTTCACTGGTAGCTATTCCGTCATTGAGCCCCTGCTGAAATACTTTCCCAACCTCTCTGTGGGGTTCACAGCCCTTGTGACCTATTCTTCTGCCTGGGAAGTCAGGGAGACAGTGAGACAGATGCCCTTGGAGAGGATCATTGTGGAAACTGATGCTCCCTACTTCGTCCCTCGTCAGGTAAAGCTGTCTAAGGAGACATGGGGTGGGGGATGATGGAATCTGATTTAGAGCCTTCGATTAAAAAGTTGTGTTTGGGGGAGGTGTGGTTGGATTGTGGTCATGCCCCACAAGGGCAGCAGAGATAGAGCCCAAGTGACCTCTCAGGACCCCACTCTGGGACCTTGCAGATCTCTCCTTTTTGTTGCTCTGCAGAACCAAAAGGCCTAGGGGGAGGAGAAGATGAAGGGCAACCACTCTCTTCCCTTCCACCCACCTCCTGCTGCAGGCAGTGCAAAGTCCTACCCTGTAAAGGGTAGTCCAAGGAAACATGGGACCCTGCCTCTCACCCAGAGCCCCACATGACCTAGGACTCCCTGCACCTGCAGGTAAAGGGGTCTCTAAAGGGCAATCCCAAAGAGATCCTTGCTGGGGAAGGGGTGTGGTTGGGGGTGGGAATGGGTGGGAATTTTGTGTTATTTGAATGATTCAGAAAACAAATGGTTGTTCTGAACCCTTGATGTTTTCCAGGTCCCCAAGAGCCTTTGCCAGTTTGCCCACCCAGGTCTGGCCCTCCATACAGTTCGAGAGATTGCTAAGGTCAGAGGTGAGCCACTCTCCCAGACCTTGGCCACCTTGCGACAGAACACCAGCCGCCTTTACAGCCTTTAAGGGAAGGCAGAGGATATTAGGGTTTTCATAAATCTATACCAAACTGTATTTTCTAAAATTTTGACTGCATTTTTTTCCAGTATAGAGAATGTAAACATAGGATTACCCTTTAAGCCAGATTTGCCTTAAGGTGAACTTTTCGTGGCTTACAACCTTCTTTCCTTCGCACCTTTCTGGGAGACCCAGCCACAGGACGTATACATGGCCCACTGCCTGATCCCAGCATAGAGTGTGCTTGGACTGTGAAAGGGGTATCCAGAGAACCTGGCATGGTATTGTCAAGGAGGGAGGGAAGTTTTCTTAGAAGTCTCTTCATAGACCCTTAGCTCCTGTGGATGAGAAACCCATTCAGAGGGTAAACAGGAAGCTAACTTGCTAGCTGAAATGTGCCTGAGGGGCAGGGGAATTTGGGGCACCTGAGGGTGCAGAGAAGGTTGCTGAACTGAATCTCCACAAACTGTAGTCTGTGGTTAAGCAGCATAAAGTTTTTCAATAAAATCATCTTAAGCAGGCGTATATGGGTAATGTCACTAATTTTCTCTTTAAAACACACCTCAATAGGAGCATCCTTCTGTAGGAAATTAACTGTATATAGCTATATGCTTAGTTATATTAACTAAGTAACAGAAAGGTACACAGATGGCCAATAGTGATCATTTTAAATGGTAGATCTCCAGAGGACATCCCACAGAGGCTTTGCATGGGAGGAGTGCAGTCCCTGACTCACAAGTAATACGAGGGCGGGTTTTGATAAATTTTAAAAGGTTGAATTCAGTTCTCCATAATGCCTGTCTATTGGCATCACTTTGGATTGCCCTGGCCTCCAATTCCCGCCTTTTTTCTTGGACTGTTGGACTAGTACTAGGGACCAAATGCAGCTTCCATTTCTGCCTGTGACAGCTGCGTTTTGTTCTTAAGTTGAGTGGTAAATAATTCTTCAGGTGTTTGTTTATTTTCAGTGTTTTCCCCATGTGAAACAAACTGCTGTCTTTTAAGCATGGAAGACATTCTGAAGCCCACTGTGTCTCCCTAAACCTTTTCTTTGTGTCAACATCTCTTCCGTCTCTGTGTTAAGACTGTGAGCCTGTTGGGCCAGTGGTGGTGTAATTCTGTGTTTCTGTACTGTGTCTGGCCCCATTGTTTGGTGTTCATTTACGATGTATTCATAATCGGCTCTCTGAAGTTAAAATGACTGGGAGTTATGTCTTGTCCTCTCAAAATTTAGAAGGATCTTTGATCTAAACCCTTTACTGCACTGATGGGCTGGCTTAAGTAGTCTTGTTTCTTAAAAGAAAGTTTATCTTAGTTGTAAATATCTAGCTGTCACTTTATTTCTGAGATCTCAGAAGATAGGTGTTCTTGTGAGCTAAAAATGTTTTTGGTTGTTTTTTTTAAAATTATCTTATCTGCTATTTCCACATCCCGTGTATGTGATGTTGCAGTCTGGTGCATTCAACACTGTTAGAAGACCCAGGTCCCATTGCCACATCTGCCAGCTCGCTGTACTATTCATTAGCTGCTCTGGGCCTCATTTGTTCCCCTGTGGGAAATTAGAGGCAATTGTGATCCTCCTGCATAGGATTTGGGAGCTAGCTAACTCTGTTTTAAAGTGCTTTTGTTGTCACCCAGGTGAACTGCCAATACTAAGTACTAATCTCCACCAGATGTGAGCTCACTGTTTTACCCCCTACTGAGCATTATAAGTGAATTGCTGCCTAGACCTGAAATGAAATGAAAAAGCAATGAAATGAATAGAAGTTGGTAGTCCCATGCATTTCCCCCCTTTGGGGAAAGGTGCTATGTAGACTTGAGGATTATTATTTTACAAATCCTGTTCACTGTCAATCAGTTGTTTGAGGTTGAAGGTAATTGGCATTATTTTCAACTCTGCTCTTGGAAAGGCACGTCTCTCAGCCGTGCCACCAGAAGATTCACTGAGTTTCCTCGTTCACTCTTTTGGAAAATAAAGTGATCCTTGAGCTATCTTCCTTGTTTTCCATGTTTGTTTTGACTGCTCTGTAAGTGAGTGATATAATAAATACAATGCAGAGATGATACCTGGCTTTAAACCTCAGGATGGAGTGGGTAACATAGAATTTCATAGGATTTAGAACTAGAACGAACCTTTAGAGCAGAAGGTCTTGGGTAGTCTGGTGAAACATGTGGTCCTCTTATCCATACTTAAAGTAACACACATTGGATTACAAAGGAAACCAATTATATTGGAATAGTGACAAAAACTTTTTTCATTTGTCTTAACAAAAAAAATTTTTTTTTCTAAAGTTCAAATTGTCCAAGTCTTTCACTTTACTGAGGAAGAAACTGAAGCCAAGAGGTTAAGTGAATTAGCAGGCACACACAGGAAGGAAAGGGGATGTGACTTTCTCTTTTTATATCACATTTATGTTACTGAAGTAAGATCCCAGGGCATCCTATTAGTGTATTAGCTAAGCTGGAGCAGGGAAAAGAAGCATTAGCCATAATTTGTCTTAGAGTAGTAAGGCATTAAAAATAATCCTCTTCCCTGGACATCTGTCCAAGTTGGACAGATTTCACGTCTATCTGAGATAGTGTAGGAGAAAAAAATGGACAAAACATA
Source organism: Pseudochirops corinnae (assembly GCA_028646515.1). Classification (NCBI taxonomy): domain Eukaryota; kingdom Metazoa; phylum Chordata; class Mammalia; order Diprotodontia; family Pseudocheiridae; genus Pseudochirops; species Pseudochirops corinnae. The sequence goes on from CM053590.1 coordinate 42,063,413, forward strand.
GCTCCCATTTTCACCCAGGTGGTGCCTCTTTTCTACTGGGTGTGATATTGATAGAGAACATTTTTGACAAAAATATTTGTAGCCCTGTTGATGCCTCCTGGAAAGTATGGGAAGGACATTTAAAAAAAAAATGATGTTTGGAATTATTGGCTTTTTATTTATGGCAGTGGCAAAGCTGGAAGGACCTTTATAGATGATTGAGTTTAACAACCTCATTTTATGATAAGAATACAATTTTAGAGAGGTATTAATTTGCCCAAGATTACATGGCTAGAAATGGGAATGAGAACAGGACTTGAGCCCATGTGCCTTGATTTCCCCAGTGCTTGTGGCCTAAAACAGCTTGTATTATAAATTACTTTGGTTTATTGCCTGAAATTTATTCCCCTGGACCATCATCGTTATTGGTTATGAGGAACAAAAGAAACAGGGAGAAAGCTCTTGGGCACTATGCATTCTTTCCCAGAGATGGCTTTATAACTGTCAAGAGAAGGGGGGCAGTGCTTTTGGGAATATCAAGGTCTCATCTCTTCAAAGGCTGCAGTCATCCACCCTGCCTTAGCCTTGAGAAAGCCCCGTTGAAGTGGTCAGTGCCAGCAAGGAAATTGAACTTTTCAGCTTGCTTGCTTGCTTGCTTGCTAGCAGAATTGGGGCATGAGCCCAGGATATTCTGAATTCTGAGTCCAGTGTGCTTTCCACCATAACAAGTTGCCTCCCCATCATTACTTAACTGTTTTGTTGCTGGCTTGGTGTGTGGCTTTGTTCCGATTTTGGTAGATCTGTGTCTGTGAATCCTCATTCATAAAACATCCTATAGTTTGAGGCTTTTATCATAAGTGATTAGACATTCATAGGATTTGGAGCTGGACAAGATTTTAGAAGGCATCAGGTCTAAGCTTCTTGTTTTACAGATAGCAGAGCTTGGGTCTACAGAAGGGAAAGGGCTTGCTTGGTGTTAGATGATGAGCAAGAAGCAGAGATGGAACTCAAATCCAGCTACTTTGCCTCCATTGTACTAGATTTTTCCCTGCTTCCCAACCACATCACACTCTCAGCACCACTTTTGGGCTACTCATTGACACAGGTCCCAACAAGCCAGACACTTAAGGCATCCTGGGCCCCAGGATAAGTATATGATTGGGTACTTGTCACCCAGATTGGTGCTAGGTGCAGAGATGTCCTTAAGCACAGGTAGAATGGTTGACTCTCTACCCTGTATCAAGGAAGGGGACTTCTTCACAATATCTTCTAGGGCCATCTTCAGATCTATTGAATTCTTTCAAAGGGATCAAAATCCTTCCACATTGATAAGATTTAAAATGCAAATGCCTCTGAGAGGGGACTTGGTGGTTCATCTTCCACAAAACTAGGATAAAATAGATTAAAAATGTTTTATTTTTATTTTTACTGAGAGCAGGAAGGCAGGTATTAATCAATTGCTAAACTGAAACAGAAGACAACAGGACAGAGAAAGTCTGAGGACACGGTGCCTTTCTCATCCGAGCTGGGTGATAATGTGCGAAAATGTCGGTAGAGGAAAGTTTCTTATCCTTGGGCCTAAGAATATGGATTTGGAGCCGCTGCCGTATATACCAGGCTGCTCAGCAACATGGTAGCTCCTGCTCCTTCATTCACCTTATGTGGTCAGTACCATATAAGGTAAGACCTTTATTGGCCAATGGTAGCTAGTAGAGCACTGGACCTAGAGTCAAGATGACTAGGGTTCAAATCCTGTTTAAGATACTAATTGTGTGATGCTGCACAAATCTTGGTGAACCTTAGTTTTCTTGTCTATAAAGTGAAGATAATGTACCTGTGGGGATCAAATTAGATAGTGTGTGTAAAGCAATTTGAAAACCTTAAAGCACCATATAAATGCTAGTTATTAAATGTTGTTGTTATATTAAATTTGTTATTGTTAATATATAATAATGATATATATAATAAATATTATTATATATAATATGTATTATTTTTTGAATCTTCTGGTAGCACAGCTGAGAGATGAGCCTTTCCAAAATATAATAATATAAATTATTATTACATTAAATATTATTATTAAAGGCCCATGGTTCATGCTGTTTCCAAAGTGGGATCTGTCTGCCTGCACGAGGCAGAATCTTTTCACGCCCCCTAGACCAGCAGTTCTCAACCTGTGGGTCGCGACCCTTTTGGGGGGTCGAATGACCCTTAAACGGGGGTCGCCTAAGGCCATCGGAAAACATGTATTTCCGATGGTCTTAGGAACCGAGACACCGCTCCTCTATCTGTCTCCAGGGGGGTCCACCCACATGCAGATACGCCCACATACGAGTATTCAAGGGTTGAGGCTTTAGGAAGGTTGAGAAACACTGCTCTAGACCAAAGTACTATTTGGAGATTCTGTGCTTCATATAATTCAAGTTATGAAGGTATGCAGTTAGTGCTACTTATCTTTGATCCCCCTCCATCCCTATTTATTATTTCATCACCGACAAGTGTTCTGTACAGGTACAATTAACTCTTTTGGTGGGCCACCCTCCTTTCAAGTGCCCCAGCCCGGGTCCTGTTTCCTCATCCCATATAAATCTTGATTCGATCTCCAATACTCAGATGCTGTGATGTCATCAATTTGGAAGTTCCCTCCAAAGGCACAGAGCACAACCCCATCACATCTGCCCTTCCTATGTGACTGGCTCTTACCTATGTCCTTCCAGAAGTTCAACATCCACCCAGTGTGCTGGAGTCCTTCACCTTTCAGAATGCAGACAATATGAGTGGAGCATTCACAAATTCCACTTGTTATCCTGTCCTTCCCATCTGAGCACTCCCTCTTCCCTCTACTGAGTAGTTCTGTGATGACCCCTTTGACTCCTGTTCTATGTTCCTCACTGGTTGTTTGTTGCAGCATGCCCCCTCCTACCACCAAACTATTACCCTCTGTGGTATCAACACGGAAGTGTAAGTGTAGACACCTTCAAGGTACCAGTGATGAGGTCCTTAAGTTTCAGGCAACATCCTGTGAATAGGGAAGGATGTGTTTTGGGCTCCTGGAAATCACAGTATCTGAACTATACCTGTGTAAGGTCTATATCCTATATAGGCTGATCCTATTTAGTGTTTAATGGCTAAGGAGTATTTCCCTCACAGTCTTGGAAAAATAGATCAAGTATTCTCTCTTTTTTAAAAAAACAGGCAGGTGGGGCTCAGACTCCTGATGGAAAGAGTGGAAACTCCTTCACAACCAATCTTTAATTTGTAATCTTGAGAGTTGACTGGGGCATTGCAGTCAACCAGCTGTCTCTAGTCACAGAGCTTTTATGTATCAGATAGAAGACTGATTCAGTCTAAGTCAGTGGTTCTCAACCTTCCTAATGCCGCGACCCTTTAATACAGTTCCTCATGTTGTGACCCCCAACCATAAAATTATTTTCATTGCTGCTTCATAATGGTAATTTTGCTACTGTTATGAATCGTAATGTAAATATCTGATATGCAGGATGTATTTTCATTGTTACACATTGAACATAACCCCCGAGTTGAGAACTGCTGGTCTGTCTTCTTGACTCCAGATCTGCCTGTACCTCCTATACCACATTGCCTCACCATCCCCATTTAACAAAATCAAGTGAGGCTAATAGAGGTAAGATAGCAGGCTGGGATTCAAACCCAGGTCTCTGCTGATTCTGGTACTCTGCAGATGTAGGGCAGAGAGCTGGGAGGGCACTGGAAGGAGGGAGAGAGAGGGGACATAGACTCTTACAATTCCTTTAAAATCCAGTCACACATGTGAACCAACTGACCCACTGAAGTCAGGGGTATAATTGATGACTTGAACAGCAAAGCTCACTGACCATCAAGTTTAATATCAGAAAAACCTCAGTATGGGTTGTGATTTCCTGCCAGAAGATATAGAGGAATAGGAAAGTATAGTGAACTAGAGGGAGATCAATTCTTTTCTCACTGACTTCCATATTATTTCAGAGGAATTTATAGTCATCCATTGTGGTCTAGTGGGCTGTGAAATCAGAGACTTGATTTGTCTCAGCTGTGGCTCATCCTCTAATGACTCATCTAGAAACAAACCCTTCTCTGCACTTTGGATCCTTCCAATATTTAAAGGAATCCCACCCAGAGGATTCTTTGTGAGGAGACTCCCCACCCTCATTCAGTCAGCCCTTAGTCTGTCAACTTTAAAGAATTTGGATTGTATCTGGTTTTTATTGAATGGGCACCCCTCCCTCACTATGTCTTCCTGATGCTATTGGTCAATGCTCAAGTTCTTTCCCGAGAATGTTACGGAATACTTGTCTGGGGCAAAATAAATTCCCCTTTTGAGGTCTCATGCTACAATGGTAATTTTATTTTTCTCCCCGGCATATAGTTAATACACAGATAGGGGAAGTTGTCAGGGAAGCAAATCTGAATGCAAGACATGAGATGATGCTTGTTTGTTAGAAAAATGTATGGGCTCATCTCTCTAATGTGTCAGTTTTCTTCTGTATTTCCTGAGAAAGAAAGGGAAAGTAGGTTAGATAAATGAAAATTCCCGTGTGTAATTCTGCTTGCCGATGCCATTTAAAAAGAAGAAGCAAACAAAAGGTACCAGTTTCCATCCTATGCAATAGCTAGCATTTATAGAGAATTGTAAGGTTGGGAAAGCACCTTCCACGTGATCTCATTTGATTCTCACAACGACCCTGGAGAAAGGTACTGTTATTCCCACTAACATATAAGGAAATGAAGGTTTGCCCAGGGTTACACCACTAGTAAGTGTTTGAGGTGGGATTTGAATCCAGTTCCTCATCCTGACTCCCAGCATTCTTATTTACTTTACCACCTGGCTGCCTAGGTTGTTATAAGTCAAATTTGAACTCAGATCTTTCTGACTCCAACTCCAGTCTTCTCTCCATTGTACTGTCTGTCTGCCTAAGCAAGCACCTCACTTTCATCTATTTGAAAAGTCTAGGGAATAGTAAAAATCACCCCTAATGTTCACATAGTCCAAAGAACTTTCACAACCATTATCAGATTGCTTAGCAAAGTAGTGAGCTCTTCATCACTGGCCCATTTGGGGTGGGGGAGGAGGCTGCATGGCTAGCATTGGATGGAATGTTATAGAAGGGATTCTTGCACTGAGTAAGAGGTTGGACTTGTTGACCTCCAGGGGCACCTTGGATCTATGATTTTACCATTCCTGAGTACTAATGACCAACAAAAAGTTCCAGAATTGGGCTGGAAGAGGAAAAGTCAACTATGAGTTATCCAAATAACTTTGGATTATCATAGCTTTATAAATGCTAACTATTATTATGTTAGTGTTAATATAAATAAATTAAAGCTATTTTTAGAATAAGAACTGGACATGCCATTTTATTGGTAAAGGAATTCCAGAATGGGGAGACTTCTTTACCAATCACCTCTATATAATCAGAAAGCTGCCTAGAGCCTAGGAGGTTGTCTCCTATTCCCCTTAGACTGCCAGTATGTGTGAGAATTGTGATATGCACCCTGGTCTTCCTGACTCTGAGGCTCTCCATCTAGTCTTATACTCTACCTCTCGAGCAGCTAGGCTCATCAGCCCTTATTATTATCATTATTAAATTCCCTAGAAATGGACTCAATCTGACTTATGGTTAAATTGGAGTCTTCAGTAGCAATAACTGAGATGCTAGACTTAAATTGTCTCAGCTTCTTCACCTGCAAAAGGGGAATGATAATCACATGCTCTCCTTTCCCATCTCCCTGGGCTGTTGTGAGAATGAAGTGATACAATGGAAAACAGGGTATAAAAGCATATCAGAAATTGTTACTGATACGGCTGGGTTGGAGATAAATTTGGAATGAGGCTACTCTTGGGAGGTAGTGCCCTCTGCTGGCAGTGGGGAGAGAGTCTACTCCCATCATTCCTTTCTCTATTCTCTCTTAGCACCTCAGATAGGTAGCCTCCCGGAGCTAGGGCAGGTACTTTTATCCTCAGGGAATAACAAAGCAGGCCCTGCCCAGACTCAGAAATTTTTCACCAATGTTCACATAGACATCTATGGGGGATTTTCTCCAAAAGTTCCCCATTAAATAATGGCATAGGCACCCTTTACTGGTAAGAAGCTTGAGGTGTTTGAGACCAGACCTGACCGAGGTGCTGAAATGATGAGGCCAGAGGACTTGGGAATGGGGAAATGCGGACCTCTGAAGAACAAGAGTTGTTCTACTTCACACCTGGCTCAAACTGTTCTTAAAATGGGAAACCCACCAGAGGAAGCTTAATAGCTAGTGTTTATATGGTATTTAAAGGTTCGAAAAAAGTGTTTTACACATGTAATCTCATTTGATCCTTAAGGTAGGCTTGACTTGAATGAGAGATGGTCTTCTCTACAAAGAGGGTTGTTGATCCCTTCCATCATCATGAACTTCCAAAAGAGGGCCCCTCATCGTTCAGAACCTTTCTTCCCCTCTTCTCCTTATATGTATTTGTTTTATCCCCTCTACTGGCTTATAAGCTTCATGACAGAGAGGGAAAATGTCTTCCCTAACCTTCTGTCATGCCCTGAGGCTAGCGCAGTGTTCTGTACTTAGTAGGAACTTCATAAATAAATATTTGAATGTTTAAATAAATGACTGGGGCTTCAGTTATCTTCCCAGATATCCTGATCTGAGGACTTGAATTAGAGAATCTCTAAGATTCTTTCCAGCTCTAAATCTTGTGATCAAAATGAGATCACGTATGTAAGATGTTTTGCAAACCTGAAAACTAAATAAATGCTAGCTGTTATTATCATTATTGTTGTTATGCTGGGTTTAAGAAATTACCTTGGTTCTCTTCCCAAAGAATTTCTTGCAGGACCTTTTCCAGGGCACGACCGTACTGCTGATACTGAGCCTCTGCCACTTTTATCCCAATGTCAAAAGGAGAGTTGAACTAAAGAAAGGAGGTACCCCCCCCCCAAAAAAAAACCCCTGGTATTAGAGACAAATGGGACTTTGCTAGTTGACTGTTTCCTTCAGGAGGATTTCAGTATAGAAATACTCTTGATTCTTTCCAAGATCACACTCATTGGAGAAGAGAATATAGATAGACCAGGGACACAGGAGCCACGGACTAATACTGGTATTTGATGCTGAAAAGTGTTAGTCTAGTACTTGGTCAAAGTTTTCTTTGGGTTCAAACATCTAAACTATTCTCCCTTCCTCTCTTTTGTCCCGAGGAGCCTACCCTAAGACTTATTCCCCAGGCTTGCTTTCAGCTTCAGGAAGTTAGCTAATAATGGTTTAGGTTGTCCATTCTCCCCCTTCTTCAGCCCCCTACCTCCTACTCAGGGCCATTCAAACTGTCTCATCAGACTCTGAAAGATAAAGAAATCTTCAAAACCCAAAGGAATAAATCTTATGGGGAAATTTCAGTCACTTTGACTAGAGGTAGGACATATTTTTAAGCAGGAAATCCTACTTAATGCTTTTAAAATCTCACTAAGTAGTACTGTGGCCAGTCTTGGGGGTATGTCTGTGGTCTTTACCACCTTTTCTTAACATTTTCTCTTTTCTCTTTATTTTTTTTTTTTTACTCCTTCCTCCCTTTTTCTCTTTCTCTTCTTTTATCCTGACCCAAATTGCTTCTGATGATTAACAGGATTACTTAGCCCTTTTGGTATTCTTCAAGGCTAATGAGGATCCTGAGATCCAGAACACTGAATAGGGAGTCTAGCTTTATTACCGATGACATTAATTAAGTCATTGACTCTGACTCAGTTTTTCCATTTCTAAAATGGGAAAAAATATTGTCCAATCTTTCCTCCTTGCCAGCCATGTCAGGAGATGAATTAGAGCTTAAAGCACCCAGTGTAGCCTTTTCTTTAAAAAAGGAGGGGAAAAAATATATTTGTAGCTTTATCATAGAGTTAAAGACTTGTTAGTCTTAGAGCTCTTCTAATCAAGACCTCCTAAATCAAATGGGGTATAGGGCAGGAGTGGAGATGCCTTATATTGAATGCCCAAAGACCTGGGGTGTTGGACACCAGATCTACACCAAGTGCTCCATGCTCCATTGATTTGCTATCTCTTGGATATTCCTCATTATCTGTTATCTTGGGATGTAATTACTGAACTGGTGTGCTATATGGAAACTGGTTTGACTTTGGGGTTCCAGATCTTCTGTCTAAACTCCTTGTTGTCTTCAACCCTCACCTTCTTACTAGACAACTTTGTATACATGTTGGAGATGCCTCAAACACACTCGTCTCTAAGTTGATCAACTTTCTTAATTCCCATGACCGAAAGCTTTATTCTTAGTCATGCACAGGAACGATCAAACCTTAGATCTCACCACCATCCTACATTGGGCTACCCTCATTTTCAAATTCTGAAGTTCTCTCTTATCATAGTCCGAGTGACTTCTGCACCCTCCAGCCTCTCCAGTTCATCACCAAATCCACCACCTCTGCTCTGGACCTATTTTCCTCCCTATATATGGTTTGACTTTATACTTAACCAACTATTTTTGCTTTGTTTTGCAACTGCTATTCACACCTGATCAATCTTTGATCATCTCCACCACCTGCCTTCTCTGCTCATCCTCCTGAGAGGCTAGAAGCTGGTGCAGTAAAAACTCGCATCACTGTGCTGGCTGGTTCCACTATAAATTAATTTTGTTTCACCCCAAAGGAACCCTCATCACTGTATGGCAAAATGTGAATTCTCCCTTGATTGCTTCTCTATCCCATTCCTCTAAACCCCATGAATTATTCACACCTCTCAAGGCCCTGGTGGCACTCACCACTCTCCCTGATTTACTCACTTCCTATTTGAATGAGAAAATCAAGACTTTCTAAGCTTCCTCAGCTCCCCTACTCCACTCATCAAAACTCCTTTGCATCCATCCTTTTGTGCTTTGCTCCTTCTTCTGAGGAAGAGTTGATCATTTTGTTTGCCAAAACCAACCCCTCCACTTATGCTCTCAATCCTATCCCCTCTAGTCTCCTTCAGTGGCTTGCTGCATTATTCATTCTTTCCACCCTTCTTAAAACTCTACCTGCCCATTGACTCTTTTCCTCCTACCTCCAAACATGTCCATGGCATTCTGAAAAATCTTCACTTGATCCTGCCATCCATCCATATTCTCAAGCAATCATCTCATTATCAACTCCCAAACTACTGGAATTTCTAATGGAGACAAATAGATCACTGGCTAGCTCTGCTTCCTCACCACCCACTAATTTCTCCCTCCCTCACAATCTAACTTGCCACCTTGTAGCTCTCCTGAAATTTATCTTCACGATCTATTTTACCACAAAAATCTAGCAGCCTATTTTCAGTCCTTCTCCTTCTTGACCTCTCTGTAGCTTTTTATCCCATTGACCATCCATGCCTCCTGGCTCCTCCCTCAGTTTTTGTGACATTCCTCTCTCTTGCTTTTCCTTCTACTTGTCTGGCTGTTGCTTCTCAGGTTCCTTTGCTCAGTCATCATGGCAGCCCTTCACATGCTTCTTCAGTCTTCTTTTCTCGCTCTGCTCTCTCTCCCTTGGTGAGCTCATCTCCCACAACTTTAAGTATCATCTTTATAGAGATGATTCCTAAATCCGTATGTTTAGCAATCCCTAATATCTATCCTATAAAGTTAACTGCTTTCTGAATTCGTCTGCCTGTATGTCCCCTAGAATCTCAAACTCAGTGTATATGAAGTTGAACTTACTATCTTCTCCCCTAAACCTGTCCCTCCTTCCAAACTTCTCTATTTCTATGAAAAGCACTACTATGTGTAGTCCCTCAGGTTTATAACCTTGGAATTTTAAAAAAGTGTTTTAATTGTTTAAATGTTTCTTCAGACTTGTTCTTTGCTCTTCCTTCCCCCCCTCACTTTCTGTAACCTGTCAAGGGCCAAGTCTTAGATCTTTCTCCATCTGTTAACATCTGTAATGTCTCTGCTCACACAAGCCACCATCTAATTCAGGCCCTCATTGCCTCCCTCCTGGACAATTGTAATAGCCTCATAATTGGCATCCCAGTTTCCAGTTTCTTGCCTGACTAATCTATTCTTTATACATGACTGTGAAAAGAATCTTCCTTAGTTAAAGGGTCTGGTCATGTCAGTCCCTCCTGAAAATCTTCAGGGGCTCCTCATTGTTTTCAGGATAAAATACCAACTCCTAGTTCTCATCTACTTTGTCAGACTCATTTCAAACTGCTTTTCTTTTCAAATTCTATGTTCTAGCCAGTTGGACAGCTGTTTCCTGAACCTTTACCCATACATGAATCTCTTGGACATGGACTATGCTCCCTCTTTGTTTTTATCTCTTAGACACTTTGCTTTTTTAATGCCTGAGTTCAGATACCACCTCCTCCTTGGAGCCTTTCCTGATCTCTCCAGTTGTTAATTTTCTGTCTCCCAAGTCTCCTTATATGTATAAATAGATGTCCCACCTCCAAAACCTGTCTTCCTGCAGCATGTAAACTCTTTGAAAGCAGGAGCTAATTCCTTTTTTTTTTTTGGTCTTGGTATTATCAGTGAATAACAGTGCCTTGCACATAACAGGCAATATTTCCTGACTTGAACTAGACTGTTTTTAGAGCTAGCTGGAAGGGGCCTCGAGATCCTCTGACCCAGCCACTCGCCTTCAGGCAACAGGAAAACTGAAGTGACCTGCTCAAGGTTGAACACAGGTCTGAATTGTCATGAACTGCCTTCTGTCTTTGAGTAGGAGTAAAGAATTAGACAAGGCCCTGATGTCCCTTCTAGCACCCTTATTATCCAGGTCAAGTAGTTTCATTTGTTCTACCTTCAGTTGCTTTGCAAAGCAAACAGATTGAGGAGATTGGGATTCTAGTCTTATTCTGTCACTGACTCTGTGACCCTGGGCATGTCACTTCCTATCTCTGGGGAGCAATTTATGAATTAGATGACCTTTGAGGCTTTCCGACTCTGCCATCTTGTGTTTATAGTTTATGTTTCCACACAGTGGTTAATGGATGATGAATAGACCATCTTCAGATGGAAAGAAAAATGCAAGAGTCCATCTGGCAAATGACTTGGCATTTAGCTGGAGTCTGTGGAAAGGGGCAAGATAAGGAGTCTTGTGTTATTCTGGAGAAAGAGAAGGAACACTAGGCTAGGAAGCTGGAGATGTGGGTTCTAGATCTGGTTCTTCTGCCAGATCAAGGGGTGACTCACTATAGCTTGTAGTCTGGTGATAACTGAAAAAAATAACTGTACTAGAAAATCTGACTGCTGATACCATCTATAAATTAACCCTTTCTTACCTTGTGTATTGCACATGTTTGTGCATGTGGATTAAGATTCATTTTAAAATGTCAAGAGCTAGAAGGGACCTTTGAGATCATCTAATCCATTTTGCATATGGGGAAACCAAGTGGAAGAGCCAGGGCTAGGGACCAGGTCTCTTGATTCACAGTTTGACGACATGATGCCATCCCTTTAACCTAGTCTCATTCCAATGCCTGGGTCCTCTAAGTAAATTGTAAAGTTTTTGAGAGCAGAGATTGGGTCATGTAATTCTATACATTCCTTACAATGTCTAGTTATTGAATGATGTATGAGACACCTTTCTTCCTGACCAATGTCTGCCTTCCCCTATGCCCTCTTACCCCAGTCAGACAATGTGGAAACACCAACCTGGAATTCCAGACCCTCCTTTGCTGTTTCTGGCTGGCTGAAAGAATCTTCCACATCACGAGGTTGAAGTTTGACAGGTGGCTTTTTGGATTCCTTCCTCTGTTGGGAAGACACAGAATGTTTCCCTCAGGGAATGAACCCCTCTAAATTCTCTCCATCATGTTTCTTTGTGGGTGGAATGGGGCCTGGGTTTGCCCAGGGTTTGGGAGAAATTTGAGAAGAAAGGGCCCAGAGAGGTTACATGCACAGTCACATAGTTACAACAGCAGGGTTGAGGCTAGAATCCAGAACTGAGACAACAGCCCTTTGTGGATGAATGGAAGAGGACAGATACAGACCTGGGTCTTTGGGTGTTCAGGGCTTAGGAAGCTGGAGCCTGCCAAGGCCACATCAATCCAGAGCACACTGAGGAGGAGGAGGCTGCAGATGGCCACCTTGGGAAGCATCTTCTTCAATGGGACAGGAAGCAGCCAAGGCCTGAATAGAGAAAGACAGGGAAACATCTCCTTCCCACCCTGACTAAGAGACTAGCTCCATTCTCCTAGATGACTCTGCTCTGTGGGCAGTGGACCCAGCCCCAGGCACTGGGACTCTCAGCCCTTCTCCTCTCCTTCCCCCCTCCATCCAGTTTCTTTTAGCTCTACTGTGTAACCTGTGTCCTGAGACAGATTTACAATGGAGGATAGATTTAAAGCTAAAAGAGACCTCTCAGGTCAAGTCTGGTGTATCCCTCTCTCCTCATTTTTTCCTCCCCCTACCCTTCATTTTGCAAATGAAGAAACTGATGCCCAGGAAAGTAAATTGTCTAAATCAATGTACCAAAGTATCTCTAGCAAGGCTGTTAACCTAAGAGGTAGAATTTGAATCCAGGCCTCCTCAGTCCAGAGCCAGTGCTCCTTCCATTGAACTATGATATGACTGATACTGAAGTTAGAGGAGAAATTCATTTTTTGTTTTTTTCCTGCCTCACACAGCAATTTCTCGATCTTATGACTTCACCTTCCAATCTTTAATAAATGGCAACAAAAATTATAGCTTAGCATTTATATTCCCTACTATGGGCCAGGTATTGTGCTAAGGGCTTTACAATGATCCCACCTGATCCTCACAACAAACCTGGGTGGTAGGGTATTATAATTATCCCCATGTTACAGATGAGAAAACTGAGGCAAACAGGGTTAAGTGACTTGCCCAGGGTCACACAGCTAGTAAGTGTCTGAGGTCACATTTAAACTCGGGTCTTCCAGACTCCAGGCCCGGCTCTCTGTGCACTATGGCGCCCCTAGCTGCCTCTTTTTCCTCTGTATGTGTTGTGAGCCTTCTATGTTCCCAGATTCCTGTTGGGGAGTATTAGGATTTTATTATTGTCAATGGTAACAACACTATATATACTAAGTATTATTGCCAGTAGTAATAATGCTATATATACTAAATATGCTAATAAAACCATTTTTATTTCTAGAGCATTTTAAAGTTTACAAAGCACTTAGTGTGCGTAAGCTAACTGGAAATAGGAATGGTTTCGTTTTTTTTGGACTTGTGTCCTCAGCACCTGGACCATATTAAATGCTTGTTGGTTAATTTAAAGAAGGAGAAGTGGGGCTGTTCAGAGAGCTTATGGAGACAAGGCTGACCCCCCCCCCCCAAGATGATCAGCATTGATATGAATGGCCTCATAACCAGAGAAAGATCTTTTGAGCTGGAAAGGATTCAGAGATTTATAGAATGTCAGAGGAGGAGTGAGCAGAGTGATCACTTCAAGTCAGAGCCTGGTTTAATTAAAGCAGGGCAGTCCCTATGCCAAATCCCTCCCTTCCAGTCAGTCTTCTGACTAGGGGCAGGGCAGGGAGGAGAGTGAGGCTCTGGGACTCTAGTGGCCCAGAACAGGAAGCAGGAGGGTATTGGGCGTGGGGGGCTGCTGAAGGGATATCGCTCTGCCTTGCCAAATATAAGCTTGGGCAGAGGGGCAGTGCAGTTCCCGGGCGGCTGAGTGCTGAGTGGCAGGTGGGTCTGGGGTACCCTGGACCACTTTCCAACCAGGAAGAAGAGTCACTTGGCATATTCTTCTGAGAGAGAGGGGTTGCTCTGGGACCTCTAGGCAGAGAGATTGGGTTGGTCTAGGGAAGGGGATGGGTAATAGCCACACAGCTTAGAAGTGCTCTCTGATATAATAATCTATATCCCCCTCTTCCTCCAACCAAAAAACCATCTGGATTTGCCCTGGGTGCCAAGATTCCTAGTGATGGCTTTGTATCTTGTCTACCCACCAACCTCTATTTTATAGGTCAGGAAAGTCCCAGGGCAGGGAAGCAGCTTGCCCAAGGTCCGTGCAATGAGTTAAACCTGCAAAGAAATCAGCACATGGGTAAACTGATCAAGAGATCTCTTTAGAGTAGTATTCTTACCTGCAGGGTCTCACAGAGGACTTGACCACCTTCAGTTCTGAGCTCTTATATAGTGAGTAGAGTTTGTTCTAAGCCAAAACCCCACCTCACACCCCCCACCCCCACCCCCAGGCAGGCTGGTTTGCATAGAGATGTTTCACACACCCTGGAAACTTAACATGTTCACATCACCTTGATGGAAATCAAAACAAGGGAGGTCAGAAGGTTTGGAGGAATTACAGGGTTGGTTTGGAGTGGGAAGCCTGTTCCAGCTGTCGCCAGAAAGCAGGAGGGGGACGGACATACCACCCACCCCTGGGAACCAGGACATCTGGGCCTACTCTGAGCTGGACCCTTAACTTGTTATATAGACTTCAGGTCAGTCCCTACACTTCTCTGGGTCTTAGTTTCACCATCCATCAATCAAGTGATCAAAAGCTTTGATTATAAAGCACCTACTATTTTCCAGGTACAGTGCTAAGAAAGTAAAAAACACAGTCTACTCTCAAGGAGCTCACATTCTAATGCAGGAGACACAATGCTAGTGTATAGACACAATATAGATAGGGTCAGCGGAAAGAAATCTCGAAGGGAAGGCACGACCCAGGAAGGAAGGATCTTGTGCAGAAGGTGGGATTTGAGCCAGCTTGAAGGAAGCTGAAGGAAGTGAGGAGTCGTAGTTAAGGAGGAGAAGCATTCCAAGCATGGAGAAGAGCCAGGGAAAAGACGAAGAAGTGACATCGGAAAATGGAGATGGTACGAGAGGCAAGGAGGCCAGCGGGGCTGGATGGAAGCTGTTAGAAGAGTCTTGGCGGCTGGCGACAGGATGAGTGGAGGGCGCTGAAGTATGAGAAGATTGGAAAGGCAGGAAGAGGCCAGGTTGGAAGTGCTTTAAAGGCCCAAAAGAGGCTTTTATATTTGATCCTGGAGGCAATAGGGAGTCACTGGAATTTACTGAGTAGGTGACGGAATCAGGCATGCATGTCAGGAATATCGCTGCGGCAGCTGAGTGGAGGGGTGATGGAGCCCGTGGATGCACCGAGGTCTGGAAAGTGAGGGTGATTACACCGGCGTCAAAGGGAAGAACTGATCCATTTGGACAACTTTTTTATGCTCTCAAGCTTTTAAATTACATTCTTAGGTTAGTATAATTTCCATTTCTCTCTTTAGAGTTGAAAAGCTACTAATAATGACAGCACCAATAATAGTAACTAACATTTATCCAGTGCATTATAAATATTGCCTCCTTTTATTCTCATAGCACCCTGGGGAGGTGGGTGCTATTACCATTCTTGCTCAGGATCCCCATTTGGGTCACATAATCCTTGGATGTCTGAGGCTCAACTTGAACTCAGATCTTTGTCTGTGCCTGCCAGATGATTCTAGTATTTGGAAAGTGTTCTGGAAAGAACTCGAAGCCTCATCTGCTTATAAAGCAGGACCATGGTGCTGTTTCGCTGAATGCATCAGGATTGTCACCATCTTCATTCTGCCCTTCCTGGCTTCGGAGTTAGAATAGCTAGATTCCAATTCATTTTCTGCTGTTTACTACCTACCTGTTTGACTTTGGGTAGGCCACTTAGCCTCCATGGTGTGTCAGAAAGATTAATTTGGTAGCAGGGTGCATTAGAGTGGAGAGAAGCTGGAAGAGGAGGGTGCTCTAAAATGTCCCAGGGCCCATGCTAGAATTGGAAGTGACTTTAGAGGTCATTTAATCAATTGCCATTAGTGGAGCCCTCATTTCATGGAGGGGGAAACTGAGGCTTAGGAAGAGGAATTAACTGGGCCAAGGTCACCTTGTGGCATAAATGGAAGTGATGGGATTAGAATACAGGTCTTCTAACTCTGTCCAGTGTAACCAGGTGAAAGCTGTCAGGAAGTAAAGGGTGAAATCTGCAGAGGGTTTCCATAGGCTGGAGGTGGGGTGGTCTGAATTGGCGTTGAAATGTACTCTCTCTGTACTATTTCTCCTACCCACCTGCCTTGGTGCTTGGAATGTCTGTCCCTGATCATTGAACACCACAAGCCACCAGTCTCTGCACTCTCCGTCCCATCACTCCAAGGTTCAGAGTGACAAGCCAGAGCTAATTAACTAGCTTCCCAACCTCCATAGCAGGAAAACTCCCACCTCTTGCTCTGCTTCTCCCCGTGATTCAGAACCACAGTATTTTCTAGTTGGAAGGTACAAGATGGCATCCTTGGGTGCCATCTTGTCCAACCTGCTGTGACCGAACAAGAATCCCTATTACAATGTGCCAGCAAGTGGCCATCCAACCTTAGTTTGAAGACCCCCAGTGAGGGGGAGCTCACTACTTCTCAGGGGAGCCCACTGCACATTGCCCCCTTGGTTAGGAAGTGTTAGCTGGCATCAGGTCTCAATTTTCTCTTTTCAGGTTTCACTTATTGCTTTTGGTCTGCCCTCTGGGGCTAAAATCGACTATCTCTTGAGGTGAGCTCCCATTCCCAGGGTTAACCTTTTCCCACACTCTCTGTCCTATTCACCTCAGCCCATTCTTAAGAGGCAGCTAAGTGGTGAGGTGGGTGGATACCAGGAAGAACACTTGAGTTCAAATTCTTCAGTCAGACACTTACTGGCTGCATGACCCTGGGCAAGTCACTTAATCTCTCTTAGTCTCAGTTTGTTGATCCTCAGTTTGTTGAGGATAATAATAGCGCCTACCTACAGGGTTGTTGTAACGATAAAATAACACGAGACTATTTATCAGTGCTTGGTAAGTCTCTTAAAGTGCTGTATAAATGCTGCCTAATGTTAGGAGTATTATCCAGTGGCCTTTTCACAATGCTCATGGACCCTTTAGCTTTTGACATTGCTGAGTATCTCCTCCCCCTCCTCCTGGATACCAGCTCTTCTCTTGGCTTCCACGACACCATTGTCTCCTGGTTCTCTTCCTGCCTGTCTACTCCTCAGTCTCATTTGCTGTTTCCTTATTCATCTCTTGTCTTCTGAGAGTGTACCCCAGGGCTCCCTCCTGCTCCTCCTTCTCTTCTTTCTCTCCACCCTCTCTCTTGGTGATCTCATCAGCTCTTGTGGGTTCAGTGATCTCTTCTATGAAGATGTTATACTGGCCTCTGTATATCTAGTCCTAATATCTTTCCTGGACTCTTCATATTGCATCTATAGCTGACTGATGGACATTTCCATGGGGATGTCCCCTAAACATCTAAAACTCAGCGTGTCTAAAACAGAACTATTACCTTTCCCCCCTAAACCCACCCCTTCTCCTAACTTTCTTATTTTTTTCAAGGTTATCCCATTCTGTTCTTTCTATGCCAATACCCCTCTCCAGATTAAACAAGGTTATAACCACAGAGTGGTTCTTCCCTTTCCTTCTTCCCCATATGCAGCCAGTCACCAAGTCTTGTAAAGTTTACCTTGTGGTAATCCAAAAAACCTCTCCAGTTTTTTGGGCCTATTCTCTCCTGGGACAGACTGTCTTTGCTCCAGATATGGCACCTCCCCAACACCCCTGTCCTGTTCTTTCCTGGAATCTTCCTTGCTTACAGAGGGAATGGCCTCAGTGGCTCCATGTCTGTGACATGAGAGATGGAAAACCAATAAAAATCGGAGAATCACGGGCCAGAATGAGTGAGACCTCACTGAACCCTATGAAGCCTTTGGTCTTCCCACGTGGACACTTTAGTCTCAGCTCTTTCTTTCTATCTTTGGAAGTAGTGGAAGAAAGGCTTATTGGAGATACCAGGACCAACCAGAACCTGCCTTTTAGGGGACTTCAATGTAAGACATGCTCATACAAGCACAAGTATTTCACTATTTCAGATTAGTGATCTTGCCCATGTGCCCAATCTCTCTTTGCCCACCT
The DNA here is from genome assembly GCA_028646515.1 of Pseudochirops corinnae. NCBI lineage: Eukaryota > Metazoa > Chordata > Mammalia > Diprotodontia > Pseudocheiridae > Pseudochirops > Pseudochirops corinnae. Next base: position 42,081,241 of record CM053590.1, read on the forward strand.
CATCATAAAGCCTTATTCCTCTTAACCACTCTGGTTCATTCAGAATCAAGTGATTGGTCTACATAGAACTGACCTTCAGAGACCTGCTATGGCAGTGATCTCATTGCCCTAGGCTAGATTAAGAAGGTGCTACTCTTGGTGGGAATATCCTTTACCTGAACCTTTATTCCCTTTCCCTTTCACCCTCTTGCTCTTGGGTATCTTACTTTAAGCCTTGAGACATCCCTTGTATGAAGTCAAAATGTCCTAAATATAAGCCTGTTGCTTTCAGTATTCATTGGCCCATGGCCTCCTTGTGAAAAAAAAAATGAAAAACAAAAACCCAAATCAAACCAAAAAAGTCCCTATGTCCCTAAATGAATGAATTCCCAAAGACTGGGATCCACCTTTATTAATAGCATCATTTGATTATATGGCCCCTTGTCTCCACTCACACAAACACCACCTTCACTCAGGCTCTCTTCACCTCTCACCAGGACGACTCTGATAGCCTCCTATCACAGTGAATGTCCCCTGGCTTTCAGTCTTTCCTCTCTCCAATTTGTCCTCTGCACAACTGCCAGTCCATTCATCCTTCAATCAACAAACATCACCTAGTGCCAAGTACTGTGTCGTGCCTAGAATGTGCTCCCTCATCATCCAGGTCTTTCAGAATCCTATTCCTACATGCACAAACCTCAAAACATCCTCCAGAATTCAGTAATCCTGAGCATTATCACAAATAAAACTGTTGCCCCTAATTACCCAGACTTAATACTAATCCATAAACCTTTAAGAGTGACATTTCTAATATATGTTGACATACTGAATACGTAAAATCTCCAAACAAACCAGAATTAAAAACTTAAGAAACGTAGACATCAAGAAGAAGAAATCAAAACCAGGAACAGGATGGGAATATGTGTTATCCCTGTTGACCCATCTGCTGTGGGATGGGGGTGGGAGGTCGTCCCAAAGACATCGAACCTCCTCGAGATGACCTTTCATCCAATGCTTTTATTCAATGACAGAAGGCATTCATGTTATACAACTGCATAGTAGAATGTTAAATGTAAAAAAGAATAAACCAGAATAGTGACCTGTCCCAAGACTATTTCTATTGGAGCTTCACATTAAAATAAGAAGAAAGAGATTAATAATAAAAAAAACCCTCCCATTTACACAGGACTCTACAAGTTTTACTTCTATAATCTCATTTGATCTTTTTTTTAGCAGCCCCGAGAGCTAGGTGCTATGATGGTCCGTATTTTTCATGGCCTAGGCACATAAAGCTAATAGGACTTCAGTTTCCTTGACTGGAGAATAGGGACAATAATGTGCCACCTCTCTTCTGTGGTTGTTGCTTATTAGGATCCAGTGAGATGATGCATGTGAAAATACCAGGGCATGTAAAGCGATATTCATCCTGATTTATCATTGCTGTTAATATCTTACCTCAGATTAGTTTATCAGATTCCCCTGTTCTCCAACTGAGCTCAGGGGAAATGGGACACAAGGTGGGTACTTGGAAGAATGTGAAAGACCTGAACCATGGATTACCACTGGGGATGCTAAAGGGGTCTGTAAGAGCTGGCAAAGATAAGGACTCAGAAACCAGGTCTCAGGATGAGGTATGGAGAGTTTTCTGAAAGAGAGAAAGATTGGGGAAAGAGGGTTGGAGGAAGTGGTAAGGTGACCTTTGCCCACATATCAATCTGCTTAGGGCCAACCCTAGGCCAGAGGCAAGTGCCCTGCAGGAAACAGGCATTCTAAGGCCTCTGGTCTAACTGTGGTAACTGTCCCCCAGCTGGGGAACACATCCATAGTCTCTAGCCACAGCACAAATCTCCCCAGTGCCAACCACCAGTGTTGATTTTAGATAAACACCAACCACTTTATCTTCATGGAAAGGAAATGCTTATGCAAGAATCTGCCCTAGTCACAGGTCCTGTCAAATTTGTGATGTGGTGATTAGGCAACCAGAGAGAGGAAATACCAGTAAAAGGCTCACTTTCCCAGGCCACAAGAAGGAAGATACTGAGAAGCTGCCTGGCTCTTACTATGATTTTCTTTCAAGGAGACACTTTATAAAAAATACCCAACTCCCCCCCTTGACGTAATTTCTGAGGCTGAGCTAGATTTGAGTTGAGAAATACAGCCAAATCTTATTGATTCAGACCATTTGAGAGGAAGACCAGGGAGGCTGAATGGAAAAGTCTAAACTATTGCATACTCTTTCAAGAAATGAACTTCATTACTTAAGCATTTTTGTTTCCATTCTGAACTTGACAAATGTCAAACAAAATACACTTTTCTATCAATAAAGTAGAACAAAGAAAGAGAATTGTATATGAATCTGTGAATCTTTCTTAAATTGAACTTGTTTTTACGTTAAAGTCTATATAATAACTTCAACATAAAAACTTTCAAAGCCCGCTTGCTTGTGTTTTCTTGGTTTTCTTTCTGTCATTAAAAATAATGCTTTAACAACTCTTTTACTTTTGCTAATCTAACACAAACCTCTCTCTCCCTCCCACTACACATCCCCTGCCCTTGAACAAAAGGAAAACAAAGCCCTTGTACCAAGTGTGCCCAGCCGATCAAAACAAATTTCCACATTGCCTGGTTCAGAAATATGAACCTCATTCTGTAGTGAGTCCATCAAGCACTTTCTCTGCCAGCAGGTGATTAACATGCTTATTCCTCAGTCCTATGGGCTTGTGATTGGTCATTGAATTAATGACAGTTCTTAAGTCTTTTGAGGCTGTTTTTTTCTTACAGTGTTGTTATGGTGCACATTTTTGGAGTTTTGTTCAACTCAGGTGGCATTAGTTCAGATGAGTCTTCCAGATTTCACTGAAACCAAACCTTTTGTCATTTTAAAAATATAATTCCATTCCATTTATATGCCACAACTTGTTTAGCTGTTCCCCAGTTGGTGGGCACCCCCTTATTTTCTGGTCTTTGCTCTAACAAAAAGAACCTCATTTCTTTTAAGTATGGATAATAACCTGAAGGTGGTCAATACCTCCCTTGCAAGTCAATCAGGGGCATAGCTCTCATATTCCATTTTTTTTTTGGTGTGTCTCTCTTAGAGCCTTGCACAGGACCTTATACAGAATTAATGTTGAATAAATCTTTGGTGACTTATAAGACACCTATAAATCCTTGTAGACCTAACTTCTTAATTCTTGCCTAATGGAAGGACTTAGGAACTTTATTAAATAAGTGAGAATGATTTCTAGTCCCAGGGTTAGCTAGGCACCAGCCCCTGAAACAATGCATCTGGGTGCAAATTTTTTGGGGGGAGGTGAAGAGTTGAGGGGGTTGATCTGCACATATGTGTATAATGGTAATGGAATTTAAAGATCCCCCTGTTTTGGCTTGGTTTTCAAGTTGAGTGTTAAAAACCCAGAGCTTGTGAATCCCACTTATGGGATAGACTTGTTGATGTGAAGAGAGAGGGCTGAACTGGGAGGAGCTGGTGCTGTGGATTTTAGAGAGAAGCCCAAGCAGAGAAGGCCAGAAGGACTTTTGTGGAGCAGTGTCATGGAGGCAGAGAGAGAGGAAAATTTCCAGGGGCCAGAGTTGTTGAGAGAAAGACTGCTGAGGGTCAGTTAGAACTGCCCAGGACTTTTGGGAACTGCCACCCAGAGCTGCCGAGAACTGAGGAGGCATGGCTGTGATGCCTCTGTCTGTCTGTCTGTTTTGATGTTATTTCGCCAGATTATCTGCTGGTGAAGGACAGTGCTGCTGTTGTAGAGGTCCTGAAACCTTGCTGTTGGTTCAGAAGCCGTGAGAGAGGATTTTCTTGTTTACAGAAATCCTGGAAGAGGGTCTTGCTGATGTTTTCAGGGGTTCTGGGACTGTTCTGCAGGCAGAGAGTGACTTGATGAGGACACTGGCAATGTATATTGTGGCTTTGTTGAGCCTTGTCTCCCCAGGAACACGGATTGCTGAGTACTTGCCTCCTGTCAAGATGAAGACAGGACCTCTCCTTGGGCACTGAATGCTGTGATGATATCTTAACCTTGTTGTAGCTTAAGGGTAGATGGCCTTTTGTGTTCTCCTGCCCCTTTTGAGAAAGTGCTTGGCGTTAATGGATGGTATTGCAATTTAGTTATGATCCAGGGGTGGGAAACCTTTGACTCTTTTGTGCTCTGAGATTGATCAAATCAATGTACTTTGTTTATGATTGGAAACTAATCTCCATTTGAGAAGAAACTAAATGAATGTACTGCCCAGGAGTGGGCTACTTTGACTTAATATACTGTCCAGGGGTAGAGTAGTACCTGGATTCAATTGAGAACTTACTTGCTAAATGAATGAGTTACACTGTATTTTGATTTTCTCTGTTTTGTGAATGTTTTGCCTTAATCTGTCACTGAATAAATGGAGTTTGCTATGCTGGTCTTCCGAACCTTAGAAGTTGCCTTTGCTTGGCATTATAATGCAATTCTCTAATGTGGCAATTCCTTCCTACTAGAAAGGGCACTGTCTGAGAGTATGTATTTATCCTACCTCAGACGTTGCTTCAGTGTCTTTATCTTGTACAGGTTTTTTTTATTTCTGTAGAGACTGTGTGGTTGTATAGGACTGTCTCTCTGAAGGTCTGATTATCTTCTAGCACCGCTAATGTCTCTCCGTTTAATCCCAGGAGACAGCTCAGATGTGTATAATCCATCACCCTACAGGGTTATTTTGGTGCTATTCACTGCTATTGCAACTTGGGAGCTGTGAGCCTGACTCAATAATAGAAGAAAGGCACTTTAGTAGAGAAATGAAGACTGAGGACAAGAAGACTTTACAACTTGACAGGAAATGATCCAGAGAGGAGGGATATGCCCACAATAAATGGTTCATGTATAAATGAGTCAATGAGATCCACAGTCATAAAAAGAAATCACTTCAATAATCCATATAGGAAAAACAAAGTATATTGTTCCAACTATGACATGCAGGAGGATAGGCAACCTACCGAGTTGTTCAGTTTTTTCCTTCATAGACATTCCCTGTGGCCAGTAAGCTGGCTCAGCATAGAATATGAAGAAGAGATCATGTTGAATCACATTTAGAAAACTATGATTTGATTTAAAAAATCCCTGACTGATCCCTGCTGCCAAAGCTCATCTTTTAAAACCAGTATCCTCTCAATAAGGCTGTGATTTAGGGAATACTAGGCTCTCTCAATGAATCAAAATTGTCTGAGGTCAAGAAACTGATGACGTTAGGGGCACAAGCAGTGTTTTCATCATTGCTGCCCTTCAGAGGCAAGGGATTCAGGAGAGAAAAGATGGTCATTCTGCCAATCAATGCCAAGCATTGATTAAAACCTATGACGTTCCAGACATAGTGCCAGGCATGGAGGACAGGGATGTGAAGAACGGAAGAGACGTGGTTCCCGTTCATGGGGGCGCACATGCTAATGGAAGAGACAACATGCAAATAACCATGTAGACGTGAGATGTGTAGGGTAATCCCAGAGGGAAGGCACTAGAAGCCAAGAAAGGCTTCCCATAGGTGAAATTTGAGCTGAATCTTGAAGAAGGCCAGGGAAGCTAGGATTTGGAGGGGAGGAAGAGTGAGGGACAGGGAGCAAATGCACGGAGTCAGGAGATGAGTGCTGTTTTCAAAGAAAAGCAAGTTTACCTCCTGAAATTCTATCCATCCCATGTTCTCATCCATCTATTTTATGGGAAATAGTAAGTTCCTCCTACTTTTTTTTTTCTCATTTCTTCACCCCCTTTGCTTAAAACCCAACAAAACAGAACAAACTCATGCCTAGACCCACTGTTTGTACTATTTTTCTCCTTCTGTGATCCTTGAAGATAGCAGGATTTTTAAAGGACACGTTGCTTCTCCTTAATTAGCATGTAAACATTATTTAGCTTCTTCCAGTAGTTCAGCTGCATTTACTTCAAATGAGATATTTTTTAAGTGCTTAGTATGATGCCTGACAATGTCGTAAGTATTTGGTAAAGGCTTATTTCCTCCCCCTTCTCTCCCTTCCTCTAGGTTTCTCTTGCCTCCAGCATTTGCATTTCAAAATTTCTGCTCAATTTTTGCCTTTTCACCACCACTTTTTACAGAAAGTCTTCTGTAAAAGTCCATTTCCTCTCCATAGGCTTATATTAAGTTTTTTTTTTTTTTAAAGTAAATTACTCTTGGTTGCAAGCCTTTATCTTGTGCCCTTTGGAATGTTGTATTCCTTCTTTCAAGTAGTTCCTAGTAAGTCTTGTGTGATCCTGACTGGTTTCTTGGTACTTGGAATATTTTTTTCCCTTGGCTACTTGCAGTATTTTCCCCCTGACTTGTGTACTATTGTATCTTGTGCTTAGCATAAGCCCATTTAATGTTATAAGCATGTGGGGTGGCCACCCATGCACCTCATACCTCTCTCATGAGTATGTGACCACCTACTCACTTTCTAGGATGGTTCATTATCTCCCACCTGCCCTTACACTAGCTGGTCTAAGTTTATGGAGAAGGTTGTAACCACAAGGCTACAATAAAGCTCTCTTGAGGTCTTGGAGATAATCCCGTTGTGGAGTAATATACTTCTCCTACTCACTGTTTTAACTGTTGGGTTTCCATTATTGTGCTTCCATTTACACAAAACAAGCCACTCAGGATGATGACACATTTAGATTTTTGTTTGTGAGGCAATCAGGGTTAAGTGACTTGCCCAGGGTCAAGTTAGTGTCAAGTATCTGGGGCTGGATTTGAACTCAGGTCCTCTTGTATCCAGGGCTGGTGCTCTATGCACTGCACCACCTAGCTGTCCCAACACATTTAGTTCTTAAACATAACCATTTGGTTAGCAATAAGGCAAAAGAAGTAGGAATAACATCATAGGTGTTCATATATTAAAATAAATGCAGAAATAATAAATACATCGCAATTGACATGATTTATGTCAAGATCTCCCACCATTGCACTAAATATCTGTTGAGGACTGTGGACACACTCAAAGCCTGCTAAGTAGTCAAGTGAAGAAAATCCATGTGTTCAAGGTAACCCATAAATCTGAAACTATAAACAGCTTTTTCTTTCTTCCTAGGAACGGTCCCAAATGATCTCTTAGTAAATGTAGGTTCTATGTTGAACAGATGCTTCCCGTGATAAGCTGAGTTGATTTGTATCATATTTGACAAACACATAATTAGTCTATCCATGGAGTGAATTCTTTATTTTTCTGTTTCTAAGCTATTTCTTTGCTCAGCTGGATTTGCTCCTCTCGGCAACATGTAGCAATGTCATGCTTCTGTTATGGCCCTGACAGAGGCTCCAGGGGGATGTTGGAAATCATGCTGGTCTTAGGTCTCCTGCACAGCACACCCTAGTTGTCCCCTCAGTCCCCATCCAGGTACTGAATTGGTCTTGTCTCCTCTCTCCTACTGTCGATTCCAATGCTCCTGGGAGTGCCAGGCTGTGTCTCCTTGCACAATGACCTATGGGACATGGTTTTCTGTCTAACCAAGACCAAGTCTGAGGTCTAGTTTCTCGCACTGGATTATTAGAATTGGTGTTGATTTGTGATGTCATTATTTAGGGTACTGGCTGGCTTTGGGACCATTTATTAGAGTTCTCATTGGCTCCTTTCCCTTCCAACTGGTTTTGTGGTGTGGGTTCCAAAGTTTGTGTTAGTTTCCTTGGCACCATTGGCACCATTTCCTTGCCTCTAGGGTTTTATATATTTATTTTTGCAATTACCTAAGCTGGCTTTCCTGATTTGACACTGTGAGTAGACTCCACCATCTGCCAGCTGTCTTTTTGTGCAGTTATGGGCTGAATGGAGGAACTTATTTCTGTTTCTTTCTGGTTTCCTTTATCGTTGACCTTTCTAGGTCTTTTTAAAGATGTTTTTTAGGTTTTGGAGAACTGGGTTTCTGTAAACTTCTAATGTCACAATCTTAACCAGAAGCATAGCTAATAGTTTTTGGATTTGTCTTAATGATAATTTCATCCCTCAACAAGTAGAGGAACCAACAAAGGGTAATACTCTTCTGTATCTGATTCTCATCATCAAGGCATTGTTGATGTTTGCTGGAATGGAAATGAGGGGGGACCTTTGTAGGGAAGTAACTTCTCTGCTTGAGAGTTTGTGATTAAAAAGAGTCAGGAAGAGTCTGACATACACCCTTTATTTTTGGAAAGAAGATTTCAAAGGGTTGAGAGAAAGGATAGGCGGGATCCTATGCCTTAAAGTCCTACAGGGGAGGTCAGCTCAGGAAGATTATGAAGTATTCATGAATATGATGCTCAAGACAGGAAGAAAAAACATTAGGAAGAGAAAGAGTTGTCTAAATAAATCAATGTAGATATACTGAACTTAATCAACCAATTAATCAAGCAAGCAATCTTTTCTTTCAAGCGCCACAGACATTGTGTTAGCTGCTCCAGCAGCTAGATAGATACAGAGGCAAAAATGAAATAGTCCCTTCTTTCAAGGAGTTATTTTATTGGCAATGAGGGAAGGGAAAGGAAATAATCCTTTATTAAGTGCCTCCAATTTGCCAGATACTATCTTAAGCATTTTACAAATATTACCGCATTTGCTACTCATAACAACCTTGGGAGGTGGGTGCTATGATGATCCCATTTAACAGATGAGGAGATTGAGAGACAGAAGTTAAGTGACTTGCCAGTCATCCAGCTAGTAAGTGTCCAAGGCTGCATTTGAACTTGTCTTCCTGATTCCAGGCCTGTGCTCTGTGCGCTATGGGACTCTAGTTGCCTTAGATTTTTTTTTTTTGAGATTGGATCTCCCTATCTTGTCTAGGCTGGAGGTGTAGCACCTGCTGCCTAGCCCAATCAATCCCTCTGCTGATGGCCAAGGAAGTTTTGACCTGCTCTGTTTCCAGCCTGGGCCAGTTGTCAGTGACTCTCCTTAGGCAGCCTTTGGCCCTTCTGCTGGGAGGGGTTCACCATACTGATATCAGACTTAGCAGGGGTGTCTTTAGCTCGCTGTGGCCCAGAGCTCCTGAGCTCAGTCTACCATCCCCAGACTCTGCAGGAGCAGGAATCATAGGTATGTGCCTGCAGGCTGAGAAACTTTAGCTTTTTAAAAACTATCTCCAGGAGGTAGAAACGCAGGCAGGTAAAAGGGGATACAGAAGTCTGGTACAGCATTATATTTGGAGGTGATAGGACTCTGACATTTGTCACCTGTGCAGCCTCGGGCAGATGGCTTGATTTGTGTGCCTCAGTTTCCTCATATGTAAGGTAGAGGAACTGGCCTAGAATGATCCCTGAGCTCAAGCTCTAGCTCCTACTGGCATCCTTAGAGCTGTGTTACTCAGAATTCTTTTCTTCCATCCTTCCCCTTCCTGCACTCTGGCTTCCTAAGATCAACTCTAAAGACTCATGGTGGAAAATGCTCTCCACATCCAGAAAAAGAACCATGAGGTGTGAATGCAGATCGAAGCATACTATTTGCTCTCTCTTTTTGTTTTTTCTTTCTCATGGTTTCTCCCATTCATTCTGAGTCTTCTTTACAACATGACTAATATGAAAATCTGTTTAGTAAGAATGTATATGTAGAGTGTTTATTAGATTGCACACTATCTTGGGGAAGGGAGATGGAAAAAAATTTAAGTCAAAATCTCATGGAAGTGAATGTTGAAAACTAAAATTAAATAAAAAAATCAAAATTAATAACCACAAATAGAGAATTAGTATTGACTTTATTCAATTATTTTGAAAACAACCCTACCCTCCAAAATAATCCCCAAATTCTAGGGGTACACAAAAGTAGCCAATAAAAAAAATATTTTAAAATGAACAACTCTGAAGACCATTTGTAATAATTTTTCTTAAACTCTAAGCATTCTGAATCAGTCAAGTTAACTTAGAGAGACCATATCAAATCATTTTAAGGCAGATGATCAATACTGTGGTTGCATCTATTTGCAAGAACATGTGATCTTACTGAATTCAGAATCATCTCATTTCCTTTCCCAGTTTGGGAAAAACCTGTTCATCAGCTGACCCATGATGTAGCAGTTCCAGAGGTCATGGCTGTGGAGAGCTGTCCTCTGGCTCCACAGCTGGTCGATTCCTTGGTATGTCTGCCCTGCTGGCACCTCCTCGGTCACTGCTCATTCTGCTGGCCCTCTGTGATTGAAGACACTGAACCTTGGCCTTTGTTGACATCACTGATACACATCCACTGTCCATCAACTGATTCCTTCCACAGAGTAACCTGAAAGCAAAAGGTTTCATTATCATAAAGTAAATAGTTAAGAAAAAAATTTTTAAAGCTTATTTGACTCAGCAGAACAAAATATAGCTCTGAAGATTCTCTTCAGACAAGGTGAGTCTCATGTGAATGTCAAAATTCTTTAAGATGCCCTGAAGGCCCTAAGTACAGAAATGGTTCTGTTCACTGCTCTGCTGAGGCCTGAGGGTGTCAAACAGGAAGCCCTGTGTTCCACAAATGTATCATGGAAGATGTCTTTGGAGAGGGGGATGGGCTTTGGATGGACAATGAGCTGCACATAAGCCAAAAGGAGAGGACTCTCAACCTTCCTAATGTCACAACCCTTTAATACGCATATGTGGGCGTATCTGCATGTGGGTGGACCCGCCTAGAGACGGATAGAGGAGCAGTGTCTCCGTTCCTAAGACTATAGGAAATATGTGTTTTCCGATGGTCTTAGGTGACCCCTGTAACCCCTGTGAAAGGGTCGTTCAACTCCAAAGGGGTCGTGACCCACAGGTTGAGAACTGCTGCTCTAAAGGTTCGTCCTATTTACAGATGACACTGCATCACTTGGCACAATACAAAGCTGCTTCAATGAAATACAGAGTAATCTGAAAGATACAGGTTTAACTATCCACAATGGAAAAAACAAAAGCATATTGCTTAGATGATGACATTGTAAGTATATAAAATATATATTATACATATATGTAAAAATGTAATAGCTGACTATATAATAGTTTATAAAGTGCTTTGATAAAGCCCACTAGATGACATGGTAGCTAGAAAGCTGGGCCTAGAGTCAAGATGCCCTGAGTTCAAATCCAGTCTCAGACACCCACTAGCTGTGTGATCCTGGGCAAGTCATTAAAGCTCTGTCTGCCTCAGTTTCCCTATCTATAAAACAGAGATCAAAACAGCAGCTACCCTACGAGGCTGTTGTGAAGATCAAATGAAAAAGTATTTGTAAAAGTGCTTAGCGCAGTGCCTGGCACACAGGAGGTGTAATATGAATGCATAATCCTTCCCTTCCCCACTTTAAGCACATCATCTCATTTGGTTCTTACAATAAACTTGTGAGGCAGCTAGGGCCAACCCCTTAACCAGACTGTCTCATCCACTCTTTACTTCTCCGGGCATCCAGCACATTAAGGACATCTGCTTCATGGAAATGAAGAACAGACTGTGCAAAGCAGCCCAGTGTGGTGGGAAGGGAGGGACTCTCCATCTCCCGCAGTTGGGAAGCCCACCCCAGTCACCCCTGGCTGTAAGAGCATAGGCCAGTCATGGAATTCCTCAGGGCCTCGAGCAACTTTCTAAGTTTCAGAGAAGGGCCCATCTGCATTGACAGGAGTTTCCCCATATTGATGAAATAACAAGCTTGGCTCAACCCCTCTGCTTTCACCCCAAATCCCCACTCTTTATCTTAGGTGAGGGTTTTACATGTATAATGAGCTATACAAGGATGGGCCAGATTTGGAAAATGACATAATGCTCAGTTACAAACAGCTCACTGCTGCAAAAGCCCATTTCTTTACAACAAATACCCTTTTGGTAACACTATCTGATTACAAATTGTCGAGAATCAAAGCCTCGTGTAACTTCCAGGGGAGAAAGGCCCTGAGTCCATCTAGTCCAACCCACTGTTGTACAGCATGCCTGACCAGTGGTCTTTAATGCAAGAGGAAGGCCACTCCTCTTTTCCAATAATTGTGATTGTCAGCAAAGTTTTTCCTTCTATCAAATCCACGACAAATAATATCAGTGACAACGGAGAGACGCACAGTGAGTATGAATCTGTGGATGTGTACACAGACCATACTGAAGAACCAATGCCACTCCATCATCACTGGGATCAACAAGGACCACCCACGGGATGTCTCTGGCTCTGAGTGGTTCTCTGTGGAGAATTCTTCTGGAAAACAAGGGTAAGTGCTGCATGGCACAATTGGGTTTGGGATCCATTTGATGGAAGAAGTAAAGAAAATGAGGAAACTATAGATCTTTCAAAATAAAGGTACTTATTTTAATCTCAAAGAAATGCAATCTAAAGTTTCTGTTCCTTTTTCCACATAGTGGAAGGGAAATACCCTGGAGCAGTGGTATCAAAGAGAAATGGGGGCCACTACGCCACACACAAGATGTCTGTGGGATGCAGACTGAGTTAGAAAACCATCTGGTAAGAATATGTCTTGCTGTCTATTTTTGTCAAATATTTCCCAATTGCATTTCAGTCTGGTTCTGACAGGAGTGAACCAGTGTCTGACACCTGCCCTCATGCAGTAAGTTCAGCTTGCCATGAAAACTTCACTGGGGGCAGGAAGGTTCAGTTTCTACTTTTCTTGTGAAATTTTTTCTGACCAATTCCAACCGTAATGATCTTTCCTTGTTATGAGTTCATAGCATTTATTTTCTGTATCAATTTCCTGGAGGGAGTTTGTTCAGATCTTCACAGACTGGGATGTTTTGCGTCTATGAGATGGACCAGCAGACAAGTAAAGGGGGCCAAAAAAAGGTGACCATTAAAATAATTTATTTTGCATATCATAGAGTGATCTCTCTGAGGCAGAGAATGTAAGGCTCAGAAGAGACCTGCACTACCATCAAGTCGAGGGGTTCTTAACCTTTTGTGTGTCATGGAACTCTAATTTGTATATATATTGTATACTGAAATAGCTATCTAAATACTGAAAAAACAAAAACAAAAACAAACCAGCTTCATGGAGCCCTTGATGCTGCCCGACAAGGTCCTGCTAAGTGTTGCTTAACTCCTGTTATCTAGTTTTTCACATTTGTATGTCTTATTTTGCTCCCAAAGGGCTCTGCCCCTCAGTTCCTACTGCTCCTGTCCTATCACAGGCCCTGTCATCATCCTGCTCCCCAGGTTCACACGTGTCCAGCCCCCCTCTCCCCCACTCCTCACTCACCCTTTTCTCATCAGTTGCCAAGGTTTGTGGATCTTGCCTCTAATCCACATCTTACATCCACGTGCTTTCTCCAACCACCTGTTACCTCAGACCCTTAGCACACTTCTTCTGGATTACTGCTACCACCTCCTACTTTGTTCTCCTGCCACAAGCTTCTGCCCTCCCCAATCCATTCTCCAGAGTAGTCAACCTGAAATTCCTAAAGCACTGGTCTGACCACGTCACCCCTGATGAAGACGCTCCAGTGGTTCCCTTTTGTCTCTAGGGCATGAGATGAACTCTTCTGTTGGGCATTAAAAACCTTTCACAGTCTGGCTCCAGCCGCCTGCTCTAGAGTGGGGACACGCTCCCTCCCCTGCCTTGCCCCATGGCACAGCCAGGCTGGGCACTTGCTCTTCTCCATGCTTTCTGTTCAAGTCTCTTCTTCCACCCTCCCTGGCACCTTCTGGGATCCCTATCTGCTTTCAAGGCACAGTTAAAGTGCCACCACCTCCTGGAAGCCTTTCTGCTTCCTCTATTTGTTAATACTTGTCCTTCTAAAGTGACTTTGTAGATTTTGTATTTATTCACCTGGGTAAATGCTGCTTCTCCTGCCCCCACACCCCCAGCAGGGACAGTTTCTGTAGCTCAAAACTGCACACAGTAGTACCTGAGACATACTTGATAAATTTAATTGAGCACATGCACAAACCCATGGAGAGGGAAGGAAGCAGAACCAAGAAAACAATGTTTCACAATAATGTCTTCCTGAAACCTAGAATGTGTGTTCTCCCAATCCCCCTACTTAGTAATCCTGCACTTATTTCTGTCTTTGTGTCCCCAGTGACAGTCTGGTACACAGAAGTTGCTTAATAAATACTCCATGAAGTGACCTGAAAAAGCTCTCCACAGACCAAGGACTCTCCATCTCTAGCCCTAGCCTTGGACTGTCTGTAGACCAACCCAACCTACAGCAGGTGGTGTGAAAGAGACTGGAGCCAGGGAGGCTCTGAGGAGGCAACAGCAGCTGTCCAGGCACATGGTGCTGAAAGCCTGTCCTAGGGAGGGGAAGGTAGAGATGCCCTGATTGACTGATACTGAACCAGTGAAAGCCATGAGAAACAAGAGGGAACGGTCTGGTAATAGCCAGGGCCTGACCACAGGTAGCACCAGTGACCAAAACAAAGAAGTACAGCTAATGAGTCTGAGATCCTCATGGTGACAATGGCATGAGCTCAGGAGAGAAGCCAGGGGTGCTCAGGAGTAGATCATGTGCTAGGTATGAGAACCGATGTGCCCGCCAGGGAGAGGCCAGGGAAACAAACACAAACCAATGAGCCATTCCCCACTCTTCATGGAGCTAACAATCTATTGGGGAGCTGGAAAGTGATGAGCTGGGGAGAAGGGGACAAGGCCGCGGGGCAGAGCCAGGAGAAAAGTGTAGGCAGCAAAGAAGGCCAAGGACAGAGTGTGGAGAGACAATCATCTCTAAGGGCTGGGAAGACCGGGAGCCAGTGTATAAAAAGAGAAGAAGCAAGTGTGAGAGGCAGGAGGAGAGCCAGGGAAGGGTAGTGTTTATAAAGCCCAGGGTAGGGACTATCCAGAGGAGGAGGTGGTCAGCACTGTCAATGCTACAGAGGTCCAGGACAGCAATGACTTAAAGGTGGCAGATTTTTAGAATAACTTTTCCCCAAAAAAACTTACAAGATCACTTTGTTTTTAAGATGGATGTTCCCATACTTTTGTGACAGCTGGTTTCTGTAACAGACATTACCCTGCTTCTGAGGTTTGGCCCAGCTGAGACCTATTTCTCCCACAAAGCCTGCCCCAATTCTTCTGGCTTGCAGAGATATCACACTACTCTACTTAGAGAGGCAGCACACACACACTAGCACCAAACCACAGTCTGTCTTGTGTTAATCTAATTGCTTCACATTTGTATGGCTCCAATCTCTGATGAGATCATGAACCTGATGGGCAGGAAGCATGTCATATATTGTATACATAATAATACTGTCTGCCCTCCACCCCTAACTCAGGTACAAAGGATGTACTAAATTAAGACTTTAATAAATTTAAAAATTTGCCTTCTAGTGTTTGGGAACATTAAAAAAAATCCTCCCCCTACCTGCTCCCTGGTGGTCTTTTTTTCTTTCAAAACTGAGCTGAAAAATCACTGTCTCGTTTAAGATAAAAACTGGTCACGTATGTCCCACTTTCCCACATCCCCTCTCTTCTGCTCCCAAGCTAGACAAAATAAGAAAGCCACATCTTGAATGGAAGAAAACCAATACTACCCTCTAGCGGTCAAAATACAGATCAGTCATTCTTGGAGGAGGAAGACAATAATTTCCATTTAGGTTTTTGTCCCAAGTCTTTTTTGAATACAAATCAGGGTGACAAAAAGGAAACAGCTGATGCTGGAGGGGCTGTAGGAAGGCAGACAACTATAAAACATTCTTAGTGGAGCTGTGCTTTGGTCTAATCAGTCTGGAAAATAATTCAGGATAATGCAAGAAAGTTTCTAAACTGTGCAGAGCTTTTGATCTAGAGATCCCACTGCTGTGCATATTCTCCAAGGAGGCCACAGACAAGAAAGGCCTCATATTCACCAAAATATTCACAGCAGCAGTTTTTTGGTTGTAGCAAAAGACAAAGAAACCTAGAAGCAAAGCGTGTGCCCACTGATTACATGGCTGAACTGGTAAGTAGTATGATGGAATATTATTGTGCCATAAGAAGAGGCAAAGATGCAGAATTCAGAGAAACAAGGGAAGACTTATATGCAGAGACAGAATGAGGTAAGCGGAAAAGGGAAAACAATATTCACTGTGACAATACTCAAAAGAAGTCAAAGTCTGCATAGGTGTGTGACCAGTCTTGGACCTGGAAAAGAGATGAAGAAATCTACCTTCTATGGAGCTAGGTGTGGGTGTTGGCAGGAGATGACACAGGGTGCAGAATGTTGCGTGCGTGTACGTGTGTAAGATTGTGAAACAACTGGGATATAAAAACAAAAGGCATCATTAACTTTTTTTTTTAAAGAATCTTTGATGTCTCCCTACCCCTCACTTGTGAAGCTTCTCAATCCAAGAGCTGAAGGGGTTTCAAATGAAAGAGAATACTTACTTTGTTGTCTCCTCCTGAAACAGCCAGGATGTTGGCTGTGATGGACCAGCTCACATGCCACACAACATCATTGAACTTGTGCAGTAATCTGGGAGACCATGTGTTTCCAGAAGCATCATCGCAGGTCCAGATGAACACTCGACCATCCTGGAAAAAAGTACAGTCAGCAATGGTTCCTTGGGGCTCAGCGGACAGGGGAGAACTTTAGGAGGGGTGTGCTGGGCATCGTAGTGCCCCCTTGTAGCATGACTGGCAATGCTTTCACTGGGGCTATTGCCTCACTTTCCTTAGGAACTTAAAATTTAAGGGGATAGGAAACAAAACAAAACACAACCTTTCATGTCCACACCCAAAATCAGTTTCACATAATGGAAACGGGGAAGTTTTCACACCACCAAGTTAGACTTTTTTGCTCTTAGGCTCTAGGCCCAACCTCCCTCCATTTTCCCAAAGAAAGCTCTCCCTTCAGATGGGGTTACAAGAGGTCTCTTTTTTTGCTTACCCTATTTTTCCTTTGTTCTACCTGACTCCTCTTTTCCTTGGTCCATTCTGCTAACTCTAAGTTTGTACAGACCAAAGACTTGGATAAGTCTACCCTTCTACATCTGTTAAATCCCTTCTACTCTTTTGATAATTCTTCATGAGAATAACTGTCTAGATCAACCAACGAGCACTTCCTAGGCATCTACTATGTGCACTGGGCAGATACCAAGGATACAAAGACAAATATGAGACCTGTATTTCATTTCAAACTGAGGACAAGAAGAGAAATGACACAAAAAACCCCCAACACACTTAATCTACATTCTACAGGAAAACGGTCACGTGTACCGTCTATGGCTGACCATATCTTTATCTTTAGCAGGTAGATTAGCAACCAATAAGGATACCACCATTTTCACTGTTCATCATGCTGCTGCTGCTGGTTCTGTTCATTCGTTTTTTTTTCCCCAGGCAGGCTGAAGCCTACTCTCTGGTCTCCCTATTCTCTTTGCCCTCCAAAGCTGGACAACAATTCTCGTCTCTGGTTCACTGTGATTCTCAGAAGTGTGTCTCACAAAGGATGGGACTCACCAAGTATGAGGCCACACCTTTGTCCAATTATTCCATCTGTCACCTCAAGGGTGAATCACATGGTCACCCTTCTTCTTCATACACTGGGGGCTCACCTGGGAGCAGCTGGCAATGGTGCTTGTTGGCAGGCCGATGGAGGGGGCCCAGGCAACATCTCGGACCCAGTCACTGTGAGCCTCCAGCTTCTGATCCTCCTTCCACTGACCATCCTCCTCCTCCCTAAAGAGCAGACAAGAAGTGAGGGAAGCAGTTCATAACCTGCTGCCTTCTCGAAAGGTTGTTTGTTTTTTTCTAAGTGAACAATAATGCTTCTCTGTGCTGGGCTGTTTGGATAATGGGAATTTTCCTCAGACCCATATACCACAAACTGATCTGTGAGCATCCACGTAGGGGATGGTGAGCTCTTTATTCTTTTGGGCACCAAGATGGCACAGTAGATAAGAACACTGAATCTGGACATCAGGAAGACAGGAGTTCAAATCTTGAATCTGATACCTCATGACTGTGTGACTCTGGGTGAGTCATTTGACTGTCTGCCTCAGTTTTGTCATCTATAAAATGGGGGTCAGCAAGGACATCTCCCTTATAGGGTGGTTGTGAGATCAAACGAGCTAACACGTATAAAGCACTCTGCAATCCTTAAAGAAGTGTACAGACTGTATTCATTATTTAGAATGTTTTCCTCTCAGTCTGTTGAAACCTGTCTGATATAACTAACTGCATCCTGTAAAAAGGCTGCCCTCAAGGACAGCTCACTTGGCCCTTGTGTCCTGAGCATGGGACTCAAGCTGAACAATAGTGGAACGACTACCACTGAATGTCTAAGACTATGAACCTGCTGACACAGGGAGGGCTTTGAGGGAAAACATTCTGGAGACACGATGAAGAGGCAAAGGAGCCAGCCTGGTTTAAAGTGAGCTGGCTGCCCCAGCAGGAACATGGGGCAGAAGCAAGGACCCCAAGTCCCCCAGAGGGCCCACTTACTTCCACAGCTTGACCAGGTTGTCACAGCCACCCGAGGCAAACTTCTTGATGTAGTTTGGCTTCTGTCCGGATGGCTGGTCTACCAGGCTCCCAGGTACGACAGCAGGAGCCCAGCTCACAGCATTGCAGCCAATCTGAAAACAGAGGGAAGCAAGGTGCTACTTGGCTTTCTGCCCCAAATTAACAGGGGAGGTTCACTTGCAAGGAAAGAGTAGCTATTCTATGAGGTAATGCAACACAGTGAGCACTTATTTAGTACCTATTATTGTGCAAGGTGCTGTGGCAGGGGCTACAGACGTAAAGACAAAAGTAAAAACAGTTCCCACCGCCAGGTAGCTTCCGTACCACACACAAACAGATTGATACAGACACAACTGGTTGAGGAAGGACAGAGCACAAACAACTAGGGGGATCAGGACAGGCTTCCTGGAGGTGGCATCGAGTTAAGTCTTGAGTTAAGCTAAGGATTCTAACAGAGGTGGAGAAGGAGTCAAAGCATAAAGAACAATCATCCGGGGCTCACTAGGATTTTCTAAATGGACTATTGAGGAGAAGAGAAACGGCCAAGCCCTGACAACAAGACTCTCACAGCTCTTTTACATATATGCAAGGGCTGAAGTGGATTTAGGAATCTGCAAAGAAACTGTCTACACTTCCTGTCACCTGCTTTAAGATTACAGCTGAGTCGACATTAGTTATATTTGGGATAACGAAAATCTGGAAATGACTTGTTCCATTTCCTTTGTCTTTCACTAGCTTTATAGACGGGGATCAAAGGTCTCAAACAGGCAGTTTTCAAAAGAAGATATGCAACCTCTAAACATCCTTATGAAAGATTGCATCAAATCAACATTTTAAGAGAAATAAAAATGAGAACAACTCTGTGGCTTCACTGCCTTCACATCTGATTGGCAAAGATGACAAAGAGCAGAATGGTAAGTGCTGATGGGGCTGTGGAAAGACAGGCAGCACTATAAACTGGTCTGATCATTATGGAAAAAAATGTGGAATTACACCAAAAAAGTTATTCAAGTGTACATACGCAAGTATGTTGGCATTTGCTTACCAGGACCACACATCTACTCCTACAAAGTTTAAGACAGAGGGAGAAGTTTCATATATACAGAAATAGTTATAGCACCACTTCAGAACTCTTGATGGTGAAGCACCACTCTTCTTCTCCACAGAAAGATGGTGGCCATGCGTATAGGATGATGAAAAATGTTCAAATGTGGCCAATGTGTGGATGTGTTTTTCTCAAATGTACATACTTGTTAGAATAGCGGCTCTCAACCTGTGGGTCGCGACCCCTCTGGGGGTCAAATGACCCTTTCACAGGGGTCGCCTAAGACCATCGGAAAACACCGAGACACCACTTCTCTATCCATCTCCAGGTGGGTCCGCCCTCATATGAGTATTAAAGGGTCGAGGTATTAGGAAGGTTGAGAACCACTGTGTTAGAAGGTAAGGTTCTATGAGGGCTGGGGAGAAGGACAGCAGAGTCACTGTGAAGTTAATAGTGGTGTATCAAAAAGCATTCATAAAACATTAAAAAAAAATCTCCCTTACTTGTTTGCTTTAGTTTTAATCCTTTCAAATTGAGGGAAATAAATTCTCTGAGATCATCACAGCCAAATGGTGCACTCAAGTGTTGCCAGCCTATGGTGGTGCTTCAGAGATTCCTCATGGATGAGTAGCTATTACCATGTCTCTGCCCTCGCCACTTATGAGAGTGGCACATGTTAACTAACCCTTACAACCCAAGCAAGCAGGCACCATATGCCACCCAGTCTATAATGGGTACTATGCTTTCCTACCTCCTCCAGCATGCACGAATGATAAATTTTTATCAAATTGGCACTTGATATCCTGAGTCTCTTGGAGAAACTTAATGTGAAAAAATGAAATTTCTTTCCATTGGGTTGATCTCAGGTTAAGTCAATTACTTCTCTAGGACTTGGGCTGCCCTCTGCTACTCTGGAGGAGGTGTATAAAAGAACTACAAAGTGCTTGTAAAGAAACCACCACCCCAATGCACAGGACTTACAGTGTGGGCATTGTTGATCTTCTTTACCTCCCACTGTCCCTCACCGCTGTAGCTCAGCAGGGAGATGGCCCCGTCAGAGCTGCCACAGGCAAGAAGGAGCCCATAGTCGTGGGGGGCCCAGCACACCGAGTTCACTGTTTGAAGAAAACTGACAGTGAGGAATGAAGAGTGATCCACGAAGGAGAGAGAAGCAGGAAGGGTTTGCTCTAGACATTAGGAGGAGCTGAGTAATGGGATGTTTTTCTAGCAATGGGACAGACTAGACAGAAGGCAACCCAATACCAGCAATAGGGAAGCATGTGAGTAAAGAGAGAAAATCAAGATGAGGTGCTGAGAAAGAGCACTGTTTCAGACACACGAAGGTCATACAATTACATATTTCTTGATGAGTCCCTTTCCAATGGAACATGCCATACCTGAAGAGTCATGTCCTGTGTACTCATATGTTTTTTCCCACGTGCCATTTTCTTCTTTCCAGATGATGACTTTCCGATCATAGGAGCAGGAGGCTAAGATGTTTCCATACATAGGATGAGCCCAGGCCACTTGCCACACAGGGCCTTCATGACTATAGAAAAGACCAAAGATGTATATAAATTGCCATAAAGGGGCTTGGGAATTTGTCACACAATGTTTTGGGTTCACAAAGAGACAGATTTGAAAATGACTTCTTGAGGTGCACAGGGTAGCAGGAAAGAACACTAGATTAGGATTAGTTTTAAGGCTGAAAAGGACCTTAGAGACTGTCTAGTCCAACCCCTTCACTTTACCAATGAGGAAACTGAGGCCCAATGAGATTAATTCAGCTCCTCGCCCAAGGTCACCAGAAAGCTGGGCTCTGAATCTAGGTGCTGCCATTCTGAATTCAGTCAGTATTCTTTCCATTGTACCCCATAGGAATCCTGCCTCTGTAATCCCAGGGAAGCTCTTCTGCTCTCAGAGATTTAGTTTCCTAAACTGTAAAATGAGGGTGGGCCAAGAGTGGATTAGATAAGATTCTAAAGGTCCCTGACAGCTCTATTCTATAATTCTATTATTGGCTGAGACAGTGGCAAAGGACAAAATTGTTCACATAATGATAAAAACAATGGCTTTTTCCAAAATGTCCAGTGCTAGGTAGAACCATAGCATTTGAGAGCTAGAAAGGACCCTAGAGATAATCTTGCCCATGATTTATGATCTATAGACTCAGATGAGGAGTGCTATTTGTTCTTAGCTCTAACAAAATAAACATTATGGATGATGAGTTTTTCAAGTATATGTAGATGCCATTATGATTAATAAAATATGAATTAACTTTAAAGTATTACCAAATTAACAGATGCCTCATTGAACACAAACAATATAACTGTCATATGAGGAGGTGCAAGATTTTTTTAAAGTTATAAATGGGTTTTGAGGCAGTGTGGTAAAGGGCAAAGACAAAGGACTGAGAATGAGAGGCCCTGGATTCTCTCTCAACTTCAGTTTTCCTCATCTATAAAATAGTAGGGGGTTTGGCTTAGATAACTTTTAAAGTTCTTTTGAGTTTTCCATCTATGATCTGATGTGTCTGCTTAAAAGAGGCTGGGAACCACTGATCTAGTTCATTCCCTTTAATTTACAGATAAGGAGACAGAAGCCCAAAGATACGCTGATTTGCTCAAGATCTCACACAGGTAGTAACCAGCAGAGCTGGGACTAAAATCCATATTTCTTGCTTCCCAGTAGGCAGAGGTAAAACAGAGCAGTCACACCATTCTCCTGGGATCCCAGCTTTATAATTTGTATCATCCATAATTCTTTCTCTGACTTATTCCTTCTTGCTACATACCTAATTGGCTGCAAGGTCTTGTCCACTCTATTCCATACCTCTCCTGTCTTTCCCCTTCTCTCCACCCTAATCAGGCAATCATTACTTCTTATGCAGCCTATAACAATAACAATCTCCCAAGCGGCATCTGTTTTCAGTCTCTCTCTTCTTTAATTTGTCCTTGTCATGGCTGGCAAAATCACATTCCTAAGGTCTGACTATGCCATTCACTTATTTAAAAATCTTTAGTGGCTTTCCATTGTCTCTTGGATAAAATATAAACTCCTTCCCCTGGCATTTAAGGTGTTTTACAATCTGGCTCCAACAGACGAGCAGCCTTTTTTCATATTACTTCCCTCCACAGGATAGATGTTACTAGACAACTTTCTGTTCACTGAATTTGGTATTATACCGTTTCCATGCCATGCCTTTGGCCAGAAGGCTGCCTCTGACGTCTGAGATTAAATCTGCCTTTACAAAACTCTGCTCTTCAGAACCTGCCCTTTCCTTCTAGCCTCATCCCAGGTGTCTGTGAAGCCTTCTCCAACCCTGCTGGTTGTCAGTGCTCTCTCCCTCCCCATCTAGTCTTTCCTTATCAATATATATCTTGTATCTAAAAGCCGTGGAGGGCAGAGTGTTTCATTTTTATCTTTTTACCTCTAGTGCCTAGAATATAGCACATGTCTTATTGAGTCAGACTGCCACAAAATCTCATAGGCTCCACTGCTTTGGCCCAAAGAGAGCCAACCTCATCATCCTAAGTCTCTACAAATCCCAGGCAGCTGTTCTCCCTTTGGTTTATTGGGCTAATAGCTTGAGCTGGGCACAGCAAAAGAACTGATAATTAAACTATGACTAGATCGATTTCTACTACCACTGATGTTCCTATTGGTGCTGAACCGGATACAGAAGAATTACTATTGATTCTTTTCGAAGTACAGGCATAAATACCAATTCAATGCAGGGAAGGCAAGAGAATTTACAAAATCTGGTCCTAGCAATCTATCAATGGTGCTTCTTTGTTTTGTTTGTATTTTAAAAAAATCGAGAACGTAGCATTTCAGTTACAATTTAGGAAACAAGAACCCTTTCCTTTCGTCTTCTCAACTGTCTGAAGGCACATTATCCAATTTCTTTGTTCTTCATTTTCCCCAACTGATTAATTCCTGCTTTATGAACTGGGGGAATTAATAGGATTATAGATATTATTTCAATGAAGCCATTTCCTTTAAAGAGTTTCAGCTAATGCTGGAACCACTTTAGGCAAAACAAGGCTTTTAAAGGCAGAGATATGCTGTCAGAGAATGGTCTCCTCTCCATCCTCTCTGATAAACATGTAAGATTCTCATAAAGTCTGGATTATTATTTTGTTTTCCAAAGTCTCTTGTATAAGATGTAAACAGCAAAATTTTTTCCCCAAGAATTTTCTCAGTGTGGGACATACTCACCCCCTCAGGTCAGCAATAAGAATCTGACCCCCATTCCGCACATCAAAAATTTTGACAGATCTGTCTGATGAGCAGGTGGCCAAGCGGGTGCCATAATAGTCCATCTGGGCATCATGCTGAATATGGAATAGAGAAATCAGGAAATCTGTAGACTCCAGAGGCCTGCACCCATTATTACTAAGGCAGAGATTTTAAATTTGGAAAAAAAAACCCAAACCAAAAACCAACAACAAAAACACAGCTCAAGCCAATTCAGTCCCAGAGAAATCTGAAGAAAGGAAGTCAGTTTATACTACATGAAGATTATAAATTGTGTTCTCTAATACAGAATGTTCTTCTTAAAGTGAGAAAATAAGTTAAACACACAGCTAGTATTTTCTTAGTGTGTATAGGTCATGGAGGACAGAACCCTGTCTTGTTCACTTCTGTATTCCTAGTATCTACATCTAGCACACAGGACATAAATTCAAAATGCATAATAAAAGGTTACTGAACCTGAAAGGCAGGCTAGAACCAATCTTTTATTCCTTCTTCCCACAATTTCAACCATCCATATACCTCTATTGCTCCTTTTCCACAAAATATTTCAGACACCTTTACTATATATACTGGCTGTGCTGTTGACTAGTACCATAGGAATTTCAAGCAACTCTCTGCTTCCTGTAATAACTAGGTGTATTAGACTAAATGTGCTTATTTATTTCATACTAACACTCTGCCTCAGCCATTTACTTTCCAATTTCCTATCAAAGCTGGACCATAGGAAGACACTAAACTATTAAAGAACAGTATTCGGATTCCTCTTTAGATCAAGGCCCAATCCCTCATTTCCCTCGGGTTCTGGTCAAATTTGGATCTCTATGTCTTACAGCTATATTTTCTCCTTTCTGACAATTGCTTCATAGCCTTTGCAAACCTGAATATGTGGCATCACAGTCAACAAAAAAAAGCCCTAGATGTGAAACACTTTTGGCAGAAGGTTTGGAAAAAGAAAAGCCAGCTGCCAATCACTGTGTGGCCCAGTAGACAAACTGTTGAACATTAGGATGTAAAATAACAACTGCCTCTATACCAGGAATTCTGAACCTGGGATCTGTAAACTACCAACTGTAATTCAATATAACTGATTTCCTTTGTAATCTTGCATAGTTCATCTTATGCACTTAAAAGCATTATTTTGAAAACGGGTCCCTTGGCTACTTTACTAGACGATTGTCAAAAGGGACCATGACACAAAAAGAGTTAAGGGCTGACATGATGGCCTCTCAGACAATGGAAGCATTTCTGAAGAGGAACTGTTACTCCAAGAAAGGATGGATGTGGTCTTCTAATGGCTGAATACTACAGTTCGGCAAATTCTCAAAAAAACCAACCCAAAACCATTTTGATTCATAAATGAACACATCAAAACTGTATAATCAAAAGTAAAAATGCTGCCATCCCATAGGAGTGTCAGTTTCAGATTTAAGTAATTGTTAAATGGAATACTCACAATCATGTCCTCATGGGAAGTATCCACAGTGTTAATGACTGACACCTAAAACCAAAGATTACATTAAATTAATAATGGCAATTATAAAAAGCAATCTCCTTAGGAATCAGATCCATTATTTCCATCTAATGGTCCCCTATCCTTTCAAAATTTTCTCAATATAAACTTCAACAATTATAGTTTATAGTCACTTTGTACATCATTTGGCTTCTGCAGCACTTTCTGTACAAATTCAATTAGACCCCCTTACTCTCCACTCTCCGATC
This sequence comes from Pseudochirops corinnae, assembly GCA_028646515.1. Classification (NCBI taxonomy): domain Eukaryota; kingdom Metazoa; phylum Chordata; class Mammalia; order Diprotodontia; family Pseudocheiridae; genus Pseudochirops; species Pseudochirops corinnae. The sequence continues at coordinate 42,106,562 of CM053590.1, forward strand.
TTGAGCCACAATCCCCTTGGAGCTGCTACTTAACACACCACTTCTGACTGAGTGACATCATCCATCTAACACTGGAGGCATATCTGTGTGTTAAGTATTCTGTAGAGCACATCTGGATTATGCTGACAAGATGTCTAAGGCTACTGATGCTATCACCATAGTTTTCTGTCTTTGTAAATCGCATCCATCACTCAAGGCCCAGCTGAAGATCCTTCCCCTCTAGGCAGCCCTCTCTGGTCAGCCTCACAACAACAGGGTCCTCGGCCTCCTGTGAATTCCAAGGGCGCTTTCTGTTTCTCACAGAGCTTGGGGCATCTTGCCTCATGAGAGTTACTGAGGCGTGAGTTAGCCTGTGGCTGTCAGCATATCCCCTCAGTTTGTAATTACTTTGTGTTTGACACTGGCCTGTCTACATGCATTTTGTTTCCCCTTCCCTTCAAAAGAAGGTATACTCGAGGGGTCAGCAACTTTTTTCCTTTTTGTCTTTTTTATCCTTAATTCAGAACAATGCCTGGCCCACAGCCAGTTCTTAATAAATGCTTCCTGAATTGAATGGAATTTTGCACTCACCTGCAAATTCTTTGTGGCAGGGTCTGTGTAAAGCACTTTGTAACCGCAAAGTATTATGTATATAGCAATTATTAATAACGGACTACCAATAGGAATACCTGAAGTATTGAAGTATGGCAACTACTAAAATTATATGAAAAGGGCAAAATTATGTTTTTAGGTGTGACATGGATATTTCTTACAACTTCATCCATTTCAACTTTTCCTGTTTAAATCTACTAGAAAAATATTGCAAGATTTAGTATTCTTTATTTGAGGACAGTGAAGGCAGGGACAGGATACAGGTGTAGGCAAAGTTTATTACAGCACCAAATAGCTGGAGTGAATATATTTTTGTTTATCAGATATAAAAGAATCAGAACTAGGGGTCACCTTTTGAAGCTTGCAAGAGGGAATTATGGAGCAAATAAAATAGATATTCTATATGATGCATTGGTTCTGGGCTTTTTCTTCTGGCTATTCCTCCATGTCTGGAATATTCTCTCCTCTGCTTTTACCACTGACCTTCCTGGCTTACTTTAAGTCTCAACTGAAATTCCATCTTCTACAGAAAGGCTTTTCCACTTAATTTCTCTCTTAATTAGAGTGCCTTCCCTCTGTTAGTTATTTCTCATTTATTCTGTATATGGTTTGCTGTTAGCAGGCTGTCTCTCCCATTAGACTGTAAAGGCAGGTACATCTTTTGCCTCTTTTCCTATCCCCAGCAATTAACACAGTACCTGGTACAAAGAAGGCACTTAATAAAAGTTTATTGGCTGACAACCAAAATAGTTCTAAAGGATAAAAATATAAAATGTTAAATACTGCTACATTAATGGAAGACTCACAATGCACTGTTAAGGTTAAATTATGGATGTTCAGAGTTTATCCCCAACCTTTGTAGCACAACTGAATGCAGGGAGAACAAGAACCACTTTCCCCCTAAAAGTCCCAGGAGGAAACCAGCCTCAGAGGCACAACATTCCTCGGGATGGCTTGGTATCAGTACAGCAATCTGAACACAAGGTCTAAAGACTGACTTCCCAACTCAGTCAGTTGTCTGGACTTTGACAAACACCACGTGGCAGGGCTCACCAGTGGAGGACGGAGCCCAAGCACGGAACCTAAGACTTAAAGGAGAGCCTGGCGCTGCGGGAGCCTCTGGGGCCGGGCCGGGCTGCTCTCGATCCCATGAAACGTTAAGCCTGGACCAGAACCTGCAGGTTCGACGCTATTCCGGGGCACTAGGTGGCTCTATTTCCCATCATGATTGATGCTTCCCTTATCAGGGGCGGAGCTCCGGCGCCCCCAAAGCTCGCTTTAGGCTGCACTGAGACTTTTGGGGCACGCTATGTTACTGACGGTCGGTGAACCTTAAACCGGACGGGAACCTTCCTCTTAGTGCCTCGGCCTTCTCCCACGGGAGAAGCTCCTGACTCAGCTTTGGGGCTGACACAGCCGGCCCCCCTCCCCGGAAAGCCCAACGCCCGTTTCTGCTCCTCTTCGGCCGCTGACACGTCCGTTCCGACCCCCGAGCGCCTTCGAGCTCTCCGAAGGCAGCCCCAAGGCCCAACCCGCACCAAGGGCTGCCTCACGCAGGGCTGCACCGCCGCATCTCTGCCCCACTCGTCCAAACCAGGGCAGCCTGGGCGCCTTATTCTACACTGGAACGAGCAGGGGCAGCCCCGGGGGTCAGGGCACTTCGGCCCGGCTGGACTGGAGCTGAGGCCGCCGCCCCGCGATGGCGGGGCGATCGCTAGGCGTTCTAGGACCGGGGCAGGAGGCAGGTCAGCTGGGCCTGCGGGTCTCCTCACACATCGGCCTCGGGCCGGGGAAGGGGGGTGTGTGATGGAAGCAGCGGCCCGCAGACCCGTGGCCGCCCCTCCACCCCCTCCCCAGCCCGGGGGCTCCCACAGTCTGGCGCGCAGAGCAGAGGGCTCTCACCATGGCGGCGGTTCCCGGGTTCGGACGTGGCAACTGTTCCCGGTGGCGGCGGCAGTGGCGCCCAGGACTGGTCACTTCCGGTGCCGCTGTCAGAGCGCAGAGGGGACAGATCCGGGCTTGTCCTCCACGGAGAGGCTTCCGGAGGGGAAACGCAGCTGTCGCACAAAGATTCCGAGGCATCTTAAGTCGGCGCCCCTCTTGCTGCGCAGGCGCAGAAATTTTGACCCCATGCGGCGGCTGGAGCCTATCGATTCGTCTCACTAGACCTTATGGGATGACGGATTTATGGATTTGGAGCTGGAGGGGACCTTAATGCCCATCGACTCCATTCCTCTTATAGAGGAGGAAACAGGTTCAGAGAGACTAAGGGACTTGCCCAAAGTCACACAGTTGAGAAGGGTCTGAAGCAGGATTTGAATTGAGGTCTTCCAGCCTCTATTCCCCGGGCTCATTCTGCTACATTCCGCCCCTGCCCAGCTTGCAGCCATCCTCGGTCCTGAGACCGTGCCTTCTAATGTCCTGTACCAATGGGTCATGTGCCACAGGTGCCTGAGCTCTGATTGCCATAGAGGGAACGGACAACGTGCTGACCCAGGACCCCTGTGTGACCCTAGGTGACTGACATCCTCTCTGAGCCTGTTTCCCCATCTGTGAAATGGGAGTAAGAAGATTTGTGCTACCTCCCTTACAGGGCTGTGAGGAAAACCAAGGCCGGTATAGATGGGTGATGGGGTAATCAAGCTTTGTCTAATTGAACTGAACTATTGACACGGACCCCCACTGAGTTCTTCCAATCAGGATGCTCTCAATTCCTGCTTCTTTTTTTTTAAATCCCTAAACCTAGTTAAATAGGAGCAAGAGTGATTAGAAATGATCTATTTCAGCTCTCCTCATGTTACAGATGAAGAAATTGAGGACCAAATGGAGAAATGGAGGGGGAAGAAACTTACTCAAAGTCAAATATCTGTTAAAAGGCAGAGTCAAGATTCGAACCTAGGCCTTTGTAGTTAAAATCCCCGAATTTTTAACTCCAGCATACTTTCTCCTCCTTTCCCTCTCTTTTCTTTTTTCCTTTCTTCCAAAGTCTCCTCCCTTTCCTGGTCCGCTTGTTCCACTGTGTTAAGTTCCTGTAGGCAGTGCCTTACCCACAGGTAGCATCCACAGGTGCTGAATGTCTCAGCAAAGCAAGTTTCACACATTTCCTGTCTTTGCGGGGCATAAACTTTCAAGTAATAGGAGCATATTATTAGTCAGTGCAGAGGGCTAGAGGAGGTGATGGGAGACAAAAAAGGAAGAGTCAAGGATTTTAGGAAGAAAGATAAGAAAAAGAGGGACGGTCATAGAATTCTAGGGCTAGAAGGGACCTTTTAGAGCATGTTGTCTAGTTAGTGTGTGGAGTGGGGCAGGGGTGAGTGGAGTCCCCACCTTTCCTTAAAACATCCTGACAACAGGAATTAGTGTCAGGAGGATTTGGGTTCAGATCCTAGTTCTGAAACTTACCAACTGTGGGATACTGAGGAAATCACCTCATCTCTCAGATCCAGTGTCTTCATCCATAAATGAACAACAACAACAATCCTACCTATCAGGATTGTTGTTGAGGGTTAAATGTAAGTAAGGCACTTTGTTAATCTTAAAGATCTGTGATCTAAGCTATTTATTATTATTCTTACTATTATTATTATTAGAATTATACTATGGGATCCTCCAGCCTCAGCTTGAACACCATTAGGATATTTGGGGATTCTCAGCAGTATAAAAATATAAATGAATTTATGACTGCATATTAACTTAGAAAACTACAAATTCACATTATGTGTGTTAAATTCTATTTTTATTTCTTTTGTTAAACATTTCCCAATTACATTTTAACTGTGTTTTTATTGTAACTCAGGAATTGAGCTACAAGATTGATACCTCTCCTCTAACCCCCTCCTTCACTTAAACCATTCTTCATTTAGCAAGCTACGTTCACCTGAAATTTGACAAGTGAAAAAATCCTAGGACCTTGGAAATACTGGGCCACTCTGCTACACCATAAAATGAAATGACAAGGAGATGATCCTAGTTAATAGACTGTGAAGGAGGAGAGGTATATGTGTATGTGTGTATACATGTTTTGGGGTGGGGTGGTATTGGAAAGAGAGGCCAAGATCTGGAAGACTAGGGCAGGAATTAGGAGATGACAAGAGCACCTGAGAGAGGAGATTATGCCTTGAAGGGAAATAGGTTTTGAGGGAAGAAACCAGACCATTAAGAAGGAAAAAGTTCTTGAAGAGGAACACAAGATTGGAGGAAGGAAGATACAAGGCCTTGAGATTGGAGATCCTACTTTGAGAGAGGTCCTGGGAGAGGTGAGAAGTCCCCTCCTTTCCATCCTCCCCCCCAAAAAAGAGAATAATCCTACTTGATTAGAGTAAGTCAGAGATGCTACAATTAAGGACTGTAGTAATGAAGGCATCCTGGCTGTTTCAGGCTAGGCTCCATTGTATGCTTAAACCATGGTTTAGGGGTCTGGTCCTCAGGCTTGAAGCTACAGAAACTTGATTTCATCAGCCAAGACTGATCAAACTCTAGAGAGTTGAATCTCACCAATTCAAACTCAGAAAGAGACTTACTGAGAACCCTAAATGACAATGGATTAAATTACTAATTAATGGGATATATATCTGACTCGGGAACTTGGGTAGCTATTTGTTTAGAGCACCCTTTTCCTAGTGGGCAAATCCCATCAGGAAACAAAATTATAGACGAGAAATCTGTCTGCAGAATTTCCTACAGAATTAGGCCAGAGGTATTCAGATGTCTTTAGACATATTATAGTAGGAATAGCAGCGGATTTAGAGTCAGAAGACTTGGCTTTAAATTCTAGATCTGCCACTTAATGCTGTGTGAACTAGGGCCAAGTCATTGAAACCCTTTACGTCTCAGTTCACTCATTTTAAAATGAGGGGGTCAGACTAGATGACCTCTGCGGTACTTAGTAGCTAGAAATCTATGATCTACATTTCAATCAAGCTAGGTAGACTGTTGACTGGGGCAGCTAGGTGGTGCAGTGGATAGAGCATCAGGCCTGGAGTCAGGAAGACCCATCTTCCTGAGTTCAAACATGACCTCAGACACTTAGTAGTTGTGTGACACTGGGCAAGTCACTTAAAACCCTGTTTGCCTCAGTTTTCTCATCTGTAAAATGAGCTGGAGAAGGAAATGGATAAACCACTCCAGTATCTTTGCCAAGAAAATCCCAAATGGGGTCATGAAGTGACTGAAATGCCTGAACAATAGCAACAAAAATCTGATGAATTGCTTTCTTTGATTTGGGGGCTATGAATCTAGAATCAGCTCATACTTTCCTGGACAGGACTGGAGATCTTTGCTCTGCAGATTTCTAATTCTCTTTTTCCGAGATTCCATAAAGCCAGGACTCTGGTTGTCCTTTTCTTTTACAACTGTGGGACCAGAACATACCAAGGTTCAAGTGAATTTTTATTTTGTGAGAAGACTGACTTGGGTCAAGTGAAGGGGAAGGAGTAGGTAAGATGTTTGGATACACAGCTCTGGTGGTTTGTAACTCTACCTTGGGGTCTCAGCATCTTTGAATGGATGGGCACCCACATCCCCCAAGCTCTTCATCATGGGGAAGGCTCAGCCATAATTCTTTTTAAAACTTCTTCATGCCCCAGGTACCCTAAGATTCCCATGGACCTGCATGACATTCTGACCTTCTTCTTTAAGCTGCTTTTGGAGCTGCAGAGAGGGAATGTGAAAGGAGAGCAGAAAGAGAGGTAAGCTCAAGGTAGGTGATGGTGGATTGTGATGATACGGGGCAAGGTAAAGAGAATGGCCAGAAAGAGGGCTAACATGCCAGGAGGAGTGTGGGATGGGCAGGGCTCAGGTTGTAGTCTGTTGCCTGGAGAATTTCCCTTCCCCTACCTAATGGGATCTGACTTCCAGTGTTAGAAACCCTTCCCTATGTTCCCTCCTTCAAACCTAAAGTTTCCCAATCAAGTGACTGATGAGCTAATTAATGATAAAGTATTAATGGCTGATAATGGAATATTGTGTTAACCAGTTCCCAGTATGTTATAATTTTAGGCTATGATCGGAGAGATTTGGGGGCAGAGTGACATGTTGCTGTCACCCTGAGTATGGGGTCAGCCCTGCTTGGCATTATCTGAAGTCTGCTCTAAGTCTCTGTTTACATTAAACATTAAAGTGGAGTCAGTAAAAAAGAAAAAAAATAGCAAAACCAAATGAGTTTGAATCTTCCCAGCCTCATTTGATGACTGTTTCTTTCATTGCTGTATTATTATTCTTTTGCCAATTAATTCTTGTATCTTGAATCTGTAAAGATAAAAATATTGGGAGCAAGCAACGACCTTTTAGCATCTCCTCTTTTCCCCTTCTTCATTTTTAGCTTTCATTCCCCCCCAGGATAGCATCTAATTATTTCTTGAATAATCATGTCTCATGGGTTCTTAGGAAATTTGAGAAGTTTGCTTCCTATTATGTATTCCAAATTAGTTTCTCTTCAGTTTTTGTGCAGTTTTTTTCTGGCCTCTTCATCTCAGGCTAAAATTAGTTCCATGAATTGAGTGCTAAACTCTTCAGGATTTCATTCACTTCAATTAACTTCCCTTAGAACTCTCCTTGGCTTTGTAAATGAGGTCTTAGCTGATTATCAGGCCCTTGGATTGCCCTTTGGTGGCTGTAATGGCCTGGCCTCTAAGAGATTTTGTCTTTGGTGCTAAGGCGTTGGGGTAGCTGTGTTGAGGTCTGTGTTTTAACACACCCATCTTCCAGGATAGATTTTTACCCAAAGCAACCATATTTCCCACTGTATCATCTAGAGACATTGACTTGGCGGAAAAAATACCCCACGGTCAAGATGCAGTTGAGTCTATGTCCTCTTAAAACCACAGTAAAAAGTCCCCATTGATGTGTTTCCTTTAAACAGTTAACCAGAGGATGTAATTAGTTCAAAGCAAAGGCATTTAGTGAATTAGCATGGTAAGAAAATAGCAATAGAACATGTTCTCTATTAATCTGGGACATCTCGTCCCACAAATACTTTCTGTTGGAAGACTGGATGCACATGGAGTCGAATATGGACACGTATGGAGGGAATGGGGCCAGGGCAGAAACATGGAGGGGCAGCTCCTGCCTCTGATGCTCCCAAGGACCATAGTTTAACTAACAATCTATCACACTTTCTGTTGCTCCAGGCTGCCTCCATCCTCCAGGAGGCCCTGTTGCCTGGCCCAATCAGTCAATGGTCAATCAAGCATAACCTACTACACTCCAGGGCCTGTGCTAAGCACTAGGGCTACAAAGAAAGGCAGAAGACAGTCCCTGCTCTTGAGGAGTTCTCAGTCTAAATGGGTTCTAGGCTCCAGGATCTTGAGAATTTTGAAGGACTTTGTGAAATAGAAAATGACTGGTTTAGGCTTTCTATGGTAATTCACCAAGCAATTTACAAGTTCTTATTTGGTCTACAGGCCAAAGACACTGTGAGCTTACTTGGTAAACATGTCCTAGAACAGCAGTTCTCAACCTGTGGGTCCAAACCCCTTTGGGGATCAAATGGGGGTTGCCTAAGACCATCGCAAATATGGAACTGAGACACCGCTCTTCTATCCATCTCCAGGCAGGTCTGCCCACATGCAGATACACCCACATATGAGTATTAAAGGGTTGCGGCATTAGGAAGGTTGCGAACCACTGTCTAGAACATCCATCTCTCTGCTGGAGGTTGTTAGAAGTTGAGATTGTTTTGACCAAACCAGGATTTACCGTTCCTTTTGCCTCACCAGGAATGATCTAAAAGAGACCAAGAGGTCTGACTGCCAATCTGAGAAGTATCTTCTTCATTCTCACCTAGGATGATACCCAATATTCTCTTGACACGGTTGGCTGTACTTCCCTATAGTGCTGGCCTCACATATAGGCCGAGTAGACAGTTGCCTACTTGGTGTGACTTCAGGGGAGCCAGGGAGGGTCCCCATCTGAAAAATGACACCTTCCTGCTGGTTTACTGACATGGTTGAAGGGAAAGTACCCTGGGCCAGGGAGGCCTCACTCTAACCCCGGGCCCTCATTACCATGTCCCTGAACTATTGCAGAAATCTCCTCATTGGTCTCCCTGCCTCCAATCTCTTCCCTTTTCCAATCCATCCTTTACACAGCAACCAAAATAATATTCATGAAGCATAGGCATGCCTTGACATGACCTTGCTCATGGACTTCAGGGCTCCTTGTTGCCTTTAAATAAACTCTAAACTCTTTTTTTAAAATTAAATTGATTTGTTTATTTACTTTTAGTTTACAAGATTCAGTTCCACAATCCCTTGAGTTTCAAATTTTCTCCCCTCCCTTCCCCCCCACCCCCATGGTGGATTGCAATCAGGTATAGGATCTGCAAATACTTTCATACTGGACATT
>CM053590.1:42115995-42154749 GCA_028646515.1 Pseudochirops corinnae
TCCAGTGGGGGTGGGTGATGAGGGAGGAAGGGAAAGAATCTATAATTTAAAGTTCTATAATCAAATGTTAAAAAAAATATATGTATATATTATTATTATTATTAATTACATGCAACTGGGAATTAAGATATACAGGCATTGGGGTAGGAGATCCATTTTGCCCTACCAGAAAGTTAGAAGGGCGATGGGGGAGGACATGGGAGAGAGCAGATTGGGGAGTGGTTATACAGTGCCTGTTTTGGGGTGCTAGGTGGGGGAAAGATGGGGAGAAAATTTGTAACTCAAAATCTCGTGGAAATGAATGATATAAGCAATAAAAAATAAAATAAAATAAGAAAAAAAAACTACCCAGATCTCTTAGAACCAGAGAGCAAGGCAGAAATAGAAAGAATTCACTGGTTTACCTCCTGAAAGAAATCCTAAAATGAAAACTTCCAGGAACATTTTAACCAAAATCCAGAGTCCCCAGTTTAAAACAATGATGTAATCAGCCAGAAAGAAAGAATTCAGGTACTTAGAAACCACAGTCAAGATCACACATGATTTAGCAGCTACCATTATAATGGAGCCAAAAATCTTATAATATGATATTCCAAAAGACAAAGGATATAGGTTTATAGCCTATAACTTACCCAGCAAAACTGAATAAAATTGTATAAAGGACTTCCAGACATTCCCAATGAAAAGACCAGAACAGTGTAGAAACTTTGAAGTTCAAAAACAAGAGAATCATAAGTTGTAAACACAAAAAAAATCATAAATTATAGACAAAGATAAACTGCTTGTATTCTAATTTGGGAGATGATATATGTGTCCCTTTTGAACACTGTCATTATCAGGGATCAAAAAAGGAGAACACGCAGAAGGGGGAGGAGAAAGAGAAAGGAATGTGGGGGGAAATTATCTTATATAATCTTGGTGTACAAGTAGAAGTCTATAAAAATAAGGAAAAAGTGGGGAGTGACTGATAATTGAACCTCACTATCATCTAAAGTTAGGAAGAATACATATGTGATTGAGTATAGAAATATATTTCACTTAATAGAGAAATAAGGGGAGAAGGGAGAAAGGAAATTAGAGGAAAGGTAGATTAAGGGAAGGATTAGTTCTAAGCAAAAAAAAAATCTAACTAAGGCTATATACAAATATTTTAAACTCTTTTTTGAGGTGGCAGAATGGGAATCTGAAGGTGTGCCCACTCACCAGGTGTACCTTCAGATGACTGAGCCAAATTATAGTACATATGTGTGATGGAATACTATTGTACTATAAGAAATCAATCAATCAGTAAGCATTTATTAAGTGCTTGCTATGCTAAGTGCAATAGATACAAAAAGAGGCAAAAGACCTACCCTCAAGGAGTTTACAGTCTAACGAGGGGAACAACATGTGAATGAATATATACAAACCAAGCTATATACAGTATAAATAGGAAAAAAAATTAACAGAGGGAAAGCAAAATAATTAAGAGAGGTAGGGGAAGGCTTCCTGTAAGAGATTTTAGGGGGCTTCAAGGAAGCCAAAAAAGTCAGTGGTCAGAAGTTGAGCATTCCAGGCATGGGGGACAGCCAGAGAAAATGCCTGGAATCTAAAGATGGAGTATCTGATTTGTGGAGCAGCCAGAAGGTCAGTGTCCCTTGAAGAGTACATGGTAAAGAGTAAAGTATAAGAAGATTAGAGAGGAAGAGGGGTCCAGGTTACAGAGGTCTTTGAATGCCAAACAGAGCATTTTGTATTTAATTCTGGAGGTGATAGGGAGCCACTGGAGTAGGGGTGGTGGTGATGTATCTGAACCTGTGCTTTAAAAACATCACTTTGGTGGCTGAATGGAGGATGGATTGGAGTGGGGGAAGACTTGAGGCAGGCAGACCCACTAGTGGGCTATTGCCATAATTCCAGTGACCAGAGGGAAATGAGTGAAGGTATAGTCAGAACTGGAAAGGATGGCCAGGGAGGCATGTCATCTGAGGGAGCCAGGTTTCAGTAATAGCCAGTAAGTGGAAGGAATGGGAGAGGAAAAGATTTAGGATGAAGGGAAGTTTGTTGCTGTTTATAGAACAAACATTCCAGAGGACACAGTGGAAGGGCTGGGTGGTGTTTGTTTGAAGTTTTGGGGTGGGTGGGAATAAGGAATCAAGTGTTGGTGGTTGGGGAATGGGGTTTGCATCATGATGTCGGGGGCTCAGAATCACTGGGATGTGAAGGGTGTGACCAGGTGTGAGTGGAGGGGGCCATTCTAATGGAGGTTAGGAAAATTATGCAAGTTGGAGATTGGGCTGAGGGCAAGTGTGGCATGAGAGGGGAGGCACATGGCCAGATTGTCAGGTGGGATGCCCTGTTTCACTACTCCTCTCTCTCTGAAGGGGGTGGAGATTAATCAGGAAAAGAGCATGGTAAGAGAAGGAAGTCTAATCTATGCTACAGGAGAAAGATGTTCTCCTCTTCCTTTTACCTCAAGGGACACACATCCCAGCTGGGAGATCAGGCTGGCAGTAGAAGGCAAAGTTACCTTTTCCTGGCAGGGATGGAAGTTGTTGCTTTGGGGTAGATAGAGGACTAGCAGGCCCATCCACTTGCCACCTTCTCCAGGGGACATGCTGTGCCAAGCAGGAGGCGGAAGGCATGAGGTGAAATGGTGAAGGGAATGGTCTCAGAGAAGCCTGGGGAGATTTGTACGAATTAATGCAAAATGAAGCAAACAGAACCAGGAGAATGATCTATCCGATGACAACAATATTGTAAAAAACAACTTTGAAAGACTTGGTGACTCTGACTGGCCTCAGTTATAAAGCACCCACTATGCTCCAGGTGCTGCAAGAAGCACTTTTTTTTTTTTAATAAATATTATCACATTTGATTTTACAACAACCCCGGGAACTTGTGCTCTATCGACTTCACCCTCTAGTTGCCTCTGAATCTGGGCCTAGAGTCAGGAAGACCTGAGTTCAGATTCCACCTCAGACACTTACTAGCTGTGTGACGCTGGGCAAGTCACTTCATCTTGGTTTGCCTCAGTTTCCTCAACCGTAAGACGGATATAGTACCAACTCCCTCCCATGGCTGTGCTTAAAGAGGCTTGTTTCCTTCCTTCTCTATGTACCCTTTGCTTCCTCCCCACAGAGTTCAGGGACTGTTTGGTTTCTGGCTTTGTGTCTGCTTCTTCTAGCCCAATGCCTGGCATTTAGAAAGCACTTAGTAAAATACTTGTCCAAGTGTACTGAATTGAATGGCTGCCCCTTTATGCTTCCCTGCCCCACTCCCTCCCCAGCTGTGCCCAGGATCCCCACCTCAGAATCTTGAGGATGCTTCTATTTCCACATTCGGCTCAGAGTTAAGAAAAAACAAATCTGCTTTTTTTTTCCTGTGGCTTTTTGAAAGTAAGTGTCTTCCTTGGGCGCGGTGCCAGGTGGATGAATATGGAAATCCTGGGTTGCTATAACAATAAAGTTTGCTATGATTTTCCCTGGAACAGTTGCTCCGGGAGCTCCTCTGTGTCAGCTGCTGATTCTTGCCCACCCCTGGTGCAGAGCACCATCTGGAGCATGCGCCCCGTAGAGCAATCTGAAACCTAAGTGTTGGCCCAGCCCTGGAAGCTTCCCCCGCCCTGCTCAGACCCTACTGGAAATCCAAACAGTCCCTTTCCCAAAATAATTACAACCAACTTCTTAGTCTGGCATTCAAGGCCCTCTCCAATCTGGTCTCAACCTACCTTTCTACCTCCATCTCTCACTGTACCCTTACATGCACTCAACTCTAGCCAGACTGTTCTTCTCACCATCTCTCGAGTATGTCTTAGACATTTCTGCTTTTGGTCACATGTTCCTCCATCTCTCCTCCAGAGATGCCTTCTCTCCTCTCCTGCAATTGAACCCTATCATTCAATTTAATTCAACAGACTTTAGCAATTAAGTGCCAGCCCCTTCCTTTTACAGACGAAGAAACAGAGGCCTAGAGAAGTTAAGTGCCTTGCTAAGGGTGACCCACTGCTACGTGCCTGAGGCAAAACACAGTCCCAAGTCTTTCTGATTTCAAGTCCCACACTCTGTCCACTATGGGAAGGGAAGAAACCTTTCTATGGCACCTACTATCTGCAGCACAGTGCTAGGCGCTTTTTATAAATACCTCATTTGATCTTCACAGTAACCCCAGGAGGTAGGTGCTACTATTACCCCTATTTTACGAGTGAAGAAACTGAGGAAAATAGTTAAATGGCTTGTCCAGGCTCACACAGCTAGTGAATGTTTGAGGCTAGATTTAAACTCAGGTCTGCCTAACTCCAGGCCCAGCAGTCTACCCACCGCACCACCAGCTATCTCCCAATCCTTGGATTTGTTATGTATAAGTTGGCTTCAGTCCAAAGGCTGTACCTGAGGACCTAGAAGGCCACATGTGACCTCAAGGCTGCAGGTTCCCCATTCCTGATACAGAGGTTGGGAATAGTATTATCTAAAACTATATAAAAGGGACCAGATCATGGAAGGTCTTAAACACCAGGGTATGGAGCTTTTAGTTTATCTTAGAGGCAGTGAGTTTCTGAGCCTGGGGAATATCATGGTCAGATTATCATGCTTTATGGCCGATGTGTGGAACGTAAATGGGAGAAGAAACAGCCTGGAAGCAGAGAGACCAATTAGTAGGTGAATGTAATAATAGTTCACATGAAAGGAGATGAGGATTTGAACTTGGGTGGTGACTGTGTGAACACAGAGAAGGGGAGAGATGCAAGATTTAGAAACTGATTGGATATTGGGGGTGAGGGAGAGGGAAAAAGGAGATGCTTGCAAACCTCGTGACTTGGAGGATGGCGTGCCTTCAGTAGAAATGGGGGAGTTTGGAGCAATGGCGTCAAGGCCTGTTTTTAGACATGCTGAGTTGGAGATGCCTACCTGATGTAAAAGAAGAGATATTTCCCAGTCAATCATTGATGCAAGACTAGATCTCAGGAGAGAGATTCGACCTGGATAGACAGTTTGGAGAATCATCTGTGTTGAGACGTTAATCAAGCTGATGGAAATGGATGAAATTGCTGAGAGAGAAAGAAGAAAAAAAAGAGAAGAGAACTCAGGTTAGCACTTTGGGGAAAACCCACACTTAGAAGGTGGGAGGGAGAGAGTGATCTAGCAAAGAAGCCAGAGAATGGAGGTTTGGAGGAGTAGGCGGAGAGACTAGAGAGAACATTGTCATGGGAGCCAAGAGAGGATCCAGCAGGAGGGGAAGCACAGTTAACAGCACCAGAAGTTGTAGGAAGGTCAGAGAAGATAGGAACTGAAAAAAGGCCGTTGGAGTGGGTGACCAAGAAATCAGGAAGAACCTTTGAGCAAGCAGTTTCAGTTGAGTGGCAGAAGGCAGAGTACGAGGGGCTGAGAAGAGAGTGGGTAGGAGGAAGTGGAGGCAGTGAGTATGGATGATTCTTTCTAGGAGTGTGAGAGTAAAAGGGAAGAAAGATCTACGCAATGTCTTAGTTTGTTAACTCTTATTTCGGTTTCTGTTAACATAGCAAGCCAACTCCCTTTTGCATCTCACGAACATGATTCAGGCCTCAAAGATATAGATGGATGGAGAGAGATATAAAGATATAGCAAGATATAGCTATATAAATTTATGGGATATATGAAGATATGCAGATAGATATTTTGAGACCTTAATAACATAGAATCATGTGCACAGTTATATGCAATACACATGTACATGTATGTACACTATACATACATTGTACGTAACACACACGTACAGTTTACCATGTATATTGTTGTTTCGGTAATGTCTGATTCTCCATGACCCCACTTGGCATTTTCTTGGCAAAGACACTGAAGCATTTTGCCATTTCCTTCTCCGGATCATTTTACAGATGAGGAAACCGAGGCAAACAACAAGGTTAAGTGACTTGTCCAAGGTCACACAGCTAGTAGGTGTCTGAGGTCACATTTGAACTCAGGGCCTCCTGGATTGCAGGCCCAGCACTCTATCTACTGCACCACCCAGCTATTCCAGTCTATGTCTATACAGATGTTAACAATAATAGCTAATTAGTAGCACTTTACATATAACATTTTATAACATTTCATTTGATCCTCACAACTACCCTGTGAAGTGGGTGCTGTTATTATTCCCATCTTACAGATGAAGAATGAGCCACATTGATGTTAAGTGACTTGCCCAGGGTCCCACAATTAGTAAGTGTCTGATGCAAGATTTGAACTTGCATCTTTCTGACTCCATGTTTGACTTCTATCAGCTGCACACTAGTTGCCTAGATTGTTAGTAATCTATTTCCCCTAAATAAAATACAAGCTTCTCAGCTTGGCATTTAAAGCTCTCTACAGTCTGCTTTTCACTTCACATCATTCCTTTTACAAATTCTAAGTTCTGGTCAAGATGACATACTCGCTGTTTCCTGGACTTAGCATTGTGTCTCACGCTTCAGCATTGCCGCACAGGCTTTGCCCAAAGCCTGCAGTGTCCTTCCTCCTCGGCAGCTGCCACCAAGGCTCCTATGGATGCCCTGGCGGAGTGAGAGGTCCTTAGGAACAGGGGCTGTTTCTCACTTTCTGTCTTTGTGTTCTCCCTCCTAGCCGAGCCCTTGCCCTGAATAGGAACTCAACAAATTCCTATTGAATTTGGGATTCTAGGTCAGGTATCACATAGGCTAAGAGAATGGCTTTACCAGGCTGGTAGGAAGTTCTTGGTGTGTTATTGTTGTTGTTGGTTGTTTTTTTTTTTTTGAAGGGGGAAGGCAAGGCAATTGGGGTTAAGTGGCTTGTCCAAGGTCACACAGCTAGTGAGTGTGTCAAGTGTCTGAGGCCAGATTTGAACTCAGGTCCTCCTGACTCCAGGGCTAGTGCTCTATTCCCTATGCCGCCTAAGTTCTGTTTTATAATCTTGAAAGCTGTAGCAACATCTTATTCTTTCAAACATAACAATTTGCCCATTTGTTAATATAGTCCCCCTTGCCCTGGTAGAATATTAGAACTCTGCAGAGTTGTACCTGGGGTGGAGTAGCCAGCGTTTTGTTGCAAGTACTGGTGCCTCAGTGGGGACACTAGTTCCATCCTGCTGTGATCTGGGGGGGGCTCTGCCATTGTCTCATGCATTTTGATCCTCTGTTGGACCAAGTTTCTCTGGAAGATCAGAGGGAAGGGAGCCCCAGAAGAGGGCTAGAAGCCTGGTCACTGGTCACATAGGTAGAAGGAGCAGGGAAGGACATGCCCCCCACCCTCCTCTACCTCCATCATTGCATCTGAGATTGTCCTGTCCCCCCTGCCATTCTTTGGTTGGCCACTTTTACCCATACTCTCTTCCCTACTGGGATTATCCCAAGTCCTCCCCTGCTTTCCCTTTTCACTATGCCCTTTCAAGGTCCCCTTCATCTTGGATCACTTCCTCCAACATTCCTTCTGTCCTTACTGCCTATTGGAACTCAAGTTTCTCCTGAAGCTCCCGTCTCTCTTTGTACCCTCTGCAAGGCTGGCAGCTCCTCCCTTCACATCCCATTGACTCTTAGGGCCAAGAGCTGGAGTTGGAATATTCCTTGCTTCCACTTTGAGATTCTTCTTCTGCATCATCCCCCAGCAACCACCTCTCCTCCTTGAGAGTTTGCTCTATCCTGTCCAGACCCTTTTTCCTTGTGACATGTGCATCTCCAGGACATTGCCCTTTCTCTTCAATAATTTCAGTATCTGGTTCAGTCTTCTCCCCTCTGACATCTGCTCTCAGTATCCCAACCTCCTACCTCCTTATCTCTCCAGGAGAATAGAAATTCCTTGAGCACTGGGACAATTTCACTTTTGTTCTGTACTTTGCATAGTACCTGTGACATAACTGGCTCTTAATGTCGGCTTATTGATCGATTGATTTCCTCACTCACTCCCAGGAAGTATGGCTGGCCTTGACAATGAGAAGGACCCCTTGGGCCTCTGAGACAGACGCTAAGGAGCTGAGGGGGAGGATGTTAACAGGCTTTGGAGGGACAAAGCAGGGGAGATGAGGGGGTTCACACCAGTTAGTTTGATTTTCTCATTAAAGTAGGAAGTGAGATAGTCTGCTGAGAGAGGTGGGGGTGGAGGTGGTTGGAGAGTACTAGGTTTGGAACAGTTACTGTGAGTTGTGTGAGAGACAGTGGATTGAGAGGAGAGAAGGATTGATGGGAAGAAAACAGGTCCCAGTTGAGATTAGGAACATGAATGTGGAATGGGACTGGTTGGTACAGACGGACGTGTGGCTTCTTCCAGCAGTGTGGAGCAGCTTGGGAGTAGTGGTAGAGAAGGAAACTCCTTGGGTGACCCTGGCCCCAGGCCTTTGTTTTCATAGGCTGTTGAGCAGGATGTGGTGTGGACAGGATCTCAGCCCTGTGAAAGTTATCTGTGGCCAACTCAATCCCTCAGTGGAGGGTTGTAATTGAACAAAATTGTATGTGAGGTGACACTGATCTGATTTTAACATATGCAGGAGGGACTCTTTGTTGGAAGAGGGTTTTTAAGGCTGCTTTTTGAACCTGGCAAAGCACTGGTCCTTACTAGAACTTAGCTTGGTGCAATGGAAAGTGAACTGAACTCAGAGTCAGGAATCTGGGCCCTTCTGGACCAGATCATCTGCCCTTTGGGGCCAGGATGATATCATAGGAACCAGACCGTCAGCTTAGCTGACTCTAACTGAACAAGGCTCATACATACTCAGTCTTTCCAGTTAATTCCTCAAAAATGTTAGCAGGAACATTGACCACCATTGACCACCCAATGGGTATTGAGAAACAAGTGCTTCTGGTGGAAGCTGATAGAAGGTGTATTCCACTGAAAGTGCCCATTGCATGTGCTCTCCTCCTAAGAGTCTCTGCCTCCTTGGAAGCCTACAGTCAAGTTCCTTGTGTTGGAGGAGGATGAGGAGGAACAGAAAAAACATGGGGCAAGGTGTCAGAAAGGGCAGTGAGGTGGCACCACAGTGCCCAGAGGAATGGGCCTCCTGGGGCCATGGAAGATCTGAGTTCCAATCCGACCTCCAGCACTTACTAGCTGTAGGACCCTGGGCAAGTCACTTAACTTGTTTGCTTCATTCTCCTGGTCTGTGAAATGGGGATGATAACAGCACCTATCTCTGGGGGTTGTTGTAAGGATAAAATGAGATAATCACTGTGAAGTGATTTGCATAATACTGGACACATGGTAGGTGTTATATAAACGTTGTTCTTGTTCTTCTTCTGAGACCTGGGTTCAAGTCCTGGCTCTGCCATTACTGGTGATGTCACTGTGGTCAAGTCATGTCATCTCTATGAATTCTAGTTTACTCATCTGTAAAATGAGGATAACGCTTTTATTTCAGTTTTATAGGGCAGCTGTGAAAAAAGCTCGTTGGAAACTCTAAAGTATATCTAAGCGTGAGTTATTGTGACTGTAAAGTGTTATATGAACTGAGCTATTATTATTATTATTCGCCTCTTTGGAGGGGGGAAGGCAGGGCAGTTGGGGTTAAGTGACTTGCCCAAGGTCACACAGCTAGTAAGTGTGTCAAGTGTCTGAGCCATATTTGAACTCAGGTCCTCCTGACTCCAGGGCAGGTGCTCTACTCATTGAGCCATCTAGCTGCCCCTAATATTATTATTATTAAGAAATTGTAAATTGACCCATCTTATGGTTGGGTAAACCTGTTAGAAACCACCTGGTCCTATCAGAGTTAAATGCCGACTGTGGAGTGCCAGCACTGGGAGAGTCCATTTAAGAAAATCCAGACCAGAGTTTTGCTCATGGTCTGTTCCTTCTTTCCGGGCTCAGTTTTCTCAGGATTGTTGGCTTACCATCTGATTCCTTGTGCATTCCTTGATTAAAATACGGATCTTGCATCTGTTTGTGTCCACCCATGGAATTCAGATCCCCCATCTTCCTGAACTTTGACCGCCATGCTAGGAGTCACGTACTCACTTAAGGTATTGGGAAATGTCCCATGGGAGTGGCCATAAAACAATGCACGCTTTGCCTATATAATTCCTGACCCTCAGATGAATGAATGAATTTGCTTGCTACTTGCTTGCATCTTCCTCCTGGCCCACTTTTCTTATTATCCATGCTTTTCTGTGAGGCGGCACATGCGCAGCAGGCTGTAGCCAGCAAGTGCCCTGCGTTGGAGACCAGGTAGTTTTAGGGAAATTGGCCTAGTTTTGTCATTGGTTCCCAGGGCTCTCCTGGACGATTATTTAAATACTGACATGAAATCTTACTGAGAAATTGCTCCAGGTCCTATATTTATCATTGGTTTCAGTGTGACAAGCTGAGGCCTTTCCACAGAACATCATCTCTGGTACATTTGAAGGTCAGATAATTAATTTTCCTTAGCAAGCCTCAGATTTGCAAAGGGAAAAGGGGCCCAAAGCACATTTGTGCTCATTCACAAGGTACAAGCATCTCTTGGTTAATAAGAACTCACATAACAGAGTTCCTGACCTGAAGAGTTTGTGAATTAGGCTGTATGTTCGTTCTATAGAAATTTTCTAAATTGGGGTGAGGATCAAGGTAGTTACAGCTGTATCAGTGCCTAGATCTAGAGCTGGAAGGGGCTTTGAGTCCAAATCTCTCATTTTACAGAGAAGGTAACTCAGACCTCTTTCAAGGTCAAAGGGAAGTAAGTAATGGAGGCAGGATTCTAACTCACATTTTGTGTCTCTGAGTTCAGTATACTTTCCATTGCACCAAGCTAAGGCCTAATAAGGATCAGTGCCTTCATACTTTCAACAAGACCTGATTTGTGGAGCAAAAAGCAGCCTTGGAGGCCTTCCTCCAACAGAGTCTCTTATGCATATGTTAAGGTCATACAAGACTCCTTGATCAAGGCCACCCCAGATACAGTTTTGTTCACCAGCAACCATCCAGTTATTGATGTTGGGGGGCGTGTGTGCTTGACGAAGGTTTTTACTGTTGCTATAGCATATCCTGTACAGAATCCATATGGAAGAGGGATTCCCTACAGATAATGCCATTGATGGGCAAACTCAATATCCCCACCGTGCTACCAGTACTGCTTCCAACCCACCACCTGCAGCCACCATCTAGGGGGTAGTCCTGGAGGAAAAGGGGCCCAGCATCCTTGTTACCACCACCATCAGCACCAACTGCCATTTATGGGCAGGTAAATGCAAGAGCCCTTGGGAACAGCAGTGCCGCCCAGGCTATGGATCCTGCTTCCAGCTTGGCCTCTGAGTAATAATCCAGGGAATCCCTTGTGGAGATGCCACCTGGCATTTCTCCTGCAGGAGTCACTGCCCCTGCCTCCTCAGCAGCCAAGGCTATCGGAGCTGTGGAAAAGAATGTTCCTGCTACCGAAAGGCCTTGGCACTAACCACTGGTTTGACATCAGACAATGCAATGGTGTTAGCGATTTCAACAACATTACAGAAGATGTATTACCATAAAGTCTAAGCCTCCTCTATGGGTTTTCTCCCTCTATTAGAATGTGAGCCCCTTGAGAAGAGGGACTGCCTTGCTTTTCTATTTCTATCACCAGGGCAGCATGGTGCTTTGCATATGGTAAGGGCTTAATAAATGCTTTTCCTTTCATTCATTCATGGGCCATTTGAAAGACATTAGCCTACTTATCCATATGGGAGACATCAAATGGTTGAGAAATGTATATTGCACAGTATATAACATACAGCTGGATGGACTGCCCCCTGCCTTAGCTGCGCAGTGAAATGCAGTGGACTTGGGGTCAGCAAGACTTGAGTTTAAATCCCACCTTTAACAGTTCTGTTATGAGATTCAAAAGAGAAAATACACATAAAACACCGTGTAGACTTCAAGGTTTTGTTTTTCTCCTCTCTTCAAGCCATCTATGTCCAATCTGTCAACCCTCAATACCTCTTTGTAGCAAAGGATCTTGACCTTCACTGAAAAATTCTGGTCATCTGTTATGAGCTCCGTCTCCTCAGTTTTATACTTTGTTGTTGCAGAGTCATTTTTTCAGTCATGTCCAACTCTTTGTGACTCCATTTGGAGTCTGAGGCCAGATTTGAACTCAGGAAGACGAGTCCTCCTGGCTCTAGGAGCAGCGCTTCATGCACTAACCTGCCACATAGATGATTTAAAGTTTAAATACTTTAAATCACTTCAGAACGACCCTCTACTTTCTCCTCTCTTATGAAAAGGTGGCTCATCTCCTGACAACAGCAATCCCTCTTCTTTTGCCTTTGATCCCATCCTGTCTCATCTCCTCTGGAAACTTGTCTTTTCAATGATCATTTCCCCTCTATTCTTTAATATTTCTTTATTCACTGGTTCTTGCTCCACTGCTTACAAACACACCCTGTACATTACATCCCAGTCTTAAAGAATCATCACTAACTCCTGTCATCCCCTCAGACCATTGTCTTGTATGTCTCTTCCTTTTTACAGCCACACTCCCAGAAAGAACAGTCTTTCTGAGTGCAGATTGAGACGCATGTTTTTTGGACATGGACCATATGGGAATTTGTTTTGCTTAAATATTCATTTTTTTTTTGGTGGGGGGATGGTAGGGCAATTGGGATTAAGTGACTTGCCCAAGGTCACATGGTTAGTTTTGTGTTAAGTGTCTGAGGCTGGATTTGGACTCAGATCCTCCTGACTCCAGGGTTGGTGCTCTCTTCACTGTGCCACCTAGCTGCCCCAATATTCGTATTTTTTAAAATTAAATTTTATTGTTTTAACTTAACCTTTAATTAACCTTATCCTCCTCCTTTTCCTCGCAAAAGAAAACACATCTTGTTACAAATATAGACTATACATTAAATCAGTTAAAGAGTTAGTTATACTTATTGCCTCCATTTTCTCACCTCCCGCTTCTCAAGCCCTTTGAGTCTGATTTCTAGCCCTACTTGACTGAAACTATTCTCTCCAAAGTTACCAATGATTTCTTTTTTTTTTTTGAGGGGGGAAGGCAGGGCCATTGGGGTTAAGTGACTTGCCCAAGGTCACACAGCTAGTAAGTGTTAAGTGGCTGAGGCTGGATTTGAACTCAGATCCTCCTGACTCCAGGGTGGGTGCTCTATTCACTGTGCCACCTAGCCACTCCTTTTATTATTCTTTAAAATTTTTTTGGTCAGCTCAGTGGCAAAGTGGATAGAGTACCAGGCCTGAAGTCAGGAGGACTCATCTTCCTGAAATCAAATCTGGCTTCGGACACTTACTAACTGTGTGACCCTGGGCAAGTCACAACCCTGTTTACCTCAGTTTCTTTACCTGTAAAATGAGCTGGAGAAAGAACAGGTAAACTACTCCAGTTTCTTTGCCATGAAACCACCAGATGGGGTCATGAAGAGTCAGATATGACTGAAAAATGACTGAGCAGCAAAAAAATGTTTATTTCTATCTTTTGTTTTTATATCACTTACATTTTCCCCTAAAGTGTTCCCCGTGCCCTCTCCCTCTGAGAAAGCCTTCTTAGTGTCATTAGAACTGGACAGGGAACTTACCTCCTCTACAGCAGAGAAGGAAAAAAGAGAGAGAAAACTGTGCAGCAAAACTAATGAACACGTTGGAAAAGCCTGACATTTTCTGCCTCGTCCCCTCCCTTTGGTTTCTTACCTTGCCAGAAAGGGAGGTGCCTTCATCCAGCTTTTCACTGGGGCCAGGCTTGGTCATCATCCTTCACAGTATTTAGTTTCAACTGTTTTGCTGTTGTTACTGTTCCTTACGTGGCTGTAGTCATACAGCTTATTGTCCTGGTTCTGTTTATTTCTTCATAAGTTCAAACAAGGCTTCTCATGCTCCTCTGAATTCTTAATATTAATCATTCCTTACAGCGCAGTAATATTCCATTACATTCATGCACCTCAACTCTTTAGCCATTCCCCAGTCAATGGGCATCTGCTTTGTTTCCAGTCCTTTACCACCGTCGAAAGTGCTGCTATAAATACTTCTGTGTATTTGAGACCTTTCTTTTCATCATTGATCTTTTTGGGGTAACGGTGGAATCTTTGGGTCAAAGGTTATGGGCATTTTAGTAATTTTCTTTGCATAATTCCAAATTGCCTCACAAAACAGTTGGAACAATGCATGGCTTTACCAACAGTGGGTCAGAGAGCCAGTCTTTCCACAACCCCTCCAACAATGACTGCTCCCATTTTTAGTCATCTTTGTCTGTGATGTGGGGGTGAAATGTCAGAGCTGTTTGGATTTTATTTCTCTTGTTATTCTTGATCTGTAACATTCTTTCCTATCTTTGTAATAGCTTGCCATTCTTCTGAGAACCTTTTTTGTTTACATCACTTACTTCTTAGGGAATAGCTTTTGACCAGTGATCCCTCAATTGCCAAATCTGATAGCCTTTTCTCAGACCTCATCCTACAGGACACTACTTACCACCACTTCTCCCTAGATACTTTCTCTTCCTTGGGTTTAGGTGACATTGTTATCTTCAAGTTTTCTCCTTACATCTCTGGTCACTCCTTCTCAGTCTCCCTTGCTGGATAATTGTCATGTGTCCCACCCCTATACATAGGCATTGCCAAGGACTTTGCTTTAGGCCTGATTCTCATCTCACTACAGTCTCTCTCTTGGTGATGTCACCAGCTTCCATGGGCTCAGTTATCCTTTCTTGAGTTTTTCTTGCATCACTAGTTGCCTATTCAGCAACTCTAGTTAGATGTTTTATAGGCATCTCAAGTTTTTTTTTTTTTGTTGAGTTGTTTCAGTTGTGTTTGACACTCTGTTACCCCATTTGGGATTTTCTTGGCAGAAATACTAGGGTGCTTTTCAGTTTTCTACTCCAGCTCTTTTTACAGATGAAGAAATGGAGGCAAACAGGATTAAGTGCATTACTCAGGGTCACACAGCTAGTAAGTGTCTGAGTCTGGATTTGAACTCAGGTCCTTCTGAGTCCAGCACTGGCCCTCTATCTACTGCAATACCTATTGCCCATCTCAAATGAAACATGTCTAAAACAAAACTCCAGCTCTTTTCCCCAAAGCCTTCCCTATTTCAGTCACCTGGGTTCTCAACTTCAGAGTTATCCTCAACTCTTTCCTTTCCCTCACCTCTTAGAGGGTATCAGTTGCTAAGTCTTGTCAATTCTACTTCCACATCTTTAACATCCGTCCCTTTCTTTCTACATGTGAAACCTCTGTCTTAGTTCAGGCCCTCATCTGCACTCACCTGGGCTATTGCAATAATATTATCTTAATTGCTTTCCCTGCTGCCAGTCTCTCTAATCCATTCTTTAAAAATCGCCAAAATTATCTTCCTAAAATATAGATCTGACCATGTCACTTCCCTATTCAATAATCTTCAGTGGCTCCCTGTTGCCATTGGAGATATATGCAATGGAACCATGAAATGTTAGAACTGGAATGGACCTTAGGGACTGGGGGGAAGAAGGGGACTTCAGAGTGACCTGTCAAGGTCATGGAGGTAAGTTCAGAGCTGAGATTCCAACCCAGGTCTAATGATGCAGAATCCATGGCTCTATACTGCCTCTTTGTATGTCAGAGGAACCTGAGAGTAGGGGTTCCCAGAGTAGATCTGGATTTTACAATGAGCTATTAAAGCAGGAGTTATGAACATGAAACAAACAGAGGGACTGCCGTAAGCTGAGATACCTTCATCAATAGGAGGACAATTGGAATGCTTCGCTGTTGTCTTGAACCAAGGGTCTGAGAGAGAAAAGATGGTTTTCCTTTCCTTAAAGGCCTTGATATTAGCAGCATAGGGCTAAGATTGCTGCCTGGGAATGTCTCTGAGTTGGGACCAGGGAGAGGAGAGCATGCCCACTGCCATCCCTTCCCCAGTGGAAACCCTGGCAAAGTAGAGAGACGGCTGTAGTGGAATAGCAACCGTGTTGGAGAGCTTCTGAGATCCAGAGGAGGGCCCAGTCCCCTGGCTCAGACCTTCATCCTGAGCCCTGGATCTGGAGTCAGGACCTGCGTTCAGGTCCAGGTTATGGTATTTATTATCTGGGAGATCTTGGGTAACTTGCTGAATCTCTCCAGGCTTATTTCCTCTTCTGCAAAATGAAAGGATGATTTCTCAGGAACCTTCTAGCTGTAAATCCCAGGACCCTGCTTTCAACTCTAAGCATTCTAGCTACCAGCATAGAAACTGAGTGGTCATGGCTAGTCCAGGGCCAGTCCCTCCCCTCCCTCTTAGCATTCCCCTCAAGTCAACTTGACAAATATTTGATAAGTGCTCACTATGTGCCAGGCACTGGGAAGAAATATATATGTATATGTATGTATATACACATGTGTATATACACACGTATACACACATAATGCACACACATACATATATGCACATACATACACATGGGTATACACATACATATATTTATATATATACAAACACACACACACACAAAAGGACAATAATCTCTGCTATCAAAGGCCAGGGGGTGGGGTTGTGGAAATGGCGGGAGGGGAAGACAGCACATAAAGAGAGCTGGAAAGTCGTGGGCAGGAGGAGAAGGTACTGGTGTGATGGTGGAGAGTCAGAAACAGAGCCAGGAGAAGGGTGATGAACCCCTGACCTGAGCCCTTCCTCACAATGGAGGTTCTGGAGGAGCTCCTCATTAGAAGAGGTCCTCAAGGGCAGGGGAATGTTCTAGAACAATGGTTCTCAACCTGTGGGTTATGTCCAATTTGTAACAATGAAAATACATCCTGCATATCAGATATTTACATTACAATTCAAAACGGTAGCAAAATTACAGTTATGAAGTAATAATGAAAATAATTTTATGGTTGGGGGTCACCACAACATGAGGATCTGTATTAAAGGGTCGCAGCATTAGGAAGGTTGAGAACCACTGTTCTAGAAAGTCACAGAGTAGGGAGATACTTTCACGGGGAGAAGGTAGCTGAGGCATGTTGGCAAAACCCAGAGTCAGTAGCAGCACCAGTCAGTAGAAGGAATAAAGGACGGCTGACCTTTAAACGGAGACTCCAGGAGGAACTCACCAGTAGGTCTGCAGGGTGAGAAGGCTGTGCCCGGACTAAGGGAACTCAGCCTACACCCGGTAGATAATAACTGAGGCCATATTTCCAAATTTAACCCTAACTCCACTGGGGTTTTCTGTTGTCTTAGGTGAGGCTCTGTTAGCTCTGACCTCAGAGATGAGCTTCTTTTTTCTTCCCTGGTTTATTTGGGCTCATTTCTGTCCCAATTACAGATCTACCATCACCTGTGTCAGAGTGTAGCCATATAATACCCGGAACAGTAAGAGACCAGATCATTCAGTCCCCAAGAAAAAGAAGCATAGAATGCCACAATTTCAGAGCTAGAAGACAGATGCTTTCCCTCCCAGTTTACCACCTTCGCTTTAATGTTGTCTTCTTCGATTACAATGTAATCTCCTCTTGTGGACACACTGTTGTAGCACACAACAGGCACTTTATAAATGCTATATCTATCCATCTGTCTGTCTATCATCTGTTTATCTGTCTATCCTTTATCATCCATCATCAACCTGTTCATCTTTTATTTTTTATCTATTTATCCTTTATTATCTATTTGAATGTCTCTGTTGTCTATCATCTACGTGCTTTCTATTATCTGTCCATCTATCCATCCATCCATCCATCCATCCATCCATCCATCCATCCATCTCTCTCTCTCTCTGTCTCTGTCGGTCTGTCTGTCTGTGTCTTTGTGTGTGTCTCTCATTTCTTTTTTTCACTTGGGAGAACCAAGGACTTGAAAATATTGGAAATAGCACTAACTGGTTTTGGATCAGAGAACTTGGGTTGGAATCCTGTCTCTGCCATTTACTACCTTTGTGTCTTTTCACAAGTCACTTCACCTCCCTGGGCCTCAGTTTCCCCATCTGTAAGATAAAGGAATTGGTCTCGATAACTTCTAAGGTCTCTTCCAGCTCTATATCTATGATCCTATGAATGCTAGTATAAATGTCTTTCCATTTTTCCAAGACAACGCAATTTATTTCCATTTTTCACTTTTCAGTTCGTTTTAAGACCTTTTGTTGTTGCTGTTGTCCAGTCATTTCAGACTCTTCGTGACCCCATTTGGAGTTTTCTTGGCAAGGATACTGGAATGGTTTGTCGTTTCCTTCTTCTAAGACGTAGCAGGAGAGTATAATAGTGCTTTGAAATCTCAGCTCCTTCCTACCTGCCTCCCCTTTCTTCCCCTCCCCTTCCTGCCTGTGCTTCTGGACTCTCTGGGTGGAGTTCACAGCATTCTGGACCCTTCCCCTAAGGGAACTCTCTCTCCTTTACTTCATATTTCATCTCTCTTTTATGTGGTCTCTTTCCTCATTAGAATAGAAGTTCCCTGTGGCCAGACTGTCTTTCTTTTTGCCTTTACTTGTATGTCCACTGAGTAGTACAGTAACTGCTTAACAAATCCTTCTTGCCTTGCCTTGCCTACCAATAGCCTCACTACACTCAGTCCTGGGGGAATACCCAATGTCAAATTCACCATGTTTTGCCTCAAAGGCAGGTTCCTGGAATATGGGGGTGTCCCAGCTGTGACTTGGATCTGCTCTGGGGCTTTCTGCTCACTTCAGGTAAGTGGTCTGTACCTTTGTATAGTCAGTTTAGTTCACAGACCTACCAGGAAGCTGGATCTGTCCTCGATTTGAATTAGGTAATACCCTGGAAGAGTTTTTGAATAGAGACACTTCAATCTTACAGCTAGAAAAAAAAATAGGCCTTTCAGATGCTAAAATTTCCCAAAGTTAGGAAATAGCATCACTGATCCCAGAGGGGAAGTGAATTGTCCTGAGATGACCCCAATTGCCAGACAGCAGGAATGTAATAGAGAGCCAGCCCTTGGTAAGAATGTGAAGGCTGAAGCGTATGTCTTTGGGGTCCCTGCTTCCTCTTTCTGTGCCCTTCCCCTACTCCTACACTCCTCTGAGTGGTCTTTCTTCCCAGGTTCCCAGGATTTCAAAGCTGCCCTTGTTTCTCCTTTCAAGGAAGAAGGAAACTGGTAAATGAGAATCCTAGAATATGAAACCCAGAAGATCTTGGGGATCATCTAGTCTGGGGGTTCTTAACTTTCTATGGCTCAGGGACCCCTCTGACAATCTGCTGAAGCTTATGGACCCTTATTAACACAGTGTTATTGAAGGGAGAAAATAAAATATGCATCATTACAAAAGAAATCAATTACATTGAAACAGAGTTATTATAATAATAATAATAATAGTAAAAAGTTCGTGGACCCCAGGTAAGGAACCCTTGAGTCTCATCCAACCTCCTCATTCTAATGGTAGAATTGGCATTTGTAGAGGTCTTTAAGCTTTGTAAGACACTGTGCATCTGTAATTTCAGAGAGGCTAAGATCACTTCCCCATTACCAGTGGCTGGACTTGGAGATATAACACGATAGTCCAACTCCCCTCTTTTTACAGATAATAATAATAGAGAGCACTTATATAGTGCTCTGAGATTTGCAAAGCACTTTACAAACGTCTCATTTTATCTCTACAACAATCCTGGGGGGTGGGTGTTATTATTGTCTTCATTTTACAGATGAGGAAACTGAGGCAGAATGAGTTACCATAGGTTACATAGCTAGTAAGTTTCTGAAGCAGGATTTGAACTCCAGGCTCCAGTTTCTCTGTCCACTGTTCCACCCATCTGCCTGTAGTATTATTATTATTATTTTACAGATGATGAAACTGAGGGCCACAAAAGTTAAATGAGTTGCCCAAGGTCACACAAGTAGTAAAGGGTCATAGTCAGAAGTCAGGATGACCCCAGTCCAGCATCCTACCCATTGTACCAGGAGGAGACAACAGAGGCCCAGGAAAGGGAAGTGACTTGTTGAAGGTCACACAGTGATTTATTAGCAGACCCAGGCTTTGAATCCTGCTCTCCTAATGTCTCCACCAATGCTCTTCCCACTGTACCACCTAGCTCCTTTTGCAGGCAGGACTATGTGGATGGCTTCCTGCCCCAGATGTCTGGGTTGGATCAACGGCTTGGTTAGTTTCCAAGCGTGAAAGGGCTGACATGGGGAGGACCCACTTGTTGACTGATGGCTGGAGGCTCAGAGAGGTGGAGCCCTTGCCTGGTGAGCTTTTCTGCCTGTCTCCAAGGTGAGTGAGCCTAACAAGGAAGTAAGCATTACAAAACCCACTGTGTTCATACTGATACTGTTAAAGCCGTCAGGGTTTAAGAACTGCCCTGGATAGAAGGAAGATGGACAGCGGGGCTGACCCTGCACAAAACTGCAATCTGGTTAGAATGTTCACAAAACTCCTATCCCCTTTCAGTGCCCCTCTCCTGCCTTTTGGTGTCCCATTCCCTGCATACCCACAAGACAGAAACAAAAACATTTCCAGGGCCTAGCACTATAGCCTGGTATGTAGGAGACCCTTAATAAATGCTTATTATAGGTGGATTCTATTTGATCCCATGTTCCCTTCTGAAGTCCTTTCCCTCTGTGTTTGTTTCCATATTTTGTTGCTGCTTTTATCATTATAGTGTAGTATAGTAACAAAATATATTATACTAATATGTTAAATAAATTATACAAATACATAAATATGCTATTGTAATTATCACTATTTACATGTTCCAGAAACTTGATAAATTGTTCTCATTCTATTTTCCCTGCTTAGTGTCATGTCATATGTCTCCCTGTGTTTGTTAGTACTGCACACCTTGTCTGCTCCTGCTGGTTTGGCTTGAGTTCCTAGGTCAGGGGTTCCCTGGGGCGCACGGACCCCTGGGGGTGGATGATAGGTGTTAGTTGTGTGGACAATTCAATAAATAAATATATTATCCTATTGAAATGAATCTATTTTATTTCTTATGTACATATGCATGATAAACTCTAGAACTGATTATCTTTCATATCAAAAGGCAAAAAGTCTTTTCCAGTCTTACTAAATCTTAATAACTTTCCTCTGAGGTTATCTCCAATTTATCTTATGTATATAGCTTGCTTGTACGGAGTTATCTGCATGTTATCTCCTCTCTTTGACCGAACTTGAAAGTAGGGACTGTTTTCTGCCTTTTTTTGTTTCCCCTGAACATAGCACTTAGTAGGCATGCCTGTTGAAGGTTTACTAAAAACCAAAAGGTACAGGAAACTTAAAAAGTCAGCAGCTCCTGCCCTAGATGTTGATGTAGTAGACCCCAAGCATGTTGGAAAAGGGGAAACAGCTGTGTGTCTAAGGTTGTGGGGGCATATTGGCTGCTTATTACCTGGTCCCATTTAAGAAGTATTGGCGCATTGGTATTGGGGGGATAGAAGGGATGTAAGGGGCTGGAAGGCTGTTGGGTGAGGGTAGTGTGGAGTGAGACTGGAGGGGATTGAGGGGATAGAAGTATAGCAAGAGGAGAAGGAGAAACAGAAACTTCCAGCCTCGGAACAGAAAGGTTGTTGTGGTAGAATGCCTCGTGAGTTATGTAAGGTGGGCATGATTCAGGAAAAATGAATTGGTTTGACACTTGGAAAGGTTCAGTAGAGGTTGTAGAGTAGGAGGAGTGAATCGTATGGGAGAGAGAAAGAGCCATATGAAATCAGAAGGAGTGTGTGAAAGCTGAGGTTGGGCAGTCCCAGCGGGTGCAGGCAGACTTGATATGAGCGTGGGTTTGGTGTTGGGGGGCTGTGCTTTGTCCTGATCCTTCCCCACTCCTATCCAATGGCAGCAGTGTTGGGAAGTTGCTCTGTGGAGCCTACTCAAATGCTGTGTTGAGTTGAATAGAGAGTTATGAACTTTCTGAGTCCTAGCAGGAGAGGACAAAATGTCAGGGGTGGGCTAGGAGTCTCTAAGCAAGTGTGAACTTGGCCTCTAGAGTTCTATCTATACTAAATGATTCATCAGTTATGATCTTTTGCAGGAAGGCTGCATTTTCCATATGCCCCTCATCAAAGATCTAGCCTCCTTTCTAGTCTTGGTCCATTTGGGCCTGCACTATTATTTTTTAAATTAACAAGAATTTTTCTCATGTTTTAAAAAATTTCCTTCCTTGGTTAGTTTGGGCATATTCCCCTTCCCATGTTCCCATAGATCTGCTATCACCTGTGTCAGGTCACAACCATATAATAGCCAAACTAGGAAGAGACCCGGTCACTTTTCTCTCCCTTCCACTTCCCTTCACCATTGGGAAAAAAGAAAAATCAATTTTTACATGGTCGAAGACAACAAATTTCCACACTGGACATGTCCAAAAGTCAACGTCTCATGCTGCATCTAGCTGAATGTGTAGCCCCTAGGGAGGTGGTAATTAAAGGCAAATTGACTTAAGGGCCTTGGGAAAGAATGGGGGAAGGGGATAGAAAAAGAAACCGGTCTCAGTCATGATCTGAGAGAGTAAAGAGAAAGCTGGGATGAGTCAACGTAAGAGTCCAAGAAAAAAATAAATTCGAAAGGTAGGCAGA
This sequence comes from Pseudochirops corinnae, assembly GCA_028646515.1. Lineage (NCBI taxonomy): Eukaryota > Metazoa > Chordata > Mammalia > Diprotodontia > Pseudocheiridae > Pseudochirops > Pseudochirops corinnae. The sequence continues at coordinate 42,138,303 of CM053590.1, forward strand.
AAATGGGAAAGAGCTTTCCAAAAAATGGGTCTAAAGTTTTGGAAGCCCCCACGGAACTGAGGAGAATGCACTGCATAGCAAAGTAGTAGGTAGGCATTGCTGAGAAGAGTTTCTCTCAGTTCAGTTAAACAATATTTATTAAGTGCCTATTGCATGCAATACATATATACATAAATTCATATAGAGGGTCCTAGGGCTGGAAAAGAAAAAAAGGTGAGTCAGCCATGTGTTGAGTGAAGAATAAATGATGGACAGCAGATACTCCACTGGTATCCACACACCACTGAGAAATTTAGCAGCAGGCCCCAACATGGCGTATGGAGAACTGCCCAGAAGACAAAGAGGAGAGTTGCATGGGAGGATGAAGGATGGATAGGCTGTGATCTGCACAGCCAGAGGGTGTGCCCCTGGGGAGATCACAGATCTATTGAAGTTAGATGCAGAGTGCTGTGTTAGATGCTGGGTGAACTATAGAATTGAGATAAAACCTCACTGCTGCCTGCATGAAGCTTATAGTCCAGCAGGTCCTTTCCCCCTCTTCTAGCCTTCTCTCTCTGGAGCCCATACTCTAGAGAGAACTTTGGGGAAAGGGAAAACTTTGAGAAAGGATGTCCTTGAGGAGGCAGAAGAAAGCTAATAGCCTCTGCCATCCCTCTTTACTATTGCTAGGTTTCTACCATTTAGATCTATGAATGAAGTTTTTTCTCCCCTTTATGCCCTGGAATCTTCCCAGGAACCCACAATTGACTGTGTTGGATCTAGTCCAAAGGCCATTTCTCCTTCTGACCAGGGAGCAATGTCTGACTAGATTGGCTGAGATGCATGGACTATCTCATGGGATGTTGGAGCTGAAAGGGACCTGGAGATCAAGTCCAACCTTCTTCCTTTTATATTTGATCTTAGATTTCTCGACCCAACCTGACACTTGGGAAGGTGTCCATTTTGGCCACACCTTGCCCTATTTCACCACCAGCAACCTGGTCCTTAACACCTATCTTGTTATCTTGCAGGACCTAGGTCTGATAAGGTAGTTTATTGCTCAGGCTGCCAGATGGAAGAAAAGCACCCAGTTTGAGCTGTCTTTTTACAATCTTAAAGCAACTGGTTGATTTGGTTAATTCAGTGGAAAAATGAGCCACACAAATTCACTGACATTACATGCCGTAAAAACCAAAACCAAAAACTTGTCCTTTGAATTGTTTATCTGAGGCTGTGTGGTCACTGGAGTTGGATCTGGTTGTGACTTTTGGCTCTACCTACTCACCAGCACTGTGATCTTGGGTAAGGCCCTTCTCTCTGGGCCTCAGTTTCTGCCTTTGTAAATGAAAGATGGAAGCTCTGTGTTTCTTTTTTTTCTTTTTCATGTCTCTATAGGCTTTACTTTTTAAAAAAATAAAGCATTTATTTTACAAGCATGTATTATCTCTCCCTTTTGTTGTCCTCTTGCACACTTATCCATGTATGATAATTAAAAAAATGGAAAATGAAAACCCTCATAACATATATGCATGATCTAGCAAAACAAATTCCTATATTGGCCACATACAGAAATGTATGGACAAGATGTTTTGAAAGGTCTCTTCTAATTCTAAATCTTATGAACTTACCAAATAAGTGATTTCTGGCTATCAGAGTGACATCCTAGAATAATCTGAAAGGGAAAAAGATAAGGACCACAGCTTGCATGGCAGTTTGACAGGCTGGAGAATGACCTCCCATAGCAGAAAGGGCAATTGGGGAAGGTTCTATTGTAAGGTATTCCCAGATCCCCTCTTTCTCTGGTAATACAGTTTAGTTAATTTCTTTGAGTTGTTTAAATGGATCAATAAATTAATGAGCATTTATTAAGTGCATTTATGAGACTCAGCATGGCATAGTAGATAAAGGACTGGCCTTGGAGCCAGAAAGACCTAAGTTCAAGTCTTGCCTTTGACACATACTTACCCTGGGCACATCACTTAAGTCACAGTGTTCTAAAGAACTCTCTAAAACCATTGGCATGTAGAAATGGTGCTCATCTTCATTGGTAGAACTTCATCTGGGAATTTCCAATATCAATGAAATCATGGGTCCAGTATTTATTCCTATCCACTGTTCTAGCTTCTGGGGATATGATGACAAATATAGAACAGTCCCTACACTCCAGGTGCTAATAATCTATTAAAAGGAGATGACATGTGCAGATTTGAGTATAGATAAGATACTTTTCTTGGTGGGTGTCAGCAGCTGGAAGGATAAGGAAAGGTCTTATGAATGAGGTGAGATTTGACACTTGCCCCTCTCTAGCTAGTTCCAATCAGTGGAGATGACCCTTAAATGGATTGAGGGGCTGCATTCCTATCATAGATGTAATATGTGTATGTGGGGCTCTCTGAATATATAGGTGCAGATGGCATGGATAGATATGACCTGGGATCTGACCCACCTTTGCAAAGTGGGAAGAGAACTATGCATATACTACCAGCAACTTTGATGGAAGGGGAGAGAAGAGAGGAGGAGGTAGAATCTAGGACCTAGGAACTCTAGAGCCTGAGTGAGGGATCTCTCCTGTCTCTAAGAAGTGCTTCTGGCTAGAACTGAATCTATCTGCTATCCTTCAAAAGTCTCTAGGGGGAACAGAGTTTAATGATTCAGAACAAAAGTTTCTTCCTTGATTGCTCTTTAAGGGGAAGGGTAGCCCTTAGTTTACCCTTACCAGTTTAGCACCTCCCAACCAAAGGCTGGTTACACAAAAGGTTATTATGACTGGCAATAACAAGTAAACTCATTTATCTAAACAAACCTGAAATAGAATTTGGAGAAGTTCTACGTATTAGAATATATATTCCCCTGCCGTGAGCTCCTCACCTGGAAATAAGATAAAATCTCAGGTCAAACCAGAAGAAAGAGAGAGGTGTCACTCTGGAAGGTCCAATCTCAGCTGTCTCTAGGATTGTAAACCCTGGAAGTCAAATTATTTCAAATCATGAATTACACCAAGTCCAGCTATGGATCCAGGGATTTTTGTCTTTTCCCCTGCCCAGTAGTAGAGTCATCCATAAGCACAATTTTGATGTTGCCTCATGACATGGAGGTGGCCCTGGTTTATTGAAGAGTATTCTAGTGAAAGCCTTTCTAGGTTGATAGAATCTGCCTGAATTTGAATTTGAGCACAGTAGTTTGAAATTGTGTCTGCTGTCTGAAGGGCAGCTTAGCTAAGGACATAGAGGTTTGCCATGAATAAGCTGGGAACCAGTTGATGAATCATTGACTCTGGTAACCATTAGATCAAAACAAATATCCCTTAATTCTGTGTGTCCCTCTTCTATAGTAAGAGAAAAGAGAGGGAGGGTGCTAAAGAAGATACTGTTTTTAGACTACACACATTAACTGTTGGTATTTTCAATGGGAGCTTCTTCAGTGACCAATGAGTTGGCATACTACTGGAAGATATGAATCATATCAATATTGGCATTCTTGCTATAAATGGAATCAGAAGGCATAAGGAAGTTGTACCTAATGGAAGAATGAATACGCAAATTACATTGTAATCCAATCAAGAAAGGTCCTGAGTCCCCACATTTGGCCTGTCTAAACATTATAATATATTGATTGGATACAAATAGATCTGATAGACAAAGGATATATTGGTCCTGCCTGGCTTTTATTTTGTTTTTTTCTGTCCTGGTATTAGGAAGGACGAGAGCACATGTTCAAGAGAAGCCATTCCTTTCCAGATCTTTCAGCTGGAAATAAGTGCCTGGAGCACTTAGTGCAAATGGCATTTTTTAATGAGGAATAGCAGAGACAAGTTGGTAAACTTCCAAGAGTCACCAATCTGAGATAGATTAATTATCTTCTTTCTATGATCATGCCCATTCTATTCAAGTCAAGAAAAAGGTACATTTTGATTGGTAAAACATCTGAGTTGCTCAGTGGCCCCATTCTATGAATTAACACTAGTTCCAGTTGACTGCTGCTACCAATGTAACTCCTTGGGACTTGAATCCTGACCAGCCTGTGTGATAGCTATAGGAGCTGGCAGAGCTGATTTTATTGAGTGTCAAAAGGCACCATCAAATATAATTTCATGGACTCATTATAGCCTCCCTTTCTTCCCCTCACCCTAGTTTACTCTGAGAAACCTCTGATCATAGTTCATATCTAAGATTTGACAGGTGTGAATCAAAGGGATCCCTAGCTCCTGTACAAGAAATCATGGTAATAAACACAGTTTTTAAGTACAAGACAGCCTTCCTTTTACCCCATAGAAAATCCCTAGAATATGAAGGAGCTCATTAAAAATTCTAGAAAATACATAAAGGAACACAATACCACAGACAAATACAATTCTCTTCCCTTTCTAATGGATCCTCCTTTCCTATACAATCCTACAGTATCTATCCTTCCCAAGAATCATAGTGCCACTCTTATTCCAATATCTCTTATATCCCAATATCACCTTATACCAGCGGTTCTCAACCTGTGGGTTGTGAGCCCTTTGGGGTCAAACGACCCTTTCACAGGGGCCACAGGGGTCGCCTAAGACCAACGGAAAACACATATTTCCAATGGTCTTAGGAACTGAGACAATGCTCCTCTTTCCCTCTCCAGGTGGGTCCACCCACATGCAGACATGCCCACATACCACTATTAAAGGACGGCAGCCTTAGGAAGGTTGAGAACCACTGCCTTATACCATCCTACAAAATCCTCTAAGAGCTTAGACACACCTATATTCTGGAGCTGCTAGAAAGGTAATCCCCTTCCTATTGGACTTCTATTGTTCAAATAACTCATGGTAATAGTGGAGAGAAAAGTTCTTTACTGATTGTGTATATGTATATGTTGGAGGCTCTGAATGGTCTCCTCTGTCTGTGAGCTTTCTAGCTCATTAACCTATGGCCTTCTTTTTCTTTCAACTTTAATCTTACGGAGGGATAGACATGCCCTGGACCTCACTATCACTCATAAGTGCTCAACCATTTTGACCCAGAACTATGAAATTCCTCTGACCATGACCAATCCTTCCATCTCTCCTTCAGTCTCATTCTCCCTCCCCAACTCTTTGCCTTTTTTTTTTTGAGACTTGATCAGTTTATCTCATCCAGGTTGGAAGTCCAACAGCTACTCACAGACCTGCTCCCAATGCTGATGAGTATGGAAGCTTTTACCTACTCTGTTCTTCTGCCCTGGGCCAGTTCAGTATCTCCTTAAGCAGCCCAATGACCCTCTACTCTTTGGTGTGTCAGATTCAGGGGAGCAACAGGAATACTACTCCAGCTTGGAACTGGATTCCAGTTCCAAGCAATCCATCAGTCTCAGCTTCCCTGAATAGTGGAGATTACAGACATTTTCCATCGCAGTTCTGCCTGGTTCTGCCTCATTCCTAACCCTATTTACCCTCATCGTGACTTGTATTCACTCCATTCTTCCTTGCCTTCCAGTCCACCTCCTCTGCTCTTCTCTCACAGACCTTCCTTCACAGTCATGACCCTACTGTTAACCAGTTCACCTACTTGCTGCTCTTTACTCTCAAATAGATCTCTTGTTCTTGTGTTCTATTGCTTTTTATTCCTTTCCAGAACTTAATTTTTGGGTCCTAATATAAAGTCTTTCTTGATCTCTACCCTCACCTCTTCCCCCACCTAATTTTTTTTTTTTATTCTTTATCCTCTCACCCCTTAAAGATTTTTTTTTGATAATTGTTTCCCTGGCTTGGCACAGAGCCTTATTTACTTAATAAATATTTGTTAAATTGAACTAAATAGAACTAAGTCATTTTGCAAAGAAATGAAGTGATTTGTCTAGGGTAACATAGACAGTAAATGACAGAGTCAGACTTTGAACCAAGGAACTCTGACTCCAAATTCAATACTTTCCCCTCCAAGGGTCAGCCCTTTGTCTCCCTCTGTACCCTTTACCTTAGGAATCTTATCAGCCCCCATGGGCCCTTTTAATACAGATGATTCCTATATCTGTATTCCCAGACACACTTTCTTTCCTGAGGTTCAGTCCAACATTACCTGTTGGAAGTCTCTGTCTAGATATCCCTTGGATATCTCTAACTCAACATGCCCTGAATGGAATTCATTTTCTTTCCCTCCTTTATCACTTTTAACCCCAGCCCTTCTTTAAATTCAGTTCATTCTGAGATTTAGCACTCTTGATACAGTGTTTACTTGTACAGGACCATGACACATTTCTGTCTTCATCCTGTATTATCTGTCCTTGTTTTCATATTCTGAACATGGCAGAGGAAGGGATAGAGCAAGGTGAGAAAGCAATTCACCTGAAATAGGGTTTTAGTGGACTACCATCTCAATATGTGTTAATAATATGATAACAAAAAAAAAATGTAATCTGAGGCTCCATTAAGAGAGGCATGCTATCTTTGGCTAGAGAGGAGATGGTCCCGTTCCACTCTACTTTAGTAAATGATAATTTTAGTATTGTGTTCAGATTCTGGATACTGCCATTCTTCCAGTCACCCAAGTTCACAACTCAGGGACCATCTTCCACACTTCACTCTCCCTTAACCCCTACATCCACTTAGTTGACAAGTCTTGTTGATTCTGCCTCCTCAGCATCTCCCACATCCATCTCCTCTCCACTCATGCTGCAACCTTTATATATGCCCTCATTACTTCTTGCTGCCATGATCACAGTAGCTTCCACCTTGGTCTTCTTACCTCTGGTTACTCTCTTTCTCCCTCCATCTTCCACACAACTACCGAACTGATAGTCCTAAAGCATAGGTCTGATCTTGTCACTTCTGGTCTCCAGAAGCTTCGGTGGCTCCCCTCTGCCTCCAAGATAAAACACTCATTTGTGTGATATTTAAAGCCCTACACATTCCATTTCCAGCCTCTGTTCCTAGGCTGATTGCACATTCTTCACCCTCATGTTCTATACACTAGCCTATTTGCTGTTCTCTATACATGGAACTTCATGTCTTGCCTTTGCGCCTTTGCAGAGATTGTTCCTATGCCTGGAATACTCTCCATCCTCACCTTCATCTCTTGGAACACCTACCTCCTCTCAAGATGGCTCAAGTGCCTTCTTCTTCAAGAGGCCTTTCATGATTCTCTCAATAATTATGATCTTTCCCTTTGAATCACCACTGAAATCACGTGTATTTATTTTGTATGTTTCCTCTATTTACTTATCTGTGCATATGCTATATTTAGCCAGTAAAATGTAGGCTCTTTGAGGGCAGAGATTGTCTTATTCTTGTCTTCATTTACCCTGCACAGTGCTTTGAAGATAGCAGGAATTGAATGTTTGGAGATGAATTAATTGGTAAGTTGGAGAATGCCCAGAGAAGGGTAACAGGTTGATGAACAGCTCTGCCATCATGTCATACAAGGATGGTTGGAGGGAATTGGTGAGATGTAGGCTGCAGAAGAAGACTGAGGGGGAACATGCTACAGTTTTAAAGTATTTTCTCTGCTTGGTCCCAGAGGGCACAACTACAGGGTGTGGAAATTGTGGAGTAGATTTAGGCTCAAGGTAAGGAAGAATTTTTGTATCAGTTCATCAACCAGCTTTTAATTAAGTGCCTACTGTGTGCCAACACTGTGCCTAGAAGCTGGGGAGACAAAAAGAAAAAAATCAAATAATTCCTACTTGTAAGGATCTCATATTAGAATATAATATGCAACATAATATGATAATGTATTTGAATAATATGTTTGAATGATAATAGTCCCTGCACTACTCTTACATCCCAGGATTGTTGTGGAGATGCATCTCTTTGTAACTTGTCGAGTTACAGTATATGGGAATATATAGTAATGTGCCCTTGTAGTCTTATATTGTCCTTGAATTGCTTCATATATTTCAGTCTTAATACCACCTCTTACTGCAAAGTGGTATGTTCCTTGATGCCGGGGACTGTGTCTTCTGTTTTGCCACTATGGGTATCACAGAACTTGGCTTTCATTAGGTGCTTGGGGAGAGGGAAGAAAAAGTATCTGTTAAGGATCTACTATGTGCGAGGCACTGTGCTTTCCAAATATGATCTCGTTTGATCCTAGCGCTTAGTACATATTGGATGGCTTGACTCCATTGGGAAGTCTGTGCTTACATTGTGTGTTTGTCCTTTGTTCTTGAAGAGGACTATGACATTAGGGAATGATGCATGACTTGCTGTTGTCTTGGATTTGAGTGAGGGAGGGCTGATAGCTCCTAAAACAACTCAAGAAATTCATTGGAGAAAACAGGAATTCATAGTTAGTTGTTGGCTATGGTGTGAGCAAGAAATAGAAAAGGATAGCTCTGATTCCCTTCAAAGGTATCTAAATTGCTGTCCGTTGGCCATCCAAGAGGCAAGGAGTCATAATGAGCAGTGGCTAGACAAATCAATTAACCTCTCGGTGCCATGGACCATTTTCTAAGATTATAAGTTAGGGATATGTTAGTTGAAATTCCATGCTGGTGGGGGACATTTCCGCATAGAGAGTTCACTGTACCAACAAGTCACAGGTTCACACTAAGAAAAAAAAAAAACCCAAATGGTCACAGAGGAGAATTTAGGCAACATCCCTCATCCTTCCCTTCCTTTCTGGCTTTAGTCTCTTTACCATTATTATTAACTAGCAGTATGGCCCCAACACCATGAGCACAATCAAGATAGATCTGAGAATTTCTGCCAGTTCAAATGTTACATAATACATGGTTTTTTTTTAGTTGAAATGTAAGCTTTGCGAACCAGAGAATGCTTTTTTAAAAGGTCAGCAAGGTTAGTCAATGTTTTATTTTCATGCATATTTATAAATGTTGAATTTCACTTTTCTGTTCTCAAAGTTTCCATGTGCTTGAAAACATGCATAATTCATCATCCTGCTCTTTTTTTGTAAGTGTAGAATAAATGAGCTGATTAAAAAATAATAAAAGAGGAGGTTGCTGAAGTTTCATGTCATGCACAGCGAACACTGGAGCTTTGCCTCTCTTGAAACACCAGAGCAACTAAAGCTTTGGCTGCAAGGTATTCTGGGGAAGAGCACTGGACTTGAAGCTGAGGGCTCTGAGTTCGAGTTTTGACTCTTTCACTTGTTAGATGTGTGACCATGGGTAAGTAACTTCACCACTTTAAGCTGCAGCATTATAGAGATAATCATCCTGGCACTGCCTGCTTCACAGGATTATGGTATTATAAGGGAAAAAGTTATAGCAGCTAGCATTTATATCATGATTCAAGGTTTGTAAAATGCTTTCCAAATGTTATCTCTTTTATTCCTCACAACAACCTGGGGAGATAGGTGCTATTATTATCTGAATTTTACAGGTGGAGAAAGTGAGATGGACAGATGTTAAGTGACTTGCCCAGGGTCACACAGCTAGTAAGTGTCTGAGGCTGGATTTGAACTCAGGTGTTTATGACTCTAGGCTGATTGTTCTACGCACTGCGCTACCTAGCTGTTTTGTTTGGTGTTTAAATGTGAACTACTATTAATAAAGAAGGAATTCAAAGAAGAGATAGACTGCTTGGAATAGACGGGATGAAAATAATGGATCACAGAGTCTGCTTTTAAAAAAAGATCTTGACAGGTTTTTTTTTTTAACAGGGGGTTGAATTTAATGTGATGACATTGAATAGGAATAAATGTGAAGTCTTACACAAAGACTTACATAGTCTTGACAGTTCGATGGCACAGTGGATAGAGTTGGATTTGGGATCAGGAAGATCTGAGTTCAAAGCCTGCCTCATTTACATGAAAGTTGTGTTACCCTGGGCTAGTCACTTAACCTCCTTCGATCTCAGTTTCCTCATCTGTAAATGGATAATATTAGCACCTACTTTTTAGGGTTGTCACAAGTAACAAGTGAGATAACGGATGTAAAGTGCTTTTCAAACCTTAAAATGCTACATACATGCTAGCTAACCCTTACATATGGCTTCAGAAATCCATTTTCCAAGCCCAAGGTGGCAGCAGGTTGTCAAAAACGATTTGGATTCTTTGGTCAGTTGGAAGCTGGGTATATGTCTATGGTGTGATGTGACAAAAAAGGAAGGTAGTGAGATCTTAGGCTGTGCTAAGATACACAAGGTCCAAGTGTGGGGATCATCTGTATCTAGAGTATTGCGTTCAGTTCTGGGCAACACATTTTAGGAAAGACATTGATAAATTACTGAGTATGCAAAGAAAACCTTTCACCGAATAGTGAAGGCGATCGAATTCATGCTGCCAGAGGATGCATTAAAGCAACTGGAGGTGTCCAGCTCGGAGCAGGGAAGACAGCTCTCTCATTAAGAATGTCAAGGGCTATCATATAGAAGAAGGATCTGACTTGGCTGCAGGAAGCAGAACTAGGGGTGAAAATTGTGAAGAGGGTCATTTACATCAGCTGTTAAGAGGAACTTCTTGATAATTAGAGCCATCCAAAAGTAGAATACATTGCCTGGGAAAGTAGTATGCTCTCCCTCCCTTGAGACCTTGGGTGAAAGCTGGATGCTTATACTGGGGTATTTCATTGAGTGGATTCAGCTGCCCCTGCCGTTGGCACCCCCCAACCTTCTCAAGCCCCTCCCCCCCAAGCTAAGTAGAACATTCCATTTAATCTCCTCTCAGCCGCTGAGTACACTCAGTAACAGGGTCTGTGGTAGGGCAGGAGCTGGGCCCTGGGCCCTACTGCCAGCTTGTCACCAGGTGGTGGCCCTTAGGAAGAACAGTGGCAGGAAGGAGGATACTTCCCTCAGAACTCTCTGCAGGCTGAGGAATAAATGGGCCGTGGGAAGAACTGTAATTCTTAGGACCATTTCTAAGACTGATGAGCGTGGAATGCAGCCCAAGAAGAATGGAATGGGAGGAGGTCCAGGATATTAAAGAGAGAAGTGAGAAGGTGGTGGGGTGGGGGGTCTAGGGTACTGCCTACCATATTGCCCCCAAACAGGTACCCTTCCCCTTTCTGTGCTGTCTTCTTCCATTAGAATGTAAGCTCCTTGAGGATAGGCACCATCTTGCTTGTTTGTATCTATATCCCAGTGCTTATCATACAGTGTTTAATAAATACTCTACCTACCTAGCTACTTCTAATTCCCTCTCATATCTATTTAAATATCTATTCATCTATTTATCATCTAAATACCTATCTAAATATTGATCTCTCTATCTATCCCTGCCTGTCTACCTACTGATACAACTTGTACAACAGCAAGTAACTATCATTTTAACACAAAGTAATACAAAGTACTTTCAAGAAGGAGCACATTCTACCAGTTGGAGGACTCAGGGAAGGAAGCTCTTAGGCATCATATGGTGCCTGAACTGGACTTTGAAGGACATTAGAGAATCCATGATGAGGTGGATATGAGGATGGAGTTCATTCCAGAAATGCAAAGATCTACATCCATCCCCTCACCCCCTCCCAGTCAGGGCTTCTCTTGTCCATTTTAAACACTTCCAGTTCTTTCAGCTGATCCTCAATGACATGGCCTTTCCTTATCCTGGCTGCCATTTCTTGAACACTCTCCAGCTTATCAGTGTCGTTAAATTGTGGTGTCCAGAATTGAACACAATATCTCAGATTATGTCTGACAAGGTCAGAGTCAAGTGGGACTATCAAGTCCCTATTCCTGGAAGCTCTGCCTCTATTAATGTAACTCAAAATTGCATTAGCATTTCTTGTTGTTGCCACATCATACTGCTGACTCATAGGGAACTTGCAGGCCATTAAAAACCCCAGATCTTTTTCAGACCAACTGCTCACTATGCCTCTCCCATCGTGTATGGTAAAGGTGATTTTTTTTTCACTACCCAAGTGCAAAACTTTACATTAATCCCTATTGAATTTTATCTTAATAGATTTGGCCCAGTGTTCTAAATGGTCAGGATTTCTTTGGATCTCGACTCTATCTTCTAGTGTGTTAGCTTTCTCTTCTAGCCCTGCATGATTTGCAAATTGGTGACCCAGGTCCCAGGGACCCAATCTTTCTTTCCCCCACAGGAGGAGTCACTAGGAGCCAAGTACACCTAAATCACTGATATAAATGTTAAATGGCACAGGGTCAAGCACAAATCCCTCAAGCACTCTACTGGAGACCTCCTGCCATGGTGATATTAAGCTGTCAACAACCACTCTTTGAATCAGGTCATATGATCAGTTTGGAATCCATCTAATTGTATGATTGTCTAATCTTAATTTCTCCATCTTCTCCACAAGAATAGAATAAGATACTTTATTGAAATCCCTCTCGTCTACTAGTTGACTAAAGGAAATGAAATTCACCCCAAATTAACTGTTCTTGCTGAAGCCTTGCTGGCTCTTTGAAATTACTCCTTCCTTTTCTAGATATTTGCTAAAGTTCTTTTTAACGATCCCTTCTACAATTTTTCCAAGAATCAAAGTCAAGCTCACTGGCCTATAGTTTGAAAACTCTGTTCTCTTCCCTTTTTTGAAAATCAAAGAGAGCTAAAAAAAAAAAAAAAAAAAAAAAAGAAAGAAAATGAAATTCTGTTCTAAAACATGAAAATTGTAGAAACTTCTATAGGATTCTATGACTTTATTTCCAGTTTGGGAATTGGATTTCTCTCTCCCTCTCTCTCTCTCTCTCTCTCTCTCTCTCTCTTACTCTTTCTCATTGGAGACAATCAGGTTTAAGTGACTTGCCCAGGGTCACACAGCTAGTAATTTATACTGAGGTCCTCCTGACTCCATGGTTGGTGCTCTATGCTTCTTAGCTGCTCCTATAATTAGATCTTTCAATCTGCATTTCTCTGTTTCAGGTCATGTCATGAACAATACATATACCTTAGCCACACACAATTTCCTTATACAAAGAAAATAAATAATACATTTGCTGAGAGCCACTTCAAGGAGTGCTTAACCTAATCCCTCTTCCCATGGAGGCTCCAGACCATTTCCCAAAGTAGGAACTTCCTCCTGTCATTTTTCTTGCTTCTTCTGCATGATGAAAAGAGTAGGAAAGGATTTATTCATCTGAGGCTCCTTTTCAGGGATCAGGGACCTCAATAAACTGAGCTAAGGAAACTGTGGGAAAAAGGAGTTTACTTCACCAGATACTTCAAAGCTCTCGTCTGACTGAGTGCCTCAGAAACTGTCTGTTTAAGATCTGAATCCCAGCCCTGACTCCCAGAAGCCACAATAGGCATCTTGCATCTTTGCTTTGTATCTCAGCAAAAGATGTCTTTAGTATCTCTGGTTACAGCAGACAGAGGCTTGAATCACTCCTGTCATTGTGGCTGTACCAGAAAATATCAGCTCAAGCACAGCCAGGCAGGAAGATCAACAGCAGGCGATCACAGTGATCAAAGTGAGAGGTGATAAGGACCCTTTAATTGTGAATAGAGAGAAGGAGTTGTCTGTGGGAAATGTGGAAGCAGAAATGACAAGACTTGGCAACAGGTTGGATATATGGGATGAATGGGAGTGATGGAGCCGAGGATGATGCCAGATGAAGAGCCTGGGTGACTGGAAGGAAGATTGTGCCCTCAACTGCAAAGATGGTGGTGCCCTCAAGAGTAAGAGGTAGTTTGGGAAGATGAGCAAGTCTTAGGGAAAAGATAATGAGTTCTGTTTTGGACATGTTGAGTTTGAGATTGCTCTGTGATGTACAACAATTCAAGATGTCCAAAAGGCAGATGCTTGTACATAGTTCAGGAGAGAGACTAGGGCTGGATGTATAAATCTGGAAATTATCTGCATAGAAATGATAATTGAGGGGCAGCTAGGTGGCACAGTGAATAAAGAACCAGTCTTGGAGTCAGAAGGACCTGAGTTCAAATCCAGCCCCAGACACTTGACACACTTACTGTGTGATCTTGGGCAAGTCACTTAACCCCAATTACCTTGCCTTTCCCCTTCCAAAAAAAAAAAAAAAAAGAAATGACCCATGGGAGATGGTGAGTTCATCAAGATAGGATAGAGGGAAAAGAAAAGGGCCCACAAATGCATGGTTGTACAAATCCAACTAAAAAAACAACACTTTACAAATATTTGTAGGTTATCATTTGCCTTGGTGCATATAAAGATCTATCCCAACGCAAAAATAATAAAGAAAAAAGGTGAAGATAAAAGCAAACAATTACAATATTTTTAAACACATAAAGAAAAAGGAAAAGAAAAATTGCTTTCTTGGGCAAAGTCTGACTTTTTGAGCATGTGGAGAAAGGGAAAGGAATAAGCCTTTTTATAGTATATATGTGTGCCAGGTGTGTGCTAAGTACTTTTACAAATATTATCTTGTTTGGAGAGCATGGGGATCTCCCAAAAGGCCATGGGGACGTGGGGTTGGACAAGATTAGCTGTCACCTTCAGGTAAGAAATCAAACCATCTGGTGTAAAAGTTCCTCTAATTCAGAGGTTCTTGATCTTGTTGTTATTATTATTAAAATATATTTTATTTTTCCCCAATTACTTGTTTAAACAATTTTAAACATTTGGTTTTAAAAAAAAATTTGTATTCTGAATTCTATCCCTCCCTCTCTCTTTTCCCTCTCCCCTCCCAGAGGCAGTAAACAATCTGATATAGGTTATACAAGTACAATCATGTAACACATTTCCATATTAATTATTTTGTACAAGAAGAGCCAAAAAAGAAAGAGAAAAAGAAAGAGAAAGAAAGAGAAAAATAGTATGTTTCAGTCTGTATTCAGACAATATAAGTTTTTTTTTTTCTAGAAGTCGATAGCATTTTTCATCATGCGTCCTTTGGGATTGTCTTGGATTGTCATTGTATCGCTGAGAATAGCCAAATCATTCATGTTCTTTATTGTACGATATTGCTGTTATTGTGTACAACATTCTATTCACTTATTTTTCATTGGTTCGTCCAGGTTTTTCAGAAATCATCATGCTTGTCATTTCTTGTAGCACAATAATATTCCATCATAATCATATACCACAACTTGTTCAGTCATTTCCTAATTGATGGGTATCCCCTCAGTTTCCAATTCTTAGCCATAATAAAAAGAGCTGCTATAAATTTTTTGCACAAGTAGGTTCTTCTCTGCCCCCACCTTTTAAACTTTTTGGCTTATAGACCTAGCAGTGGTATTGCTGGATCAAAGGGTATGCAGAATTTTATAGCTCTTTGGGCATAGCTCCAAATTGCTCTTGAGAAAGGTGGATCAGTTCACAACTCTATCAACAATGCATTAGTGTCCCATTTTCCCCACATCCCCTCCAACATTTATCATTTTCCTTTTTATCACATTAACCAATCTGAAGGGTGTAAGGTGGTACCTCAGAGTTAATTTGCATTTCTTTAATCAATAGTGATTTAGAGCATTTTTTCACATGTCTATAGATAGTTTTGATTTCTTTGTCTGAAAACTGCTTATTCATATCCTTTGACCATTTATCAATTGGGGAATGACTTGTTTTCTTATAAATTTGCCTCAGTTCTCCATGTAGTTGAGAAATGAGACTTTTTATCAGATACTTGCTGCAAACTTTTTCCCAGTTTTTGCTTTCCTTCTAATTTTGTTTGCATTGGTTTTGTTTGTGAAAAACCTTTTTAGTTTTATATAATCAAAACATGTGTCATGAATGCCTTGAAACCTGTGGTCCCTTTCTCAGAATAATGATTTTTTTTTGTTATTAACTTTTGTTTATTTTTAGTTTACATCATTCATTTCCACCAGATTTTGAGTTACAAATTTTCTCCCTGTCTTCCCCTACCCCCCACCCCAAAACAGTGATCCCACTGTATATCCCCTCCCCCAATCTACTCTCTCCTATATCCTCCCCCATCACCCCTCTGACTTTCCAGTAGGGCAAGATGGATCTCCCTATCCCAGTGCCTGTATATCTTATTTCCCAGTTGCATGTAAATAATAATAATAATAATAACAATAATATATATATATACATATATATTTAACATTTGATTTTAGAACTTTAAGTTCTAGATTCTTTCCGTTCCTCCCTTGTCACCCAACCCCATTGGAAAGACAAGCAATTCAATACAGGCCGTACATGTATGGTTATGCAGAACATCTCCACAATGGACATATTATGAAAGACTGACTATATTTCCCTCCTTCCTATCCTACCTCCCACTTGGTATATTCTCTACCCTGCCCCTGTCCCTTTACAGAAGTGTGTGCTTCTAACAACCCTCCCCTCCCAACCTGCCTTCCCGTCCATCATTCCCCCTCTCATCCCCTTCCTCCCTATTCTCCTGTAGGGCAAGATACCCAATTTAGAGTGTATGTCATTCCTTCTCTAAGCCAAATTCAATGAAAATAAGGTTGACCCATTCCCTTTTGCCTTCCTGTTCTTCCCCTCCATTGTAACAATTATCCTTTGCCTCTTCTATATGAGATGATTAATCTCATTCTGTCTCTCCCTGTCTTCTCTCATTCTATTCTTCTCCCACCTCTCAATTTCACCTTTTAAAATATCATCCCTTCCTATTCAATTGATCCTGTGTCTTCTGTCTATGTACACATAAATACAGACACTCATACATGTATTCCTACACATATAAACCCTCCTATAT
>CM053590.1:42155249-42166437 GCA_028646515.1 Pseudochirops corinnae
AGATTGAATTCCTTGAGAAAGAAGGAGAATGACATGGGGGAGGGCATATAACAATTGCCATAATTTGGATTGGGCAGAAAATTTTAATATAAAAGTATGAAAAATGAAGACCAAAGAACAAGAGGTAGCGTGATGTAGTGGCTAGAGTGATGCAATGATAGTCTTGGAGTTAGAGAGGATCTAAGTTCCCATCACACTTCTGACCGTTAATGGCTGTGTGACCTGGGACGGACCATCTCTTTGAGCTTCAGTTTCTTCATCTGTCAAATGAGGCTGGTAATAGCTTCTATCTCACAGGACTGTGAATATCAAAAGAGATAATGTATCCAGAGGGCTTTGAAAACCTTAGCACTCTATATGAATGTTAGCTATTTTTGTTATTACTGAGAGAATGATATAACACAACATGTAATTAAATGCTAGAATATGTGGGGTCTGTGGGTTGGGGTTGCAAGGAAAGGCTTTATGGAAGAAAAGGGAATTGAGATGGCTCTTGAAGAATGGGTAGAATTGAGAGGATCAGGAAGAGAAGGGAAGACACAGAAGCCAGGAGAAACAGCCTAAGAAAAAGCCCAGACGTGAGAATGAATGAGTGAGTGTGGGTGGAGACTGTAAATCATAAGAGATGAATGATGGGGAGGACTTTCTGTCAAGATGGCAGAGTGAAAAGCTCCAAAAGAGCCAAGTTGCTAAGATAATCCTGAAAAACAACAATAAAGACACCCAAGAGAAGAAAAATGACTTTACAAAAGCACATGAGTACAGCATGAGAATCTCCTAAAATAGAAAATGAGCAAAGCAAGGAAGAGCGCGGTTACGATTGAAAGAAAACAACCAAATACTCCAGAGTAACCAAGACACCTAAGTGGAAGAAGTAAGACAGATGGAAAAAAGAACAAAGCAAAATCTCCAGAGAGACATTCTCAAGTGGGTAAATGACACTTCCAAAGAATTTGAGCAAGAATTAGCACTGACAAGAAAAAAGGCACAAAGGCACATAAAAGCTAAAGAAGTAAGCCATCAGTGACAAGATGGGGCCAAGTGATGGGGGCACCTTCATGACACTGGACTGAGGACTTGGAACTTGATCTAACAATCAATGGAAAGATTTTTTTTGCCCTAAACTTTGACAGCAGACTGTTCTTTGGCACCTACTGGAGTTTTAGGAAGATGACTAGGCAGCTGTGGATTTGAAGGAAGAGACCAGCCTTTGTGTGTTTAACTCCAGTGTTTTGTTAATTCAATCACCTTGGCCTGAAGTTTCCTTTTATGCTATCAATCGTTCAGCCAGTCAACCAGCATTTACTGAATGTCAGCTCAGTGTGCCAGGCACTGGGCTAGGTCCTATTGCTGTGACTTGCCAGTCTATTCCCTTTAGATGGATTGGTCCCCAGAGGTGTTCTGAAACTAAAGACTCAACATGCAATAGAGGAAAACTTGTTATGGCGCATGTGACTTCTTATGGATATTGCACAATCTGCTTTAGTCTAGGCCAACAAGAATCTGCTAAGAACCTGCTGTGTACAAACACTGTACTGGGTGCTGGGGATATAAAGACAAAATGAAAACAGAGTCCCTCAAGGAACTTATATTTTACCCTGTGTGTATGTGTTCACAGTGGGGTTGGGGGAGGGGAGTATTAGATAATGTAATATGTAAACAGAAAAGCAGATGCATGATAACCAGAAATATTGAAAATAAGGATTAAAAAAATGCTCTGAGACAGGTTTTCAACCTGACAAACTTTGCATCAATGAACCTGTATAGAGTTGGGTCCTTTGAGGCCCTGTAAAGAAATGGGCTTTGACCATTGGAGCCTGGGTAATATCAAGAATGGCTTGGCTAATGTCCAGAATTCTCTGTCTTAGAATTCTTCAGATTTCAGTAGCTCGAGCCAGTAATCCCAATAATGGCTGGCCCTTAATGGTATTGACTGTACTTCTGGGTTTGGCTCTAACATGGACATCAATTTCATGTCCGCATCGCTAAGAAAGGCAGGGAAAAAGTGTATACTAACGCTTCTCCAAACTGAATCTTAACATCTAAATGATTAATGAGCACATGCTGGAAATAGTACCTGATTTTCCCAGTGCCTGTAGGATGCTTAAAAAAATCTTTTTTCTTGCCTTTTCAGCAGTTTTAAACATTGTGCCAAGATTAAGATGTAGGTTTTTTTTTTGTTGTTGGTAGGGTATACCCATTACCTCTTATAAACAGATTTTCAGTGACTTGGGAATAGATCCCCTGTATTTATATAAACTTCATTTTTTTTCCCCTTGTGTCTGTGAAAAGAGTTCTGACCTAAGAGACAGACCAGAATGCCTCATCATAACTTTCAGTGTGACCTTGAGCAAATCAGTTAAGTTCTCTCAACCCTACCTGCCTTATAGGGCTGTTGCAATGATCAAATGAGATAATGTATATGAAAGCATTCAGCAGATGCAATATTATTTGAATCATTAGTGAGTCTGAAATTCTCTAGCACATAAAAGTTGCATAGGATTAGCTATGTGCTTTTAGTCTCATAAATGTGTCATAAGGAGATATAAATTAGCCTAATATCCCTCATTATGTCTGATGCCCTGAGTCACTCTGCTCAGTCATGATGACCATACTATGTACCCAGCATCCTATACAACAAGGACAAGTTACTCAACAGAAAACCTTAGGCCTATGTGACTCTGGACAAGTCCCTCTGTGAGCTTCAGTATCTTCATCTGTAAAGTGAGGGACTTGGACCAATTAGCCCCCCAAGGTCCCTTCCAGCTCTGAATTAATGATTCTGTGACTTCCTCTCCCAATATCAGAAAGTGCGACATTTGTTCACAGAGCTGGAACCAGTATTGAGACAGGAAGTGAGTATTCCCAGTGGCTGCAGGTACGGAGGCTGAAAGGTTGAGGAGGGGCAGAGCCAACAATGTGAAAGACTAGGGCAGGGGTGGAGAAAGGGTAAAAAGGACAATTTTGACATACTGGGAGAACTTTCTTTCCTTGGTCACTTTTCAACACGTGTGTGGTCAGTGGTCCTTTCTGTTTAGGGCAGGACACCAGAAGTATGCTGGGAAGTGTCAAATCTGGGTTAGACCCCTCCCTGGCTTGGGGGGCTGGATTGCATTGCAGCCTCTGTTTGTTCATGCCTTCTGGGTGCTTTGAGAAGTTTGTAGCTTCAGCCCTGCCTTGGAGACTCTAGCTCTGACTTTGATTTGCCCATTTCTCATTCCACTGATTATCACTTGACTTTAGCAACTCTCTGTTACTGATTGCCTGGTCCTGCTTCTGTCCCCTTGATTGCCTCTTTCTTGAAGCCCTGTCTACATTTGCTCATGCTGGGTTTCCTCTCTCTCTGTGGCTAATTAGGGTAACCTCTGTCCCTCAGATCATTCTCTAGCGACCTACATCTTGACCAGAATAAGATAATTTCATATGGTAATTGCCTCTTCAGTCCAAAAGCTGGCTCACATTTCAGGCTGTAAACGAGCAGCCTACCCTTACTGGGGACTTCTGGGTGCACAGAGACATGAGTCCGGGGACCGGGAAAGAGGTAACTGAGCCATTGTTAGCAAAGGGATTTTGCCTCAGATTGCTGATATGGTGGAAAGGTGGGGGATTCACTTGTCTCCACCTGGTCCAGAGTCCCCATAACTTCTATCTTTCACTTAGACTTAGACTTACTGTCATGTCCATAGACCTCCCTACAACCTGCTCCTTGCCACCTCTAACTGTTACTCCTAGCATGCTTCTTTTCGGGGGCTCATTTCATCTCTCAGAGTCAGGGCCAGGTTCTCTGGGGGACAGATTAACCCCTCTTCCAGCATGAAGACAGGGAGGCAGTGTGGCACAGTGGAAAGAACAATGGGTTTGTAGATGGAGGATCTGGATTCAAACCTCCCCTTTGTCACTTTCTGCCTGTGTGATTTTGGGTAAATCCCTTCACCTATTTGAGCATCAGTTTCTTCATCTCTAATATGAAGGCGCTGGACTAGATGGCATCTGAGGTCCCTTCCAGGTCTAAGTGTATACTAATCGTACTCACCTTTGTACTGACTCCGCTGCCCCTTCCCTCCCCCTATTTTGCCCACTGCCTTGATCCTACAATGTTTCTAACCCAGGTAAAAACAATTCTGGTTCTCATTTGGTGTGTATGTGTGTGTAAGGGGAGGAGGGGGTCAGTAATCGATCACTACCCAAGGATTCTTGGGACATTGGTACCTTTCTATCTATAAGATTTTTCCCTGAAAGCAGAGACTTAGACTCATTATTCTTATATGATTAGGCAGATTGAACACTGAAGTACTTGTAATAGTAAGGGACCCCCTCCAGAGACCTGTTTTATTGCTCAGGATAGGAAGTGTTTGAGAATTGCAGACTCTTTCGGGAATCCAGAAATCACTTTTGGCTGAAACCATTCTCCCTTGTTTTCATAGCATCTTAAACTTGAAGGATTTAAAAGTACATCTCTAATTTGTCTCAAAGCATCCTGAGCCTCACACCCAAGGGCTTTTCAGGATGGGGTATGTTCGATTTCAGCTGGCAACACCTGCTAGCAACACTAAAGTAGGCTAATCCCTTACTTTGATAGGAATGTTTCTATAATGCTTTAATGTTTGCAAATGCTGGCCTTCTATTTTTCCTCTCTCCCATGATACGTCTAGGCCACATCCTTTATCAATCCTATATTTCCCGGATGATATTATTTTTAAAATGTATTTTTTAAAGAAAAATTCTGAACTTAACACGTTCCCCTCTCCCAGCAAATGGATATTTCCATATACAAATATAATGGGAATCTGGCCCATTCATTCATAGACCCTATTGACTTGTTCTGCCATTTGGCTTTTGCAACCTCTCCATGTGGAGGAAGCAAGGGGGCTTAGCAGAGCAGAAACAGAGGGTTATATGTGAGATGACAAATCTTTGTTACATCCAGCTTGCTTTTTTAGAAAAAGCATGTAATAAATTCAACATGCTATTTGAAAAACTGTCCTGCTCATCTGTGTTTCCTTCTGAACTTCCTTCTGTTCTCTTCTGTGTATTTTTAAAATGCTTTATTGCTCCTCTCATTTCTTCCTTTCTGTTTCATTCCTTTCTTTTTCTTTCTCTTTTCTTCCTCCTTTTTATTCCTTCCTTTTCTTTCCTTCTTTCCCTTCCTTTCCTTCCTTCCTTCCTTCCTTCCTTCCTTCCTTCCTTCCTTCCTTCCTTTTTTCCTTTCTCCCCAAATCCCCATCACCACCAATGAGAAAAAAGAAAAATCACAAACCTTAGAAAAGAAATAAGCATAGTCAAGCAATGAAAATCCACACAAGGGCCATGTCTAAAAATGTGCGTCTCAGTCTGTGCCTTGAGTCCATCACCTTTCTGTTAGGAGGTGGAAAGCATGCCTCATCCCTGGATGTTATTCTCTATGTCACTCTTTGCATGTCAATCATTACTGGTAATATAATATAGTCTCCTTATGATGCTACCCTTCAATGCATTTCTTCATTGCCCTTTGAATCACTCCCAAATTTGCCTTTTTGGATGCTGTGTTGTTCTAAGACTTACAGCTATATAATATCAGCAGGAGAGCCCTGGATACAGACAACACATACATATATGTATATATACTCACATATCCATATGTATGTGTTCCTATAAATACACACACATATAGATGTATACACATTTGTCTATATGAATGCATGCATGCATGTATTTTGGTTCTAGGAACAATGTGGGTTCATTAAAAGAGGTACATATTTTCTCAGATGCAATCCAGCCTTCTGTCTGCCTCTGAAGCAATTGTAGGTTCAACTCATTATCTATTCATGTTTGATCCCTGCCCTCGATATATATGTCCTGATGGACTAATTCAATGGATCAACTGTTCACCTGTATATCATGACATCTGGACATTAGGTGTTTTCCCATCCATTTGGTTTTTCCTTTCTTGAGGAACAGTTCTTCTTCCCTTAATGATCAAAATTATTTTCCTCACCTTTTAGCCTCAGCTCCTGTCCCTCTGCTCCTATGGAACTTTGACTACCCTAGCCCATTCTCTGGGGGCAATGTAGTATAATGGAAAGGGCACTGGCTTTGGAGTCAGAGGACTTGGATTGGAAGCTTAGCTCTACTCTTTGCTGCCTGTGTCATCTTGTTAAAGTCACTTCTCTTGTCCAGGCTTCCTTTCTCTCATCTCTGAATGATGGTTTTTGTTGTTGTTGTAGGAGTGACTTGAAGTCAGGAAGATGTGGTTTATATCAGGCTTCCACAGCAATGACGATGTTGTGGCTAGTAAGTTAAAATATAGGCAGGTCACACTCTTTGGACCTTGAATTTTCTCAGTCTGGAAAGTGAGGATAACAGTGCCTAGATAATACAGGGTTTTTGTGAGGTCTAACACATGGTTGATATGCCTCCATTTCTTGCATTTCCCTCCTTGAATGACTTTTCCCATATTGAAATCATGCTTGTTCTTCAAAAACTAGGCTCAAGATCCACATTTTTATTTTTCCCTTATTCTCCTACCTTCTCCTCCTTAAAAAAATTGGGATAAACCTTAGCAATCATTTAGACCAAGTATCTATAGTGAAATCTTTAATTTCCTTTGAAACCATTGTATTGAAAGGTAGCATGATGTGTTTGATAAAGAGCTGGTTTTGGAACCAGAAAGACGTGGATTCAAGTCCTGCGTTTGACACACTGTTCGTATGAGAGTCATTTACTCTCCCAGGCAACACTTTAAGACTACAAGTTGACGAGAATGTTCTGATCTACGATGGTAGAGGGAATTTCCTTACCCACAAATTTCCTAGAAAAATGATATTACAGCTCTAAGTACTTATTGCTCTTGTATCAGGCAGGATTATAAACAACAAACTAGATGGAACAGACCAGCTGTATAAATTCAGAATTATCTATTTTTGTGTTTGGTGGGTCTGTTCTTTTAGCTTGATGAGTGACAAACTGAAAATGAAATGGATTTTTCCTGAGATGATGATGATGATGAGGAGGAGGAGGAGGACATTTATATAGTGTCTACTCCATGCCAGGTACTATGCTAGGCACTCTACAAATATTATCTCATTTGATTTTTACAACAACCCTTGAAGGCAGGTACCATTAATATGTTTATTTTAGAGATGAGGTAACTGAGGCAATGAGAAGTTAAGCGGCTGCCCCAAGGTCTCACAGCTACTAAGTGTTCAAGCCTGGATTTGAACTTAGGCCTTCCTCACTTCAGGCTGTACCCACTTTGCCACCTAGCTGCCTAGAGAACATGAGTCTCAACACTTAAATTCATTTAAATTATTTGATGCTTTCTCATGGTATTACTCTTCGTCTTCAATGTCTTTTAAAACCGTGATAATTCTATTCTAAAAATCATTTTCCGTCATGCAGAAGAAAGAAGCAAAATAGTTAAGTAGTTCTGTTTTCTCTTTGTTCTCTGTTAATATTATACCATCTGCCATAATCAGTGGGCTTATTTTCACTTTTAGTTTCAAACATTTCTTAAAAAGTGATTCTTGTTGTCCTTAACATTTTTGGGTTCTCCCCTCAAATTCTCTTCTCTGCCAGCTAGTTGATGTAATTGTAGAGAGTAAGGAGTGGATAACAAAAGTTAACTGGAAATAATTTTCTGATGGAGTACAAAGATATGTCAATGCCGTGTCATTCCTTTATTAAGTATGAAGGATTTTTCTTATTGAATTGTAAGGACAACTGTGTATTGGCTAGGGAGAGATTGTTCCTGACCTTGGGCACCTTTAATAATTGAGCGACTTGAAGGTATACTTTAGATGCATCCAGAAGGGAGCAGAAACACACAAGGTTTAGGAAGATAGACATGGAAAGAGAAGCATTTTGGGCATGGCATAGCTTCAAGGAATGGCAGCAGAGAAGAGAGCTGACTGTGGATTCAAGAGAGAATTAGTCCTGGCAACTGAGAGTCAACCTGCAGAGAGGAACAGACCCTGGGAGCCCAGCAAAGCAATATGTCTAGCAGGGGTATGCAGGGAAGAGCAGCATGAGGAATCCATGAGAAGAGAAAAAGCATCAGGGCTTAGTGGAGGAATGAGTTGTCTTGGCCACATATGTTTCCTGTATGGATACCTCACTTCCATTGACTCTAAACTCCTGCTCACTCCCATGGACACTGTGTATTTGTGGGAAGGTGCATCCTGGGCTTATGATTGTGACTACTCTCCTGACAGTGCTATGTCATTAATTGGCATTGTTTTGGGCTAATCATTTTTGGCTGATTTTTAAAAGTAAGCCCATTCATGTGGAATCTTGAGCAATAGTTTTGGGTATGTGGACCCACAGATTCCATCCTAGAACCTGTGAGAATAACCATCCTCTCATAAAGTAGCTCATAAGATACCTTGGGCTGTCAGAATTTTTCTTTTTGAGAGCCTTCTTTCTTAATCAATCTTTTCTGGTCAGTCAGTCAGCAAAAATTTATTGAGTGCTTATTACATGCCAGGGACCATGCTAAGTATGGGGGAGACAAAGTGAGGCCAAAGATAATCCCTGCCCTCAAGGAGCTTACAATCTAATGGGAGAGACAACATGCAAGCAAATATATACATATATATGTATATATATGTATACATATATACACACACATTTATAAATATATAAAGCAAGCTATAAATAGGATAAATGGGAAAACCTAAAAGAAAGAAAGACACAAGAATAAGGGAGGTGGGGGTAGAGAAAGGCTCCTTGTAAAAGAGAGTATATTAGTTGTGACTTAAAGGAAACCAAAGAAGTCAATGAGCAGAGTTGGAGAGAGTGAACATCTGGGCATGGTGGACAGAGAAAACACCTGGAGCTTAGAGATGGAGGATTTTGGCTGTGGAACAGCCAGGAGGCCAGTGTCACTAGATCGAAGAGTATGTTGTGAGAAGGAAGGTATAAATAAGAAGACTGGAAAGGTAGAAGAGACTTAGGTTACAAGGGTTGTTGAATGTCAAACAGAGCATTTTGTGTTTGATCTTGGGGGCAACAGGAAGCCACTACAGTTTACTGAGCAGGAGTTGACATCACTGGATCTGTGCTTTAGGAAAATCAGATTAGTAACTAAATGGAAGTTGGGCTGGAGTGGGAAAAGACTTGAAGAGGGCAGAGCCACCAGCAGGCTATTTCAGTAATCCCAGTGTGAGGTGATGAGGGCCTGCATCAGGGTAGAGGCATTTTCAGAAGAGAGAAGGGGGCATATTTGAGAGATGTTGCAGAGGGGAGATTGATAGTCCTTGGCAACAACTTGGATATGGGTGGGGCGAGAGATAGTAAAGAGTCCAGGATAAGAGCCTGAGGGGCTGGGAGGTTGATGTTGTTCTCTACAATAAAAAAAGTAAGTAAAATTTAAAAAAGTAAAAGAAAGTAGGAGGCTGGGAGGGTTTAGGTGGAAAAATAATGAATTAAGTTTTCAATATGTTGAGTTTAAGATGTCTGATGGACAGTTTGAGATGTCTGAAAGGCAGCTGGAGATTCAAGACTGGAGGTCAGTAGAGAGGTTGCGAAAGAAGTGTGGAGAAGAGGAGAAATGACATTGTCAGAGGCTGCAGAGAGATGAAAAAGAGTAAGAGTTGCAAAAAAGGCCATTCGATTCAACAATTCAATCATTGGAAATTTAGGAGAGAGCAGTTTCAGTTGAATGATGAAGTCAGAAGCCAGACTATAGAGAGTTAAGACAAGAGTGAGAGGAAAGGAAGACAAGCTTCTCAAATTGTTTAGCCACAAAAGGGAGTGATGATAGGGGCTGATAGCTAGCAAGGATGGATGGATCAAGTGAGGACGATGGACATGTTTGGAGGTCATAGGGAAACAGGCAGTAGACAGGGAGAGAGGAAGATAAGTAAGAGCATGAGGATGAAAGAGGGGGCAATCTGCTGGAGAAGATGGGATAGAATGGGATCACTTGTGCAGGTAGAGGGATTTGCCTTGGCAAGGAGAAGGGTGCTCTTCACCTGAGATAGGGGTGAAAGTGGAGATGGTGGCAGAAGATTTGAGATGAAGAGGAGGGGGAAAGAGAAAGCTCTTAGAGAATGCTCTCATTTTTTTTTTTTCCAGTGAACTAACTATAAGACAAGGTTTTCTACTGAGAGTGGGGAGAAGAAGGAGCTATGGAAGGTTTGGGGAGAAATGAAAAGGTTTGGAAAATGAGTGGGATAGTGAGTCAATTAGGAAAGTGTAAAAGGATGGCCTTGTTGCAGTGAGGGTCAAGTTGAGATGATGTAACATAAATTTGTAGTAGATCCAATCAGCACAATTTTGTGATTTTCTTGATTTTCTCCCATGTTAGTGGGAGGGAAGGTAAGTAGATGGTGGGAATAACACAAGGCTGAGGCTTAGCAGGACAAGTTTGGTAGTAGGATAAGGGCGCAAGAGAAGAGGACAGTATGAAGCTGAACTAGTTCACCAAGGGGTCAAGGTGGCAAAAAGAAGAGAAAATAACCAACGAAGAGTCCAGGGAAGGAGTAAGGAGTTGGTTGAGTGATTGGAGGTCTTGATGAAGATGTTCTGGGTATGGGGTTGCAAGGCAGAGATGGAAGTGGAATGATGATCTTTATATCTCCAGTGCCTAGCACAGTGCCTTGAATATATACAATAAGTGTTTAATAAACATTTTTTCTAATTGAATTGAAAGATCGTAACTCTTAGGCTGAACCTCCTGGATACATTATCAAGGCTCAAATCCTGGGACGTACTCTGTCAAAGTCCTGTAGCAGATTTGTACTTGACCACATGCTTATATTCAGACACCCTGGGGAATGCAGAAATGCCACAGGACTTTTAAAGGCCTTTCCCAGAGGGCCCTATCCAATACCGAGGGAAACTGGAAGAAAACCATACTACCACGGCAACACTGCTACAAGGTCCATAGCCCTTTACCTGGCTATTCATTTTTACTCTCTCACACTCTAGTGTGGACCTTAAAAAAAATGGACTGGTTTGAGAGCTGTGTATTAGTGCTCATCACAGCCTGACTTTGCTTTCTTCTCTGTCTAGATATGGGAAGACTTTCTACAGCCTATCTCTTTTGCCTTTGCCCCCTGTATCCATTTCTAACAATATGCTTGCTCACCCAGAATTCCCTTTATGGTCTGTTCCAAACACTAAGATGAGACGGTCATTTCTTCTCCCTCTCCTCCCCTCCCCCTCAATGTTTCTGGATACTCCACTTGACAAACAGTTCTTCCTAAGT
>CM053590.1:42172783-42216263 GCA_028646515.1 Pseudochirops corinnae
AAAAATTTCATTAAAGAGAATGACAAAAATGAGATAACATATCGAAACTTGTGGGATGCCCCGAAAGCAATAATCAGAGGAAAATTTATATCTCTAAATGTTTAAATCAATAAAATAAAAAGAGTAGATGAATGGATTGGGTACACAATTTTAAAAAAATTAGAAAAAGAACAAATTAAAAATCCACAATTAAACAGCAAATTGGAAATCTTAAAAATTAAAGGTGAGATTAATAAAATTGAGTGTAAAAAACAATTGAATTAATTTTTAAAAATTCTAGGATTTGATTTTATGAAAAAAACCCAATAAAATAGATAAGCTATTAATTAATATGATTAAAAAGAGAGAATACCAAATCACTAGTATTAAAAATAAAAAGGGTGAATATGCCACTGATGAAGATATAATCAAAACAATTATAAGAAGTTATTTTGCCCAGTTATATGTCAATAGATTTAACAATTTAAGTGAAATGGAAGAATATTTACAAAAATATAAACTATCTATATTAATAGAAGTGGAAATAGAATATCTAAATAAATCCATTTTAGAAAAAAAATGAACAGACCATAAATAAGCTTTCCAAGAAAAAAATGTTGGGGCCAGATGGATTTACAAGTGAATTCTACCAAATATTTAAAGAACAACTAATTTCAATATTAAATAAATTATTTGAAATAGGAAAAGGAGTCCTACTAAACTCCTTTTATGAAACAAATATGATACCCTAAACCAGGAAGAGCAAAAACAGAAAAAGAAAATTATAGATCAATTTCATTAGTAAATATGGATGCAAAAACAATACATAAAATATTAGATAGGAGACTACGGCAATATATACAAAGATTATATACTGTGACCAAGTGGGATTTATACCAGGAATACAGGAATGGTGTAACATAAGTAAAACTATTTACATAATCAATAACAAAAGATACAAAAACCATATGATTATACCAATAGATGCAGAAAAAGCTTTTGATAAAATACAACACTCATTCGTATTAAAAACACTTGAAAGCGTGGATATAAAGGGATTTTTCCTTAAAATGATAGGAAACATCTATCTAAAATCATTAGCAAGCATTATTTGTAATGGGGATAAATTAGTAGTAGCCTTCCCAATAAGATCAGGAGTGAAACAAAGTCACGCATTGTCATCAATATTATTCAATCTTGTATCAAAAATGCTAGCAACAGGGGTGGCTAGGTGATGCAGTGAATAGAGCACTGGCTCTGGAGTCAGGAGGACCTGAGTTCAAATCTCACCTCAAAAACTTAACTAGTCCTGTGACCTTGGGCAAGTCACTTAACCCCAATTGCCCTGCCCTCCCCCTTCCAAAAAGGAAAAAAAAAATCAAAACAAAAAGCAAAAAAGAAAAAGAAATGATAGCAACAGCATTATAAAGAAATGGAATAGATTAATTCAATTAATCATTTGGAACAACAAAATCTCCAGAATATCAAAGGAATTAATGAGAAAAAAAAAAGTAAAGAGAGGAGGTTTAGCAATACTAGATCTTAAACTGTACTATAAGGCAGAGATTATCAACACTGTTTGGTACTGGCTAAGAAATAGAAAGGTAGATCAGTGGAATGCCACAATATACAATAACAAGTGATGATAACAACTTTGCATTTGACAAATGCAAACATTTAAACTATGGGGATAAGAATTCATTATTTGACAAAAATTGTTGGGAAAACTGGACAGCAGTCTGGCAGAAATTGGTCATAGATCAACATAGATCAACATTACCATGATATGGTCAAAATTGATATGTGACCTAGATATAAAGGGATATATCATAAGAAAACTGTAAGAATGTGGAACATATTACCTATCAGACTTAAGGATAGGAGAAAAATTTTTAAAAATTATTTTAAAATTTATTTTTAGTTTTCAAATTTTGCTTTTATCAGATTTTGAGTTCTAAATTTCCTCCCATCCCTAAATTCTCCCCTCCCCAAGACACCATGTAATCTGATATAGACTATACATGTTTGATCATATTAAACATATTTCCACATTAGTCATATTGTGAAAGAAGAATCAGAACAAAAGTGAAAACCATGAGAAAGAAAAAAACAAACAAAAAACAACATAAAAGAGAGAAAATAGTGTCCTTCCATCTGCATTCAGAGTCCATAGTTCTTTCTCTGGATGTGGATAACATTTTCCATCATGAGTCTTTTGGAATTGTCTTGGATCATTGCATTGCTTTGAAGAGCTAAGTTTAATGAAGTCTGTCATCGTACAATGTTGCTTTTACTGTGTATGGTGTTTAGGAGAGCAATTTATTTTAAAAAACCCCAAGAAACAGAGAGCATTGTGATGAGTAAAATGGATAATTTCAATGATCAAATATTTAAATATATTTCAATTATTAAATTTAAAAAGTCTTTCTATAAGCAAAACCAATGAAGTCAAGATTAGAAGGAAAACAGAAAATTGGGAGAAAATTTTTATAGATAATTTCTCAGATAAAGGTCTCATATCTCAAATATATAAAGAGCTGTCAAATTTATAAGAACATGAGTCATTTCCCAATAAATAAATGGTCAAAGGATATGAATAGGCAGTTTTCAGTGAAGAAATCAAAACTACATATAGTCATACGAAAAATGCTCTAAATCACTATTGATTAGAGAAATGCAAATTAAAAAAATTGTGAGATCTCATCTTATACCTATCAGAATGGTTAAAATGATAGGGGAAAGTGACAAATGTTGTCAAGGATGTGGAAAAACTGCGACACTAATTCACTGTTGGTGGAACTGTGAACTGAACCAGCTGTTTTGGAGAGCAATCTGGAATTATACCTAAAGGGTTATAAAACTGTGTATACCCTTTGATCTAGCAATACCACCACTAGGTCTATTTCCCAAGATGATTAGGGAAAACGGAAAAGAACTTCTATGTTCTAAAATATTTATAGCAGCTTTCTTTGTGGTGACAAAGAACTGGAAATTGAGGGGATGCCTGTCAATTAGGGAATGGCTAAGCAAGTTGTGTGTATGATTGTGATGGCATACCACTATGCTATAAGAAATGATTCTTGAAAAACATGGAAAGACTTGATGAAATAATGAAAAGTGGAATGAGCAGAACCAAGAGAATGTTATACAGAGTAACAGCAATATTGTTCTAAGAACAGCTTCAAACGTCTAAATCATTTTGATTATTATACTCAAATCAGCTACCAAAGACCTATGAAGGAAGAAGCTATTCATATTCAGAGAAAAAAGTGATAAATAGAAATATATATAGTATGGTTTTATAAACACACACACACACATTTGTGTCTAATGATAGTCCTCTCTAGGGCAGGATGGAGAGGAAAGGAGAAAAAAAAGTACATGGCAGAGAACCAAAGAAAACTTAGAAGGAAGCACAGAAAAGGAGGGTAGCTTTGAAAACAGTGGGTAATATTTATTACATAGTTGTTTTTTTAAAAAAGTAAATAGTGTGAAATGAAAATTCGTGGTTTTATATTGAATCCTCTTTTTATGTTGTGCTGTATACATGGAAATGTTCTTTTTTTTTTTTTTTTTGGTCTTTTTGTATTTTAAGTTCAAAATGAATAAAAATAAAAAAAAAATACATGCCTGTGAATTTAGATTGCATTGGATTGTAGCACACAGCCTGAGGAGTAAAAGCAAACTGAAAGAGGATTGACCATGCTAGGTAGTGTATGAATACTCTACACACAAACACAAAGAGAGATGCATATTTTTACATAAAACCCGAGGCTGCTTCATTCCATCATTTTCTTCTTTTCTCATTCTCCTTTCCTTTTTCATCTACCTCTTCATTTCTTCCCTCAACCTCCTCTTCTACATAACACTCTAGTATGGTATTCCCTACCATTAGACAACAGAACTGGGGACCATTATCAAAACTGGAGGGAAGCAGACAGAACAAACCTTGGGGATCCCCAATACAGAGATTAAGGTTCTATCCTACATCCTTATTCTCTCTCTGTCTCTCTCTGTCTCTCTGTCTCTGTCTCTCTCTCTCTTCTCTCTCTCTCTCTTCTTTTCCTCAGAGAACTCATATATTTCTATGATGACTTTTCCTGATCCCTCAAATGCTAGTACCACCTCTCCCAAACTCCTTTGTAGTTTCACTACTTTATATATTGAATTGATTTGCTTTTATATTTATTCTGCAAATATTTATGTACTTGTTTCCTAAGCTCATTTCAGGTACGACTTTGTATCTCCTGGACTTCAAACAGTGACTTGTACATAGTAGGTGCTTAATAAATGCTTGTTGGGTTGACTCATCTAAGTCTGGTACAGTGGAAAGTATATGCTGACTCAGAGTCAGGGTCCCTGGGTTTAAGGTCCCATCTCTTATGCTTACTAAGTATGTGAATTTGGGCAAGACACCAAACCTCCTTGGACCTCAGTTTCCTCATCTGTAACATGAAGAAATATTACTCAGTGGTGTCTTCCAGCTCAAGGTCTGTGATCCTATGTTACTTGTTTCCATGTGACTTCCAAACCTTGGGTTCCAACCCATGGGAATTTTCATTAGGCACACCTTAATGTCTCAAGAAGAATTGAGCATTTTATAACTCATTTTTAAAAGTTTGTGTTTTTGAAGTACAATTGTTAATTTTTTAAGAATTTAGTTTTATTTTCTTTAGTTTGATAAATTTAAAAATGCCCTTTATGACGGTGCATTCTATAATTGTTCACCTTTAAAAAAATTATTCAAGTGCACACCCTAACGAAATGTTCTGTACGTATTATGATTCAATCCTGGTCTCCTGAGTACCAGTTCAATATTTCTAGCTTCTTGCTGGATATTTCCTTCTGGATGTTCTACCAGCATGGTAAACCTAAGACGATTAAAGCAGAAATCATCTTCCTACCTTAAGTATTCTTCCTTATTGCTTCTTGACCCTACTCTAGTTACAGAGACGAGTAACTCTTACACAATCTCTTCTTCCTTTTCTCTGAACTCTAGTTGCCCCCAACTTCACCCTAAGTCCAATCACTCACCAAGTGCTATTGATTTTTCTTTCATAATCCCTCCATAGCCATTCTTTATTCCATTGGGGATTTTATGATAAATGTTAGGTCTCCCATATTACTAATAAATGCCTTGCCAGATCAATCACTTAACCAATCAACAAGTATTTATTAAATGCCTACTATGTGCTAGGCATTATACTAGGTGCTGGGGATACAAGTACAAAGAATAAAATGTTCCCTTCTCAAAATAAGCTTACATTTTAACGATGTAGAAAACAAATAGATATAAAAATATATGTAGCATAAATACAAAGTGAATAAATGCAAAGTCATTAAATGCCAGGCAGCTTGGGAGATGAGACATTAGGAGTTGGAAGGAGCATCAGGAAAGGCTTCAGGAAGAAGATGGCTCTTGAGCTGCATTTTAAAGGAATTAGAGGATAAGGCGTAGTTAATGTAAAGGAATGGTTTGTTCTTTGTACTTGTGTCCCAAGGTCTTATTTTCCTGATCTGTAAAATGGGAATGATAATGATTGAACTATTTACCTCACAGGGTTGTTGTCAGGAAAGTACTTTGCAAGATGTCAAGTGTTATTAAAAAGGTGATTTCTTATTACAGACTGAAACAAAATGAAATGATAAAAATAAAACAGAAAGTTGACAAGAACAGATTGTTTTTTGGCACCTTGAACTACAGCACACAATTTAACACTCCAAGTATATAAGTATATGTGATACTAGTGAGTTTATAACTATTAGGGAGGTGCTAGGCATAGACTCTGGAAAAAGAGAGATGGAGATAAGAGGGGTCCCTGAGAAACAAAAGTTAAGAGATTTAAAAAAATAAAATGATTAATTATAAATTATAATAATTAATTATATATAGTTATAAATTATAATTAATTACTTTCAAATAATAAAGAAGGATAATGCAAAAGGAAGAGTTTATGTACACAAGCTCAAAGTGAAATTAAAAATCACCTAATCTGACTCCCTCATTTTGCACATGAAAAAACTAAGACTCAGGAAGGACAGTTATTAGTCCAGATTCACATAGCAGGATTTGAACTGCTGAGACTCTAAATCCAATTCTTTTTCTATTATGCCCTGGTTTCTCTGTTCAAGCCTTGAAGCCATGGAGAATCAAGAAACTAACCAACAATCAATTGAACATTTATGCTGAAGTATTCAGCCTCATGCCACTGCTGTAGATGATAAAGGAGAGGTCTTCCAATCTCATAAGAGCAACAAGAGCAATGAAAGGAAACAGTTCAATGTATATAGAACATATACATATATATATATATATGTATATGTTCAATGGTCTGCCCATCTGACTGCATTTCCAGGCATTTTTCATCCACTTGCTTTTCTTATGTAGATAGAATGAACTCTTCAGAGGGATTATGGATCTTATTTAGAAGACTTAGCAATGTTCTCTGGCTTGATACTATTACAGGCAGGAGCATCTTGAGGACCTCTCCATCAATAGGGAATTTTTTCAATTTTATCTCTGCTGTGGACATCCTGCATAAAAATGGTGAGCAACTTTGGCTACTATACATTTCCATGTTTTATTCCTTGCTTGTGAAATCTCTGGCCCAGTGCTCTAAAGTCCTGGGCTCACACAGATTTGACCTTGGGTGCTGACTGAAAAGGTCACTTATTCTTTGTCTCAATGTGTCCCCTTGTGCCCTCCAATTTACCCTGCATATTCAGTCACCATGGTGGGTATGATGGTGCATGCCTATAATCCTGGGGAGGCTGAGGCTGGTGAATTTTTTGAGCTCTAATGTTCTGAACTGAAGCAGGCTATGCTGAACAAGTGTTTGCATTAAGTTTGGCATTCAAATGGGGAACCCCTCGGAGTCAGGAATCCACTGAGTTCCCCAAGTAGAGGCAAAACTGGCTAAGGTCAGAAATGGAACAGGGTGTTGAG
This sequence comes from Pseudochirops corinnae, assembly GCA_028646515.1. NCBI lineage: Eukaryota > Metazoa > Chordata > Mammalia > Diprotodontia > Pseudocheiridae > Pseudochirops > Pseudochirops corinnae. Next base: position 42,179,709 of record CM053590.1, read on the forward strand.
AAATAGAGTGATTGGGCCATGAGTAGTTCCCATACTTCCAGCTTGGGCAAGGTAGAGAGACCCAGTCTTTTTAAGATTTTTAAATTTTTTTTATTTAAATTGATTTGTTTACTTACTTTTAGTTTACAAGATTCAGTTCCAGAGTCCCTTGAGTTTCAAGTTTTCTCCCTTCTCTCTCCCTCCTCCCCCACCCATGGTAGCATGCAATCAAGTATAGGATCTGCAAATACTTTCACATTGGACATTAGTCTGGTTGTAAAGAAGGGCTGTAACCGATGGAATGAACAATGGGAAAGAGGAAACAAAACTAAACATGGAAAAGAGTGATAGCATGTAGATTGCTTCAGGAGAGACCCAGTCTTAAAAACAAAACAAAGCAAACAAAAACAAAGCATTTATTAAGTATCTACTACATTGTGATAAGTGTTAGAGATATAAAGATGAAAAAATGAAACAGCAACTACCTTTAAAGAGCTTACATATTAATGGGGGAGACTCCATTCTGTATATATTCATGTCAGTCAATCAGCCAAAATGCATTTATCAAGTGCCTTGCCAGACACTGTTACGAAGAAAGATAAACAGTCCTACCCTCAAGGAGCATACATTTGGTGTTGTGGGGAGGGACAAAATATAGTTCACATTGTGAAGAGCTTTAAATATCAAATGTAGGATTACATATTTTGCTTCTGAAGATAATACGGAACCACTGGAGTGTACTGAATGGGGGTGGGGTGACAGTCAGACCTAGAATTTAGGAAAATCACATTGGCAGCTGAGTAGAAACTATGGTAGAATGTGGAGAGATTAGAGGTAGGAAGACCAATTAACTTGCTATTGCCATAGTCCAAGACAGAGGTCTTGAGCTAGGGTGATAACTGTGAGATGAGAAGGGAGACATATACTAGAGATGTTGTCAAAGTTGAAATGACATTTGACAACAGATGGGACATGTGGGTTGAGTGACAGAAAGGAGGCTGAAGTTGCAAATTTGGGTGACTGTCTTCAACAGATAGAAGAGTTTAGGGTACAGGAGGAAAGATAAGGAGGCCTGTTCTAGACATAATGAGTTTAAGATGACTATAGGACATTTTTTGAGGTGTTCAAAAGGCAGCAACACGGCACCAACCAGAGTTAGAGCTGGAGATCTGGAAATCCTCTCAAAAATGATAATTTAACCTGGGAGAGCCGATGAAAATCACCAATTAAAATAATATGGAGGAAAAAGGGAAGAGGGCCCAGGCCAAGAGGCTTGGGGATACTTAAAGTTAGTGGTTTGTGACCTGAACAGATAGATGCAAGATAAATGCAAGATAGTTCTGGGAAGAAGAGCTGATGGACCAGGAAAGGCTTCCAGAAGAAGGCACTGATTGAGCTGAACCTAAGGAAGCCAGGGATACTAGGCAGAGGTATAGAAGGGAGAGTATTCTAGGCATGGGGGTAGCTAGTACAAAGGCACTGAGATAGAATTTAGAGGATTGTATGTGAGGAATAGCAAGTCTGGATTATAGAAGGGGTAATGCAAGAAGACCTTAAGGACAGGAAATGGCTAGAGGTTTGAAATGTTGACAGATGAGTTTATATTTGATCCCAGAGCTTGGAGTTATACTAAGTAGGAGGATAATACAATCAGACCCTACATTTCATGGAACAAGATCACTTTGGCTGTTGAGTGGAAGCTGGATTGGAGTCAGGAGAGACTGGAGGTAGGGAGACCAATTGGAAACTTATTGTGATATCCAAGGTGATACTATGTAGGCCAGAGCTAGGTTGCTAGTTGTCTGAGTAAGGATATGGGAATATATGGGAGAAAGATTTTCAAAGTAGAAATGACAGTATTTGTCAAAGGATTAGTTTTGTGGGATGAGTGAGAGTGAGAAATAAAGGACGACATCAAAATTGTGAATGGGGGGAGATTTGGAAGAAAGTTAGATCTGTCAAGAAAGATAATGAGTTCTGTTTTAGAGGTGTTGAGTTTAAGATGCCTGCCAGACATCCAGTTGGAAATGTCCATTAGGCAGTTCATATTTTGGGACTGGGAATCAAGAGGGATATAAGGGCTGGATCTATGGAGCGCAATCATCTCCATCAGTAGTGTCAAACACACATAGAAAAGGGGTAGCACTGAACCTCACATGAGGATCCCTGCAGGCTGCATATTGACTTAGAAAACAAAGCACAGGCTAATATTATCCATGTTCTATTGTCCTTTCATTTATTTTGTTAAATATTTCCCAATTACATTTTAATCTGGTTTGGACTATACTCTGGAATGTTGTCTGGATGTATGCTTGACACCTCTGTTATCCATAGACTGCTCCATGGGAGCAGATGAGGTCACCAAATGAGGAAGGTATATAAAGAAAAAAGAAGTCAAAGAAGAGGACTGCCTCTTCATCAGAGCCTGGAGTGAAGAAAGAAGTGGTGGAGGATGGATAGAGAGGTATGAGACAAGGGACTTGTTGGCAAATGATGCCAATGAGTATGTAGTGGAGTCCTGGACTGAGGGGAATGGAGGGAAAAGCAGTGAATAGGATAGGGAATCAGTTAGATAAAACTGCATAGTGGAACTGCCTTGCTGCAGTGAGGGCCCACTTGGATTAGACAGTTTAAATTTGTAATAAATTTGGTCAGTTTGATTTTCTGATTTTCTCCGTTCCATTTAGTAGCATGTGAGTTAGGAGTGAAGGGGGTAGATGGTTCACTTAACACACAGTTGGGGTTTGGCGAGGCATGATCAATGAAAGGACCCAGAAAGAAGGGATTCAAAGGTAGAGAACAATATGAAATTGAACTGGCTTACCAGTGGGCTCATATTGGCAAGGGAAGAGAGTGTAGCCAGAGTTGGAGTAATTGCCTGGCATAATATTGTAGGATGGAGAGATGGAGGTCATAGAGAATATATAAAGTAGGTTTAGGGGGAGTAAGGAATAGACAGGGATAAAAACATAAAAGATTATGATCACATAAAGGAATCAAGAGTTTTTGGATATAGGAGCGAAACTTGAGGGTGATGGCAAGATGCAGATTATAAGCATTTCTGTGTGTAACTGAGGTAGAGTGGAGGTCATGGCAGCTAATAGATTGAGAAACTGGGAAATTAGAGTTTTTGAAGGATGGTCAACATATATGTATATACAATATTTGAACATCAACATACATACATACATATATGAACACATATCTGTCTCCTAGAATAAGTAAAGTAGTTGAGGGGTGGAGAACAAGACTTGTGAACTAGGGACTGAACTCATTGAGAATGGAGGGAAAATGTTATTGGGATCAGTAGATAATGGCTACCAGAATCTGGATTGGGTGACAAATTTGGATTGTGGGCACCTTAAAGAAGGAGATTGCTCAGTGATAGGGACAGAAGAAGAGTCTGGAAGTGGCAACAGAAAGCAGAGTTATTCTGGCTTTTCCACTGCAACTAATGATTCAAGGGGTGGGGGAAAGAGAAAACGCAAGGCAGTCCTGGAGAGGGTGGCTAGGGATACAATGTCAGTGAGAGGGAGCTGTGTCTCAGCCAGTGCTGGAAGATAGAAGGAATGAATAGAGGGAGAAAGGAACTTTGTAGCATATGTTCCAGAGGCCAGATCTGGAATAGACCATTGTTGGGTAGGGTTGAGATGGATGAGAATGAGAGTAGACATCTGGAGTTGGGACTGTTTTTTTTTCTCCTTAGATCAATAGTATCAACAGGATGGAGAGAATCAGTGGTATGCTAACCTTTGGGAAATGAGTCCAAGTAAAATATCAGAAAGGTCTTGATTTAGGAAGGTGATTAGAAGGTACTGGCCTCACCTGACCGACCTGCCACTTTGCTTGGTCCTAAGAAGCCTCAGGCAACGGCAGGCATGAGCAGGAAGGGATGTGTTCCCAGCCAGCAGGCTGCTTGGTCTTGACAAGACTTGGTGCCCCGTAGTGTTGTGGCCCTTGGGACATCTGGAAACCTAGGGAGGAGGCAGGCAGTGGTGTTTCCCAGCTGGGGGAAACCAAAGGAGCATCCAGGAAACTGTATGTTCTAGCCCAATTTCAGGCCAGTTCATCTAATAGAAAATCAATCAATAGCATTTACTAAGCACCTACTATGTGTCACTTGGTGGGAGACATCAAGCATACAATGAGAAAAAACAGGCCCTGCCTTCAAAGGACTTCCATGATATAAAATATTAATATGTACAACTCTGCACACTGAAAAAAAGCAGAAGCATGCTTCAAATAACTCCCCTGCACTTATTAGACCCTCATCTTTACATCACCCCGTTTAGAATCAGTGTTTTTAATCTCCCAGTCATTCCCAAGCCAGTAGTCTTATCTTTTCACATGAGGCTTTATGGCCTTCATTCAGTACTTCTCAGGGTGCCTCCTTCACCTTCCTCAATGTAGCCGTACTCTAAAGCCCACCCCTTGTCAGTCTTTTCACTAGTCACTGCTGGGAAAACTCACCATCAGAAGTTGGTGGAATCACAGACCTGGAAGGGACCTTAGGTATCATCTACTCCTACCTCCTCCTCCAGTTAATGTATCTTGGCCCCAGTTTCTTGAAGTGACTTGCCCAAGGTCACACAAGTAGCTGGTGGCCCAATCAGGCAGAGAATCCTGGGCCGTATTTATATGCAAAAGTCTACCCTTCCACCCTGCCCCTGCCCTATACTCAGAACTGACAAAGTTGAATTTCTTTCTTTTTCTTTTCTTTTTTTATAAATCCAATAAATAAATAAACAAGTAAACATGATTAATTGATGAAATGGAGGAGACCAAGGAGGGGAGGGGAGTCAGATGGCCCAGCTTCTTGGTAGAGCTCAGTTTTCCAGCTTCAAGGGGTAGCATGGGGGAGGCCTCTTTGCAAAAAAGGTTTCATCATTGTGTCTTTTTCCCCCTTCTCCCTTTTGCCGCCCCCCACCTTTCTTTGGGATAGTCCCACTGGGTAGGAGTAGGTGAAGGCAGCCACCAAGCTGGGGAAGACCTGCCTCCAGTTCCCAGATCTATTATGTGGGAGTCTGGGTCCTCTCTCCCAAGATCACTGGGAAGGATCCTCCCCCATATCCAGCCCCGTCCTTCCCTCCTAGCTACCAGGACATCTTTCAGGAGGCTACAGCGACTCTTGTCCACCCTCATTCTAAGCCCGGGGCACAGGTGCGTGAGGGAAGCCTGGGATGGGGATAATGTGGGGGCAGCATGGGCTGAGTGACTCGGGATCAGCGTGGGGACTGCCCATCCATCATCTTTTCATCCTTCAGGCTAGGCCGGTGCAGGCCAGTGGCAGCTGGGACCCGCCCCTAACTCTTAACTACTGGTAGGGGGTGAGCCTGAAGCTCCAAGGCCTGCAGGGGGCTAGGGAAGTGGTGGTGGTGGGGGGCTGAGGGGAGCGGTGAGGTTCGATCTGACCAACCTTAGCCCCCTACCTCCAGGGTGGGGGAGGTAACCTCTTCTCCCTCTCCCTCCCAACTCCTGCCGGTTCTTGTTTTCTCCTACTACCCGCTCCAGTTCTGAACACGTGGGGCCAGCTGGGGTTGGGGGTGGCGAAGCTGGAACCATATGCCTTGGGGTCCCTCAGGGTCCTAGCTGTCCGCCCGGACTTTGGGGAGAGAAGAGAGCTAGGGAAGGAGCAAGAGGGAGAGGAGGGAGGGAGGACCCGCGTCAGGAGGAGGGGAGAGGAGGGGAGAAGAGAGGAGAGGAGAGCGCAGTGCCGCAGCTTGGGCGGCCTCGGCAGCGGCAGCGGGCGGCGCAGCCGAGCCGGAGCAGGAGGCAGCCTCGGGGGCGGACCCCCGAGGGGAGGGCGTGGGGGCGCGGGACAGCGGCAGCGGAGCCAGCAGCCCGTACAGCAGCAGCCGCCGCAGCCGCAGCCGCAGCCGCAGCCACAGCCGCAGCCGCAGCGTCGGTCCCCCAGTCCGCACGCCCTCCAGCCCAACCGCCTGGGCACTGGCTCAGGGTCCGGACAGAAGCGGCAGCCGCAACAGCTCGAGCAGCAGCAGCAGCAGCAGCGGCCGCGGTACTGCCACCAGCGGCAGCAGCAGCGGCAGCGGCAGTGGCAGCCGCAGCATCCCGCAGCCCGGAACCCACTCAGGTGAGGCGAGGCGGCTCTCCCGAGGGCCCAGGGGCTCCCGGCACGGCCCCCGGTCTGCTCCAAGCTGGGGGTCTGGGGAGGGGAGCTTGCATCTCTCCTCTCTCTCCCGCCATGGTTGTGCCAGGCCGGGGCGGCCAGGGAAAGGGAGTCCGGCGCAAAGAGTGAGCGCGGTGTCAGCTGTGACCTTGAGCCGGCGGCAAGAGGGAGAGCACGGCCAGCAGCCGAGGCTGGGCTGGCCTGGGCTAGGGAAAGAGGGTTAGGGATGGACGGACGGACGGATGGACTGAGAGCAGGGGCCGAAGGTGGGTGGGAGGAAAGAAAACAGCCCTATGGGGCTGGGGTTCCTGCTGCTTAGGCACAGGAGTGGGTGGGGGGAGGTTAAATTAGGGGAGGGGGTCTTCCGGCGTCTTAGCTGTCGGAAACTTTTCGAGCACCTGAGCCGAAGCTTGAAAAGGGGAGGAGCCTGGAGAAGGGTCGAACCGGGGACACTTGCTCGAAGTTGGGGGAGGGGGTATCCCCCTTCTCCCTTCTCTTAGCTCAGACTCAGGGGGAGGTCACTGCACTGAGGGCTTTAGTGACCCGAGAGAGAAGGAGAGGGACTCTTCTCTGGGAGAACCACTGGAGCGTTGGAGTCCACAGGGAAGGAGGAGACACTTCTAGTGTTCCAGAGGTCCCCCTCTGCCCCCCAAATTAAAACCCTCACAGTGCTAGTGGTTGTCCGAATGCTTGCCTCTTCCGCCTGCCTTTCCCCAGGGATGGGGCGGATGTGTGTGTTGGGGGAGACGTCCTGCCTGGTCCAGGGACCATGACCGCTGGATCAGAGGCTGGAGAGGGGAGATGCTCTCTGGCAGAGAGGAGCAGGGGCGGGACCTTGTCTCCGCTCCTCCTCAGTATCCTAGTCCTTGGCCTCTCCTGATTTCGCCCTGGGGCTCAGCCCTCTTTCGCTTCTGAGTTTTGCGGTTCCGGCTCTGCAGGGTGGGCTGACCCTGCGGGCTTTCTGCAGCTTGTTGGATTCGGATCTCAGATCCGTTGGATACGTTCTCCCACCAGGAAGGCGGAGTAGCCTAAAATTCTGTCCCTGCTGGGGCTTTTAGGTTCCCCGCATTGGTTAGCTGCAGTTGGAAATCTTTGCCAGCAAGTGAATTAGCTCTTGGGTTGTCAGGTTTGATTTTTTTCGTGCTGAATCAGAACCTTGTCCATTCCGCAGGCCCCTGAACTTGTCATTCATTAAAGCATTCGAGTTATTAAGAGTAGCTTGTGCCAGGCGCTGTCTTGCACTGGGGATCGTGTGCCCAACTGAATATGAAACCTACGTCCTCAGGGAAGGTGCAAATACCCAGAATCAAGGCCAGGGCCTGTGGGTCTTTATTCGTCGGACTTTAGAACTGGAAAGGATCTAGAAATCGTCCTAGTCCAATCCTCTCTTTTTAAGGAGGGCATTGAGGCCCAGAGAGCATAAGTGACTTGTCCCAAGGTCACTCAGTTAATTTGTTTGGTGGGATGAGATTTCCCTTAAGTAAGGTAAGTTAAGATTTGATTTGGATGCCTATGAAGCTTAGTTTTTTTTTTTTTTTAAGCATCCACTGGAGCAACTGCTAATTTCTGTTGAATCCCTTTGCTGTCTAGCTGGGGTGGGGATGGGGTCAATGCTTAATGCAGGGCCTGCGTTAGAGACATTACTGAGGTTCAGTATTAAGAAGAAAAGGGGAAGGACAGGAAGGAACTGAGACAAGGACCTGCCTGGGGCAGGAGAACAGGGGATCAGGGAAATGCTAGCCAGTCAAAGCTGTCTAGATTGTCTGGCTCATGGCTAGGACTGGAGTGCATCTCTAGCATACCGACTCAGTTACTTTGAGAGTGAGAGCTTGGACCTACCCAAAATATTTAGGCCAAGCCTACTTCCACTCCCTACCTGCCAAATAAAGCAGAAAGCACATCTTGGCTTTTCTCCAAGAAAGTTAAGTCCCTCCCTTTTCCACTCCACCTCCCTTCCCTTGTTCTCCAGTATGAAGTAGGGACAAGGTTGGGAAAGGGCTAGTAAGGGTACAGTTCCTGGATGTTCCAGAAAACAAAAATAACTCATACTTGACTTTCTGACTTCCAGTCTTTTTATTCAGTTCCATTTTATTTCCTCTTTTTTTTTTTTGGTTCCCAGGTTGTCTTATTCATTCCTTGGCAGCTCCTTCCTTTCTCTCAGGGGACCAAAGACTGTAGGAGAATGGGGGATTGTGGGCAGCTATGTTGGGGGCTGCTTCATAATAAAGTTAAGGAAAAAAGAGGGCCTCAGGCTCAAGAATGGGATGTAGGCAGCTGGCAATGGTGGTGATAAAAATATAGACTGAGGGGAACCTAGTTTACTGCTATTTGGTTTAAGCCTGGACTTCACCTTGGTCTTCAGTTTCTGATGACTTCATGGGTGTTCCTTGTATGGGGAAAGGAAATAGAGAGGACTGAGAAGGTTGCTGTGGTCCAGGTGATATATAGATCCCTAGGAGGATGGAGTGGGGCCAGGACTAGGAAAACTGGCATGGGTATGTTGGTGGATGTGACACTGGTTGACAGAACCCTGGGTCCATGAGGGCGCCCTGATTATTCCAGTTAACATTTTCTGGTCATTTGGTGTTGGTGATCTCGGGTTTTCTGGGGTATTACAGGCCAGGGTCAGAACTCTGAGAAGAAAGGAATGCCCTTTGTCCAGGGGCTTCCAAGGTCTCATTCAGTTTGGTGTGAGCTGAGAGATTTGCATATTTCTACTTATTTGCATCTAGGGTTTCCTTATCTGTAAAATCGTGAGATTGGAGTAGATGAACTCTGAGCTTCCTTCCAGTTCCAAATCTACACTCTGTAGCTTAGTCCTTTTTAGAGGAAGGAGGAAGAGAGGGAGACCTAGTTCTTTGATTTCTTTGGTATAGGAGCCTCTTTTTACAACGGAGGTCAGCACCTGCTCAGCAACTTAGGTCTTAGTGAGTTTCCGATTTCCTGGAATCAGTCAGCATCATAAGAGGTACTCTAGCCCAGTTCTTCTTACCTGTAAGGCCAGGGACAACATCTCGCTTGTTAGTACCCATTTGAGAGATGTCTAGATTCTTGTTCCCTGAGAATTTCCTTCTCCAATGAAATCACAGATCTAAATCCCACCCTCGCCATATATGTATGTGTAAATATATACACATACACACGTATATGTATATATGTATACACACATATATGTATATATGTATATATACACACATATGTATATATTTTTAAATATTTAAAAAATTATGTGATGTGATTGGTATTGATATTCCCTCCATTGACAGATGGAAAAACCTTCTCAGCTTAGTGAAAAGGGTAAAACAAAGGTTTTGGACTCAGTTGCTGGTAAGATCCCTTCTTGTTTTAAATGTTGGATCCTGTGATTTGCTAGGGCAGGGCTCAGCCTTCTGTTTGGGAACTGAACTAGGCTGGGCCTCAGAGGCAGTTCCTGGGCTTGTACTTGTAGGAGCTGCCACAGGTATAGACCAAGGGTGGGGCACCTGTAGCCTCTAGGCCATATGTAGCCTTCTAAGTCCTCAGATGTGGCCTTTTGACTGAGTCCAAGTTTTACAGAACAAATCTTTTTATGAAGTGGATTTGTTCTGTGAAGTTTGGATTCAGTCAAAGGGCTGCACTTTTGGACCTCAAGGGTCACAAGTGGCCTCCAGGTTGCAGGTTCCCCAACCCTGGTATAGATAGTATCTAGGGTCACCTCCATGCCAGAGCAGAACTTGGTAGGGAAGGGAGACATATCTTTCTGTGTGTGTGTTTGTACATGGCACCGCCAAACATTTCTGTGCTACCAGCTTCAGCTGGTCATGAGTGAAGTAGGTGGCATTCTGTGCAGTTGGAGGAGGAGGGGGCAATAGAAATAGCATCCTTTCCCTTCCAGTACCATTTCCTTTGTTCTTAGGAGAAAGACAGGTGGGGAGGTGCCTGATGGGACGGGAGGGGGAGGGGAAGAGGGCAGTCAGCCACCATTCATTCACTACCCTGATGGGGATATGAAGAAAGGCAAAAGAAAGTCCATGTTTTTGAGGAGCTCAGTCTCACGGTGGGGGTGGGGAACAACATGCAAACAACTTTGTACAAACAAGCTATAGCTGGGATAAATGGAAATAAAAACCAGGGAAGGCACTGGAATTGGAAGGCAATACCAACTCATTTGTTCTGTAGCTCTTTAAAGATTACAAAATGCTTTCCCAACAGCAACCCTGTGACGTGTTTGTAGGTTGTGCAAGGATTAATATACTCCTTTTACTGATGGGGAAACTGAGGCCCATAGAAATGAAGGGGGCTGAACTATTAGTAATTGTGTGAGCTGGGATACAAACCCAGGTTTTTCCTGACTTCAAATCCAGTTTGCTCTTCACTATGCCGTGGGTTTTGCTAGGCACTTCAGTGAGAGGAAGTGATGAGAAGGTAGGTATCTGAGGCTACCAAGTGATGTTAGCGGGGCAGAAATCTCAGATACCAACTGCCAGAGAAGGTGGCATAGTAGTACTGGATTTGTAGTTAAGACAATCTAAATTCAAACCCAACTTCATACACTCGTTGGCTCTTTGACCTGGGACAAATCAATAAACTGTTCTGTGCCTCAGTTTCCTTCTTGGTAAAATGGGGTTAATTACACCTACCTTATAGGGTTTTTGGTGAAGATCAAGAGATAACAAAGTATTTTGCAAAACTTGAAGTGATATGTAAATATTTATTGTTATTATTATTACTATTAAAAACAACCCAAACTAGGCTCTGGGGAGTAAATTGCTGTCTGGCAAAGCTTCATTACCCTATTCTTCTCCCGGCTCTTGGATCTTGATACCTTCTGGGAAAGGGAGATTTGAGAGTTTAGATGGAAGTGACGATACTGGAGGTGGAGGGAGGTGAGCAAAGTTGAGGGATAATTGCTACAGGAGCTGCAATTATCAGCAATTATCTTCGTTCTTTCATCTTCCTGGTACAATGGAGACAGCACACAATCAGGCGGAGCAGTGGGATTGTGTTCTAAAAGTTCACCTGTAAGTTGGCTTGTTTGGAACCTAGAAAACATCCTCCCATAGAAACCATCTTATAAATGGTGGTTAGGTTCCCAGATGACCTGACAGAAACCCACAATGCACCTGACCTCCTGAGCCAGAGACTTCATGAGCAGGATGGAAGGAGGGAGCTGGCTGACCAGTCTGGAGACCTGTGCTTTTTTTCCCTCCCTGGTCCTGATATTAACTTTATGGTTTGGACAAGTAATTTTTCCCCAGTGGGCCTCAGTTTCTTTATCTGTAAAACGAAAGTCCAAGATATTTGAGACCCCTTTCAGCCCTAATGGTCTGCAATAACCTCAGTAGTAGAAATATAGTTTCCATGGAGAAAATGCATCCTAAACTCTATCTGGGAAATCAGGAAACTAGGGAATACATTTTTCTTTCTGCTCTCACATGGTGGAGACCAGCTTTCTCTTCTCCTTGCCCTCTCAACCTAAAGGAGTTTTTAATTCTCCTCACCTTTGGTGAAAGAGGACTCCTTTCTCCTTCTATAGCTCACCCTCCCTCCCAGCAGCAACTATCAAGACAGTATGGAGGTGGGGAACTCCTTCAGGGATACCACTCTGACATTACCTGTGTGACCTTGTTCAAGTCACTTAACTGTCTTGGGACTCAGTTTCCTCATCTGTAAAGTGAGGGGTTCCTTTCAGCTAGAAAACACTTGCACAGGATTGCCCTTCAAGGAAAACCTGCTGTAACCAGGTCAAAAAGCATTTCTACTATGGTTCAGCCCTTGGTTTGGGGACTAGAGAGAACCCTTTGTAATAGGTTTTTACCTTGATCAGAGCAGAAGTGAGTTTGCCAACCAAATCAATTGTATTAGCCAGGGAAATGTTAACCTACTTAAAGAGTTGAGACCTTTAATAGCAACGTTTGAAACAATGAATGTGTTAATTATAAATGGATTCTTACCTATTTGTTAAAACACTTATTCTCTAGCCTCTTTTTCCTGGGGTCAGTAGTGTGACTGCTTTTACTTGAAGGTAATAAAATGGAATTAATTTAATAACATTGTATTACTCAGATCTTTCATTAATTCAGCCCGACCTTTTTTCCTCCTCCTCCTCCATTAAAGGGAATTATTGAGGCTTTACTGTTCCAAAGAACCCGGAAGCCAGCAAAAAAAGGGGGAATGGTAGGAAATGGGGGGGTCCTAGAACTTAAGACAAAGGAGCAGAGAGGTAAGCGGAAGAGGGCTCTGGAGGAATAAAGAAAATGGGGGGAGACTCTAGATCAAGACCAGAAAGAAGAGAGAGCATTGAGGAAGAAAAAGGATAAGGTAAGGGGTTAACTCAGAGAGGAGGAGGTAGAACAGAAAGAAAGATGGAATGGAAGAATGAGGCAAAGGCAGAGATCATCATCCAATACAATAGAGGTTACTGGGGAAGATGGCCAATTTGGGACAGAACTAGCCCCTGACCTTATGGAGTTTACAGTTCTAGTAAGGGGTCTCACCCATAAACAGATAAATATAGTGGACAATGATGTTCATGGAATTACAAAAGCAAGTCTTAGAAGAAGTCTAAGGATGAAAGTCAAGTCAAGAAGCATTTAAGTGTTTATAATGATAAAATTTCTATAATTATGATGTTAATAATTATAAATGCATACTTTATCATAATCATAACATTAACATATTTATTATTTTAATATGTGCCAGGCAAAAGAAAAGCAAAACCCAGTATCTTTCCATTGGGAGCCCATGAGGGAGACAACATGCTAACAACTGTGTACAAACAAATATATAGACAAAATAAATTGGAGATAATTAACAGAGGAAAGGCACTAGCATTCAGGGGGTTCAGGAAAAGCTTCTTGTAGAAGATGGGATATTAGATTGGATTTGGAGGAAGCTGGGGAAGCTAGGAGACAGAAATGAAGAGGGAAGGCATAACAGGCATGGGGGACAGCCAGTGAAAATGTTGAGCTCTGGAAGATGGAATGTCTGGTTTGAAGAATAGCAAAGAGGCTGGTGCTGTTGGATTTCTGAATAGGCAGTATAGTGGGAGTGAAGTGTAAAGAGAATGGAAAGGTAGGAGGGGGTCAGGTCATGAAGGACTTTGAAAACCTAACAGAGAATTTGCTGTTTGATCTTGGAGGTGATAGGGAACCCCTGGAGTTTATTGAATAGGGGGCTGATATGATTAGACCTATACTTGAACATTAATTTGACAATAATGGACTAGAGTGAGAAAAGATTTGAGGAGGGAAACCAACCATCAGCCTATTGTAATAGTCCAGGTATGAGAGTATGACAAACAGAATAATAATAAGTATATAAAGTTATAAAACAATTATTTGAGGTCTGAGGATAAAGGTAATTACATATTAGGAGGAGCAAGGAAGGAAAGAAAGGGAGGAAACATGGGATAAAGGTAGCTAGAATCACAGAACTGCAGGGTTGGGTCAATCTTCAGAGGCCATCTGCTTCAACCCTCATTTTGACCCAGAGTTCCTTCTTTGACATTATTGACTATGGTATGGTATATGTATAATGGGGCATAAGGGGGAAGTATAATGAGTTTTCTGTCATATATTTCTTGAGTGTATAAAGAGTGCATGGTGATGTTCTGGCTAATATTTTAAAACTGCAGTGTTTATACTTCATGAATGCCAAGCTATAAAGATAGTAATCAAATAAAATAGTTAATCTGAAACTAACAAATTAATATTCAAGTCATGATGATTGTACTTTCAGGTAATTGAGCATAAAGGATATATATGTAAATAGTTTTACATAAATGATTATTTATTTTTACAAAGCCAACCAAATTTTTAGGCTTTTTTCTTTTTTCAGTTTGTTAGATCTCCCTTTTATGTAATCAATCAATATAAGTCATTTCCCTGATTCCACATGTCACTTAAATCTTCCCTGAAGATCAGAGGCTATGTCTGTTCTCTAGTCTGTCACTGAAAGCCCAGGTATGTGGTTATGTGTGAAATCCACACTAAGGTCCCCGTCAGGTGTGTGCCTGGCCACATAGGGCACAATGAGCTTGAGACAGCAACATCTCACACAAGTTGAGAGACAAAGATACTAGGTTTTACTCCCCAACATTTGGGAGTTTGTACCATTAGGCTCTACTTTTCTCTCTCTGCCCTCCCTCTCATGGCTGACCTCCTATTTACCCGGTGTGTTTCTCATATGATGCTGTCTCCCCCATTAGAATGGGAGCCCCTCGAGAGCAGAGGTAAGGCTGTGTTTTTGCTTTTCTTCGGGTCCCCAATGCCTTCAACATAGTAATACTTAACAAATGATGGCTGCCTTGACTGACAGGGCTGAGGTTTCTGATGCTTAAGGGCTCCCTTCAACTTTCTTTTTTTTACCCAGGGAATGCTCCCCTTGCCTTTGTCTACCAGTAGTCCTTGGTTACTCTGCCCTGTGTTGTGTGTGTTGGGCAATGGGAGGCTCAAGGCAGCAGAAACTCTGGACAGAAGACTGTGGGTCATCCACAGGCTGGCAGTGGAAAGCCCCTCATGGCCTACCAAATATTGTCTACTCTTCAACCTGGCATCCAAGGCTTTCTACAATTGGCATTTCCAGCTTTATGTGATTTACTATCTCCATCTCTGGCGTTATGTGCCAGCCAGTATGGAATACTTGTTATCCCTTGCATGCATACATCCCAGATTTTTTGTCTCTGTCTCTTTTCTTGTTCCCAGTGTTCTCAGTGCCTCAGAGGCCCTTCTTTCTTTCCCCATCTTCATCTGTTTAAATTGTTCCCCTTCTTCATGGTCACCTCCTCCATGAAGCTTTCCAGTCCAAAATGCGCTTTCCTTTGTTCAGGTCTTGTACACCCCTTTGCACATCAAGTTTTTGTAGTCTCTTCTCAGCAGTAATTATTGCATAATTATAGCAAATCTTTGTACACGTGTGTTCTTCCACATGCCTCTCCTACCCCTTATGATTTCTATTGGGTCAGGGACTGCTTATTAAATGTGACAGTTAATCTATTAGAGTGCTGGGTTTGTGGACAGAAAGACCTGAGTTCGAATTGTGTCTCAGACATTTACTAGCTTTGTGACTCTGGGTCAGTCATGTCATTTTCCTCTGCCTCAGTCTCTTCCTTTATGAAGTGAGGATAATAATAGCTCCTGTCTTCTAGGATTGTTATGGGGATCCAATGAGATCATATATGTTGAGCACTTTGCAAATTTTGAAGTGTGTATAAATGCTATCATTATTGCTGTAATTATTATTCTTTTATTTTTGTTATTAATATTATTATTATATCTTTTCATCTGTTGTACTTGGCACAGTGCTTTGCACTTAGTGTGAGCATGCAAAATAATAATTGCATTAGTGACCATTGTGTCACCATTGTAGGGGTATATAGGAAGCAGGATTTAGAAGGACAATACAGTTAGATCCCAGAGGTTTACAAATGAAAATTCTTAGGGACTTCAGCATTTGGCCAGCTGGTCCTATTTCCTTTGTCTGTGTTGGTACAACCAGAAACTGGGCAAAGATGTTTTAAGTTCTGTGTAGCCTGGTCAGTGGTGGGCACCTCAGTGGAACAGGTGGTACATGACTTTGTTCCCAAGTGCTCCAGCTGCAGATAAAAGAGGAGACATCTTGTCTACCCTCAAGGAATTTTACTCTTGTGCGGAAGGTGGCTTGGAGTCTGCAGAAACAGGAGCATGCTGAGTTTCATGTATAGTATATATATATATATATATATATATATGTATATATATAAATATACTATATATATAATATATATACTATATATTATATAGTATATTATATAGTAGAGGGTACCAAAGAAGGGAAGAAGCAAGGTGGGGAGTTCGAGAAAGAATCATGCTCATTTGAAACCTCTCGCTCAATATAGCAAGACATCTGGGAACTAGGTCATTGGAAGAGTAGTTTAAGTATTTGGGGGATGTTTGGTTTGGAAAAGAGAAGACTTTAGGGGATGCGTTCATATTGATCATAGATTTTGAGCCTTGGAAGTGGTCTAGTTCACCCGCTCTGTTTTACAGATGGAGGAAATTGAGGCTCAGAGAGCTTAAGTGAGCTTCGCCCAAGGTCACATAGATAGTAAGCATCAGTGGTAGGATCTGAACTCAGGTTCATTTTATACTCTGCCATGCTACCTCCTTTGGTAATGATCTTCAAATGTTTGAAGGCATCTCTTTTAAAAATATATTTTGTTTTTCTGCCCAATTACACATTAAAACAATTTAAAAAACATTTTTAAAGTTTTGAACTCCAAATTCTATCCCTCCCTCCCTCCTCTTCCCCCTCCCTGAGATGGTAAGCACTCAGGTATAGGTTATACATGTGCAATTATGTCGAACATTTGCACATTAGTCATTTTGTACAGGAATATTTGAATAAGAGAAAAAGAATGAAAGAAAGAAAGTGAGAAACAGCAAGCCTTAGTCTGTATTCAATCAATATCAGTTCTGTCTCTGGAGGCAGATTATTAGTCCTTAGGGATTGTTGTTATGTGTCCATAGGGATCATTGTATTGCTGAGAATAGCTAAGTCATTCACAGTACTTCATTGAACAATGTTGCTGTTAGAGTAGATAACATTCTCCTGGTTCTGTTCACTTCATTTCACGTCAGTTCATGTAAGTCTTTCCAGGTTTTCAAGAAATCATTCTGCTTGTCATTTCTTATAGTACAATAATATTCCATTACAGTCATATACCACAGCTTGTTTAGTCATTCCCCGATTGATGGGCATCCCTTCTATTTCCAATTCTTAGCCACAACAAGAAGAGCTGATATCAATATTTTTGAAAAAATAGATCCTTTCCCCTGGGGCAGCTAGATGGCACAGTGAATAGAGCACTGGTCCTGGAGTCAGGAGGACCTGAGTTCAAATTCGGCCTCAGACACCTAACGCTTACTAGCCGAGTGACCTTGGGCAAGTCAGTTAACCCCAATTGCCCTGCCCTCCCTCAAGCAAAAAAAAAAGGTTCCTTTCCCTCCTTTTTATGTCTTTGGGATATAGACCTAGCAATGATTTTGCTGGATCAAAGTATATGCACAGTTTGATTGCCCTTTGGGCATAGTTCTGAATTATTCTCCAGAACGGTTGGATCAGTTCACAATTCCACCAATGGCGTGTTAGTGTATCAGTTTTCCCACATCTCCTCCAACATTCATAATTTTCCTTTTTTTGTCATATTAGGCAGTTTGATAGGTGTGAGATGGTACTTTGAAGGTATCTCTTAAATGGAATTGGGGCTAGACCTCAAGTTAGTAAGATCTCAAAAGGACCATGTATAGATTTCAGAGGTTTCAGAATTTGGATAGAAATACATATTTATTTCAACATAATTGGTTTCCTTATGTGTTTAAAATATTATTCTGAGAAGGGGGCCATAGGCTTTACCAGATTGCCAAAGGGTCCATGACGTAGAAACAGATACGTGCCCTTGGATTACAGTCTATGTTAATCTAGGAAACATAACTAAAACAAAGGGTAGAAATTATAGGAAGCAGTTTTATTTCTGCTCTAAGGAAGAGTCTCCTTAAAATTAGAGCTCTTTCACCATGCATTTGACTTCATGGACAGATAATGAGCTCCTCCATCAGTGGAGATATTCAAGCAGAGACTGTGGGACCAATTGTCAGGGATGGTTTTTGGAGGGGCATGATTCCTGCAGTAGGTAGGAGTTTGGAAGGGATGGCCTCTAAGCTTTCTTTCAAATCTGTCATTTTGGAGGGTTGCCCGGAGCAGGGTAGATCTTGAATTGTTGTTTAATTACATGAAGAGAAGGAGATTTGGTGGGGTGGGTAGGTGCAAAAAGTAAGTAGGAGGTTGCTTGAGTTACACAGGACAGAGGAGGGAGGGTTCTGAGGCACAAGAGTGACAATCGACAGAGAGAAGGGTCATCCAGGCTGAAACAGAAGGTGTGGGTTGGGCTGTGGCAGGTACTGAGAGGGGATGACTATGGCAAGTGTTAGCTAATCAAGGGCTCTGGTGATAGCAGCAGATTTTCCTCTAGGGGGTAGTAGGACGTTACCAGAAGCCCTGAAGAGATGTAGATGATAGTTGAAGTGGCCAACTTGGTCGGTGAAGTTTGTTGAAACTCACAGAAACAGTCAGTGAGCAAATATTCATTTGGGCCTACTGTGACCCTGCGCCCAATACAGAAGAACAGGAGATAGGCAGGCCTGGCCCTCAGAGAGTCTAGTTGGTGAGATAAAAAGAGTGATCGTGAAATTCTGAGCAAAACCCCCCAAAATATTTACATAGTGCCTGCTCTGTGCAGGGTACTATGCTACTTGTTTTTCAGTCGTGTCTGACTCTTCAGGACCCTTTTTGGGGTTTTCTTGGCAAAGACATTGAACTGGTTTTCCATTTCCTTCTCTAGCCCATTTTACAGATAAGGAATCTGAGGCAAACAGGGTTAAGTGACTTGCCCAGGGTCCCACAGCTAGTAAGTGTCTGAGGCTGGATTTGAACTCTGGAAGATGAGTCTTCCTAACTTCAGGCTTGATGCTCTATGCACTGCACTACCCAGCTGCCCAGGTACTATGCTAAGTGCCTTACAATTATTATCTCATTTGATCCTCAGAACAACCCTGGAGATAGGTTCCGTGATTATCCCTATGTTATAGATGAGGAAACAGGTTAAGTGACATGTCCAGTGTTGCACAGCTAGTAAGTGTCTGAGACCACATTTGAACTCAGGTCCTCTTGACCCCAGGCCCATCATTCTATCCACTGTACCACCCAACTCCCCACAAGACAATGCAGCATAGACTAGATATTATTTTACCGTGGCAGGAGTTCAGGGAAGAAACTCGAAAAAATCATCTTGAGCAAGGATTTGGATAGGTGGAGATCACTGCAAGATAGAGAGATCATGAGAATGATGGCAGAGGGACCTTCTCAAACCTATTCACCTGGTAGTGAGGACAGCTGCCTGATTAATGGAGTGGGAGTAGTGGAAAGTAAGGCTGGATAGGTGAAGTAGGGCTTCCTGCTTTAAAGGAGAGCCTTGAATGCCAGGCAGGGGAGTTTAGATGTGATGAAATATCAAAAGGAAGCTATTTTAGGATTTGAGTTAAAGATGTGTTTTTTTTTTAGGAAGTTTAGGTTAGGGATGATCTAAAGGATAGAGTGGGAATGGGAAAAAGCAGTGGATTTGAAATCAAAGCACCTGGGTTCTTCTACTGAATACCTCTATAACTCTCTATAATACCTCTTATCCTATCTGGCTTTAGTTTCCACACCCCAGGAGGGTGGGGGGTGGTTTAGACTAAACCAGGGGATCTTAACTAAAACCATTTCAGGTGTCTGTGAGCTTAGAAGGGAAAAAATTACATCAATATGATTGGTTTCCTTTGTAATTCTATATATTTTATTTTGTGTGTTAAGAACATTATTCTGGGGAGTCTGTAGGCTTTATCA
This sequence comes from Pseudochirops corinnae, assembly GCA_028646515.1. Lineage (NCBI taxonomy): Eukaryota > Metazoa > Chordata > Mammalia > Diprotodontia > Pseudocheiridae > Pseudochirops > Pseudochirops corinnae. The sequence continues at coordinate 42,199,216 of CM053590.1, forward strand.
TTTGGTGAGAGGGGACCATAACACACACAAAAGTCAAGAATCCCTGGTTCACTTTATAACCTTAAAGATCCCTTCTAACTCCAGGGACCAGAGGGACCAGTTAGGAGCCTTTCATGGATCTAGGCATGTGTTGATGAGGAGCTGGGCTTGGATAGCGTCATTGGCAGTGGAAAGAGAAAGGGCAACGGCCATTGTGAAGGAAAGATAAATAGTGTGTTGACTGACTGAATATGAGGAGAGGGATGAGTCAACATGAATGGAAAAAAGAGAGAAACATAGATTGGGAGTCAGGGCATTGACAGACAGAATGGTGTCCTGGATAGAGTACTGGACTTGAAGATAGTAAGTCCTGGGTTTGAATTTTACTGCTGACACTCACTAGCTGGGTAACCATGAACAAGATATTTAACCTCTTTAAGAATCTATGTCCTCATCTGGAAAATGAGGGGTCTCTGAGAATCCTTCTAATTTTGTTTCTTACATTCCTTTGTCTATTCTGATTCATTAAATCAATTTTAAAAATTGGTTTAAACCTATTTTTAAACCAGTACCAGATGGTTTTGATGACTGCTATTTTATAATAATATAGTTTGGGTCTGCAAGTGCTATTTTCCCTTTTCTCCTTCTTTCATGATTTACTTTGATATTCTAGAACTTTTATTTTTCCACGTGAATTTTGTTATTTTGTCAAGTTCTATAAAGTATAATTTTGATAATTTGATTTGCATAGTATTAAAATTGTAAATTAAGTTTGGTAATAGCATCATTTTTTGTTATGTTGGCACGGCCCAGTCATGAGCACTGAATATTTCTCCAGTTATTTTGGTTGTTCTTTATTGCTTAAAGGAGCACTTTGCAATTGAATCTATATAAGTATTTTATGGATTTGAGTAGATGAGTGCTCAGAAATTTTATGTGTTTTGCAGTTATTTGGAATGTAGTTTCCTTTTCTACCATTGCCTCTTGGATTTTGTTGTAATGTATAAATGCTTGTTTATTTTTAAGACTATTTTCTGACCTCCAACTTTACTGAAGTTATTAATTACTTCAATTGTATCTTTTCTGGTTCCTTAGAATTTTCTAAGTAGATCATTATAGCCTCAGTAAAGAAGGAAAGTATTACCTCTTTTTTACCCATATTTACGCCTTTCATTTTTTTCATCTTATTTCTATTGCTTGCATTTCTAGAACTATCAAATCATAGTGGAAAGAGTGAGTACCCTTGTTTTGCTTTTGTATTATTGGGAAAGCTTCTAGTATATCCCCAGTGCATGTAATGTTTGCTTTTGGTTTTATATAGATGTTTTTATGATATTAAAAAAATCCCTCTGTGCCTATATTTTGTAGAGTTTTAAACACATGAGTGCGATACTTTGTCAAGGCTTTCCCACAAGTCTGTTGTGATAATCGTGTAGTTTTGGATGATTTTGTTTTTAATATGATTAATTACAATGATTGTTTTCCTAAATGTTAAGCCATCCTTGGCTCGCTTGTATAAAACTACATTGGTTAGGATGAATGATTTCTTGGACTAATCAATGTAGTCTGTTTATTTAAAAATTTTGAATCTATATTCATAGATGTTGGTCTGTGTTGATCTGTAATTCTCCTTCTGTACTTTGTCTTTTTTTTGTTTTAGGAATTAGGACTATCTTTGTCTCATAAAAGGTAGATTGCTTTTTTTTCTTGATTTTTGAGAATATGAATCATCAGTACTAATTGTTTTTTTTTTTAAATTTTGATAGAATCTTTTTGTGAAACTATCAAGACCAGGAAATTTTTTTGTAGTTCCTTTAAAACTAATTCTATTTTCTTTTCTTAAATTGGACTACTTAAGGTCTTTATTTGGTCTTCTGTTTGGCTGTTTTATATTTTTGAAAGTTTTCCTCTGTTTCTTTTGTATTCTCAGTTCTGTTAACATATAATTGTGTAAAATAGATTCTGATAATTCTTTTCAGTTCTTCTGATTTTGTTGTGATTTTGCCTTCTTTATTTGCTGTTTAAAAAAAAAATTCTGTCCTGTTTTGAAACAGGTTGGATAAAGGCCTATCAATTTTATTAGTCTTTTCAAAGAACCAGCTTTTAGTTGTTTTAAAAAACCATTTCTGTAGCCTATTTTTTGGTTCGCAATTTACCTATCTCTCCTCTAATTTTTAATATGCCCTCTTTTGTGTTTATTTTAGGTTTTTTTATATGTTGACTTTCTATTTTTAAAAATTGAGTATTTAATAAATGCTCTCTTCTGTTTTGTTAACTTGTGTTTGTAGGGATATGATTTTTTTCCCCCTGAGGACTGCTTTAATTGCATTCCAGAAATTTTGGTTTGCTGTTTCATAATTATCATTTTCACATAAATATTCATTTTTTTTGTAATTTTCTTAACTTGCTCATTATTTAGAATTTCACTGTTAAGTGTACATTTGGGTATGTGTCTTCTGTCTGTGTTCCTTGAATATATTACTGTTTTTATTGTATTATAAGTCTATAAAGGATGAGTTTCCTATTTCTGCCCTTTTACATTTGTTTGCAATATCTCTGTGGCCTGATACAGGTGGTTAATTTTTATATATGTTCCATGTGGTACTGAGAAATACATATATTCTTCAGTAGTTCCATTTATAAGGTGTAAGTTTTTTTAGTTCTAGTTTCTTCAGCAATTTGTTCAATTTTATATTTTCTCTTTTGTTTATCTTTCTGTTAGACTTATTCAAAACTGAGAGATGAATGTTGAAATTTCCTGCCACTGTGGTTTTATTGTTTATGCTATTTTTGTAGTTCAGTTAATTTTTCCTTCATGAAGTTAAATGGTAGGACATTTAGAGGATGTCTATTTAATCTTGATATTCTTTTGTGGTCTATGGCTCCTTTCAGTCTAATGTAGTTTTCTTGCTTCTCTATTTTTATTTTTTTGAATTTTTTTTGGTTTGATAGCACGGTTGAAACACTTGCTGTTTGGATTTACCTGATATGTAGTATTTTTTTCCCCCCAATTCCTCATTTTTATTCTGTGAATGTGTTTGTTTTAAAAATGTTTCTTGCAAGCAAGCAAATTGTGGGGTTTTGTTTTCTTATCTAGTCTGCCAATCTTTTTACTTTTATTGGATTATTTCAGCCATTCACATTTAAAGTTATGTTTATTATTATATATTATTATATATTAGGTTTATATTTTCCTCTGTCTTTAATATTGTTCTTTCCCAAATGAAGATTCCCCCTTCCCCACCGCCCCTTCCTCCATAAACAGGGTACTTTTGTACCTTTAGTTATTTTAGCTTACTCTATTTTAGGGAAATCAGATTTCTCACTAGATCTAGTCTCCTTATCCTCAACTCTCCGATGGCTTCTCATTTGTTACTCTTTTGTCTCTAGTTTTGAAGTTTTACTTAATTTATTAGTTCCTTTCTTTGCTTCTTCATATTTACTTATTTAATTCTTCCCCTCAAACAAAGCCAAGTAAAATCCTCCTTCCTCTCCTTTTAACTTGTTTTGTTTGTTTTAAAAATTCATCTTTTGTAACTTTTTTCTAAAAAAGGATTTCTTCCCCTCATTCTCTTCATTATTTAGTATCCCTTCTGTCTTTTCTCTACTTTTGTTCTTTAATTCATGGTCCTTATACTTATTTAGTTTTTTTTTTTTTTGTTAGTCTCTGTATTCCTCATGCAATTAATGCTTCTAAGATGCCTATTTTGAGTACTCCCTTTTAAACAGTTTCTATCTTCTTGAAGATCTTGCTCTCTAGCTCCCTTTCCCTGTTCAGCCTCACTCTTAGAAATACCAATTCCTGCTTGTCATAGAGAGGATATTGCCCCATGGTAGGAATTTTCCTGTGTCCCTGATTATGCAATTTGTTATTAATCTTTGCCCTCCCTATGGTCATCCCTCCTCCCCTTCCCTTTTTGCTATGAAATTTTCTCCTTCTGTCTATACCCTCCCACTCTTTTGGGTGTCTTTTACCCCAGGAACTCTGATTCCCCATTTCCTGAAGCAGGATGAGTCAGTCTTTCTTCTACACACCAGATCTCTTTAGATTATACCTATTGTAAGATCCCCATCTCCCTTTATAGATGATCTCACTTCCCCAATGTGTGTATTCATCAATGGTACTCGCTCTCACAACTGAAACAAGATTGCATTTCAATACCTCCCTTTGCCTCCTTGCCCATTCTTTTGTAAGGCTCTTTTCTTCTTTACTTATATAATATTTTATTTTTTCCTCAATTACATATCAAAACAATCTTAAAACTTTTTTTTTAGAGTTTTGAGTTCCAAATTATACTCTTCCCTCTTTCCCACCCCTCTCTTGTCCCTGAGATGGTAGGCAATCTAATATAGTTTATACATGTGCAGTCATGTAAAATATTTCCGTGTTAGTCATTTTGTACAAGAACTCTTCTTCTTGAGACAACTACAGTTCTTTTCACTTCATTGTTACCTTTTGTTCTGATTGCAATTTATTACCTCTTCCTCTCCCCTCTCTTCTTTTATTTCCTCTCCCATTCTGTTTTCATCATTCATTTCCACAAGATTTTGAGTTACAAATTTTCTCTCCATCTTTCTCCTACCCACCACCCCAAAATAGTTGATCCCATTGTATACCCTCTCCCCCAATCTGCTCTCATATTTTCCCCCATACCCCCACCAACTTTCCTGTAGGGCAAGATGGAAAAGCAGACCGTTTTTTTTTTTTGGAGGGGGGAAGGAAGGGCAATTGGGGTTAAGTGACTTGCCCAAGGTCACATAGCTAGTAGGTGTCATGTGTCTCAGGCAGGATTTGAACTCGGGTCCTCCTGTCCCTCCCCCATTCTGTGTGATCCCCTCCCCCCCTCACCTGTAGGAAGGGTATTTTGTGAGATCTATTTGGTGATGTTTCAGACCTGTATCTCCATCATTGCTTCCATTAGCCTTTCGCCTTTGCCCTCTTCTCCTCTCTATGAGAAAGGAATCTCTAAATGATCTCTCTGTTATTAGTTTTGTAGACACTGATTGCTGCATTTGTTTACCTTTCTTGTATTTTGGTTGTCTGGGATTCCTGTCCAGTTTCCAGTCTAGGCTCTTGTGTGCTATTTTAGTCCCAGCTCTGTAACAAACTAGTTTGTGTGACTTTGAGTAAGTCATTTAACCTCTGGGCTGTGTTTTCCTCGTGTGTCAAACGAGGGGGTTGGACTAAGGTCTCTTCCTGTTCTAAAACTGGCTCATATGGAAGGGCAAGGCAGCTGTGTAGGAGGGGTGGGAGTCAGAGATGAGTCAAGATTCCAGGCCTGGGTGGCTGGGAGAGTGGTGATGCCTGTTTTAGGGGGGAGAAGAGATGGGAGAAGGTGAAATGAGGTGAGGCAGAAATGGAAGGAAGGGAGGAGGGAGGGAAGAGGAAGGATGGCAAGAGGCACAGAGTAGAGAGGTGTGGAGAGCATCCAAGGGAAGATGGTTGTTGCATCCCTGGAGCCCATGTGTTGGCGGTGGGCAATCAACAGTCAACGGCCCATTTAAGTGACTAGGTGGCACAGTATGGGAGTCTGGATCCTTTCACAGACATTTGCTAGTTCCGAGACCCTGTCCAGGTGACGTAACCTCTCTGCATCTCAGTTTCCTTTTCTGTAGAATGGGTATAACAAGAGTGTTCATCTCACAAGGTTGTTGTGAGGATCAATGTGGTTACATATATAAAGCATTTTGCAAATGTTAAAGTGCTTTATAAATGCTAGTGATTATTATAACGATTGTTACCTGACAACGTGAGGAGCAGTTTTTTTTTTTTTAACAGAGAGGCAGTGAAGCTCACTCTGATGTTTAAGATTTAGGGGGCAGGGGTTTGAAAAGAGTTTAACGATTGAAATAGAATTTTACAAAAAAGTACGTGTGAGCACCACAATTATGCTAAGGAATGGGGCTATGAAATCCCCTTGAAATCTATTTTTAGTGGCAAGGTTTTATAACCAGAGTCAGAAATTGAGTGGAAGTGTGTAGGAGTGTGGCTCTGGAAGGTTTCCATTTTTGAGAGTAGGGGAAAGAATATTTTTAACTCCCAACTCCGAAGCTCATAGGGTACAGCTGGAGATAAGTCAATTTCATGCTCCAGGTTCCCCTCCCCACTGTCATGACACTTGGCTTATCTAAGACAGCAGTTGTACTGACTTGAGCATCTCACCTCACTCTTGTCCTAGGTGGGGGAGGGGCGATGCCTAGGCAGGTAGCCCTCCTAGGAATTTCCGATTGTTGTTCAACTGATGTTAAAGTTGAAATTTTGAAGGATTGTAGATTCAGAGCTGGAAGGAACTTTGGGAGACTAGATGCCAAGTCCTCTGACTCTTTCCTTTGCTTTTCACTTCTTCAGATAAGAGGATTGTGTGGGGAAACCTGTTTGGGGCTGAGGTTGCCTATGTATGTAAGTTTGCTTGAAGAAATGTTCTTTCAGTAGGAAAAGGGGTCTAGTGTGTGGTAAGTGCTGTGAGGCTGGGCAGGTGGCCTGTGTTGGAATGCCAGTTTGTAAACAAGGCCTTAGGAGAGGCTTTTTGGGAATAGAAAAAATAGAAGCCTGGCAATGAATTTGGCTTTTGCAGTCAGGTGGGTAGATCTTTTTTTTCCATTTTGCAAATAGGGAAACTAAGGAATGAGGCCAGTAGGTGGTGATAATATCAGTTGCATTGCCCAGAAGAACTAGGAAAAGTAAATTTGCTGTTCTTGACGTAGCTCACTGGATCTTTCTCTTTACTTGGCCATGTAGCATGCAATACGTTCTTCACATGCCTCTAGTGAAGGAGTTCCTAATGTGAGGTCCATGAACTCAAAATAAAAGGGATACCTGTACTTTGATAGATTTGGTTTCTTTTGCAATCCTATGCATTTTATTATGTGCATTTTAAAACATAATTCTGAGAAGGGTTCACCAAACTGCTCAAGGGGTCCACACCACTGAAAGGGTTAAGTGTCAGATTATCTCTGTCCTCTGAACTCCTCCTGTCACTGTGTGTGGAGAAGGGCTCTTTTCTAGAGCTTTTCGTGTAGATTTGACTGAAGGACAGAGGGGACAATTGCAAACACTGAGCCCCTGGCCCTGCTTGTCTCTTGAACCCCAGCCTGCTCCCCTGGCCCTACTCTCACATATTCTACCTGTCCTGGTGTCTGCAGAGAGCTATTGGGTGAGGAAGAGGGGAGGAAAGGGAGAGGCTACCTTGGGAGGAGGCTAAGATCTACCTTTCTCTGCCTTTCCTGCCTTCCTTGGGAAAAGAAATGAGCCAGGAGGGAAAGGGTCAGGGATGTGGGCTGACTCTTTTTTCTTCCCGTTGTCTTGGAACTGTCTTTGTCCTTTAAATGGAGATAAAATTTCTTCCTGGAGTAATGAGAGTCCAGGATAATGGTCCGGTATCCAAGGGGATACTTCCTTACATCCTATTTGATATCTGACCAAAGACTTTCATTCCACTTATTAGTCACATTATAATAAATAATCTGAAGCACAACAGGCAGTTTTATTTTATTTAGTATAACGAAATTCCATTCAAAGTCACTTTCCTTGACATAAGGAAGTCCCTGAAAAGGAGAGTTATAGAGTTTTTTTCTGTGTAGGTAGAGGTTTCCTATCCTTAATTTTTTACTGGAATGTTCCAAAAACTTAGTTGTTTGTCCTTAGGCTGGACATTTCTATTCAGTTTCCTACTCTGTAGAATAAGGGGATGGAGACAAGGTAGTGCAGTGTGGGAGAAAGAACAGTGAATTTGGGGTCAGAGGAGTTGATTTTGGATCTTGGCTCTCCTATTTAACTTACTTGGTACAAGTTGCTTGGAATCTTGTTTTTCCTCTCCTTTGTAAAGTGAATGGATTGGACAAGGTGATCTCTCAGGATCTGTGACCCTTTGATGAGCTGATCTCTGTCTTTCCTCTCCAAATCTAGGTCATCATCAAAGTCTCTTCTAGTTATTATATCCCAAGATTCTGGAAAAGATTCAGGACAGACCATCTTTTATCTCCATGCCTTTGCCCTGTCTCCCTTTCCTGGGAAATTCTGCCCTAGCCTCCACCTCCTCATTTCCTTCAAGATTCAACTCAAATCTGACCTTCTGTTGCAGGCCTTTCCCTGTCATCCCAGCTGCTAGGGCCTTCCCCTCTGAGATTACCTCCTTTGACTCTGTGTATCTTGTGTGGTATCTATGGCTGCCCATGTTGTGTCCCCCATTAGCATGTGAGCTCCTTGAGGACAGGGGTTATTTTTAGTGTTTTCTGTGTTTTTTACTTATATTTTTGCCTTTCTTTGTGGTCCTAGTGCTTAGCACATTGTAAACACTTAATTAAATGCTCATTGACTGACTGACCTGGCTCCCAGGCTTCCTGATAGACCCTGAGCTGTTCTTCACCCTCACTTCTCTACCTCCCTCTTGGTCTGGGTGGCACAGAGGAAATCTTGCCATGGCAGCTGGGTTAGTTTTTTCTGGTGTTATTTTCCCCTATTCTCTACTTTAACTCAAACCAAGAGTGTTGACCTTTTATAGTACAGACAACCCTTCCAGCATAGAAGGGGCAGAGGCTGGTTTTCCATTGAAGGCACAGCCCTTGGTTGCTCATTCTGTGACCTCACCATGCTCATCCCATCTATTTCCCTGGCAGGTACTTGCTAACATTTATTACTTGCCAGAAGAAAGGGGCCATGAAGTTGAATGCCGCTTAGCTGCAGGCGAGCTTTCTCCCTCTCCAGTGGGTTAGTCCAGAGCAGTGCAGAACAGAAATAAATGAGTCCCAGGCTGGGGAGAGGTGGGAGATGAGTGCTAGGGCTATTTTCGGTTCTCCGGAGCTGTATCTGGGTTCTAACTTAGTTCCCATCTTTGAATATAAATTAAATTCGTGTTGCTTCAAGTTTTGTTTTGGCAGGCAAGTTGAGGGCACAAGTTGGTAGGTAACATATAAGTTTATAGGTTTAAGATTTAACTCCAAGATTCTTGGTCCAACTTACATGATTCATAATAAGCCTTCTGTTTATACAAATATAGCTTAGTTTTCTCCCACCTTTCAAGAAGAGGCAGGCTGCTTCCTGGAAAGAGCATTGTTTCTAGCAAGGAGGAGATTTGGCTTCTAGTTCATGAAACTGCTGTGTGGTCCTGGGCACCTTGCTTAATCCTTCTGTGCCTATGTCATTTCTTGTAGAAATGTCATAGGCACAGGTAGTGTTTAGATGAGGGAATTAGAATGAAAACTATGAAGCTTCTTGGAAAGGAGATATTCACAACCCAAATTTCATTGGGGATTTTAACTGTTAATGTGGTGGTATATCTTTCCAAGCTTTTCAACCTTGGTGCCGTCCTTGATTCTTCTCTCTTTCTTATCATGTCTACCTCCTATAAGCAATCACTGGCCAACTTATCAATTCTGTAAGCTAACTAGAACTGTCATCTGCCTTCTTCTTCCCCATGACATGTTCACCCACTGTACTTCCATTTTTTTATTGCTTCTCACCTTGTTAGACAAAAGCAGTAGCCTCTTAATCGCTCTCCCCTCGATTCCATTGTCTCTCCTTTCCAACTTATCCTCTCTACATAGACTGATATTCCTAAAGCACAGGTTAAACCATGTCACTTCCCTAAGAGGTAGCCCAGTGGCTTGGTCATGTCCCTTGGATAATATACAGACTTCTCTGAGAGCCATTTAAAGCCCACCCACAATCTGCTTCCTGGCTCTTGGCTCTCTTCCTTTTCTTTCCACTGTTGGTGGTGTTTTAATGTTGGTTTTTTTTTTTTTGGTATAAAATAATGATAGCTGATATTTATATAACACTTTAAGAGTTGCAAAAAGCTGTCTACATTTTCCCATTGGAGCCTTGCAGTAACCAAGATGAGATAGGTTCCCTTATTATTCCTGTTTCACAGATGAGGAAACCGAGACTGAGTCACCCGTCTAAACAACAATAATAACCACCATTTCCATAGTGCTTTACATATGCTTTCTCATTAGGTTCTCACAACAACCTTGTGATGTAGGTGTTGTTATTCCTCATTTTACAGATGGGGAAATGGAGGCAGAGAGAGATGAGATGACTTCTCTGGGGTCACACAATTCAGTTAGAAAACATCCAGTTTTCATCAGCAACGGATGTTTCTTGATATGTTTATTTTAACTTGTGTTTTTTTCCTACCTTAGAGAGGCAGCTGACTATAGTGGAGAAGGCATTGAACTAGTTCTCCAACCTACCTTTCCAGATTTCTTTCATATAATCCTCTTTCCTACGGGGTATCCCAAAAGTTTTAGTACAGTTTTAAGCTATTAAATCTTAAGGCTCTTGAAACACCCTGTACATTCTTTGTTTTAGCCACACTTGTATACTTGAGGCTGCCCTCAACATTCTACTTCCCACCTCGGTCCTTTTGCACAGACTGTTCCTCCTGCCTGGAATGCATTCCTTCTTCACCTCTGCTTCTCAGAGCCCCTGGCTTCCTTCAAGTGCAGCTCATGTGCTTCCTGCCTTTCTCCTATAGGAAGGCTTTCCTGATCCACCCCTTCCTTGAATACTTATACATCTGGATACACACCCATATAGGTATATTAATACTGTGTTATTTACTTGTACTGTGTTCTCCCTCCACTGCTAGACAGTAAACTCCCTGAGGGAAGACACTGTTTCTTATTGTATCTTGGTATCCCAGTAACAGCATAGCTTACATACCACCTACTATGGGAAGCCTTTCCTCTTGCTCCTAGGACAGTGCCTTAGTAGTAGGTGCTTAATAAATAGTAGGTGCTTAATAAATAGTAGGTGCTTAATAAATGCCTATTGAATTAGAAATTAGTGTTTGGGTTTGTTTCCTAGTAGAAAAAGTCAATGTAGTGTCCCTGTGTTTAGTGCTGTGATTTTGTTTATTTTTTTGAGAGAAGGGATTCTCCTGGATGAACGGGTCCCAGGATGTTAGCTTGGAAATGGAAGAAAAAGTCGATGTTTGTTTGGTGAGCTGTTGAGCAGGACCTCAGAATGTGAAAGCTTGGGAGAGGGCTGGAAACATTCTTCTTGAAGAGATCTCTTTGTGATACCTGCAAATGTTGAAAGGAAATACTCCAAAGGGTCCTGAGAAACACCCGGGAAGGGAGTAGCCAAAATGATCACATTCCATATCCTAGCGAGAGATAGCGGTGGGCTTGTTTGACTGTGGCCTTCAAGCTGATATTTAAGCAGAGGACTGACGCTAAGGGAACAGGGAGATAGGCTTGCTGGAGACACAGGGTGTGGCAAGGAATGTGTGCCCTCTCACTTCTGCCTTCTACAGTCCCTGGCTATCTGCAAGGTAGCTCGTGGGCCAGCTCCTATAGGAAGCCTTTCTTTAACCCCCCCCCCCCACTTGATAATGCCCTCTTCTTCCAATAATAATGATAATAATAATAATAATAATAATAATAATACAATTATCCCTTCCACATGGCAAAGGTTAGGGACTCAGTACCCCATGATCTAGAAAATCCTTGTAAAATTTTTTGGCTTTCCCTTTGCACCAGGGAAGAGGTCTGAATTATTATGATATTAAAAGATAAAATATGATATTTGGCAATACTATACATATATTTTAGGCATTTTTGAGTTTCAAAACTTTTTCTATGTCATCTGCTGGCCTTTGTGTGTTGCTTGTGGCTTCCACAAAACTCTTTCAAAATTCCCATTTAGTTTCTTATGCAACCCTCAATATAGCAAAGCTGTGATGGGGAAAGTCACTATGTGGAAGGGATAACTATATACATAGAGGGATAGGAACTGGACATAGTATTTCGTTGGTATTGGGAATTCTCAGATGAGGGAATTCCCTTTACCAGTGCAGGTCAACACCTTCTCTTCTACTTACAGTCTTAGAGTACTGCAAGGTTAAGTGACTTTCCCAGGGTCACACAGGTAGTATATGTCAGAGATCAGACTTGAACCCAGGTCTGTCTGGTCAGCTCTCTCTACACTATGCTATCTATGCCTCTCATTCTGGACATTCAAAGACAAAATTGAAAATTCAAAGATAAAAAATGAAAATGGAACCTGACCTCAAAAAGCTTACATTCTACCTCTATCCATCAAAATCCTCCATACAAAGCCCTTCTTGGCAAGAATAATATTTGCATTACCTATGCACAGAATTGTTGACAGAGTCAGAGGCAGTGTGGAGCAGTGAGTAGGGAGGTGGAGTCCAGAGGAGGAAGGCCTGAGTTTGAATCCTAGGCAAGCCATTTAACCTCTTTATGAGCTTAAATTTCTTCACTTCTGAAATGGGAATAATAATCTAATGCTTAGAGTTGTGAAAGTCTGTAAAATGTGCTATGTAAATGTCAGTTATTGTTAGATGGAACAATGCTTTGTAACTGTTAGGGGATGCCTAGTCATGTAACAGTGTAATCAATCAATTAACAGGTATCCATTAACAACCTACTATGAGCCAGGCACTGTAAGTTAGCCCTTGTTATTTTGGGGCAAGACACTCATGGTGGAGAGGAGGTTGAGTTCCAAGCCTGGCTTCAAGTCTTGTATGTGACTATGCCCTAATCATCTCTCTAAGTTATAGAAGGATTCCCCACACTGATAAGGGTTGTAGATTTAGACCCATTTCTCCTTCTTCCATCTTAAGACTGTATTTCCTTAATGTCTTATCTCATTCAATCATTTCAACAGCCTCATGAGGAAAGTACTATAGATACTCTTGTCTCCATTTTATAAATGAGGAATCAGAGGCTCAGAGAGTGTTAAGTGAATTTCCAAGGGTGTCACAGCTAGTGAATGTCAGAGGTGGGATTTTAACTCAGGTATTTCTTTAATCTTAAGTCCCACTATAGTTCTTTCCACTTAGCCTTTCAGCCTTTCCAAAATAGCTGCCTGTTAAAGACCTCAGCCTGAAAAGGCCAAGGTCCCCACTGCATCTGGGACCATCTCTGTTGTCCAGGTGGCTCTGGAGGAGACAGTGAGGCTGGTGACTTTGCACAGCTCTCCCTCACTTGAATCCAATTCACTTGCATGTCATGGCATCCATCACCTCCCTGATGTCATGGTCCTCTTTGAGAATGAATGACAAACAACAACAGCAGTCTGAAAAGTGATAGGAATGGTAAGTAAACTAGTTGAATAACTGGTCTGACGGATGGTTCTTTCCCCTCACCCTTTTCATTGAAGTAACTTGCTATGGCAAGTTATTAGTGATAAAAAGTAAAGGCATCAGATTAGTAATACAAGCTAGAAACAGTCTGCGTAATTGGAAATCGGGGTTAGCCAAGCTAGCAGAAGGATCAGAGGAGCAGTATTGACTCTATCCAGCACAATGACTTCATGACTGGTTTCCAGAAATAATGAAATTCCTTTAATTCATCCAACATTGAATTCGGGGGAAATTTTTCCTCTTATGTTTCTTCTTTATTTTCTCTCTCCTATATCTGCTGGCTCTGAAAACAGTTGACTTTTTGAAAACACACACACACACATATACACAAATAGACACAGACCCATGCAGAACTTGGAGGTAATGAAAATGCTTGTACTTGGGGACTGTCATTTTAGAAGAAACAGTTATTTTTACTAAATGAGAGCTCTTGTTAAAGAATCAATGATGTTGCCACGGTCATTGCTAAATACGGGGCCTGCCTAAACCAGTGCCCCATGGAGAGGAATTGGGTTTATTCTGAGCCTTCTATGGAAAATTCATGGAGTTTGAGAATCTTTTAATACAGCGGTGAGGACAAAGAAGAGGAACAACTGATGTGTTCCCTATAATTCGGGTAGAATGGGTATTTCTCTGTGTATGTGTGCCTGTATGTGTATGTATATATTTATGTATGGAATAATCTTGGTTCCAACCCATTCCATAAAAATGGGATTTCATGGTTTTAGGGCCATATTGTGTGACATGTCACTGCTATTGATGAATGAAGAAAATATTGATGGTTGTGTGCTACAGTTACTTTTAATTTACACCTAAGATTTTAAAGAAGAAAAAATATTGAACCATACCAAGTCAGAGAGGTCTCGGAAGTCATCTTGTCCAACATCCTTATTTCATAAGTGAAGGAACTATAGCTTGCCATCTTAGAGAGTTAGCTTTGGGCACTGAGAAGTCAAATTATGTGTTCAGGGTCATGCAACTAGTATGTGCCAAAGGTAGGTTTTCCTGCTTAGGCAGTGGGAAGATCTGGATACAAGGTTTGCCTTTGTCACATATTGACTGTGTGACTGAAGGAAAGCTGTTTAACCCTTCAGTTCCTCAGGCATATCTCTGACTGCGAGTTAGAGAGGAATGACTGAACTGCATTAGTTGAAGGAATTTCAATACCAGGAGTCCCCTGGATGGGAGGGATGGATCAAACAGACATATGAGTTACTAACTTTTATTCTCCAGCATTGGAATTCCTTATAGCAGTGAACTTGTGGTTCTATCTGTCTGTCTTCCTCCTTGTCTGTCTGCCTGTCATATACTTATATGCATATTCATGTACATATCCATACATATATGCAAATCTGTATTTGTTGGTATTGTTTAGTCATCTTTTTGCTGTATCTGACTGACCCCTATTTGGGGTTTTCTTGGCAAAGATACTAGAGTGGTTTACCCTTTCCTACTCCAACTCATATTACAGATGAGGAAATTGAGGCAAACAAGGCTAAGTAACTTGCCCAGGATCACACAGCTAGTAAGTGTCCAAGACTGGATTTGAACTCAGGTCTTTCTGACTCCAGGTTTGGTGCTATATCCAATGCACCACCTAGATCCTCTTGTGTATATGTAGTGAATACATATGAAGAATCCTGCCACCAGCACTTACTAGCTGTGTGATTAGTGGCAAGTCACTCAGTTTCTTCATCTATTAAATGAATATGTAAATACCTGGAGAGTCAAATGAGCTAAATGTTTATATATATGTATAATGAGATATATACACACGCAAATATATATATACACACATACATATATACACATACACACATGGTCAAGATAGATAAATATGTATATATATACGTATACACGCATGTATACGTACATATATATTTGTCAACCTTAAAGCATTATGTTGTTACTCTATTGGCTGACTGTTACCATTATATTTTGGTATGTATACCATTATATATAATTTTAATAATTATAATTATACAAAATACTAATTATATAAAATTATTATATTTAAGAATATATATAAATATTAGATTTTAAATATTTAAGATAATAAATAGCACTGAATTAATATTTACCATATTGCATTCCTTCTATAATTTATGCAACAAAAATTTTCAGCTTACTAATTTTACTATTTTTAAAGTTCAGGTTTAATGCTTGTAATAGTTTTGGTTTTTCTTGTTTTTTTTTTCAATGGCAGGGAGGGGAGGCAGGAGGAAGAGAAAGTGATTCTTCATTTTGAAAATAATTACAATTTTATTTTAAAAATGTTTACAAGATTTTAAAAAGATTTACTTTTAGTAAGAGAATCTTTGATTTATGTAACTCTAGCCAGTGAAATCATCTGAGTTGTTGGTGTTTTCCCCTCCCAAGGACCTTCAAGGTTACCTTGTATCTGTTTTCTGTGTGTTTTGCATACAGCCACATGTGTACATGTTACCTTCCTCTTTAGAATGTAACGTTTTTGAGGAAGAGGAGTCTCAATTTTGTTTTTGCATACCTGGTGCCTAGAACATAGTAGGTACTTAACTAATAATTGATGGCTCATTGTATAGTCACAGGATTTTTCATTTTACCTAGACCCTTACCTCTCATTTTCATAGAATCCTGGAGTTGGAAAAGACCCTTGAGCTCCTCCAGCCAGTCTCTCTGTCCAGTGGACAAAAGCTCCTTTACAATATCCCAGGTCAGCCAGACTCTGTTGAACATCTCCAGTGTCAGTGAAATCACTGTTCAGCTCTATTCATTTAAATTTAGCGAACATTTGTCAAGCTCCAACTCTGCCCAAAGCATCATACTCCTTTCCCCCTCCCTCCTCCCAAGTACGTAAGAATCCATCCGGCCCCTCTCTGGTTCTGCAGCAATTTCATTGTGGGAAGACATGGTTGTTCTCCATGATGTTAATGCCTGATGGTTGGTTGATAGTTGCTCTGTGTCGTCAGATGTCTTTATTATTTGTCCTGAAATTTCCTTTTTAAAGGACCAAGTGATTCTTGTGACATCTTTTTCCTGTATTAGGTGAGCAAGTTCACTTTCAGGAGGTTTCATATACGTTGATCATCCCCCTTTTCAGGAGGCATTTTTTTCCAGAATAAAGTGTCCTAATCTTTCATCTCTGTCTGGTCTAAGTCTGTGCAGTATTCTCTTGATCATTTCATTTACTTATTCATCCATCCATCCATCCAACATTTATCGAACACCTGTTTAGCAGGAGCTGGCTGTATTTAGAGAAGCAGGAATCTGATATTGGAAGACCTGTTGTGGTATCTGGCCCTGCTACATGCTAGATTGGTGACCTTTGGAAAATCACCTATCTTTCTGGGCCTCAGTTTCTTTCTCAGTAAAATGAAAGGTTGGGACTAGATGATCCCTTTCAGCTCTGAATACCTTATTCCTAGGTTGGAAAAGAGAAGAGGGGTGTGTGTGTGTCTGTGTGTGTCTGTGCGTGTGTGTGTCTGTGTGTGTGTATGCATGTACTTGTGTGATTATTATTTTCTCATATGTGGAAGAGAGATTAGACTTATTCTATGTGGTTCCTGAAGTCAGAATTAGGACCAGTAGGTGGAAATTATGGGGAAGCAACCCCTTCTTGACCATGACCATCATCTCAAATTCATTTTGGAAACAGGGAATGTATAGATTGTAAACCTCTCTGCCTTTGAGAGGGGTCCAGCTGTGATATGAACTCCCAAGTGATATGAAGGCCCAAGTGAGGAATGGTTGGATTGAACCCATTACAGCTCAGTTCCTAAGAGTAGTCACCCCATGCTGGGGCATCTCTTCCCCTGCCATATGGAGCTCAGAATCTATGGAAGCTGAAAGGCCTTCTAGTACAACCCCTAATTGAATTAGGATCCCCTCTCCACTCTCTCTCCTGATAAGTGGTCACCCAGACTCGGCTTGAAGATTATTAATGATGGGGACCCCTGGCCGGATCTCTGCTTTTTCTGC
>CM053590.1:42216363-42246818 GCA_028646515.1 Pseudochirops corinnae
CCCGCCATCCTTGGTAAGATGCAAGGTAGTTTATTTTGATTATTAATTCATGTGCCCTCTTCCCTGGCCTCTTGGAAATGGCCATGCCATCTTAAAGAATGGCTCACAGGGTAAATGCAGACCTAAGTGGTTTCCATATCTGTATAAGGAGGGTGAAGACATTCATAATGGCTTCTCTCTGCCTGTTTAAATCGAGGCAGCAAGCTAAAACCTTTTCTGGGTTGGGGCCCATTATCTTCTAACTGCATTTCCCTTCCCAATCAAGCTAAGTGATCAATCATCCCGTCAGATTGAGCTGAGAAGTTAATGGCATTCCTTTTGGTTAGTAAGCATTTTGCATACCATAGATTGTGTAAAACAGGACTTTGCTGGGCTGGATGTTTTCTCCGACTGTAGCTGGGACTGTGAGTGACAAGGTACTTATACATTTTTGGTTTTGTTTTGGGTTTTTTGTAATCTCAGAGCAGATTATATACTTTTGTTGGGTTTCCCTGGAAAAGAAAACACTCTCCCCCTCCACCCCCCACAAAAGAACTATCACAGACAAATGAAGTCATTCATGTCTCCATCAGAATCATAGCTTCCTGGAATGTTGTAGCTCTTTTTACAGATGAGGAAACTTCAACCCAGAAAGAGGGCCCAAGGTCATAGGCGAATTATTGGCAGAGTGGGGACAGAAACTCAAGTCTCTTGATTCCCAGGCCAGGTTTCTTCCCATCTTGGCAGCCCAACACCTTCCTGGCATTCATAGAGGGCTTCAGATCCTTTTGATCATTCCAGTGAATGAGATATTTTTGCAGATGTCTATTTCCTTCAAAGGAGAGGTTAAAAAGCATTTAGGAAGAGGAAAGGTTTGGATCAAACACTCTTTAGGCATCTTGGACCATTAGCTCACCCCTGGGGATGGAAGAGAGAGCCTATGTCTTCTAAGACTGGTAACTGCTAGGCCTCTGGATTGCAAGTTTGCTGACTGAGTTAACGGTTCTGGCCTAGCTTCCTGTTAGCAGCAGATGTGTGCTGGTGGGGCTGCAGGCTGCAAGGACTGGGTTTTCTTTGCTTTGTTTCTGCCAGGCCTCATGTGGCAGGTAGATTGAATGTTAGAACTGCAAGGGACAGTTAGAGAGCCCCTCCCACATTTTGTAGAAGAGAAAATGGAGGCCTAGATTGGTCACCCAACAAATCCAGTCCTTTTCAGTTCCTGAGGTGGTTATATATAGTTACTGACTAGCCCTTTTCTGTTGGCCCTGCCATGATGCTTCTTCTGTTGCTGAGCACTGAAGGGCAGAGAGATTTCAGAAGAAATAAACCTTCTTCTTGGCTCAGCCTCTTACTGATTATGACTATCTTCTTAAATCCATCTTGGAAACAGGGAAGGTATGGATTGTATATAACTAGACTTCCTCTGTCACTTTGGGAAAGTCATTACACTTCTCTGTGACTCAGTTTCTCCATCTTTAAAGCAAGAGGATTGAACTGGGTGATCTCCCAAGGTCTTTTCAGCTGCAAATTCTCAGATTCTGATGTTGTCTGGAAAACAAGTGCCAAGGTGCTCAGGAGCTGGGGTGGTCAGAGAAAGCTTGACCAAGACTCTGTTCTCCCAAAGGTTTGGAAGGAAGGGAGGCTGAGGACTTCTCTCCAAGAGAAGTCATCTGAAAGGAGCCACAGCCTGAGGCTGCAGTGTGTGAGTCTCAGCCACAGGAGCAAGGTCTGATGCAGACTTCAGCTGGGCAGAGGAGAGGAGTGGTTTTTTTTTTTCTTCCTGAAGGTGAAGTCACCTCCCAGCTGCCAATGATGCACAGATTTTACTGGTCAGTGGGACTGAGCAGAATGGCAGTATCGCCCTGCTTTTCGATGGGCTTCAGGGATTTTCTTGGGCAAAACAATGCACTAGCTATTGCTTGTCTGCTTTTTTTTTTTTTAAACCATTCCCCCTCAGCTCAAGCATTCTCCCTTCTCAATCCTTAATGAAAAATTCCTGTCCAAAAAAATAAAGCTGTGTTTGATCTTGTTTTCATCATTTTAATCAATTAGAAGTCTATTAGATTCTCCCTGATCCTCAGTTTCCTCATCTGTAGAAGAGGTTAATAGCACTGATTTCAAAGAATGAAGATTCCTCTTCCTCATTTTACAGAGGAGAAAAGGGGTACTCAGAGACCGTCAGTGATTTACCTAAAGTCACCCACAATATCTAGTCCTTTTCAGCTATTCTAGGTCCTGGCCTAGCACTTTTCTGTTGGCTTCTTCCCAATGACTCTAATACTAAGCAATGAGGAGCAGAGAGATTTCAGAAGATATGGGTCCTCCCCCTGGATTATTCCCTTACTGATGGTGGCTATCTTCTCAGATCCCTTTTTGGAATAAAGAGCGGCCTTAGATGTGCAAATTATTTGAATGAGTAAATATATCCACTTGGCCGCTAGGTGGTGCAGCGGATAGAGTGCCAGGCCTGGAGTCAGGAAGACCTGAATTCAAATCCTGCTTCAGATACTCATTAGCTATGTGACGCTGGGCAAATCACTTTACCCTGTTTGCCTCAGTTTCCTCATCTGTAAAATGAGCTGGAGAAGGAAATGGCAAACCACTCCAGTATCTTTGCCAAGAAAACCCCAAAAGGGGTCATAAAGAGTCAGACATGACAGAAAATGATTAAACAATAACAAAATATATTCACTCAAGTTGACACAAATGGTTGTGTGTCTAGCCACCCAGAGTTGCTAAATAGTCCTGAAAGGTGGAGTTGTATGATCTGATCCAACAAGTATTTATTAAACTCCTGTTATGTGTCAAGTACTGGAGACCCAAGCACTAAAAAGAAACACTGCCTTCCTTCAAAGAGCTTCTGTTCTAGATGAAGTGGTGAACAGTAGGTAAAAATACAAATATGTTACAGAATAAATACAAAACCATTTTTTTTTCTTGGGATGAGGCAGCACAAACAACTGGAGTAATTGGGAAAAGTGGGTTTTAGTCTCCAGATTCCAGTCTCAGTCTTCTCTAGATTTGTCTTTTCTTCTAAGACATTGACCAGACAATTTCATTTCACTTACTTTTTCAGCATAAAACTACAAAACATCTATCATAGTAGGTGCAGAGGAAACAAAGAATGTTATCATATATCTGTATCTTGATGCATTTTCTTTTTGTTTTTTTTTTTTCTTTATTTACTTTTAGTTTACAGCATTCAATTCCACAGGCTTTTGAGTTCCACATTTTCTCCCCCTCTCTGCCTATGGCGGCATGCAATCTGATATAGGTTCTACAAATACCTTCACATTAAACATTAGTCAAGTTGTAAAGAAGAATTATAACCAATGGAATGAACAATGAAAAAGAAGAAACAAAACAAAAAAGAGAGAGAGCAAGTAGTTTGCTTCAATTTGCCTTCAGAGTCAGTAGTTCTTCCTCTGGATGTAGATAGCCCTTTCTATCATGAGTCTTTTGGAGTTGTCTTACAGCCTTGCATTACTGAGAGGAGTCCAGTCTATCAAAGTTAGTTGTTACAGATAAGATGTCTGTAATTGTGTACAAATTTCTCCTGGTTCTGCTCTTCTCACTCAACATTAGTTTGTATAAGTCTCTCCAGGTTATTATGAAGTCTGTCTGCTCCTCATTTCTTTTAATTCTATATTATTCTTATAGCATAATAGTATTCCATTACATTCATATACCACATGTTGTTTAGCCATTCCCCAGTTGATGGGCATCCCCTTGATTTCCAATTTTTTGCCGCCACAAAAAGAGCTGCTATAAATATTTTTGTACATATGGGTCCTTTTCCCACTTGTATGATCTCTTTGGGATATAGCCCTAGAAGTGGTATTGCTGAGTCAAAGGGTATGCACATTTTTGTGGCCCTTTGGGTATAGTTCCAAATTGCTCTCCAGAATGGTTGGATCAGTTCACAACTCAACCAGCAATGCATTAGTGTTCTAATTTTCCCACACCTTTTCCAGCATCTATCATTTTCCTGTTTTGTCATGTTAGACAATTTGACCAGTGAGATGTGGTACCTAAAAGTTGTTTTGATTTGTATTTCTCTAATCAAGAGTGATTTAGAGCATTTTTTCATATGATTATAGATGTTTTTAATTTCTTCCTCTGAAAACTGTCTTCATATCCTTTGATCATTTATCATTTGGGGAATGACTTGTATTCTTATAAATTTGGTTCAGTTCTCTGTATGTTTTAGAAATGAGTCCTTTATCAGAGACCCTGGCTGTAAAAATCCTTTCCCAGTTTTCTGCTTCCCTCCTAATCTTGATTGTATTGGCTTTGTTTGTATAAAAACTTTTCAATTTAATGTAATCAAAATTATCCATTTTGCATTTTGTAATGCTCTCTATCTCTTGTTTGGTCATAAATTCTTCTTCTCCATAAGTTCAAGAGCTAAACTAATCCTTGATGCACTTTGTTTTGACAGCAATAAAAATAAACGTTTCCCTTTCAAAGCCCCCTTACAAAGTACATCCTTGAAACATTTTATCAGTTGCTATCAGAAAGTCCTCAAAGAGCTTACAGTCTAGTAGAGTTTCTTGTTCCATCAATTTCAATCATGTTGGACTCTTTGTGACTCTATTTTGGGGTTTCCTTGGCAAAGATACTGGTGGTTTGCCATTTCCTTCTGCTCATTTTACAGATGAGAAAACTGATGCAAACAGGGTTAAGTGACTTGCCTAGGGTCACACAGCTACTAAGTATCAGAGGATGGATTTGAATTTGGGAAGATGAGTCTTCCTGTGCATTTGTGGGTAAGCTAGACTAATGAAAAAGAGAAAATGGAGGAGAAGGGAGTTACATTTACATGTCATGGAGATTCCACTGGCCCAGCTATAGGGCAGTACTTGGGAAAATAGGGTATAGATGAAAGAAGCCTCCTTTAGGGTGGCACAGGGGAGTAGTGGGGAATATGGGAAGAGTGGTAGGCCTGGTATTTGGAAGATCTGAATTCTAAATCTGCCTAAGCCACACTTGTGACCCTGGACACAAACCTCTCTGGGCCTCATCTACAAACTGGTGGAGTTGGACTCCATGGCCTCCAAGGTCCCTACCAACTACAATCCTGTGAAAGTTGGATTGTGATGGAGAGATGACTGGTGATTCATTAGAGCAGAACTGTGCAGCAGCTGGCTTAGGGTTCTCTCCATTGACAGTCTGCTTTATACCTTTCCCTGACCTCATCAGTCTGGTTTGTGATTGTGAGCTCCTGAGAGGTGGGGTCCTGGCCTCAGTGAGTCATGCAGGGTCACACCTCAAGCTTTTCAGCTCAAGAAGGGGGAAAATGGGGAATACCTTGTGAGTGGCAAAGTGGGGACCAGTGGTTTAGACAGAAGATTATTGAATATCTGAACAGAAGGGCAGCCTAAAGTGGAATGGTCTACTGTGGTTTTCCACATTGTGAAGCTGATGGGACGTTCTGCTGATGCTGGAACAGCCCAGTATCAGACTTTTCTCTTTTCATTGCAGCACTTAGCATGGTGCTTTGCATATAGTAAGCTCTTAATAAATGCTTTATTCATTATTATTTTTATCACCTTTGCTGAGTGTTTCTCATGCCTGGAATAGCTGCCTTCCCTTGTCTGCCTGTTGAAATCCTATGACTCAGTTTAACAAGCAGTATTAAGCAACAACTGTGTGCCTAGAAAGTATAGTAGCGTAGTTATTGTAGTGTTCTCTCTCTCTCTCTCTCTCTCTTTCTCTCTCCTTCATTCCTTCCTTTTCCTTTCCCTCTCTCCTTCCCTCCCTCCTTTTTTTTCCCCAGGGCCTGTGATTTTTATGGGATTGGAGAACTCTTGGTAAGTGACCAATACAGATCAATACCTGTTTTGCAGCTTGTGGCCTTAGAAAGTGGCTTGGGGAGCTAATAGGTTAAATGACTTGTCCAGAGTCCCCAGCCGGTGTGTATGAGGGATAGGACTTGAACCCAGGTCTTTCTGACTCTGAGGCCAGCTCTTCTCCCCCCTCCCCCCCCCCATGTCATCTATCTTGATCATGCTGGGATACAGAGACAGAAGTGAGAAGCCTTGCTTTTAAGGAGCTACATTCTACCTAAACTCATCCTTGAATGCCTACCTGAAAGGCATGTAGAATTAGAAAGCCCCTTTTGATTCTCCCTTGTTGGTCATGATATTCCTTCTCATCTTGTTCTGTTTTGCTTTGGCGCTTCCTTGTATTGAAGTTAACGGAGCTGCTGCCTTATTCCTCTACTAGACTATAAGCTCCATAGGGCATGGACTTTGTTTTATTTAAATGTAAAAGGAGCTGGAGAAGGAAATGGCAAACCACTCCAGTATCTTTGCCAAGAAAAAAACCCCAAATGGGGTCACAAAGAGCTGTACATTACAGAAAATGACTGAAAAACAACAAAATATCACAATCTCCTGCAGTGCTTGGACTTGATGAATATTGTGGCCCAGGGGTAGAGCACTGGGCCTGGACTCAAGAAGACCTGAGTTCACCTGTCCACAGACACAGAGCAAGTAAGTTACCTGCTGTCTGACTCAGTTTTTTCATCTGTCAAATGGGGATGTTAATAATAGCACCAACCCTGCAGGGTTGTTGTTGGCTTTTGTAAAGGTGGTACTTGGCACATAGTAGGCCCATAATAAAATAACTTGTTCCCCCTCCTCAATTCCCCTACTTTAGCTTCAGGCTTCTTTTCTTCTCTAGCCACCTTTCAGAGCTTACACAGACTTGGCCATGTGAAATAGATCATTATCCGGGAAACTGGTACTTTGGCATTGGGCCTTAGGCAGGTATGCATGCCTTGGTTATCATAATGAGCTTCCTGGCATGTCCTCTCCACCTCTCTCTGCCCCTCAAACCAACAGTTTGGGAACTGGTCAGTTGGGAACGCTGGAAATTCGAGGGGGGGAGTAGCTAATTGTGCAATGGGAGCTCAGTAGAAGGTGAGAAATCTCCTCAAACCCATTTCTGGCAGTGAAGTGTCCACTTTGCTTTCTGCTCGGTGACTTCGCAGTTGAGTGGCTTTTGAAGCTGAGCTGGCAAAAACAAGTGTCACTTTACAGATTTTGTATAAATCTGTCAGTGACCTTTAATAAAAATTGATTACCCTAATAATCCTGGTCAGTATTATTGTGGTCATATTACCACTCCCAGGTCAATAATCAGCAAAGCTTTGCTGGGTAGTGACAGACTTCTGGGGAAATGCCAGAGTTTTGGCTTGAAGGGATGGCAATGGTGAGTAATTATTAATCTGAAACTGCTGAGAGGTGAATGTAAAACTTTTTTTTTTGGAAACAGAACACTCAGCCCAAAATCCTAGAAAGATCGGTAGCTAGAGGATGGTCCGGCTTGAAAGGTCATCCATAACTCCTACTCTTCTGGCTGCATAGCTTAATTTGTGAATATGTAGAGCACAGCAACTAGGTGGCACACTGGGTAGAGTGCCAGGCCTGGAGTCAGGAAGACTTGAGTTCAAATCCAGCCTAAGACACTGACTAGCTGTGTGACCCTAGACAAATCATGTAACCCTGTTTGCCTCAGTTTCTTCTTACTAATGGTGTGACCCTGGACAAGTTATTTAATCCTGTTTGCCTCAGTTTCTTCATCTGTAAAATGAGCTGGAGAAGAAAATGGTGAACCACTCCACCATCTTTGCCAAGAAAACTCCAAATGGGATTGTTAAGAGTTGGTCTCAACTGAACAGCAACAATACTTTCCTTTTTGGTTTCTGCTTCCTTCCCTCTTCATCAGTTCATCTGAGTTCTTCTACGTGTTTTCGAAACCTTGACGTTCATGATCTTAATGGCTCAGTAGTAATCCACTATGTTCATATACCAAAATTTGTTTATCCATTTTCAGCTCCTTGGGCACATTGAAAAGTTGTTCATAACTTGCCTGGATGACATGATGATGGTAGATAAGAGACCTGCCTCGGAGTCAGGTCTCTGAACTGCTAAGGGTTCATGGGTAAGTCACTCCGTTTTCCAGCAGCTCTGAGAATCTAAGGTATAGGGGGGTTGCTGCTGGTCTGCATTGATGGAGGGAATTTCCACACTGGGAGTTTCTTACACCCAATGAAACCATAGGTCTAGATCGAAACAAACTGAGCTTCCAGGGAGCTCTTTTCTCTAACCACGAGGTCTTGATTCAAGAGTTTGTGCTGTTCCCAGTCATCAAGGAGAGAGCCAAGAAATGACATTCAGAATTTGGTGAAGGAAGAAAAGAAGGAAACATTTATAAAGTGTTTACTATGTGCAAGGCTCTGGGATAATGACTTTACAATTACTGTCTCATTCGATCTTGCAAAAACCCTGGGAGGGAGGTGCTGTTATTACCTTCATTTACAGTTGAGGTTCGTTGTTTTATTGTTCACTCTTTTCAGTCATATCTGACTCTCTGCGACCCCATTTGGGGGTTTCTTGGCAAAGCTACTGGAGTGGTTTGCTGTTTCCTTCTCCATCTCTTTTTACAGATGAGGAAACTGAGGCAAACAGGGTTAAGTGACTTTGCCAGGGTCATACAGCTAGTAAGCATCTGAGGTTGTATTTGAATTTAGGGTCTTGCTGATTCCAGGCCTGGTGCTCTACCCACTGTGCCTCCTAGCTTCCCTGATTGTAGTAGGGGAAACTGAGGCAAAGAGAGACTGACTTGTGGAGGGTCCCAGAGATAGTAAGAATCTTTTTTTTGAGGGGGGGGAGGCAAGGCAATTGGGGTTAAATGACTTGCCCAAGGTCACACAGCTAGTAAGTGTGTCAAATGTCTAAGGTCAGATTTGAGCTAAGATCCTCCTGACTCCAGGACTGGTGCTCTATTCACTGCGCCACCTCACTGCCCTGCTAGTAAGAGTCTTGAGGCTGAATCTGAGCTCTTCTTCCTGACTCTAGACCCAGAATTCCATCCTCCTTGTTGCCTGTGGTGATTGTGGTTCTAGTTTGCCTTTATAGTCCAGAAATTAGAAGAAAGTTTCTTTCCAACCCAAGAATTTGAAGCTATGACCAGTTTCTGTTATGGGCATCTATTCCACGTACCTGTTCACATTTCCTTCTCTGCAGAAACCTGAGCTCATTATTTTAACTGGTGCTGATATAATATGTTATCATGTAAAATCGTGAAAGGATTGCATGCACAGCTCCCCATTAACACTGGAGATACAAGGGTGGCCTAAATTGCCACATTGGCTTTGAGGAAGCATTGCCAACACACTAATACAGAAATTTGCATGGATATTACTAGTTAACTAACTCATAGGCTGCCTTCCAGTGGCCAGGCTACCTTGGAACGGAGCTTCCTGTCTTGTGAACTCATCAAGGGTTTATGAAAAGTCCACAACTGGTGTGGGAAAAACAGCTTTTAGGCTTCCTCAGAGCAACTCCAGAATTATCAGTATTTTTTTATTCTTCACACAGGTAGATTGCAAAGAGCTTTAAGAACTGCTTTTTTTAAACTACTGACCCTTGGTACCCTGGTCTCCTCAGACTTGAACCTGTGAATTGTCCTCAGTAAGGAATGGAAGGGGGGAAGGGAATAAACATTTATTCAGTCCCTACTATGTGCCATGAACTGGGCTATTTAATTTACAAATATTATCACTCTAAGTTCATGGCATGATGTCTGTTGGGATAGGAATGAAGAATGTTGGATTCTCTGTTAGGAGCAAAGAGTAGGCTGCTAGGTGGTACCGTATTGCACAGAGCACAGGGCCTTAGGAGTCAGGAAGATGAATTCAAATCCCACCTCAGACATTTGCTAGCCACGTGACCCTAGGCAAGTCACTTAAACTCTGTTTGCCTCGATTTCCTCAATTGTAAAAAGGAGATAATAGCACTTACTTCCCAAGATTTTTATGACAATCAAATAAGATAATATTTACAAAGTGTTTAATACAATGTCTGGCAAATAAATGATTAGGGCATTTAGGTGGTGAAGTGGATAGAGTGCCAGACCTGGAGTCAGGAAGACTCATCTTTGTGAGTTCAAATCCTGCCTCAGACACTTATTAGCTGCGTGACCCTGGGCAAGCCGCTTAACCCTGGTTGCTTCAGTTCCCTAATTTAGAAAATGAATTATAAAAGGAAGCTTTGCTAAGAAAACCCCAAATGGAGTAATGAAGAGTTGGACATGACTGAAATGTGTGAACGACAACAAATGCTTATTCCTTTCTCCTTCTCTCTCTCCCACCCCTTCCCTTATCTCTCTAACAAAAGAAGGGAGGTGCATGTTCTCATCTCTCCTTTGGGGCCAAACTTAGTCATTGTAATTATGTTACAGTTTCATCTTATTGGGGTTTTAAAAAATTTACATTGTTATTATTGTTTTCCTGGTTCTACTTCATTCTGCATCAGTTCATGTATATCTTCCCATGTTTCCCTGAATTCCTCATGTTCCTCATTTTTTACACTACTTTGGTATTCTGTTATTTATTTAACCACGATTTGTTGAACCTTTCCCGAGTAACTGGGCACCTACTTTGTTTCCAGGGCACTGCTACCACAGAAAATGCCATTATGACTATTTTTGTATATGTGGAACCTTTGTTTTTGTCACAGCCCTTTAAATCCTGTTCTTGAGACAGGCATCCACCTTCGGGTGGCGTACTCCCACTGCCAGGGAACTCACTGCCTTACCAGGAGTCCTCTTGTATTTTTGTAAAATTCAGATTATTTGAAAGTTTTTTCCCCCCATATTGAGCTGAAATCTGACTCTCTGGTTTCTGCCACAAGATCCTGTTGGAGTAAGAGTGCAAAGGTCTGCCCACTTACATGCCAGCCCTTCAAATACATGAAGACAATTTCCCTCTAGTTATCTCTTCATCAGAGTATTTCCAGATCCTTTTCCATTCTTCTAGGACCTGATGTCTAGATTTTTCATCATCCTATCTCTTCTCATTCATTCATTCATTCATTCAATACACATTTATTAATTGCCAACTATGTGCCAAGTACTGGGCTAAACTTGAGTTTATGAATCTTCCTGTTAAAATGGGAATGCCTAGGACTGAACATAACACTACAAAGGTTATTTGACTGGTATGAAGAAATGAATGAAAAAAATATTTGTTAATCTCTTAGCATATGCTTGGTGCTATGCTAAACACTAGGGAATGTGTATATATACACACATATATGTATATATACATATACACACACATACACATATATAGGAAGAGAGAGAAAGAGGGAGAGAGAGAGAGAGAGGGAGAGAGAGAGGGGGGAGACAGAGAGAGACAGAGTGAGAGAGAGAGAGAGAGGGAGAGACAAAGAGAGGGGAAGAGAGACAGAGAGAGAGGGAGAGAGAGAGAGAGGGAATGAGAATAAGAATGAATGAGAATTTAGGGGATGGTGACTTGGATCCACAAGGCAGTCCTTTGTCACTTTCGTTCCAGGAACAATGGTGGTATTGATTTTATTATTGAGGCAGCTAGTACTGATTGGATTCTATCATACAGCCAGGTGGTTTAGTGGGTAGTGGGCTTGGAGTTAGGAAGACCTGAATTCAAATTATGTTGCAAACACTTACCGCAGTGACCTCGGACAAGTAATTTAACTTCTGTCTGCCTCAGTTTCCTTACCTGTAAAAGGGGGATACTAATAACACCTACCTCTCATGGTTTGTGAGAGAATCAAATCAAATGAGATAAAATAAGTAAAGCACTTTGCAAATCCTAAAATGTGATGCAAATGTTAATCTTATTACTGTGCCTAGAGCAAGGTGTGGAGGGAAGATGCTTCGCAGCAAGGTAGGTGGCAGAGTGGTTTAGGGGGATGACTGGATTACATGTGAACAAAGAGCTTTGTTAAGTACCATGTTAACTGTTTTGTTGTTACTTCAGGCGTCATCATGCCCCTTTTGCAGATGAGGAAAGTAGTTTTCTTGTCTCCCACAGTGTGAGAGCTGGAGTTCTATTAACTAGTATGCAATCTTGTTGGCCTTTTTTTTTAAAAGCATCTCTATTGTACCAGTGGCTAATGCTGAGGTTGTGGTCAACTACTACCTTCATTTCTTTCTCATGTATGCTATTGCCAAGCTAGGGATCTCTTTTCTGGAACTCCTACAGTTTTTTTTTAAATCTAAAGACAGAATTTTACATGTATCTCCACTCAATAAAACTGTCATCTCATTTTGGGTCAGTTGTGCATTGATCCTGGATTCTGTTCTCAGATAGCTTTGTGTCATCTCAAGTTGGAAGTCAATAGTCTATTTAGGAAGACGGCACACAAGGCTCAGCAAACAATGGAAGAAGGGATTGAAGGCCTGAAACCTGCAAGAGTTGTATGAGTTTTGAGAATGAAAGCTAGAGGGGTCAGGGCAGACTTCTTGATGGAGATGAGAGGAACCAGTCCTTGAAGGATGATGTGAAGGGAAGAAATTCCATGCTTAGGGAAAAATATGAGTGAAAGCATGGAGGTGGCACCTATCCTGGCATTTTCTTGGAATGATGAATAGACTGCTCTCGCCTTTACCAGAACATATCCAGATCCTTCAACCATTCTTCATAGGCCATGACTTCTAGACCTTACCTCAGTTTCTTGGTTGCCTCCTGCCTTCTGTATGACTCAGCTTCCCTCTTGAAATGGGATACTCTCAAATGAACCTAGTACTCCAGATGCCACCTGACTAATAGACCTGTTGGAAGCACAGTAGGAAAAAAGGTAGATGGATTGGGTGGAGCCAGATCATGAAGGCCTTGAATGCCAGGCTAGGGAGTTTGGATTGACCATGATAGGAAATAGTGATCCATTGAAATTTTTGAGTAGGGGAATGATATGATGAGAGTGGTATGCCTGGAAGGGAACTTAGAATTGGCTCTACCACTTGACTTGTCTTGGTTACCTATTCCCTAGATGGCTTTGGGTGAGTGACCTAAACTCTTTGGCCTCAGTTTCCCCATTTACAAACTGAGGTATTGGATTAGAAGACCACTAAAGTTCTTCTAGTTTTCGGCTGTTAATAAGGTCAAGTCAACAAACATTTGTTGGAGACCTACTATGTGGCAGGCATTATGCCAAGAACTGATTCTTGCATGCTTATGAAAATTGCTTTGGCAGCTGTATGCAGGATAGTGTGGAGGGGGCTCGGGACTGAAATCACAGAGGTCAATGAGGAGGCTGATCTAGTAGATCAAGTGTGAGGTCAAAAGATCTTCAAAAGGACACCTTAGAGAAGTCTGTACATTGTTCTAGGTATCCAGTCTCCTCCCATCTCTATTTCTGTCTTTGGTGTATGATTTCTTTAAAAAAATAAAGGACAGGGCTGGATTTTGAAAGTGCTGAGCTCCCCTTACTCTCATTAGGATACTGTGCCTATTAGATGTGTGTCATTCAGGTAATAGGGAGCAGAAGTTGTTGTAAGTGTTTAGCAATCTGCAAAATGCTCTCTTGCTGCTTTGATGTCAATATGCTATTCTGATGATCATAGTTGATACTTATATATTACCCTAAGGTTTGCTAAACACTTTATAGAATGAGCTCACTTATCATAGTGTGTTGAAAACACTGAAAACTCTCAAGTATTATGTAAGTTAAGAGATTATTGTGATGGCATTATTCTAACAACATTTATTAAGCATCCACTGTGTGCCAGGCACTGTTTGGCTCTGAGTGCCAACAAGCATCTATTAAACACTTGCTGGGTGCCAGACATTTTGTTAGACTCTGAGGATACAAATACACAAAAAGAAACACTCCCTACTCTAAGGAAGTTACATTCTATTGGAGTAGACATGTACATATGAGTAAATTAAAAAAAAAATACGTGTGTGTGTGTGTGTGTGGTGAGGAGGTGGGCACTAGTAACTGAAAATCAAGAAAGGCTTAGTGTGGAAGGAGGTCCTTGAGCTAGGGCGAGGAGGGAGTGCATTCCAGGCATGGGGGAATGACTGTAACAAAGGCTTAGTGACCGTACTGTGTTTGAGGAACAAAGACAAGACTACTTTTGCTGGACCTTGAAGAGTTAGAGAATGGGGATAATATATGAGTCTGGAAAAAGAAGATTAGACTAGATAGTAAAGGGTCTTAAGAGCCAAACAGAGGAATTTCTATTGGGTCCAAAAAAGAAAGAGAAACACTGGAGTTTTGAGTAGGAGGAGTGACTTGGTCAGATTTGCACTGAAGGTGAATCACTTTTGGCCACTTTGTAGAGGATGCATTGGTGTGGGGAGAGACTCAAGGCAGGAAGACCAATTAGGAGGCCATTGTAATAGTCTAAGTGCAAGGTGATGAGGGTCTGACTGTGTACATGTCTGAGCTTCATTAGGGCTTAAGGTCCTCTAGAGTGTAGCTTATTAGTTGGGGGATTTGGGGAGTGAACTTTAGACCTTGTACTTATACTCATAGGCACTTACGCTCCTTCCATTCTATTCCTGATCTGTGTGATTTTGTTAACTTGGGAGCTCCCTCTGCAGATACAGATGTCAATCCTTCCATGAATTATTAGATAGTCTTCAATAATAAATGCCACTTTATTGATTGATTGATTTAAAAGTTGCTGGGCCAAAAAAGTCATTACCTTGCAGCCAACCTGGTAATGAGTTGCTCTGGATTTATTGAGGCTGGCCCTTGGATGGCAGACATATCATTTGTCATTAGGTTTGAACTTGAAGTCTTTCCAGCTTGGTTGTTTCTGCTGGCACAGGCTTTGAGAATAGCCAAGGGTCACCTCCAAGCTGAGATGAGTCATGATGAGGTAAGACCTTGGTGCTGGGGATGAAGATGTATCAAATGCATTTGAATTATGTCCTTTTGCTAGGGGTAGAAGGTACCCGAGGTTTAATAGTGTGGTACTTAGAAATCCAGTGTCCTGGGATGCACTCTGTTGTTCTGTTTTTGAGAACAGTTCATGGAGGGATTGTTTTGATCAAGGCAGTCCCACGTTAATTGAGAGGCATTTATTAAATCCCTCTTATGTGCCAGGAACCACAAAGGATGCTGCAGGTACAAAGAATAAAATAATCCTTACTCTCAGGGAGCTTACATTCAAACATGGGTCCTAATCTCATCATATGTTATAGTTTCAAGGGCCAGTCTAGCCCAGACCTCACATTTTATAGGGAAGAAAACTGAGGCCCAGAGATGTAAAGCATCTTGTCCAGGGCTATGCAGCTGGTTAATGGCAGAACTGGGACAGAACCGAGTTCTCATTTTCCAACTTCCTTCTGTCCCTAGACTTTGGCTCTTCCTTTCCTAGAGTTCTGGGAACATGAGATCACCTTCAAAATACATGATTCTATATGGAGGGAAGAAATTGTTTCTGTTTTGTCTGGGAATATCATTAGATTCAGTTCAACAAATATTAAGCACCTATTGCATGCAAAATACTGTACTGGTGTCAGGGAGTTATGTTGTAGTCTCAGCCCTCAGAGTTCTATAGCAGAGATTCTTAAGCTAGGGTCAGTGAATTTGTTTTTTAAAAATATTTTGATAATTGTATTTCAATATAAATGGTTTCTTTTATAATCTTACGTATTTTATTTTATGCATTTAAAAACATTCTGTGACAGGGCCCATTGGCATCACCAGACTGCCAAATGGTCTAGGACACACACATAAGGTTAAAAACCCTGCCCTATAGTTTAGGAGGAGAAATAAGACCTGTACACAAATGCCAGGAGATAGCATAATGCTTTGGAAAGATCCCTGGCTTTGGAGCCAGGTGACCTGGATTCAAATCTTGACTCTGACACTTACTACCTGGGTGGACTTGGGGAAGTCACTGCACCAGCCTTGGTGCATCTTTCCTCATCTCCAAGAGGAGAGGTTTGGATTTCTGTGACTCCCATTAACTTACAAATAATATGCCTGGGATATATGTGTGTGTGTGTGTGTGTGTGTGTGTGTGTGTGTGTGTGTGTGTGTGTGTGTGTGTGTGTGTGTATGATGTGGTCTTCATCATGGGAGGACTTCAAGCAGATGTTGGATCACCATTTGTTAATAGAGTCAAGAAAGACTAAGTGTTTATTATGGATCAGGCACTATGCCTGGTTCTAGTAATACAAAGACTACGAAAGTAGTCCCTGCCTTCATGGAGCTTATATTCTATGGGAATTGTGAGGAGCTAAGTAAATTTATGCAGCTAAGTAAACACAATGGCTCAGTGGCTAGAGCACTGGGTCTGGAGTCAGGAAGACCTGAGATGAAATCCAGCCTCAGATACTTACTAGGTGTGTAACTCTGGGTAAGTCACTCAGCCCTGTTTGCCACAGTTCGTCATCTGTAAAATAAACTAGAGAAGAAAATGGCAAACCACATCAGTATTTCAGCCAAGAAAAACCCATACAGGGTCATGAAGAGTCGGACACAACAACAAAAAGTAAATATAAACTAATTTGAGGAGGGAGAGAGCATTGTGAGGATCAAGAAGAATTTCCTATAGGACATAGCCTTGAGGAAGGTAAAGATATCCAAAGAGGGTGGAGGTGAGGAGCATGTGCATTTTAGGCAAGGGTATTAGCATGTGCAAATTCATGGAGGTGGATGACAGAATGTTGAATGCTTGCAACACCAGTAGACCATTTTCACTGAAGCACAGTGTGAAGGGAATTCATATGGACTATCTCCAAAGGCTCTTTGAAGCCTTCCTTGGGAACATGAGGCTATACTTAGGATAATAACATGGTACTGCCTATATCCCAGTCTTGCCATGAGGAAGGTACTTTGCATATATTTGCACACAAAGAAAGGCAAAAACAGTCCTTGTCCTCAAGAAGCTTACATTCTAATCCTGGAGACAACATGCAAATAATTATGTACATATGAGATATACACAGGGTAACTTGGTGGTAATCTCATAGAGAAGGCACTGGCATTAAAAGAGGTTGCCATTGAAGGTTCCATTCAGGATTTGGGATCTTGGGACCTTTGCTTTGGAGTGGTATTTCTGGATAAAGTCAAGGGAATTAATTATTCAACCACTCCAAGTACATGCTCAGCCTGGCTCAACCACTCTCATGTCCTTTGTTATTCACCCTTTATTCCTGAATTGGCAGACCAGTGAGGCCAATAAGTGTGCCAGTCTGTGACCTGGTAGTGGCCTTTCTCATCCATTAAGAGAAATGCTCCTGGATCACCCTACTCACTAAAGACAAATGACTTGTCCAGTATAAAAGGGAGAATGGATATTGGATGATCTCAAAGATCTGTCTTGCTGTGATAGTTTCTGATTCTAAAACATCATTCCTAAGCTCTGTTGACTCACAATTTAGGAAGCAGAGGAGATTTAAGGACAATCCTCATGTGACTGTGACTTTCGCCTAGTTTTATCCCTGGTTTAGAAACTTCCCCAATGATCCACTGAATCTCATTGGTGTCAGAGAGAGAGAGAGAGAAAGAAAAAGTACCTTCCTTTGATGAAGAAAAAAGACTGCAGAAATGGTAGAGGTATAGGGAGACTTCTCTTCTCTCTTTCTTGCTTTTCAGGACAGACAAAGATATTGTCGAGGAGGGATACCTACCTTCCTCCTCGGGAGTGGGTTGACCTGAATGACCTCTGAGTTTCCTACCAGCTCTATGATTCTGGAGATTGGATAGGAAGGACAAGGGAGAGAAAAGGGGACTACACTAAAATGTAAGAGTTGACTGTGTGCTTAAGGGTCTTTATTACTTTTTAGCACCCATTAGTGGATCTATGTCCTTTCCTCCCACTCAGGTGTCTCCTTGAGATACCACCCATTCCTTCAACCCCTGCAGATTCTTTTTTTTTTTCTTATTTAGTATTTTCCCCCCTACTTATATGTAAAAACAATTTTTAACATTCGTTTTTAAAACTTTGAGTTCCAAATTCTCTCCCTTCCTCCCTCCCCAACCTCCCTCATTGGGAAGGCAAGCAATTTGATACAGCTTATACATGTGTAATCATGCAAAACATATCCATAATAGTCATGTTGTGAAAGAAAACATAGACAAAAAAGACTCAAGAAAAATAAAGTAAAAGTGTTTCAATCTGTATTCAGACACCATCAGTTTTTCCTCTGGGGATGGATAGCATTTTTCATCATAAGGCCTTCAGAATTGTCTTGGATTGTTGTATTGCTGAGAATAGTTAAGTCATTCATAGTTAATCGTCTTATAATATTGCTGTTACTTTGCACACAGTACATTTCACTTTGCATCAGCCCATGCAAGTCTCTCCACATTTTTCTGAGAGCATCCTGCTCATCATTTCTTATAGTACAATAGTATTCTATTATAATCACACACCACAACTTGTTCAGCCATTCTCCAATTGATGGGTTACCCTTCAACTTCTAATTCTTTACCCCTAGAAAAGAGCTGCTGTAAATATTTTTGTACATATAGGTCTTTTTCCTTTTTGTTTTTGTTTTTAAAATCTCTTTTGGGATACAGATCTAGTAAATGGTATTACTAGTTCAAAGGATATGCATGCTTTTTATAACCCTTTGGGCATAGTTCCAAATTGCTCTATAGAATGGTTGAATCAGTTCACAACTCCACCAACAGTGTGTTAAAGTTTCGTTTTTCCCCATCCCCTCCAACATTTGTCATTTACTTTTTCTGTCCTATTAACAAATGTAATAGGTTTGAGGTGGTGCCTCAGAATTGTTTTAATTTGCATTTCTCTAATCAATAATTAGAGTATTTTTTTCATATGGCTATAGATAGCTTTGATTACTTCATCTAAAAACTGATTATATCTTTTGATCATTAATCAATTGGGGAATGGCTCTTATTTTTATAAATTTGACTCAGTTCTCTATATATTCTAGAAATGAGGCCTTTATGAGAGAAACTTGCTTAAAATTTTTTTTTGCAGTTACTATTGCTAACTGTATTTCCCTCCTTCCTATCCCCCACCCAGTTTATTTTATTCTCTCTCTCCTTTCACCATGTCCCTCCCTCCTAAAAAGTGTTTTACTTTTGACTACCCCTCCCCCAATCTATCCAATCTATCTATTTTATAATTCCTCCTCTTTTCCCCTTCCCCTGATACTTTCCTGTAGGATAAGATTTCTATATCCAATTGCATGTATATGTTATTCCCTCTTTGAGTCAATTCTGATGAGAGTAAGGTTTACTCCCCCTCATCTTCTGCTTCTCCTCCACTGTAAAAGCTTTTTCTTGCCTCTTTTATGAGATAATGTATCCCACTCTACCTCTTCCTTTCTCTTTCTCCCAGTATATTCCTCTCTCACTCCTTAATTTTATTTTTTAGATATTATCCATTCATATTCAACTCCTTATCACCTCCAACATCAAGTATAAAACCACCTGTTTGGCCTTTAAAGACTCATAATCTGTTCCTCTCCTACCTTTCCAGTCTCTTTTCCCCTTTTTCCCTCCCCCATACTTTGTGATCCAGTGATACTGGTCTCCTGACTGTTGCTTGCAAAAAAGACTCCATCATTGTTACTGGTTACCCCCTATCTAGAATGTTCTCTTTTTTCTCCATCTCTTGGCTTTCTTCAAACCCTAGCTAAAATCCTATCTTTTATAAGAAGCTTTCCCCCACTACCCTGTAAAATGAGTTCACTCCATCAGTTACAACCCTTCTATACAACCAGACTAATGTCCAATGTGAAGGTATTTGCAGATCCTACACTTGATTGCATGCCGCCATGGGTGGGGAGTGGAGGGGAGGAGAAGAAGGGGAGAAAATATGAAACTCAAGGGATTCTGGAACTGAATCTTGTAAATTAAAAGTAAATAAACAAATCAATTAAAAAAATGAGTGCTTTCCAATGCTCTAAACCACTACTGATGAGGGAAATGGAAATTAAAACAACTCTGAGTTACCACCCCCCATCAGATTAGCTAATATGACAGAAAAGGAAAATGATGAATGTCAGAAGAGAGGTGGGAAAGTTGGGACACTAACTCACTGTTGATGGAGTTGTGAACTGATTGAACCATTCTGGAGAGCAACTTGGAACTATGCCCAAAGGGCCATGGTATTGCTACTAGGTCTGTACCCCAAAGGGATAAAAAACAAAAAGGAAAAAAAAACTTGTATATACAAAAATATTTATAGCAACTCTTTTTGTGGTAATGAAGAATTGGAAATTGAGGGGATGCCCATCCATTGGGGAATGGCTGAACAAATTGTGGCATATAATTATGATGGAATGCTTTTGTGCTATAAGAAATGATGAACAGAATGCTCTCAGAAAATCCTGGAAAGACTTACACAAACTGATGCAAAGTCAAGTGAGTAGAACCAGGAGAACAATATACACAGTAATAGCAATATTGTAATGATGATCAACTGTGAATGATTTAGCTCTTCTCAGTGATACAATGATTCAAGATAATTCCAAAAGACTTAAGATGAACAATGCTATGAAAAATGCAACCTGAATGCAGATTGAAGCATACTATTTTTCACTTTTAATTTTTTTTCTTTTTCAGTCCATGTTTTCTTTTACAACATGACTAATATGGGAATATTTTTTGCATGACTGTACATGGGTAGCCTATATCAGATTGCTTGCCTTCTCAATAAGAAGGGAGGGGAGGGAGGGGGGAAATTGAAATGCAAATTAAAAAAAGAATGTTAAAATTTTTTTTATGCATAATTGGGAAAAATAAAATATTAAAGAAATAAAGAAATAGCATTTTCCCTGTATTGATTATCTCTAATTTATTTTGTTTATGGCTTGTTTGTACATACCTATTTATAGATTATCACTCCTCTTTGGACTATGAGTTCCTCGAGGTCAGGGTCTGCTTTTTGCCTTTCTTTGTATCCTCAGCACCCAACATAGGACCTGGTATACAATAGTTGCTTAATAAATGCTGGCTGAATGCTCAGGATCTTATGGTATCATGTAGCTGAAGGTGAAAGTTCTTCAAGCATGGAAAGTGAGAGGATGATTATGATGATGATACCTTAAGTAGACTAGATCCCTAAATGGCCCCCTTGAAGCTTCCATCTCATATAGGGTGAAAGAGCCCTGGATCAAGAGTCAGGGGAACTAGGTTCTAATCCTGGCTCTGATACTTCTTACTGGCATATCCTTGAGCAGTTCATCTCTCTCGGTCTCAGTTTCCCCATCTGTAAGATAAAGGCTCTGGACTAAATGACGTCTGAGGGTCTTCCCAGTTCTCAATCTGTGATTCTATGATTTCATGATCCTGTGATGCTGGCGAAGGCCCTGCCAACTCTAATTGTCCAGTAGTCGGTGACACTGCCTTGGGAGCAGTGGTCAAAGAATGGAGGTGCTCAGCAGGAGAGTTTGAGCAGGGTTGCTCAGGAATAGATACCTTGCCTTGGAGTCTGTCTGATCATGGGGAGCCCTGGCTCTGAAAACAGCATGCCACTGTTAGCCTGCCTGGGGCTGACAAGAGGTTGCCTATTCATAGCCATCTGGGCCCTGCCTCTGATTTTCCTGTTGAGCCTTCATTTCCTTGAATCAATCAGTGTTTATTGAGCACCTGCTTTCCCTTAAGGCCTTAAGCTGGGCCCAGATTTCCCTGGACAAAACAATTCATCCAGAAATCAGGATCCATCTTTGCTGAGTCGTCCCTAGTTACTGTCTCCAAAGTTTCAGAAAATACTAACTCTGTGTTCTGGATGAGGTGAAATGAAAGATCTTCTTTATTTTCCTTCCACTATTTTTTTTTTTTTTTAGCTATCTCTCCTGTCTT
Organism: Pseudochirops corinnae; assembly: GCA_028646515.1. Taxonomy (NCBI): domain Eukaryota; kingdom Metazoa; phylum Chordata; class Mammalia; order Diprotodontia; family Pseudocheiridae; genus Pseudochirops; species Pseudochirops corinnae. The sequence continues at coordinate 42,237,921 of CM053590.1, forward strand.
CAAGGAGAAAGCAAAAAAATAAAATCACAAAAACCCCCACCCACCCACCCACCCCACCTTCGCCAAGGCTCACAAAAATGTTTTGGTGAAATAGGATTAGGTTTTAAGTCTCTGAAAAGCTTGTGGAGTCATGCAATGTGGAGGAGAGCTGTTTAGCCTACATAGAAAACAGCATCACATGAATAAGAAATCATTCAGACCTTCAATTCATGTGATGCCCTGTTGTTGTTGGAGACAAGTCTGGAAGAAAAGGTACTGGACTTTTTAATGGGTAAGTAGCCCAGGCCAGGCCCAGGGGTTGGATGATGTAAGAAATCTGAGTTTTTTTGCTTTGAGGAAAAGTGAAAGGGATGGAGGGAATGTGGGGGTGTCCCAGGGGGTTTTCTTATTTACTCTAATCAGTTTGAGCCCATGAGCCAACAAATGTGTCTCTAGTGACTTCTGTGGCTAGCCCTATGTGAATCCCTGTGGGGGTAAGAAATGTGGTCACTTTCCCTTGAAAGAGACAAGAATAATTTAATTTAATAATTTAATGCCTTATGAAACCATAGGGAAGAATAGGACTGTGCTGCATGTTATTAAGTGAGAAGACAGTGTGGACTAGTGGATAGAACACTGAGTTTAGGGACCTTGAGACGTGGGTTCTAATCATCCCTCCAACATTTACTAGTTAGGTGTCTGTGGGCAAGACGTAGAACTGCCATCACTGAATTTTAGGGTTGGGAGGGATGTCAGAGGGCATCCTACTCTGACTCTGTACCCAATGGAAAATCCCCTTTGCAATGGCAGTATCAGGGCAGTTGAAAACTAACTATATTTGGAGTCAAAGGAAATGGATTAGAATATTGGCACTGTAATTTACTACCTGTGTGACCTTGAACTAGTCACTTGTCTGTAAAACAAGAAGGTTAGATGAAATAACTTCTGAGGTCTTTTCCAGTTCCAACTCTGTGGTCTTACAGTCCTGTGACCTTTGCTTCCTTGTGATCTGTGCACCAAAGTGAAGGCAGGGACATGCTTCAGATAGAAAAGAGACACTTTGGGAAAGTGTCCATGGACTGAGCTTTCTTCTTCTCTTTTTGAGCAGTTCTGATGGCAGAATTAGTGTATGGGGCAGAGGTTGGTGTTTGCTTTGTTCTTTGGCAAACTGTATTGTTCAAGAAGACATAGATCTGGTATTTAGGGGTGGTTAGGTGGCTCAGTGGATAAAGCCATCATGTAAATGCTTATTCCCTTCCCTGCAATAGGTTTTTTTCTCCTGTTATCTTTGAAAGCCTTGTTCCAATGCCTTGTCACTTGGAGGTGACTTTGGGTTCTCACAGGCTATATAAGTGAAGTAAAATCAAGTAATCAACAAGTATTTATTGAACACCTAGTAGGTGCCATACAGTGTGTTAGGTTCTGAAAGGGTTTGAGTTTGGGTCCAGGAAAGAACTGTATATTGATCATCTACAGACAGATTTGACTTATTTGAGAGAAGCTTCTCGGTAGATTGACTGCAAGTGATGAATTTTTTGACCACAGCAACCCTCAAACACCATCTTCCAAGTCATAGGGGGGTTGTGATCTCTATTAGTCAAGGGAATGCCAACATTAGTGAAATCAAAGGCCACTGTGTATTGTAGTGAACCTTATTCTTTTTGTGGGGCACATCTTCCAAACACTGGGAAAGGGAGAGAAGGGCACAAACATCTATCAAGTGTGTACTATGTTCCAGACACCGTGATGAGCACTTCACAAATATGATCTTACTTGATTCTCACAGCTACCCTGTAATGTATGTGCTGTTATAATCTCCATTTTACAGTTGAGGAAACTGAGATAGAGGTCAAGTGACTAGCCTAGGGTCACGTAGTTAATAAGTGTCTGAGGCAGAATTTAAATCTAAGTATTCCTGACTCCAGGCCCAGCGCTCTAACCATTGGGTCAGCTAGCTGCCTTGGAACTAGAACTGAACTGACTTAGAATCTCTTTCCCAGTTGATGGTTCTTGGACTAATTGAAAGGGGTTAGTTTAGTATGGAATTTTACCCTCAGAAATTTAGAATTGCTGTAATTATAATCTAGTTATGTTTTTTTTTTTTTGTTTGACACCTTCCCTAGAAACTGTGGGATCAGCCTTTATCCAGTGGCTTTTATTCAGCACCCACTAGATGCGAAACTCCTATCCTGGATACTTTGGCCAATCATCAGCTCTTGCTAGGGAGGGCACTAGCATAGTTAATCAAAGCCATCAGATAATAGAAGAGTGATTTGTATTTTAATATAAAAGGCTGTTTCTGATCTAGGAATGCATAATTTCAGTATTCCAATGGAGCTGCAATCTCACTGGTGGGAATGTCCTAGTATTCTAGTGATATTGATTGTAACCTTTCTATCCCTGCCCTTCCTATGTTAATCTCATCAGTATCCCACAGTGGGCTAATCCAATGTGCTAGGGGGTCTTTCTTGAATTTTCTTACATCATATGGATATCAACAGAGTACATGGACTCTCCACTGGCTAGCTCTTGCTTCTTTTTTTACTTAAAATCACATTATTTATTTATTTATTTTAAACATTTTTTTCTTTTTAAATTTTTAGTTCCAGATTCTCCACTTCTCTCCTACCTTTCCCCCACCAATTGAGAAGGCAAGCAACACAATCTCAATTATATTCATAAAATCATGTAAAACATAATTCCATATTAGCCATATTGCAAAAAAAAAAAAAATAAGCAAAATAAAAGAAAGTGAGAAAATTATACTTCAGTTTGCACTCAGAGTTTATCAGTTATCTGAATGTGGCTAGCATTTTTGCATCATGAGTTCTTGGGCATTGTCTTGGATTATTGTATTGATTAAACTAGCCAAGTCTTTCACATCTAATCATTAGGACATTTCTGTTACTATGCACAATTCCAATTTTTCTCACTTCACTTTGCATCAGTTTATATAGATCTTGTCATTTTTTTTCTGAAACAACTCTCCTCATCATTTCTCATAGCACAATAGTACTCAGTCACAATCATATAGCACAGTTTGTTCAGCCATTCTCTAGTTAATGGGCACCCCCTCAATTTCCATTTCTTTGTCACCACAAAAAGAGATGCTATAAATATTTTTGGACATATAGATCCTTTAATCTCTTTGGAATATCAACTTAGTGGTATTTCTAGGTCAAAGGATATGAACAGTTTTATAGCCCTTTGGACATAGTTCCAAATTGTTCTCCAGAATAGTTAGGCCAGTTCACTATTCCACCAACAATTCCCTTTTTTCCCTCATCCCATTTGTCATTTCTGATAGCTATTGGTGTTACCTCAGAGTTGTTTTAATGTGTATTTCTCTAATCAATAGTGATTTAGAAAATTTTTCCTTATGACTATAGATTGCTTTGATTTATTCTTTTGAAAACTGCTTGCTCATATCTTTTGACTATTTTTTCAATTAGGAAATGGCTCTCTTTTTTTTATTATAATTTTGACTCAATTCTCTATATATTTGAGAAATGAGGCCTTTATCAGAGAAACTTGCTGCAAAATTTTTTGATATTACTTCATCGTCCATGGTATATTTTTAGCAAAATGTAGTTTTCCTTATTATCTCTTTTAATTAGGTCTATTTTTGCTTTTGTTTTGTCTGAGATTGTGATTACTACCCCTGACTTTTTTTTTTACTTCAGCTGAAGCATATTAGATTCCACTATAGCCCTTTATTTGAACTCTGTGTGTGTCTTTCTGTTTCAAGTATGTTTCTTGTAAACAACATATTGTTGGATTCTGGTTTCTAATAAATTTTACTGTCTGCTTTCATTTTCTAGGTGGGCTCATCCCATTCACTTTCACATATGAATTTATAATCACATTGTGATTACTATGTATGTCTCTCCATCTCATTTGTCTGTTTATTCTTCTCACTCTTTATCTTGTCCCTCCTTAAAAATCTACTTTGCTTCTAACCAGTGCTTCCCTTAATTTTCTCTCTCTCTTTTAAAATCACCTCCTGTAAAGTCAATCATGAGCAGCTCTCTTGAGGACTGCTGCTGTGAATAACTTTAAGGGTCTAATCACATGGCATAATGAACTCTCTATTTGTTCAGCAATAAACTAAAGCATCACATTCAAGAAACTAAAGTATAACGTTTATGACAACATATTACTAAGGTGGCCACATAGTCTTAAAGAAAAGTATATCTTATAATCATCTTTAAGGGGTAGCAGGAAATATAAACACCATCCACCCCTAGGTCATAGTAAGTTACAATCTCCTCAGTCAATACAGAGTATCCAAAATAAAGTCCTCTTTCATCCTGACTAGAGGCTGACTTCCAAACCCCATGGCTCCTTCTCCATAGGTTCCTTCTCTACAGGCTGACCACTCTTAACTCTTGCCTGGGTTCACACATAGACAGCTCTCCGCTCCTTTTTCATATCTCAGCTCACAAGGACTGCTCCACTTCAAGCTCTTTGCAGCTTCTGTTTCTAGGAAGGCAAAGCTTAACAGAGCTACAATAGTATTTACACACATTACCAGCACTATCATCTCAATTCACTTTCTGTCTGAGAAACCAATATGGAAAAACAGACAAGGCTTCTGTCTGAGAAATCAACACAGAACAACAGACAGAGCTCCAACATCACAAACATTCTCTCTCTCAGTTTTGCCTGCTCCCAGCTCTGCTTGTGCTCTTCTCTGTTCCTTCCTGTTCCATCCTTTTTGCAAACTCCTCCTACTGTGGGCTCCAGTGTGATTACATTTGGCCTATTAAGGGGTAGGGGAGATCTTTAAATTCCCTTGCACTTATTAAGGGCAGTACAATGTATGCTGTTTCCGATTAAAGACTCTTGATACAATCAAAGGTGAGGCTCAAAGGCACTTGATTAGCTAAAACTCAATTCAGAAAAACAACAGAAAAACCCCTACCTCTTTTTCTTATTCCCTTCTCCTCCTATTTCCCTATTGAGTAAGATAGATTTTTATTAGCTAAGTACATATATGCATGTATGTATACACGTATATGTATGTATATATAAATACATACATACATATACACACACATACACACATATTTATATATTCCTCTCTGTTTGAACCCATTCCAGTGAGAGTGAGGTTTAAGCATTGCCTATTCTTTCCCCTCTCCATTTTTCTTTCCACTGTAAAAGCTCTTCCTTGCACCTCTTTTATGTGCGAAATTTTCTCTATTCTACCTCTCCCCTCCCTCTTTTCCCAGTGCATCCCTCATTCTCACCTCTTCATTTTTTTCTTGAGATCATTCTGACATAATCAACTCACTCCCATGCCCTCCCTCTATTTAAGCTCCTTTTAACCTCCCTAAGTTCTTAGGAGTTACATGAATCATTTTCTCATATAGAAATGTAAACAGTTTAACCTTATTGAGTCTCTTATGATTTCTTTTTCATGTTTACCTTTTTATGCTTCTCTTGAGTCTTGTGTTTAAATGTAGAATTTTCTATTCAGCACTGATATTTTAATCAGGAATGCTTGAGAATCCTCTATTTCATTAAATATCCATTTTCCCCCCTGAAAGATGATACTTAGTTTTGCCGGGTAGGTTATTTTTGGTTGTAATCTTAACTTCTTTGCCTTCCAGAATGTCATATTTTAATCTCTCAACTCTTTTAATGTGGAAGCCACTAAATCTTGTGTGATCCTAACTGTGATTCCATGATATTTGAATTGTTTCTTTCTGGCAACTTGCAGAATTTTCTCCTTAACTTGTGAGTTCTGGAATTTGGCTATAATATTTTCAAGTTTTTGTTTTGAGATTTCCTTCAGGAGGTGATTGGTAGTTTCTTTCGATTTTTATTTTACCCTCTGGATCTAACATATCAGGTCAGTTTTCTTTTATAAATTCCTTGAAATATGGTGTCCAGCTCTTTTTTTGATCATGGTTTTCAGGTAGTACAATAATTCCTAACATCTCTCCTTGATCTACTTTCCAGTTGTTTTTCCAATGAGATGTTTCACATTTTCTTCTACTTTTCATTCTTTTGACTTTGCTTCTTGATGTCTCATGGAATCATTAGCTTCCAGTTTCCCAATTCTAATTTTTAAGGAATTATTTTCTTAAGTACCTCTTTTTCCATTTTCCTAATTCTATTTTTAAGATTCATTTATTTATTTTCTTGTTTACATCATTCATTTCCATGAGATTTTGAGTTACAAATTTTCTCCCCATTTTTCTTCCACCCACCACCCCAAAACAGCCATCCCACTGTATAACCCCTCCCCCAATTCGCTCTCTCCTATGTCCTCTCCCATCACCCCTCTGACTTTCCTGTCGGGCAAGGTGGATCTCTCTAGCCCAGTGCCTGTATATCTTAATTCCCAGTTGCATGTAGTCAATAATAATAATAATAATAATAATAATAATAATAATAATAATAATAAACATATATATACACATATATTTTTAACATTTGATTATAGAACTTTAAATTCTAGATTCTTTCCCTTCCTCCGTCATCACTCACCCTCACTGGAAAGACAAACATTTCAATACAGGCTGTACATGTATAGTTACACTGAACATCTCCACAATGGACATATTGTGAGAGACTGATTATATATCCCTCATTCCTATCCTGCCCCCCACCTTGTTCTACTCTCTACCTTGTCCCTGTCCCTTTACAGAAGTGTGTGCTTCCAGCAATCCTCTCCCCTACTTTGCTCTCCCCTCCATCATCCCATCTCTCATCCCCATCCCCCCCACTTTTCTGTGTGGCAAGATACCCAGTTTAGAGTTTGTCATTCCTTCCCCAAGCCAAATTCAATGAGAGCAAGGTTGACCCTTGTAACGCCATGCACCAGCAGATTCCCAAAAGAATGCTACTGTGAAAGCTTTTAGAGTTCGGATTACACAATATAGTGAACACTCTGTTTATTCCATTACAAATCAAGGCAAACATTCACAATATATCACAATATAATATTCACAACATTACATCTTATGACAGAAAATGGCCACACAGTTTTCACTACAGTGACCGCAATATTTAGAACAAGGAACAATAGAACAATCAAACTTCCACTCATGGGGCAACTCAATACTTAATCATTAACAAGAAACAATAGAATAATCAAACTTCCACTCATGAGGCAACTCAATCATTAACAAGAAACCATAGAATAATCAAACTTCCACTCATGGGGCAACTCAGTCATTAACAAGAAACAATAAAATAATCCAACTTCCACTCATGGGGCAACCATTAACTTACTCAGTCATTAATCTAGATTCACAATTACTAAATATCATTAATCACAAATACAGTCATTAGACAACCACACAAACTCTCCACCCCTTGGTGTCCAGAAATCCTCAATTTCATCCAAGGGGAGTCCTTTTCTTCATCTTGACTCTGGGTGGTTTCTCTAATTCCCTGGATCCCCTTCCATGGTCCCAGCTCCCTCCTGAATTCACCAAACAGTCACCTGGATTCAGAAGCAGACAGATCCAAGGTCCTTGTCCAGTTCTTGGAAGTAGACAGCTCCCAGGTCTTTGTCCAGTCCTCAAGGCAGTCCCTGGCACACACTGAAGTTCACAGGGTCCAGCACATCTCAAACTCTTCATCACTTCTCTTGCATGGAACTCAAGGATCAGCTAGGCCATGAACAAACAAAGTCTTATCCTGGTCATGCTTCTTCACTCAAAGATCAGCCAGGCCACAAACAAACAAAATCTTATCCTGGTCATGTTTCTTCAGTCCTCTAGCACTTCAGCTGGCCCTAGGACCCAGAAGGAATATCAGCCTTCCAGGCAGCCTTCTAGGCAAGCCCAGGCAAGCCCTCTCAGCCTTCCAGGCGGCCTTCACCAGATTCTGGTCTCAGGAAAATTCCATCTCAGTTCTCAGTCAGTTCTCAGCTTCCAGATGCTGGGGGAGAAACTCTCTCTTTCTCTGCCTCAGCTGGCTTCAGTCTCCACAATTCTTCCTTCACCTAGAGCAACATTCCAATTCTGTCTCTCCGTCTCTGGAATTCTTGCTTATATACACACCTCAGCCAATCCCCTTCTTCCACATCAACAGGGGCTCAGCCAATCCCCTTCTTCCACATCAACAGGGGAGTTCATGCCTTCTCAATAGTGGGACAGAGTTTGCACCTTCCACACTTAGCCCCAAGGTACTAAGTGCTAAGTATTTGATAAACTGATTACTATTACAACCCTTTTCCTTTTGACTTCTTGTTCTTCCCCTCCATTGTAACAGTTATCTCTTGCCTCTTCTATATGGAATGATTAATCCCATTCTGTCTCTCTCTGTTTCCTCTCATTCTATTCCTCTCCCACCTCAGAATTTCACCTTTTAAAGTATCTTCCCTTCCTATTCAATTGATCCTGTGCCCTCTATGTATACATATATACACATACTCAGATGTGTATTAATATGCCTACATATACCCTCCTATATATACATATGTGTATGTGTATATATATATATATATATATATATATAAATACAAATTTGTATTCCTTTCACCTATCCTCATTCTGAGAAAAGTTTCATAAGTTACAATTATGGTTTTTCCATGTTGGCATGTAAATAGTTCAATTTTGATAAGTTCCTTATGATTTCTTTTCCATGTTTACTTTCTCATGCTTCTTGTATTTGAGTGTCAAATTTTCTTTTCAGTTCTGGTTTTTTCAGCAAGAATGCTTGAAAGTCTTCCATCTCATTGAATGACCATGTTTTCCCCTGGAACACTATACTCAGTTTGGCTGGGTAGGTGATTCTTGGTTTTAATCCTAGCTCCCTTGATCTCCAGAATATCATATTCCAGGCCCTTTGATCCCTTAATGTAGAAGCTGCTAGATCCTGGGTTATCCTAATTGTGTTTCCATAGTATTCAAATTGTTTCTTCTTGGCAGCTTATAATATTTTCTCCTTGATCTGGGG
>CM053590.1:42247318-42271621 GCA_028646515.1 Pseudochirops corinnae
TCTGTCTATCCTATCTATCTATCTATCTATCTGTCTGTCTGTCTGTCTGTCTCTGTCTGTCTATCTATCTATCTGTCTGTCTGTCTGTCTGTCTGTCTGTCTGTCTATCTATCTATCATATCCTTTTCCCCTCCCCGGCATTACATCTAGTAGGCTCTGAATAAATGTTTGTTGGACAATGGAAGAATTTATTGCTGTCTCCAAATCTCATGCCTGGAAGTCTCTCTTACTACTCCTTCTCTGCCTCTTCGATGTTTCTTTCAAAGCCCAGCCTTAAGTCTCTTTTCCTCCAATAAAGTTTACCTGATCCTTCTGGCACACAGTGATCTCTCCGCATTTATTTATTTCCTTCCCCACTCATGTTGGTACTTAAGCTGCCTTGTACTGGCTATTTGTCAGCACATTTGCATATGTTCCCTCATCTCCCCATCCTCCAAGTCTCTCAGTGAAATTGTAAACTCCTTGAGTGAAGGAACAGTGTCCTTGTCTAGCCTCTTGTATCTCTGAAAGGTCTTAGCCCAGGGCCAGGCACTTTAGGAGCTCAGTTCGTTCTTGTTGAATTGAATTGCTCTAATGTCTAAGCGATAAACACTTCCTGAGGTGGTATATGAGGTAGGAACTTTGTAAGAGAGTGAGCTGATTGTCCCAAATCCCTGGCTATGGGCAGGAAGGTTGAAAATGGAGAGAGAAGGAGGTGGAGGTGAGGAGGAACAAAGGAATGTCCAGCCCTGTGATGGGCTTCTGCCAAACCATGACCACAGGTCTATAATTCTAGAGCTAGAAGGGGCCTAAGGGGGCATTCAGTCCAACCCCATAATTTTCAGATGAGGACACTGAGGCAGAGGGAGGTGAATGAAGTCACTTGCCTGAAGGTCACATGGGTTGTGTCAGTGATGGGACTTGAACCACAGTCTTCTGACTCCAGAGTTCATGCTTTTCCCATTGTACTATGTTACCACAATGAGGCACTTTAAAGAATGATGGATCTGGAGCTGGGAGTTGGATTCATTTCCCACCTCTGATGCTTATGTGTCCTGGGGCAGACAAATCAATGGACAAGAATGACCTCTCTGGGTCTCAGTTCCTTCATCTGTAAAATGAAGGGAGTTGGACTGGAGGACCTTCCAGCTCTGAATCTATGTTCCTACGATCCTATGACCTGGGTTCAAATCCTCCCTGTGTGACTTTGGACAATTTACTTAGCCTCTCTGAACTTCCGTTTCCTTTTCTGTAGAATGACCTGGATACCTTTCAAGTTTCCATGCCAAGTTTCCATGCATATAGATTTCCATCTATAACCCTGTGCTTATCTCTAAGTCATCTCAGCACCCCTCTGGTTTTCCCATGTGTCTTTTCCCCTCCTGGTTGGGAGCCTCTCTTGTTGCCTGGGGTTCTTAGCTCATGCTGAATCACTGTGTTTGCTGGCAGATGTTGGCAAAGTTGTTTTCTCTGTTCATTCCCACCAGTAGATTTAAGGGGAGATGAGTGTGTTTTTGTACCTACTGTTGATCAGTCAGGTAAATGATAGGAAATGAGAATCTGGAGCAAAAGTTGCCTTTCCTATAAAGACTGGGTAGTCAGACTAGTTCTCCGAAAGTTCATCCCTAAGGGGGAGTCTGGTGCTAGAAGGCAGAGGCCCCCATGAGAATGGTGTGCAGGAAAGAATACTGGCTTTGGAATCAAAATGGAAATCCTGGCTCTCCTCTTTACTAGTTGGGCAAGCCTGCTTAAGCCTCATTTTCTCTATAAAGCAGGGAAAATAATTGTGCTATCTACCTACCACACAAAGTTCTGAGGATCAGAAGGAATAATGGACGTAAGTACTTTGGACCTTTTTTTCGGAGTGGGAATGTATCTGGAACTGTGATTTCATTGTTGAAAACAATGGCCTCCACGGATGCTGAATGTCATTCAACACGGTCTCTGTAACTTATATTCTTACTTGACTGGGGCATTGACAGGTTACGGGACTTGCCCAAGGTCACACAGTCATTATGGGTCAGAGGTGGATCTTGAATCTAGGTTTTCCTGCTCTCTATCTGCTATGGCAATGTGTCCCACCATTTTTTTTTCCTTCTCAAATCCTTCTCAAATCCTTCTCAACAAAAAAATGTGTTGGAAACTCCCAGGGTATTTTATATATATATATATATGTATATGTCATAATATCCTTTTAGGTATATTCATTAAATGCTTACAGTAACTACAGTAATAACTTTTGGCCCTCCCCCCCAAAGATTATGATGGTTTTGAATCACTGCAGAAACAAAACTTTATTGCTTCCAAAATACATAGGCTCATTGTCACACTGGAAAAACGTATGTGAAACGTAATTGGGCAATTATTTGCTACTTACATCTCATTAAAGAATTTTTAGTACAAACCCATTAGACCATTGTCGCAAACTCCTTGTGGGTTCCTGAGCCTTTGCAGTACAGCATGTGTTATTTCTTGCTCTAGAACAGTAATAACAGCAACAGTAATAGCTAACAATTAAAAATATATAATAAAAAGTCTATATGAGTAAATAGGGTATATTGGCATAGATTGACAATATTTTTTTAGGGTTTCCAGATTGTTCACAGTTCTCACTATGATAACTTCTTTTTCTTTATAATAGATAAGATTGAAACCATAAAATTTTAAAAAAGTCAGTCTGCTGTAGAAGGTGGGAGATTTAATGTCTTATTTGGAGAAAAGGAAACAGTCAATTGCTTAAAAATTATAGATCTAGAGCTGACATAGGAGAACTTCTAACATAACAACAAGTAAGTTTATTTGCTTCAACATACTTTGGGAAGTTGCTCATATAGTCTGCTAAGGGGGCCATTGTGTAAAAAAAAAAACATTTTGGAAACTGGGTATAAACTTAAGAGGAACACTTTAGCAAAGGTGGAAGGATGTTGGTTATTATGAAGGCAGATTTATGATGGGAAATCCAAGACCCCAAGGAGAGAGGAAGCATGGTACAGAATCTTTGAGTGAAGATCCCTAGATGTTACATCATTGTGGAAGCATATTAAAGCCCACCTGGACAGAAAAGGGAAGTTGAGTTTAGTGAATAGATAGATCATAAGTCTGGCATGGAATATGATATGGTGCTGATGCATAACTTCAATTAGTTCTACATCTGCTTCAGACAAAGGCAGAAGAGTTAATAATTAAAAAAAAATTATTGGAGTTCTGATTTCATCCATGTAGGGAACTCTGGTGAGGGGATTCCCTTCACCAATGCTGGTCAATAACTACTACTCTGCAGTTTATAGTCTTACAGAGTTAGCGTTCCAAAATGATCATTTCATCAGTGATCAAAAGGTGAAATGACAAGGGAAACTGATGTTCTGGACCAGATCCTAAGCTCCAAGACATGCTGCTGGTAGAAGGTGAATTGATAGAAACTTTGCAGGGAAATGTCCTCTCTATTTAGAGTTAGAAAAACCAGGAAGAATCTGAGTTTTGCATCCTGGATTTTGGGAAAAAATATTTCAGAGACCTCGGAAAAGGGCCTGTTAAGAAGGAATGGCCTAAAATTCTATTGGGGAAATTAGCTCAGATTGGACGGGGAGCGCTTAATAAAATTCTGCAGAAAAATGGAAGCAACTCCAACAAGGAAGAAAAGGGGCAATTCCTTTAGTATCCAGCATGGATGGCTAGGGAGCTCACTGATCATGTTAGATTTTTAAAATATCATGTACAGAAAATAGGAACATTAGCACATGGAGACAAGAGTGTAGTGTGGACCTGTAAGAAAAACACAGGAAATGCTAAAATTCAGAAATGCCAAGGACAGCAAACAGGGTTTTTTTTTTTAATGAAGATATATGGGGGAAAAAAAGATCAAAGAAGGGATGTGACCATGGATTAGGGAGTAATTGTATACAATGGGGGAAAAGGTGGAAGGAACTTCTGTTGTGTGTTGTTTAGCGTTTTCAGTTGTGTCCTACTCTTTATGACCCCATTTGGAATTTTCTTGGCAAGGATACTGTAAGGCTTTGCCATTTCCTTCTCCCATTCCTTTTACAGATGAGGAAACAGAGGCAAATAAGGTTAAGTGACTTGCCCAAGGTCACACAGGTACTAAATGTCTGAGGCCTTCTGTGAACTCAGAACTCTCAGGGTTTAATTTGATTTTGGTTTTTTTTATGCAAAGAAATGGTCTTTGGAGTGGAAAGAAAAGGACAAAAATGGTCAATAAGGAATGGAAACTCAAGATAAGTAAGGAGATAATAAGAGAATTCTTGACGGCCCTTGGTGGGTTCAAGTCTCCAGACCCAGATGAAGTATATCTTATGTATTAAGAGAGCTGGCAGATGGGATTGCTGAGTCACTCTCAATGATCTTTGAAAGATTATAAAGAGCAAGAGAGGTAATACAGGGCCAGGGAAGGGCAAATGTCCAGCTTTGCAAGAGGGAAGAGAATTCAGTATGCAAACGATAGAGCTTTGATTATAGAGCTTGACTTTGCTGGCAAAGTGCTACAATGTTTTATTAAAGGGATGGGGAGTGAACATCTGGAAGATGAAGTAGTTCTCATAAAGAGTCTGCATGAGTTCCTCAAGGTCAAGTCATGCTACACTAGACTCATTCCATTTTGTAACAGGGCTACTAGACTGAGAATTTAAAAAAGAGAATTTATATGGATTTTGGTGAAATATTTGATAAGTTTACCACTCTGTCCTTGAGGATAAAATGAGATAGGTAGAGTTGAAGAGAATCTAGTGATATGAATTTGGAAATGATTGAGTGAAAACTAGACCCAATGAATAGTTACCAATGGGTCAGTATGATCATGGAGGTAGGGCTCTGGTTGATTGCTAGGCCCAGTTCTATCTACTACACCATTTAGCCACCTATAAGGTCACTTCCAACTCATTCCAACTCATCACTTCTGATATTCTGTAATGCTGTTAATGAGGCAACTTAAGTAGCCAGACAAGAAAAGTAACCTCATTACACCATGCCATTATACCCTGTTACTGACATCCAAGTAATAAGATTTACCAGCTTGATCAACCCAATGGGTTTTGGCTAAAACTCCACCCTCCCTTACAGTGTGACAATAGTCATCGCTGACAATAATCAAGTAATTCACTGCAGGCTCTGAAAGGAGTTTGCCAAGAGGGTTTGTTAGAAATGGATCACAGCATTAGAGGCTGGAAGGAATATTGAAGATGAATCTAGTCTAACCTCTTCAATTTAGAAATAAGGAAATGGAAACCTAGCGAGGGGAGGGATGATACCCAAGGTCACACAGATTGTAAGTAGCTAAGCCAGGACCTGAAACCAGATCCTGATGCTCAATTCAATGATATTTCGACTTCATTAAGTTGTCTCTAGCACCTGTTGAATCATGCCCACCTAAATTGAGTATGACTCCTTCAAGGGTGATGTGGAAGTTCCATTGTGTTCACCAAAATAATGTCATCTTTAGAAAAAATTTTTTTTCACTTAATAAGCATTTATTTTCTGCCTCCCTCCAGTGGGGGGAGGAGGGAGAGAACCCTTGCAACAATTATGCATAGTCAAGCAAAACAAATTCCTGCATTGATCATCTTGCTTAATGCCATTTCCTCAGTGTCCTCCTTCCTAGGAAAGCCTGGGGCAGGAAGATGTGGTTGCCCAGATTAAAGTATGAAAATAGCAGAGGTCAAGATAGACTTATTGTGCCAACCCAGAGACAACAAGAGGAGGGATTTGGGAGGCCAGCCCCCTTGGTCACATCTGCCTGAAGCATCTGGATAAGATTTTGCATGATCCAGGACTGTACTGCCTCTCCCACCTCCCCCTTCCACCTTTCAAGGTATTTATCTTCACTCTGTGATGGAGGACTCTTCCCAGTTTTACCATTTAAACTTTCCTTGATACATTCATTGAATAAATAAATATCTACTTGGTGGAGACGTGGTTGTGCTCCGTGGACCTCTGATGCTCTGGACTGATTTTTTGCTTTGTAGCTGAGTGTAGTATTTCTTTTCTCATGAAGGCCTTTGACAGCTGGGTCTGAGAACTGGTCCTGGGAAATTGGAAGAGCAGCATGGGTTTGATAACCACCAACATGAGTTTAATGGCCTTGCTTTCTGTATGATCTGTAGAGAGTGATGGGGCTTAACCCACTTAATAGGGACATAATAGGTAATCTGTATGAATATTTATTTCACATTTTTGGATATTCCTAAAGTGCAGCTGATTCAGAAGTTGGAAGAGATAGGCCATACGATTGTAGATTTAGAAGTCACCTAGTCCAACCCTCTCATTTTATAGGACTCGAGGTTAAGTGACTCACCCAAGGTCACACAGCAGGTATCTGACATAGCTTGTGTCTGAGGTGGCATTTAAACCCAGGTCTTTCTATCTTTATGTCCTGAGGTTTGCTTCTCTCTCAGCTCATCCTCTTACCACCAGCAGCCCATTGGCCAGTCCGTCCTTAAAATGTTATATTTTGGTGGAGGAGGGAGGAAACAGCATCCACCAACAAAGAGGGCATCTGCTCTACACTTTATAGTTTAAGAGAGCTGGTTGGAGTACTGAGAAGTCACCTGACTTGCCCAGGGTTGTGTCAATGGTAGGACTTGAACCCATGACTCTTCATGACTCCAAAGCTGTGTCTCTACTACTGGTCTACTTTCCAATCTATCCTTTACACCATTGCCAGATACATTCTAAAATCCCATTTTGCACATGTTAATGTCCTGCTCAGACCTCCTCAATCACTTTTCTTTGAGAGGCAGCTTTTAGAAGAAGTGGAAAGAATGTAGGCTTTGGTATTAGGAGAGTCTGAGAACCTGAGTTCAAATCCTGTCTCTGATGCTTACTCCTTGTGTGACCTGGGGCAACTTAGTTTACATCTCTGGCCTTAGTTTCCTCAACTGTAACATGCAGGGGAAGGGTGGCCAAATGGTCTCCATAACTCAGTTTTCCATCTATGATTCTATTATTCAGAAATGAACTCACTGAGTGATCACGCTCAGATTATCTTTACCCTTGGAATCTGACTTTGCTCATTTGTGAAAATGGGGAATAAACCTCCCCTGTGCCAGTATCAAGAGAGATTGTGAATGTAAATGGCTTTACAAAATGCAAGGGATTGTAATGTCAGTTTTTCTTACTGTCACATGCTACCTTATATTATTAATTTATTCTTTTTTTTGGAGGGGGGAAGGCAGGGCAATTGGGGTTAATTGCCCATGGTCACGCGGCTAGTAAGTGTTAAGTGTCTGAGGCTGGATTTGAGCTCAGGTCCGGTGCTCTATTCACTGTGCCACCTAGCTGCCCCTAATTTATTCTTTTTAAGCATATGCCCTGTTTCTCTAAGCAAGTCATTGCTTCGTAGGTTTAGACCTGGAAGAGAACCTGGAGGTTGAAGTAAGCCTCCTTATGTTACAAATAAAGAAACTAAGACCCAGAGTGGTGAAAGGCCTTGCTCAAGGTAATGCAGGAAGTATGTAAGAGAGCTGGAATTCTACCCTGATTCCAAATCCAGTGAGTTTTTTCACTGAGTCTTTCTGCATCCCCATGTAAGAGCAAGGACCATTGGAAATGGGGGTTCTTAACCTTTTGTGTCATGGACCCCTTTGGCAATGTGGCCAAACCTATGGACCCCTCTCTCAATAATGTCTTTCAGTGTATAAAATAAAACAAAGTTTTACAAAGAAAGTCAAAGATTAGTGAAAAAAAGAAATCATATATTTTTTTCCCATCTGAGTTCATTGGACCACCCTCCCCCTTCTAGAAATATGTATATGTATATATATGTATGTATGTATCTATATTTGTGAACTCTAGATTAAAAATATGTATTAAAAATATCCCATGAGCTCCCTGGATTAGCAGAATACTATCCCACCCACAGAAGGTGCCCTGTACATAGTTATGCATGATAGAGATGATACTTGGTTAGTCAGGCTGAAGATACTTCCGCAGCTCCCTATCACCCTCACTAACATCTGGATTGGTTTTCAGTGTCTTCCATAATCTTGCCCCGGCCTTCCTTTCTGGTCTTACCTGTCTCTGTTCTCTGCTCCCAGACGGGCTAGTCTCTCCATGCCCCCATCACTCTTCTCTCCTCCATCCCATCCATTCTTGGTCTCATCTGAATGCTTTTGTTATTCTCTTCTCTCTACTTAGGCTGTACTCTGCTTCTTTCTCCTCTTTTGTTTATTTCTATCTATCTTTCAGTGCCCCCCTACAATCTCACCTCCTCCAAGAAGGCTTCCCTGACCACTGTAACCCTTAGAGGTCTCTCCTTCCTCCCAGCTCCTGTACTACTTACCCTCTCTTGGGAGCACTTTGGGCCCTAAACATTACTGCCCAATGTTTTTATTGAACTTATTAGGTGCTTCTCATGGGGCAGGGACTGTCACACATCCTGCTGGCTCCCACAGCATCTATCATAGTACCAAGTATGTAGTAGGCACTTGTTTCATACTTTTAATTTTAAATTTTTATCGATATAATTTAACATCATCTTCATTTTTTTTTTGGAAGGGGAAAGGCAGGGCAATTGGGGTTAAGTGACTTGCCCAAGTTCACGCAGCTAGTACATGTTAAGTGTCTGAGGCTGGATTTGAACTCTGATACTCCTGACTCCAGAGCCAGTGCTCTATTGGCTGTGCCACCTAACTGCTCCCATCTTCATTTCTGAATATATTCTTGACTCCTTCTCTACTCAGAGAGTCATCCCTGGTAATAAAAAACCAAAAAACAAATTGGTCAAACTAACCAATATATCAATCAAGTCTGATAGTAGATGCAAAATTGATACTTCCGCAGTCTTTCACAAATTGGGAGGTGGTATGGTATGGTAGAAAGAATGATTAATTTAGGCTAGAAGATCTGGGTTCAAATCTTAATAGTCTATTTAGATTAAGTAAACAGTGGAAACTGTGTAACATATCACTGTAGGTTGCAAAAATTTAACTGAATTAACTTGCTGAATATCTACCAAGATAGTTAGAATTACGCTTCAGAAATTTACTATCTTTATCTATGATAAATGCTTTGCTAACTGTTATATTTGGTTGTTACCTAACTTTTAATGCATGTATTCTTTCCCCAAGCAGGCAAGGCAAGGTATGAAGCATTTCTTAAGAGCCTTCTATATACCAGGCACTGTGCTAAGCACTAGAGATACAAACACAAACAAACAAAAGAAAGACAGTAAACTATAAATTCCTCAAGGGTAGATCCCATGCTTGGCACATACTAAACACTTAAATAAATGCTTCTTGTTGCTTTGCCAAATATGCCTGAGAATTCAACAAATAAACTCTGCTGAAAGCAAACCATTACCACAGACAAAACTATTGCTTAAAATCCGAGACATGACATTGATCCATAGAAACTTAAACACTTAAAAACACTGTTTTTTAAAAATAGATTTAGCTCTCCTGTATACTCCTAATATCCAAGTAGTATTGAATGAAAGCCTCTTAAATACAGAGAGACCCAGCAGGAGCAATCAAAATCATGTGGGGGCAGGATGAGGTGCTTGCTGCCCTTGCTGTCCTGTCTGCTATGGGAGTGGTCCCCAGGAACCTTTGGATGACAAATACAGAAGACGAGCTGACATGCCAAGACTTTTATTTCATTGCTGGAAACAGTTATTTTCTTCACCTGGAGAAAAGTTCTCAGAACATTCAATATAGAAGAGTAATAGCAAAAGGGAGATTTGTCCCAGGCCATTTCTGTCTGGACACCATTGAAAAAGATGAGAAGAATGACATTAATAGTGATGATGATTGTTTGGGACAGATGGCTTTACCACTCATATGCCACTTGCTTTGTCTTGTATCTATCTTCTTGGGCATTAACTTAACTAATAGCTAATTCTTATATTTTGTTACCTCACTTTTAAAGTATGTGTGCCTTATTTTCCCAAGTAGATTAGACATTCCCTGAGGGCAGGAACCCTGTCCTAATAGGTCTGGGTTGTATCTCTTGGAGCATTTAGTATAGGGAAAGGTACAAAGTAGGGCTTCAATAAATATCTATTGAATAAATGTTGTAACATAAAATAGATGCTCAGTAATTCATAGAATTATAGTTCTAGTGCTTAAAAGGGCCTCAGGGGTCATCTAGCCCAACCTTATTATTTTATAGGAAACTGAGACCCAGGATTGTTATTGTTATTGTTGTGTTTGTCCTTTGTTTTCGAAGAGGACCATGGCATCAGGGAAATGATGACATGACTTGCAGTTGACTTTTATTTGAGTGAGGGAGGGCTGTGCAAGGTCACCAGCCTCACTTTCTCTTCCAGAGCCATCTGGATCCAGTGATCGGATGTTCATCAGGAGCTCTGGGGATGGCCCAGGATGCAGTGGGAGACCCTTCTAGGCCAAGGCCTTTTCATGTACTCACTTAGAGTGAGGTAATACCCATTCAGTGATGCAAGGGTTGTTAAGTGACTTACCCAAGGTAGGTAATTTGAGGAGTGAGCCATCAGAGGTAGTATTCAATCCCATGTCCTCTGTCTCCAGTGACTTTTCTGGTGCACTGTGCTATCTCCTAATTATTTTAATTGCTTTAGAGTTCAGAGTGAGCTCAGGAGTTTGGGGCCAAAGTTAGTGGTCCTAAAACATCAGGATCTCTAGAGTTGGCCTTGTCTTGGGGGGCTGTTGGAGTTGGAGTGAGCTGGAGCAGAGGTAGAGTAGCTCTTCTGGTTTTTTTTTTTGGGTCAGAGTGACTACTCAGTGTCTACTGAGTTCTACAGGTTCAGCCTTGGGAAGAAAGGATGTGATCTCAAGGGAAAAACCCATTTCTTCCCTTTCTGGCTCCTGGTTCCATTTGTCATTGTACATTTGAGTGACTGGAAGAGCTTGAAATCTTATGGGCAAGAGCTGGGAGATTTGGGGTTTGCTTTAATATGTTCTAGTAGGTACTACTCCCATCTCCATTCTAGCAGGGGGCTGGGACCATTATAACCTTAGGGAGAGGGGAACAAATACCTCATGGTCAGGCTATGTGCATGCAAGGAGCAGTCTGCTGAGTGTGTCCTGTCACAGGTACATTCCCCCTAGGTGCCCTATGAGTTTCTACAGCTACTACTTCTGCAAATCCACCTAAATCTCACCAATGGCTGCTATTTTCAGGAAAGACATCCTTTGGTTGCTGGAGGATGCCTGTTTGCCTGGGGTATACTGAAGCAAGTGGTGGTTCTTAGAGCTGGAGGCTGCCAGTTCCCCTGGCTATGGTAAAGCATGTGGGGGGTCCTGGTGTTGGCCTGCTCTGGCACACTGGGGCTCAGGATCAAACAATGGTTTGCTGGGATGGGTCCTGAGGCTGGCTTGCTGGGACATTTCCCATCCTGAACTGTGCTCCTCTTTCACTCAAGTGAGACAGACCTTTCTTGCCAATCCTCCAAGTTTCTTGGGCTAAAAATTGTTTCACCCTGTCTTTTTGCTGGTTCTGTTGTTCCAGTATTTACTTTGTTGCTCTATTTTAAGGTTATTTGGAGGTGAGAATGGGAGAGTTCCAGCAATTTACTCTTACTCTGCCATCATGGCTCCCTGAAGTTCTACCGGGAAGGACATCCTTTAGGTGTGTGATGGAGCTTCCTGAACCCCGAAAAGACGGCACAGAAATCTGGTGTTTCCCAAGACACCATGCTCACCTTTATCCATACCTTGCATCCTGATACCCTGGTGCTTAACTTTTGTGCTTAACTCACTCACATGTATCCTCTGCTGTTTTTCCACCTACAATATTCTTCTATAAGTCCTCTATTGTATACTGTGCAATTAATAATGATAATAAACACTTATAAAATTTGTTACTCGTTGCTTCTTGGGGGCACATGCTTTTATGCTATATATCATGATCCTGTCCCTGCCTCCCACTTTCTTCTAAATTGGATCCAGTTAACTTCAGGGGTTACTCTGAGAGGACATGCTGTCCAACCTATGGTGGACATGCAATGAATTGCCTGTTTTGCTGAGTGAGTTAATTCAGTATCACAGAATCTCACTATTCCTGATTTGGTCTGAGTAGGGCAGATCATGCTCACCTTTCTCCTATATAGTAGGTTTATGCCAATGTACTGTGAGGTTACATTAGCATTTTAAGCTACAATGTTCCATTGCTATTTATATCAATTCTATTGTTTATTGAGATCTCCATGTCTTTTCCCCACAACCTGCTTTCTAAGCATTTGTCTTATACTTGTGCAACTGATATTTTGAGTCCCAGGCATAACACTTTACATTTATCCCTCAAGTTTCATCTTATTCGATTTGACCCATTTTTCTAATTGTTGAGTTGTTTTGGAATTGATTCCAGTAGCTATATTGTAACCATCCTTCCTTTCCTGGTGGGAGTGATACCTTTCTTTCAGGATTGACTACAAATAAAATTCCGAGATAAGTAAAACTACATTGTTCCCCAAAGTCTTTGCTTTTACTTCTTTCTTTCCTATATCCTTTTGTTTCCTAATTCCTCTTCACTGTGTTAGTGATATCTCCCTTCCTCAACATCTCTGGGAAGATTTTGATAAACTTATTCACACCGAAGTGTTACTGACTGATGAGTTATGCAATATCTTTTTTTTTCCCTCTGTAGAGGAGGTGGTTGCCTTTTTGTAGAAAATATAGCTTTAAGCCAAAGAAAGAAGACTCCAATCATATGCTTTTCATCATCAGGGCACACATGCACTAGGGAGGCAATTTTTTTCTTATTTGGGTCCTTACCACAGGCATATACCTCTGCTTACACAGGGGGACACATATAGATGTATGTTCTTTCCCTGGAGCAACCCTGAATCTGTTTGGCCTAGGAATCTACCATCAGGCTTTGAGTCAGGGGTATTCTGCAGATATCTGTGGAGGAGCCTGCCAGCCATCTCAACCTGTGATTTTGGGATCCCCCAAAGGAACAAATTCTGCAACCTTTGCATATTGTGAAGGCAGAAACTGAATATATCCCTCAGTGAGAAGCTTCTGAAAGTCTCTTTTATCTAAGAAAGATTTATCCTATCGATTGGAGGCAAGAAGGCTGATTTTGTTCAGCTTGGGCCAGTTCATAGAAACTGTCTCTTGGTTATGGAAAAGTCTGTGTTGTCTATCAATGTGAAAAAATGCACCTGCAGCCCATTCTTTCTGGTCACAGAGGTGGATTTTGCCAGTCAGCGACAAATGTGGTCTGTGGCAGTGTCACTGCAGCAGAGCTAGTCAGGAGAGTTAGAATAATGTGATGAGAGGAATATTTCAAGAGGAAACAGAAGACCTAGCATCTGTTCTCCATTTCCCTATCCCTCCAGATAGCTGTGTGTCCTTGGGCAACTCATTTGACCTCAGTCATCTCATCTGTAAAAGGGAATTGGAATAACTCACTTTACTCTTGTGAAGGGGGCTGAGTCTGATGTCCTCTGGGTTCTAGGCATTCTGATTCTATGCCATTCTTGTCACAGACGAGAATGCTACTCCTGGTTCTTTGCACTTAATTAAAACCATACAGGATTTGGAACCAGGAGAATGAATGGGTGTGAATTCTACCTTTGCTATTTACTTCCTGTGCGAGAACTTGGAAAACTAATTCCCCATCTTTAGGTCTCATTTTCCTCAAAGGGTTATGTAGTGGAAAGAGTAATGGCTTGCAGCCAGAGGATTTGGGTTCAAATACTAACTATAGCATTATTACCTGTGTGACCTTGGGCCTCAGTTTCCTCATTTGTAAACTAGGAGGTTGGACTGGAGGACCTGTAAGGTCTTTTGTCAGCTCTAAATCTAATGAAACTAGAAGCCCTAAGCCCATCCCTTGTTGGAGGGAAGAGGTGAGATGTGAGAAATATGATAGCTGGGGTATTTGTCCAGAAAACATTCCATCTGGTGTCTTTTTTTCCTTCTTCCTGGATCCGTCTTAGCAATCTGGCTGGCCAGATATCCCAGGAGGTCTCGGAGTCTCCAGATGCTAGGGGAGAAGCTTCAGCTGATCAGAGGGAGTCCAGACTTGCAGACACCTGTGTTTCCTCTGTAGCCCGCAGCTCTGGGGGCTGCCAAGCCTTGACTGCTGTGATGGCATGGTGTGCAGGCCGCTCTCCCAGCTGGTCACCAGGGGGCTCAGGAGAGCAATGCAGACCTCCATCAGCTTGCTGGGCCAGGCCTGAGGAGACAGCCAGTGTGTCGATGAACAAGTGAGAGGCAGTTGTTTCCTTTGGCATTGGCCTGCATTGACACTGTGGTGAATGATTAAATCCTGCCCCAGCTATGCCCAGACCCTGTGTATGGTGTTTGGGAGAAAATCCTTGACGTTTGACTGTTATTTTCATTCTCAACCCCTTTTCCCCCCACTCCATCTTCTGCCATAGAACCAACCTGGTAGGATTAGAAGATTTAGCGATGGAGGGAGTCCTTGGTATCATACCTCGAAGGTCAGCTGGTCCATCTTACAGATGAGGAAACTGAGACCCAGAGAGATTAAATGATTTTATTGCAAGTTCATAAATCCTAAGATCATAGAGCCATCTAGTTCAACTCGCTTATCTTACAGATGAGGAAACTGAGGCCCAGAGAAGTTAGATGAATTAATTGAAGTCTCAGATATCCTAGATTGTAGATCTGTGCCTCAAAGGGACTTTAGGGGCTATCTATTCCCACTCTTCATTTTATACATGAGGAAATTGTGACCTAGACATTAAATTACTTCCCAGAAGTCACATGGGAGGTGGATGGCAGAGGCCAACTTTGAATCCAGGGCTCTTTCCACAAACATGCTCTCTGAGTTGAATCAAATTCCTTTGATTGGGTTCTCAACTGACTTGAGAATGTTAGAACTGGAAGAGACGTTGGGGACAGTCTAGTTCAGCACTTCTATTTTACAGAGGGGTAAACTGATGCTCACAGAGGGCAGTGACTTGTTCAATCAAAGTCACAAAGTAGGTTGGCATCATAGCCAAGGAAATGACCCAGTCCTTATTTTGGCAGTTCTCTTTCAGTTTTCAACTTAAACATCTCCTTTGTCTGGCTTTAAGGCCAATCTTTTATCATTCATATCTCCTGGACCTGGGATGATATTTTGGCTTATGGTATGAAACTGCTAAGGGCAAAAGATGCAGTCCTATAAAAATGTCTCTGTAAGAAAAATAGCAGGGAAATTCAGGACAAGGTATTTAAATCCTCTTGCCACTTTCTTAACAGTTTTGTGTTCAATTCTAAACCCATCAGATTTGTTGTTCTTTAAAAGGGGTGGCATCAGAGCAGTGTTTGGAAAGGAGATGTTTTTGCACCTTCTTGCTCAGAGTATAAAAAGTTTCAGGTTCATTTTCAGGAAGGCAAAACATGGAGTTCGTGGTAAATGTATTTGCCTGTGTTTCAGTGTTATGGGCCGTGTGTAAGAGTGAAGGCTGGCTTTCCCTGTCTGTCACCTACCTGGTTGGACATTGGAAAGACCTTTTAAAGTGTCTGTTCATGTCCCTCATTGAATCACAGAATTGTAGACTCTCAGAATTGAAAGGGCCTCAGAAAACACCTGGCTTAACCTTCATCTGCACAAGTCCTCTGCTTTAGACCTGACAACTGTTCAGCCAGCCTCTTCTTGAAGACCTCCAGCCATACAGAATCCTGTGCTCTCTCTCCCAGGATAGTCTGGTCCACTTTGGGAGTCTTCTAAATGGTAAAAAAAAAACCTCTTATGTTAATCTAAAGTCTAAACTTGCCTCCTTGTATCTTTCTCTAGTTCTGCTCTCTGAGATCAAGAACATCAAGTCTATTCCCTCTTCCATATGATGGACAGTCAAATATGTCTGCTTCGTCATGACCCCATAGACCATAATATGTCAGGCTCTTCTATCCTCCACTATCTCTCAAAGTCTGTCCAAATTCATATTCATTGTTTCCATGACACTATCTTATCCTCTGCTGCCCTAGAAAGCAGCTAATTATATCCCCCCTGAGTCTTCTCTTCTGTAGACTAAACATCCCCATTTCCTTAAACTGATTGCCAAATGGCAAAATTTGAAGACTAGGGTGAGAAGAGCCAGGGGAGAAGCTTAAAACCTCACTTAAGGATCCATTCTTCTAGGTTGGAGGTTCTTAAAGTGGTGTCTATGAACTTGTGCTGCTAAGTGTTGGACATAGGATCATGATGATCTGGGTTTCAATTCTCCCTCTACTAGTATGTTGGCTGTGTAATTCTGCCCAAGTCACTTAACCCCTTATGTCCCAGGCAGCTCTGGAGTGATATGTTTGGGTCCATCCTCAGGAAAATTGTGAGGTCTTAGAAGTTTGTTCTGACTGGGCTCCATCTTCTGGATATATTCCATACCAATCATGGCCTAGTGCCATCACAATGGCCTTCTTGATTCTGCCCTCCCAGAAGAATTCACCTTGTTTTCGGGTCAGTGGAAAGGGAATGGGACTAGGGAAGGAGATAACCTGGGTTCTAGTCCTGGCTTGGCGATTGACCAGTAGTGTGACTCTGGGAAAGTCACTTCCCCTTGCCAAGGATCAGTTCCAAAATAGATGTGGACCTACATGAATGGAGGCAGTATCTATACTAGGGATCTCTCTATGCCAGTAAAATTACAGGTACAGACTCAAAACACCCTATTACTAACTCATCTTTACTTAGTACTTTATAGTTTAAAAAGATTTTTTTCTCCCACCAACTTTCAAAGTAGGAAGTGAATGTAATGTTATCTGCATTTTATAGATGAGGAAACTCAGACCCAGTGGGAGTGAAGCATCTTCAAGGCCACCTGGATGGTGTCAGCTCCAGGGTTTGACCTCAGTTCTGACTCAGAGTCCCCAGTGCTTTTTCTGCCAAATCATTTTAAAGGAAGTTTTTCGACCAGATCAACAGAAGAGAAGCTGAGAAAGATTTGATTAAGTCAGCAAATTCAGTCTTCACCTTGCTTTTCCCATTTGTCCACTGATGGGAAAAGGCAGCCAGATGAGCTTCTCTGCTTTTTCAGTTCCCACACAATTTCTCTGTTTAGATTGAATTAACTTAAAGGAGAAAACAGTTCTTTCTATATTCTTTTCTATACCTCCAGAAGCAGCAGCTCTTGCTGCCAAAAGCTGGACTGTCCGTCCTGAAGTTTGGATTCAGGTATCCATAGGACTGACTTCAATGAGTCTTTGCTCTGATCAGCTTGAAACTCAGTACATTCTCTGCACCTCATTGCTAAACCCTGTTTTCAAAAGGAGACTATCCTGACATTGCTGAGAATGCTTCTGTGTCCAATGGGGCCAGAAACATTCTGGACTGGCAGGATTACTGAGGTTTCACCTCAGGCAGTAAATGAGGATATAAGTGTATTTTTAATATGGACATTAAGAGACTTAGTCCTTTGATTTCCCGGTGTAATATATATACGTCTGTAAACTGTAGGTGTAATATATATATGTCTGTAAACTGTAAGAGGATTTTTGCTTGAGCATACCACAGAAGAATTTTGTTTAAATGAGTTTATGCAAAGGATTAGTAGTCTGGGACCTCAGCTGCTTTCTGACTCTATGGCAAGAGAAAGATGAAAGGAATTTTTCAAGTGATTTTTTTAAGGAAGAATTTTTAGTAACAGCCTTTTCTGAAACACAAAGGAAGACAGAAGTCCCAGAAACACAGAATTTTAGAGCTGGAAGGGATCTTAGGGTTAATATCATTCATATATCATTCATATTTCTCATTTTACAGATGAGGAAACTGAGGCACATAGAGGTAAGGTGATTTCCTGGAGGTAGTAGAGCCAAGACTAGAACACGCATCCCTTGACTTCCAAATCTGGGCTCTTTCTATGACATTGCACTGCCTTCTCCATTGAGGCCTTCAGATGCGTATCCTGGTAGTGTGCTCTGATGGGCCTAAAGTCAATTAATTGGTCAACAAACATTTATTGAGCACTTGCTGTATGCCATGCATTAAAGTTAGGTGCTGGGGATGCAAAACCAAAAATGAAATGGCTCCTGCCCTTTAGGATTGATATATGTCACCATTGCAGATTGTAACTTTCTCCATCTTATCCTGTGAGATTGGCTTTCATGTCATTCTTTAAGTTTTACATAAGGGAGCCATCCAATGCACCATTATCTCTTCCTGTTTTTTTTTTTTTTTAATATTCTGGGGATGCCAGTGCAGTGCTTGAATGCCTTATTTCTTGTCTCTCTTTTGTGCCACTTGACTGTCCCACCTCCTTTTGTCAGTTATACCCTTCTTGATGATGTCTGATTTGTCACTACTCCCCGTTTACCTTCGGCTCACCTCTAATCTTGATTCTTTTGAAGATTGTAGAGTTCTATGATTCACAGTCTATTAGCATCTCTGGGAGAATATTGATGGAAAAAGATGGGCTTTTGTGTCTCAGAGTAGCTTAGTTGGAAGTGTTGACTAGTTTCTCAAATGTGACCCAGCATGATGTCTTCCCATTCAATTCTGGGCTTGCTGTCCATCTTCAGTGACTGTCCAAAATTGATGTACTGATGGACTCACTTAGTGGCTTGTCCATTTATTTGCATGTGTAGGCAATGTGTGGCCTTTCTTTTTACCTTCTCCTTGTAGGAGGAGAGGGTGGCAAGGGAGATTCCAAACTAAAGCTAAGGTACAGTTACAGAACTTACAAGTAGCACCTGTGACAAGAGTAGATTAAAAAGCAAACTGAATAATAGGATATGATCTGTGTTTCACATGACCGTCAGAGTTATATTTCTAAAGCAGAGGTTCAACCACATCGTTCAATATATTGAAAACTGATGATTCCCTATCACCTCTAGAATCAAATAAAAAACACCTTGGTATGGCACTTAAAACCCTTCACACAGTGTCTCCAACTTACCTACTCAGCCTTATCACACATCTTCTCCTTCATGCCCTTTGGCCAAGCCAAACTGGTTTGTGCTATTGTTCAAATATAACACTCCATCCTCATCTTCGTACATTTGTATTGGCCTGGAATCCATTTCCTTCTCACCTCTCTCTCTCTTAAAATCCCTGGCCCCTTTAACACAAGCTGTTTCCAGGTGCTAGTCCCTGGCCCCTGAATTATCTTGTATTTCTTTTGTATTTCTTTTAGTCTCTGGATAGATTATAAACTCTTAGAGGGCCAGGGACTGTTTTTGTTTGTTTGGTTTTTTTTGTATTGCTGATTCTTAGCGCCTTACCTGGTATCCAGTTAATCCTTCAGTAAGTATTTATTAAGCCTTTACTATGTATCAGATGCAATGATAGTGTTGAGGATACAAAGAGAGACAAAAACTGGTTCATACTCTTTACCTTCAAAGCGTTCATGTTCTAATGGAAGAGAGTACATGAAAATAACTAGGTACATATAATATATACTGAGTTAATAAAAGGCTTAGTTAGTGTTGACAGTGATCATTTCATGTGTAGATTCAGCATGGTCATATTCCAAGGATACTTCTTCCTTTATTCTTGAGGAAGCAGCACCAGGACCATCTGAGGCCTTGGGGCAGGTATTAGGGTATGTCAGCTCTTGGGAAAATTGTTCAACTGTAGAAAAGATGTTTATTATAAGTGTATTCCATACTCTTCTTTTGGTTCTGCCCAGTGTTGTCACAGTGACCTCCTTGAGGTCAAAAAGAGTCCCAAAAGAGCCCAGGACAGGGGAGGTGGTGACCTGGATTCTAGTCCTGGCTTGGCCACTGAGCAGCTTTGTGACGTCATGTCCCTTCTCTGGATGTCAGTTTACTCTCCTATAAGAGATGGGGGATAGGACAAGATCAGAGATGTTGAAGCTAGCTGGAGGAGTTCTTTAGAGAAGAAAAAGAACAACCGACCCCTGGAGCCAGAGGTCCTGGGTTCAAAGCCTATCTCTGACACAACTTGTGTGACCTTAGGAAAATTATGTTACTTCCTTGGGACTCAGTTTCCTCATCTGTAAAATCAGACTAGATGATTCCTGAGGTCTCTTTCAGTCCTAGAACTATATTCCTGATGTCTAGGCCAACACCATTTCATAGGAGAGACAATTAAGCCTCTGAGAGGAAAGGATTCTGTTCAAGGTCGTATATTGTTTAGTGAATGGTGAAGATTCAAACCCTAGACTCTTGACTTCAACTCAGGTGCCTTCTAATTCTGACTTTCTATAATTCTAGGCTGGAACACTGAGTGGGGGAAACCTGATGTTCAATCTCCCTGAGTTCTCTGGCTTTAGCCTCTGGGGAGGAAACATCATCTGTTGCTTTCTTGAGAGGAGCCCAGGCTGTATAGCAGAGCTTTGGGGGAGGTTGGCTGACACAGAGCAGAAAAGTCCCCCAGTAACCCATCAAAACCTACATCCTGTAGGTGATTGCCTATCTAGCCTACTTATCAGTCCATCTCTGGAGATGTAGATGGGCCTGGTTATAGGGTCTGTCCCAGGGTTTATGTGAGTCACTCTCATGGGACCTGCTTCATTAAAAACTTCCTGAGATGTTCCTTCCCTACCCACCCCCTACCCCATTTTGGAACTTGCAGTCCTCTGAATCCCCAGGGTTGTCCCAGGCTTGGTGCTAGAAATTTTCTCCTAGTATTTATTGAAGATAGAAAATGTGAGGGGGAGGGAGCTCATGGGATTACCTGGAACACTCTGGAGGACCTCGTGGGAATCAGATAAAGGGGTTAGAGTTCTTCTACTGGCCAATAACCCAAGCCCCCGACTTCCTCCAGCTGTCCCCGAAATGCTAGAGTCTGATTATATTCCCTGAGAGGGGAAGAAGGAGGATTTGAGCCCAGTCTTTGGTTTAATTTAGTTTTTAACTTGCTGCTGCCTTCAATTCGAGGTTTTCCACCTTAGCTTGAGCCTGGGAACATCTCCCTCCCCTCCTCCACCTATGCCAGGCTGCATTAGGCAGGAAAGGCCCCGACTGTCAGCCATATGGATTCCCCCCCACCCCATCTCTTTAGGCATGAATCTGCTGCTTCTATAAAGCCAGGGGCTACAGACAAGGCTTCAGGTTCAATTCGATTTGATTCATCAAGAATTTATTCAACCCCTACTGTGTGCCAGGGACTTCAAAAAAGAGCTGGCAATATCAAGGAGAACATTCAGTGGTCCTCAGGGAGCTTACATTCTACTGGGAGAAACAATTTGTAATATGTGAGAATAAACAAAATACATGCAAAGCAATTTTTAAAAGTCTGCTCTTAAGATGTTTTAGGTTGTTCTTCAGTCATATTCAGTTGTATCTGACTCTGAAATTGGGATTTTCTTGGCAAAAGGTGCTGGAGTGATTTGCCATTTCCTTCTCCAGTTCATGTTACAGATGAGGAAACTGAGACAAACAGGGCTAAGTGACTCGCCCAGGGTCACACAGCTAGTAAGTGTCTGAAGCCAGATTTGAACTCAGGGAGATGAGTCTTTCTGACTGCATGACCAGCACTCTATCCACTGGCCCACCTAAGCTGCCCAGACATTTTAGGTATGTAAGTGCTATAAGCTGATAGAGCACCTGACTTGGAGTCAGGGAGGCCTGTGTTCCAATTCTGCCTCAGGTACTTACTAGATATGTGTGACCTTGGACAAGTCCTCAGTCACTCTCAGCTTTGATTTCTTCACCTGTAAAATGGGGATGATAGCATTTTCCCTATTTCAGAAAGTTGTTGTAAGAATGGAATGATACACACACACACGTACACATACACAAATATGTTTTACAAACATCCAAGTGCTATGTAAAGTTAGCTATCTTTGCTGTTATTATATGCTACTGAGAAGAAACAACAGATATGTAACTAAGTAAATATAAGCTATATACAAAATACAAATGCAAGCTAATAATAATAGCTTGCATTTATAGAATGCTTTAGGGTTTGCAAAGCACTTTCCAAATATCTAATCTCATCTTATGACAGCCTTAGGAGACAGGTACTGTTGAACTTCCCTTGTAAAACAGAGTCTGTTCTAAGAAAGAGAGATGAAATTAGGGTGTGTGTGTCCATGTTTTAATTTCTCTCAAGCTGATTTGACATGCACTACGTGGGAGTTCGATCCCAAACTGGGTCCCCCTAAGGGCCCTGACTGGCTCAATTTGGAATTCGGGGGTACAGGGTTACATGCCCTTGGAAGAGTAGGTGTTCCCAAGGGATGCCAACTCAATCACTTCTGACTGGCCAACACACTGAGAGGTGGGTTATAGTAAAATGAGGGTCTTGGATTTAGGTCACTTAATTTTGGTCAAAGAGACATCAATTTCCCTATCACCTGTCTTGGTAATAGGGAAGAATGAACATTTTCCCAGACCTGTATGGGAAACATAAATGAGCAGGAATCCACCCATTTAGATTAGATCTTAAATTCTTTCTGAAGAAGAAACTGATCTTTGGAACAGAGGGCAATGGGAGAAACTTTGAGAATGATTACTAAGAAAAAAAAAATCACTTTTCACTGTACTTTTATTATCCCTGTTTTAACAGATGAGGAAACTGAGGCACAGACAAGTTAAGTTGCTTGCCTAGAGTCAGTAGTTAATTGAATATTTGTAATGTTAATGGGATATAAGATCTTCCTCCCCTACCCCCACTCCATTAATAGACTTCAGGTGGAGCTCTTTAAGGGAAGCTTGCTTAGAGAAGGCTTGCTTATAGAAAGGCTTTCATACCTTTTGTTAATTTCTAATTAAGCACTGAATCAGGAGGGTTGTCATACCTTCTGGCTCTAAGAAGGGTTTATATACTCCCAGGTTAGCATTTTGCTTTGGGGCTCACTCATTGGAAGAGTGTTCTTGTGATATGACCAGATGAGACTCTGGGTAGCCATTAAGGAGTCCCCTGGCTTTGAAAAACCCAGATGTTGGTGCTTCTCTCTCTGGTAACTATGTATGTATTGCCTTGGTTAGACAGTTGGATCTGTCTGTTGATCTGTGTTAGTTTCTCAGATAGTTAGAAGCCCTGTCTGTTATTATTTATTTCTCTGCTTGTATTTTCTCTGAAGTTCAGGGTATTGACTTTTCCCTTGAACTAATTAATGTATTAAAAAAAAAATCAAACATTGTTGACCCCTTAAACAGCTAGCTTTCTTAGTAAAGGAGATCTAAGAATTTGTGCTAGCAGCCATCCTGGGTATGCCAGTGTGGTTGCTGCTACAATATTTGAATCTAGATTTGAACTCATGTCTTCCTGACCCTCAGACTGGTGCTGTATCCACTGGCTGCCTAACTGCCTAGCTGCCTGTAAGATAAAGTAATTTTCCTTGATGGGATGGAAATGTCAATAATTGGAGAAGATCAAGAGAGGAAAAGAGGCCTCCTTGCCTCATGATCACTTGAATGTATCCTTCAGGTGCCCCCTTCCTTGTTTAGGATTGGGAAAAAGCTGAAATTGGAGGTCCAGGGCACACTGTAGGACTTTGAAGATGCTAAGCTGCTCTGCTTAATGAGGCAGGAATATCTGGGCTTCTCTTATTTTGGTTTAATTAGCCCCAATTGTATCCTTCCCCTGTTCAACAATCTTTGATGGCTTCCTACTACCAGAAGAATTAAGCCCAAACTTCTTAGCTTGGTATTAAAAGTCCTTCACGTTCTTATCCCAGATTGTCATTTCAGCCTTTTCTTGGTCTATGTCAACGTTCTTCTTCAACAGGACTGGTCAGTTTACTCCTCCTTCCCTAGTCATGCCTGTCTCTGAACCTTCTCTTAAGCCTTTACCTCTTCCTGGATTGCTGTTCTCTTTTTCTTTTATCTGAATAAACCCTATCCCAATTTGGAGGTCCAAATCAAGTCCTTCCTCAGCTGCCCAGTTCTCAGGAGTATCTCTCATTCTCCCTTGGAATCCCGCTGCCCTCTTGAGCTACCTCTTGGGTTGTCAGCAGATTGTTACAGATTTAGAAAGTGCTTCCCAAACATCCTATGATCCTGTGAATGTCAACCTTGAAAGGCACTTTAGGCATTATCTAATACAGCCTCTTTTGAGGGGAAACTGAGGCTCATAGTGGGGAAGTAGTTTGTAGAAGGGCATTCCTTGTATGTGTCTAAAACGGGAGTGCAAGGTCTCGGTGGGGACAGGTGGCTTTTTTTGTTTTTTGTTTGAATAGTTCTTCTATGATCTCTGAGGTGAGCTAGGTAGGGCAGTCAATAGAACTCTGGACCTGGAGTCCAAAAGACCTTAGTTCAAATCCTCCCTCAGATAATTAATAGCTAAATCACCCTCAACAAGACACTTAACCTTTATTTGCCTCAGTGTCCTCAGGATAATAAATGCACCTACCTCTCAAGGTTGTTGTGAGGATCAAATGAAATAATGTTCATAAAGTGCTTAGCACAGTGCCTGGCACACAGCAGGGGCTTAAAAAATCCTCCCTCCCTCCCTCCCTTCCTCCCTCCCTTCTTTCCTCCCTCCCTCCCTCCTTTCCTTCCTTCCTTCCTCCCTCCCTCCCTTCCTTCCTCC
>CM053590.1:42272121-42298958 GCA_028646515.1 Pseudochirops corinnae
CTCCTTCCTTCCTTCCTCCTTCCCTTCCTTCCTTCCTTCCTTCCTTCCTCCCTCCCTCCCTCCCTTCCTCCCTTCACCCTGATCCCTACCCTCCTCCTTGGAGATGTCTGTATTCATATCGATGGCCTCTTGAACATTTTGACCTTAGTTCATATATGTTTAAAGATTGTTGACTCCTTTAAATTTGCTTTGCTTTAGTAAAGCAGATCAAAGAACCTGTGCTAGCAGCCATCTTGGGTACGCTAGGGTGCTTGCTGTTACACCCTCTTCCAGATTTTTCCATTTCTGTTGAGGGTACCACCATCCTTGTAGTAATATGTATTCATAATCCCAGAGTCATCCTTAACCTCCCTCTCCCTCATCTTCGTCCTGAACAGGCACTCCCTCATGAAATTCTGTTGGTTCTCCCTCCATAACATTGCTTGAGGCTTTTCCTGCTCCCTCAGTTTCCCACCTGGTTTATTCACCTCCCATCATTTCTTGCCTGGACTATTGCAGTACCGATAGTCTTAAATCCCATGCTTTCTGCCATTTCTCTAGCTGAAGAATCCTACACAGAGTTGCCAGAATAATCTACCAAAGGTCCAGGTTAGCTACACAGCAGGTCAAAGCTTCCATGTCCATAGCAGTGAGATCAGGCTCATGAGAGGTCACATACCTCAAGACTGGGTGAGATGGTGCGATGCAGTTAAAAAAATACACACACACACACACACACACATATGTAAAGACAAAACCAATGCAGTCCTCTATTCTGTAGAGGGGTGTGTGGTTTGTGTGTGTGTGTGTGTGTGTGTGTGTGTATGTGTGTGTGTTTGTAGTGGTGGTGGTGGTGGGGGAACAACATGTACACAGAGAACTCAATACAAAATATATAAAAAGCAAATAAGGGTATAATTGGGTGGGTGGGTGGGACATGAAGAAAGACTTGATGTAAAAGGTGGCTTTTGATTTGAGCCTTGAGATCAGCTTTTGAGAAGTGGAGATGAGCATGGAGAGTTTTCCAGGAATGGGTTGGTGTGTGTGTATATTTGTGGGGGGTGGGGGGAGACACTCTATTTAAAGGTGCAGAGATGGAATATAAAATATCATGGGCTGGGAACAGGAAGTAGGCCCGGTTTATCTGAAATGTAGAGTTCATGAAGGGGAGCGATATAAAATAAGTCTAGAAAAAAGAGGGTTGAACCATCTTGTGGAGAGCTCTAAATGTCGCTCAGAGGAGATGGCTTTTCTTTGGAGTTTAAGAGGGAGCCACAGGGACTTGGAGAGAGGAGTGATGAGATCACACATATGCTTTTGTCACAGGGCTGGGATTGGTACCTGGGGCTTTGTCTCCATAGCTTTCCATCTTTCCACTTGCCATAGTGCAAGGAGTGGGGGAGAGGAGGAGGATGCCCTTCAGCCATCCACATTGACCTCATTCCTTCTAGCTTTTCTGGACAGAACCCTCAAGTCCAGCCTTTCTTATGGACTTTTCTTGCCCTTCAGCTTCCCAGAGGCAGCAGTTAGGACAAAACTCTCTTGATCAGAATGTCTGTAACTCAAACTGGGTCACTGTTTATTCAACCCAATCCTCTGCCCCTTGAACATCCTGGATGACCAGCTTCCTTAGGGTATCTTCTTTAAATCCCACCTTACTAAAACTAATCTGGAAATCTAAGGCCACCCTAACAGGGTAGTTTAGCAGAGCATTTCTGGGCTGGCCACCATCCAAAAAAGTCACTGACCCTTTCTAGTCT
This sequence comes from Pseudochirops corinnae, assembly GCA_028646515.1. Lineage (NCBI taxonomy): Eukaryota > Metazoa > Chordata > Mammalia > Diprotodontia > Pseudocheiridae > Pseudochirops > Pseudochirops corinnae. Next base: position 42,273,861 of record CM053590.1, read on the forward strand.
CTCAAAACTTCTCTTCCATGCTCCAGATCACTTTACATGTGGTGGACAGGATTCCTGCATTTCTATATTTCTCAATTTGAGTGCGACTTCAGGGGCATTCTCTGGGCTGGTCTCATCCATTCATTCAAATATTTATAGGGCACTTAGTATGTGTAAGCTCAGATAGGAATCACAAAGAATAATGAGATTCTGTCTGGGCACTCAAGGAGCTTATAATTTAGCAGGGGAGATCAAATATGTACTTGGGGAAATTTTTTGGTTTGTTAAAATTCTTACTTAGCTCTTAGGAGACAATAAGGGCATTTCTACCCTTCCTTTGGCATCCATAGATGCTTGCCTCTTCCCTAGATGGCAGTGAGATAAATCACTATTCCCTTGACTTTGGGGTCTTCTGGGGCACATTTGTTGTTGTTAATTTGTTTCAGTCATGTCCAACGCTTTATGATCCCATTTGGGCTTTTACTGGCAAAGATACTAGAGTGGTTTGCCATTTCCTTCTCCGGTTCATTTTACAGATGAGGAAACTGAGACAAACAGAGTTAAGTGACTTGCCCAGGGTCACACAGCTAGTAAATGTCTGAGGTCAGATTTGAACTCAGGATGATGAGTCTTCTTGGTTCCAAGCCCAGTGCTCTACCCACTGCACCACCTAGCAGCCCCCTGTGCCTCCTCCCCAATTCTATAATTTCAAAGTTCTGTCCCTGCACACAAGCTTTTGTAGAAGTTCCTTGAGGGCTAGAAACATATTTCTCTGATCTCCGTATGTCTCCCAGAGCTTAGCACAGGACCCTGGATGTGGAAAGCACCCAATATTTAATTTCTGAATTAATGAAATCTGGTGATAGACGAAGCAAAGCCCTCACATTTCTGTCTCTCGACCTGAGTGTCAGTGCCAGCTGATGCTCATTAGTGAGCCAGCACAGCCTGCTGAATGGGGAGGCTGGAAAAGTTGACTCATAGCATCCACATCTCTCTGTGGTCTTTACGTTCCCAGAACCCATCCCATGCTGAATATCTATATTTCTTGGGCCAGGTTAGACTTTGCTCTGTTCCCCAAAGGGGCAGAATTAGGCAACATCAGTGCAGATTGCAGAGAGCCAGATATAGTCAGCATATAAAAAAAAATGACAGTGTGATTAGGAGTCTCCGAAAGCAGAATTACCTACCTTTAGAGGTAGTGAGTTCCCCATCACTGGAGATCTTCAAGGAAAGGCCAAATGATCACTTTTACATGATGGAGCAGAGGGGATGCTTTTTTAGGCACAAGTTGGACTAGATGGTCAAATCTGAGAGTCTGATTCTATGGTTAATGAGCTAATACTTTTGGTTGGATCCTCTCTCAGCATTTCTTATCAGTGTTTCCTCCTTATTACCCTCTGAATGGTTGCTTGGTCCCCATATGATTTGCAGGCTAGGAGCTCTGGAAGCAACCATGTGGTGCAGCCACTGTGCCTCCACCGCCCCGGGGGCCGGACCATGCTCTTCCATCCACTCTGTACCAACAGGGTTCCACACTGACCTTTTACTTTCTTTGGCATTTATGGGTTGATAAGTCTGGAAACCATCACAGCTGCTGCTGATTCACTCTCTTGAAGTCTGCTCTGGCCGCTGCTGGTTGGGACTACCCTGAGTCCTCCTTATTACCTGTATGATAAAACATAATCTTCTCTGTTTGATATTTAAAGGCCTTCATAAGCTGGCCCCAACCTCCTTTTATAGCAGAGATTCTTAACCTTCTTGTACATGAATCCTTTGGACAGTCTGGTAAAAGCTTCTGGACTCCTCAGAATGAAGTGGCTTTGGATATTGTTTTTTCTTTTTGTTCTGTCATTTTTCATTCATGTCTGACTCTTCTTTATGACCCCATTTGAGGTTTTCTCGGCAAAGATACTGGACTGGTTTGTCATTTCCTTCTCCAGCTCATTTTTCAGATGAGGAAACTGAGGCAAACAGGGTTAAGTGACTTACTTGCCCAGGGTCACACAGCTAGTAAGTATCTGAGGCCAGATTTTAACTCAGGAAGATCAGTCTTCCTGACTCCAGGCCTGGCACTCTATCCACTGTGCCACTTAGCTGTCTTATGATGTTTTTAAGGAAATAATACACAGAGGATTACAAAGAAAATAAATTATGTTGAAATACATATGTAATTTTTTTTTCTGGTCCTACTTCATAGAACTAGCATCTGTGGTCCATGGACTCTGTGTTAAGAATATTGCTTTATTACACATCACTTTCTGTCACATGTTTGATATGGTCCACTCAAGATGGCCTGATTGTTCCTCATACATGGCACACCATCTTCCATCTTTGTACCCTTTCACTGACTGTCCTCCAGGCAGTCTCTACCTCTTCTCACCTCTACCTCTTATCTCGTGTGTTTATACCAACATAGGTGCACACTGTGAGATTGCAAGCTGAACAATGGGCTGTTTCTTTTTTGTCTTGCCTTCTCAGCAAATAGAGCATTGCTTGATATCTAGTAGGTGTTTAATAAATGCTTATTGAGAGTTGGAATTCTTTTTCAAATATGAATTAGACTAGGTGGGCACTGAGGCCCTTTGAATCTCAAGTTCTATGACACTGTGGATTATCAAAGATGGAGTCCCTTGGTTTGTGATAAGACTTAGGCTTCATCATGGGAACAGAAAAAAATACTTGTGTATTCTGGGACCTGCATTTAGACAAACTGGGTTGGAGTGATGTCTTTGTGGCTTCTTAGATGTGGGACCCTTTTCTAAGTCCCAGTTTCCGCATCAGGAATAATATAATATTTGCATTCTATACCTCATAGTGCTGTCATGAGAGATGTGCTTTGCATACTATTAAATGTTATATAAATGTGAGCTATAATTATTTATTTATAGGTAGAATGATGTAAGTGAAGGGCTTTCATCTGCTTGCTGATGTAGATGAAATTTTAACAAAGGCGACATCCAAGAACCTGGGTCCCCTCAGCCATACCTCACATAAGGGGCTGGGGTCTCCTTTCTGCCCTAATTAAAAATTCAATAGCCTGGACGGATAGCTCATCAATATTTCACCTTGCACATTCCCCCCAGGAGAAGACTGTGAAACTCTTGGTGAGCTAAGTCTATCTGTGAAGACCCTGAGGACTTGATGCTCTTGTCTAAATGGGTCATAGGTATCTTGTTGACAGGTGTGTGATGGCTAGTCTGGAGGGTGGGTGGAGGAGGGACGTCAAGGAGTCTTGGCTCCAGGGGGTGGAGGGGAATGAGTTTCCCAGTCATTGGATGGAGGGTGGGGCGAAGGGGGGGACTACACATAATAGGAGACTGAGACTAAGCTATCTGCATATCAGTGTCATGGTTGAGTAAGTGAGTGAGTCTCTTTGAAGCTCAGAGCTCCTAAATGACAGGTCAGAGAAAAAGCAAAGCATTCTCTAAATAATAAATAAGTAAATACTCATGAAATAAAAATGGTGTAACCCTACACATCCATCCCCTACACAATATTGGTTGTCCTAGGCCAGACTACTTATTTTTGTTCCTGTCCTAGTCATCAAAAGGTTAATGACCATATAGTACAGGCTTACAGTGGAGAGGCCAGGAGGTCAAAGCTAAGGAATAGTTGCCAGGGGATAGATAAGTCACTCAGGACAGGTATAGAAAGGACAAAAAAGAGAACCAGGATGAGCCCACCACTGGCACTGGAGAATAGGTTGTATATACGTGAAGTTCAGATGGACCTGGCAAAAAATGGTAGTGGGGAATTGTGGAAAGGTCCCTGAGTTTGGAGTCAAGTCCTAATTCTGCTTCTTAATGAAGCTGTGTGATCTTGAACAAATCACCTCATCTCTTCTGGCCTTAGTTTCCTACACTTTATTGTAAAGTGCAAAGTGCAGACATTTTCATCCACATTTTAAAGAAGAACTGAGGTTCTGAAGAAGTGGGTTACTTGTCCAGGGTCACACAGCTAGTAAGTAGCTGAGCCTGGACATGACCCTAGGTCTCCTAATAAACTTCCTGATAAATGAGACTCACTCTTTTCCTTCAAAAGTGGAATAGGATGCCTCAGAAAGTAGTGGCTTCCCCCTCAGTGGGAATCTTAAAGCAAAGACTGGATGACCATTCATCATGTATGTTGTACATGGCCTCTAAGGTCCCTTCCACCTGAATTTTTATGACTTTGTGGCTCGACTATCTCTAAAGTCCTTTCCAGCTTTACATCTCCCATCCCAAGTCAGGTTACCATGGTGTTCTTTTAACACTGTTGGGATGCTCTAGTCGTATTTCTTCTTGACCCTACTGACAGTGACCTGCTGGGATCGAGCTCTTTTATGTGTTGTTCAGGTGCTGATATACTTGAAAGAGATTTTAGGGGAGCTCACTTGACATTTGCCCATTATTGTCTGTAGGTTACCCCAAATCACGGGCTTTGTTAATGCTTGACTCAGATATTTTTCTTCTTAGAAAGGAGAAGAAAAATGCCTGTCTGGATGTACTGTCTGAGGTGCTCTGGGATGGATAGTATTTTTCTTACAACTGTAATACCCAGGGCCCCCTCATAGATGGGTGGCCAGAAAATGATGCCATTTTCAAGGCACTCTAGGTATCAGCACCTGTTCAAAACCACAGCTCATTAATAGTGACCCACTTACTGACTTTTACCAGCCAACTACAGGAAACATTAGGATAGGAGTCCTTAGCCTTTCTTTTTTGGTCATGGGTCCCTTTGCCACTTTGACATAAAATACAATGCATAAGATCACATAAGAAATGAATTCTATTGAAATATATTTATAGGTTGAAATATTATGCCAACTACTGAAATATTATGTTAATGACATTGAAAAATGTTAAAAAAGACATTTAATCAAACAGCATAGCAGGCTGAATTAGAAGAAAAGATCTGTGGACAGACATCTGTGAGGGAGGGCAAATTCACAAAGAATCCATTTAAACAGGGGATCTGCATATAGAGAACACACCTGACTGGGGGATGCACATGGGGAACACACACATTGGAAACCCCCATTGCCAGGGCAACTCCTGCCTCCAATGGATGTTGGTGATATTTTTGCCCTGTGTCACCTCTAATGTTGCACCTTTGGTCTCCATTGGTCATTGCATTGTCCATAATGGCTATTGTGACACCTCTCTCTTTTCTTTTGTATCTGTTGGGCTGGTCTTATAATTATTAAGCTGTTTTCTGCCACTGTCTATTAGGTCTTGAAATATTCAGCCTCTTTGGTCTCCTGCTTTTTGTTACCATCTGATGGGATGTGGTGACTAGTAAGCCTTTCCTTGACTAAAGAGCGGCTAAAGTTATTTTAGTACATAACTTAGGGCTGGGAGCCAGCAGAGACTTCGCAGAAGCCTTTATATTGTCTTTTATTTTTGACAACTTTTATTCTGGTGTTGATACCCCCAAAATACTGGGCCCCAGATAATTAATGGACTTGGGATTAGAAAATTCCATTGAACTCCTGTTAAATCTCTTATTGTCAGTCTGTGCCCCCATAATTCTTTTAGGAATTTGTACCTCCAACTCATCCCTCACCTACATCCTAGGAGCTATGTGAGGGATGGGATCACCTCCCACCATATGTCTGTTTGACATGCAAATGAACCTAGGGGCAGCAACAAAATCATTGGTTGTTTTTGTGCTACTTCAAGTCAATGTAAGCATCAGTGTTATCCCTATTTATCCTTTATGCAGCAGCAGCAACAACGACAGCAACAATCACATGGATAGGGATCTTGAGTCAGGAAGACCTGAGTCCAAAGCCAACCGTCCACTAGCTATGTCACTCTAGGCAAGTCACTTTACCACCATCTGCCTCAGTTTCCCCATTTGTAAAATGGGGATAATAATGGTACCTACCTTCCAAGGCTGCTGGGAGAATAAAATGAGATAGTATTTGTAAAGTACTTTTCCAGCCTTAAAGGGCCATATAAATACTAGGTATGATGAAGATGATTTATAAGTCATGTGATACTTCTTTCACAATAACGCTGTGGGAAATAGGCTCAGGGAGATTCAGTGAGTTATCCAAGGTCCCATGGATTGTAATTGGGTAACCTAATTTTCTTTGCTTTCTGTTGCTAAAATCAACTTTCTGTCCTGGTTTTTGCTCATCTAACCTTGCCTTTTATTATCTTTCCCATACTGAGGCCCTTTCTGAACTCCCCTATTTCTGTTGAGGGCACCACAGCGGTTCCATTCACCTTGGTGACCACCTTGGCGACCACCTTGGCCTCATCCTTGCCTCTTTACTTTTCCTTAGCCTCTGTAGCCAAGCAGTTGCTGAGGCTTATCCTTTCTTTCTCCTCAATACCTGTCTTATCCATCCCCCTTCTCTCCTCTAATGAGGCCACTGCTCTTAGGTGTTATCACTTCTCATAATCAATCTCTGCTTCCAGTCTCTTGTTCATCTTCCAAACATTTCCCAAAGTAGTCTTTCTAAAGTCTGTGGCTGATTATGTCACTGTCATCCTCAAGGCACCAAAGATTATTTAGTTTAACACTGACGAGAAGGGGCAGCTTGATGGTACAATGGATAGAGCACAGGTCCTAGTATCAGGAGGACCTGAGTTCAAATTTGACCTCAGACACATACTAACTGTGTGACCCTGGGCAAGTCACTTACCCCTGGTTGCCTACAAAAACAAACAAAAAAATGATTTAACACTGAAAAGAAGAAACTGAAGCTTAGAGAGCTTAAGTAAATTTTTTAAGGTCATGCAAGTAGCAGGACCAGAATTTATCCTTTAAGTTGGTATCAGCAAGGAGAACTGAATCTGGAGCAAGGACCAGCTGTGTGACCTGGAATAAAGCACTTAAGCTCTCTGGGCCTCAGATTCCTCACTGGTAAAATGAGGGGATTTAATAAAAGAGCTGCTGATGCTTCTTCCATTCCCAAATCCTATGACCAGATCCTGTATTCTTTATGCTTGCTGAACATGCATAATAGCTCTTATGCAATATGGGAAATACTTATAACATGGTATAATGGAAAGAATCCTGGAAGGGCTGCGTTTGACTTGCTATGGAAAGGGGTGGGGGAACAAGAGAGATTGATTTACCTTTAAATGAATAAGAATGCTTTCTATACTACACTATCTATCATTCATTCTTTTTTTTCTTGAAGACTTCCAGGAGGAGGAATCCATAGTCAGAAACCCTGCATTCTAATCCTGGCTCTATTTCTTGGCTCCTGAGTGACCTTAGACAAATCACTTCCTTTCTCTGGGTTTTTGTTTTTGTTTCCCCCTCCCTCAAACCTAGCTGACCCCCCCCCTTTAAATTCTATGATCTTGTAATCCTCCCTGATGCTTACTAGTTATTGTGACTATGACAAGTCACTCAGTCCTGCTGAGCCTTGGCTTCCTCACATTTAAAATGAGAATGATGCTCCTTGTGTTTCTTCATGGGTTTGTTAGTGGCATTGGATAGGATGATGTACTTGAGAGTCCTCAGCAAATGGTATAGTGCTTTAAAATGTAGGTTATCATGACCATATTAACCATTGCTTTGAGCTGGTGTTGCCTCAGGCCAATGGGAAATTGGCCAAATGGTTCTACTCCTGGAGCAAAAATGAGAGTGCCAAAAAGTGAGAGGTTCCTTGTCCTCAAGTGAGCAAGGCCAGACCTACCTTTAGTTTATTTTGCTCCCCTGTGACACAATCATTTTCCATGTTGTGTATGTGCAGTAGAATATAAGCTCCTTGAGGTGAGGAACTATTTCAGTTTTGTATCCCTTGTGCCTAGTTCTGTGCCTTGTAAGGGCTTAATAAGTAAGGGCTTAATAAATGCTTGTTGAATTAAAGTGAATCATTCTAACTATTCGTTACTTGTTCTTTGCTCTCTCCTACTAGTTGTAAGTTTCTGAGATCAGGGATGGTGTCTTATTTGTCATTGTCTCCAACAGTAATTTTGTACCTAGTCAGCATTTAATAAGTGTTTGTTGAATGAAAGAATGAATGAATGAAGGAAGGAAGGATGGAATCAAGGAATGAATGAATGGAGGAAGGAATGGGTCTGGAGAGCTCACTCCCAGTGACACAGTCTCTCCATTCTTATTTGCAGGTTGCCGTGCACCTGGAGATCAGACACGTTGGAGAAGGAGCCGAGACAACAGGTGAGAGTTAGAGGTGCTGTTTCTCAGAAGTACATCACAACACGGAGCAAGCTCCAAATTTGCTTTGTAAAAACTTCACTTGTCCTGTACTCATGCCTTCATTCTTTTCTTGAGCAAACCAGCTGTTACTAAAAGAATGGGCCAAGATTGCTGGAAGAGTCACAGAAGATGAATTTTCTTGGGGGTGGGCTTGGATTTGGCCCTTGGCATAGGCAGAGTAGGTGGCCACCACTTTGGGTATGATTTGGGGGGAGTTTAAAATATTTCCCCCTGGGGCGGCTAGGTGACTCAGTGAATAGAGCACCGGCCCTTGAGTCAGGAGTACCTGAGTTCAAATCCGGCCTTAGACACTTAACACTTACTAGCTGTGTGACCTTGGGCAAGTCACTTAACCCCAACTGCCCTGCCTTCCCCCTCCAAAAAGCAACCCCCCCAAAAACAAACTATCTCCCCCTTCTCCCAACCCTTTGCTGGCCTACTATCCTGTCCCAGATCCTACCATTAGAGTCACTCTTCTTGGTTAAGACACTGTAGGCTTCTGCAAATAGGTTATCTGGATGGGTAAAGTTATACCATCATTACCCATTTACACTCTGGTAAGGATCAATTTATCAGATTATCTGTAGCACAGAGAGAGGAGAATGAGAATGGAACCCAGGATAGGTAAGTTTTGACTTTGTGGTGGTATGTAGATGAAAGGGCTTTTGCAGAAAGGGAGGGAGAGAGCTCTGACATTGGGGAATGGAGATCCACTTATGTCAGTGTGACTGAACAGTTTTTGGTGAGGGCCTAATCGTGACCATTTTTTCTCAAGTATTGGATGGGCAATCTTCCCTGCAATATCTGTCAAGCAGACCTTCTCAGTTTCCTGTGAGTCTCTGGAGCCCATAGACATTGCATTATTTATCCTCACTGAAAATCCTCCTTGCTGTCAACAGCCAAGTTCCTCACATTCCCTTTAAGAGACTTAAAGGCAGAACAATACGGATTTTTTTTTTTCAGTGGTGTTGTTAGTTTCTTAGGCTAGCTTTTTGGGCATCTTAGGAATTAAGTGTGGAAAGTACTTGGGTAGGTGGGCTTTCATTTTAAGTCTCTAAATTTTAGATTATTATTTAAGAAGTAGGGTTTTGTTAACTTTCCAGTTGGAAATCTTTAAGAGGTGCAGTGAGAAGGTTTTCTAGAACCACAGAATTGCTGGACAGCAGCTTTGATCAACCAATCCAACCCAGGCATTTCAGGGAGCAGGAAATGGGAGCCTGGAGAAGGTGAATCGCTTTCTTTAAGTCCCTAAAGAGAGTCCTGGGATTGGAGTTAGGAGACCAGAGCCCTCATTGTAGCCCTGTTGCTAAGTGCCTGTGTGACTCTGGGCAAATCACTTAATTTCTTTGAATTTGTTTCTTCTTTCATTGTAAAATTTAGCAGTTGGATTGGTGAATCTGTCAGGTCCTTTAAGATTCTATAATCTAGGGGAAGAATCAAAATATGGCCTTGATCTCTGTACCAGAACTAACCGTGACTCCCACGTTTCTGAGTCTGTTCTCTCTCATGTCCCAGATAATGAAGTAGGGCCTCTCTTGCATGTAGTGGGTACCTAATAAGTATTTGTTAAATTGAATTATCAAAGCAGATTTTATTGAGGTCACCTGGATGAGAGGGCTCAAATATGGTGGACTGTGGCAGCCGTACAAAACTTTCTACACGATTAAAATGCAATTGGAAATCATTTAACAAAATAAACAAAAACACAATTTTGTTGTTGTTCAGTTTTGTCTGACTCTTTGTGACTTCATGGATCGTGCTGTTTGTGGGATTTTCTTGGCAAAGATACTGGAATGGTTTGGCATTTCCTTTTCTGGTGGATTAAGGCAAACAGAAGTTAAGTGACTTGTTCAGAGTCACACAGCTAGTAAGTGTCAGAGGTTGAATTTGAATTCAGGTCTTTCTGACCTCAGGCCCAGTACTCTATCCATGAGTTGCCACCTGAAAAAAAATAGAATATAGATAATGTTAATTTATGGTTTTCTACGTTAATATGCAGCTGTACTTCCCAGTTTGTATTTGGCTTTGGTTTCACTATTAAATGACTCGCAACAACAGCTCAACCTTGGGGGATGAGGGGTTATTGGGAAGGTGGGAGCTCCTCCCTAGGAGGTTCTGCCCCAACATAAAAGCTACAACGTACAGTGGAAAGAACACAGAATTTGGAGCCGTAGAACCTGTGCCTGGGTTCAAACGCAGGCCATTGTTGTCTCTGTTTTTCTGAAAGTCACTGTATTTTCCTAAGCCTCAGTTTCCTTCTCTATGAAATAAGGGGGTTGGACTAGATGACCTCTAAGGTCCTTTCTCACTTTAAATCTGTGACCATCCAGCCTTTGATTGAAGCTGTTAAGGGATGGCAAACTCACTACTTCTCTAGGCGGCTCATTCCACTTGAGTATAACTTAATTGTTGGGAAGTTTTTCCTGGCAGTGGCCAATGTTCTTTCTGCTGTACAGGGGGACAGGTTAGACTCTCACTGTTTATTAACCTTTTGGGGCTTCACTAAATTGTTCTTCTAGTAGGGTGACAGACCCATGCTCTGGATTTCCCTAGTCTGATCAAACCTTTCAGGCTTTGTGCTGAGGCATGGCCTTGGTGACCTCTCCACCAGGGTCAAGCACTGGGGGATAGTAATTAGGACCAGACCTGGATTTCATTGGTATGGGGAACCCACTCTACCCATGCACTCACTCCCTTGTCTGTAAGGGTTAAGCTAGTCTTCCAAGATCACATAGCTACTAAGTAAAGGCAAGGCTGTCTGCCCCAGAGCCATGTCCTCATCACATTGCAGGGTGACTAAGGAAGAAATCATGAAGCGATGGGAGGGATTTCTATACTGGGAGAAACTGTCAAGATTTTATAGGGAGTTTCCATGTAAAGTACTTACTGAAGATAAAAATATCTCCCCGAAGACACATTGAGGAGCTCTTGCTACCACCCTACGCACATCTCAGGCTTTTCAAAGTGCTATCTCATCTCCTGTCTTACTGGATCATCACTCTCAGCAGCTTGGTGGAGGAGGCAGGATTGGGATTATCAGTCCTATTTGATAGCAAAAAGAAAGGAAATCGCTCAGTGTGGAGTTGATTTTCCCAAGATCACATAGCCAGCAAGTGGCAGAGTTGGGACTGAATTCTGAATCCCTTGTGCATTCTGGACTCTGCTCCCTCTGCCTCTGGCTGTGTCTCCCAGACTCACCTCAGCATGAGGGCAGAGTGACAGGCTGGCTGACAGAGCTCTCTCTAGGGTACAGTGATTCAGCTGAGAGTGAATGTCTTTGCCAGGTACTTTGTGGGGTCTCCCCACCTCAGAGGTAGTGACTCATATTGGGAAGGTTGTCTACAGCATAGGTGGCTATGGGGAAAAAAGACCTAAGGCTCAGATCCGATGAACTCCACAGGGGCTTCTTAGTGAAGAGGAATTAGCCTTTTTTAGCTTGGTCACTGAACATAGAACTGGGATCCATATCTGGAAGAAACAGGGATTAAGATTTTGGCTCAATCTAAGAAAGATCTTTATTATTAGTAGAGCTACTCAAAAAAGGAAGTTTAATTATAGTTATGGCTTAGAATAGCATTACCATCTGGGGTCACTCTCCCACTACCAACTTGTATTGAAAGGTTTTAGTCCTCCAGAGAGGTAGCTGACATATCAGCTTCTAGTGGTAACCATTGTGCTTCCATTAATGACTCAGTGAGCTCTTGAAGGTATTTAGTCAAATGGAATGATAAGAGTAGTAGTTATAAATCATGCCTATAAAGCTAGGTCATGGTCTTATCAATACCCACAGTGTCTGTGGAGGAGTCTGGGCACAGACTGAAAGTACATGTGTAGTGAGCACTTGTAGCTAAAGCAACTCAGAACTCCAAAAACTGCAGGGTCCCAATGTCCCTACTGCCTCCGTAACTGTGGGTCCTCGATGTCTTTTCATTCCTTTAAACCTTAAAATAAATTCACTACTGGGCATAGTATCAGGGCTAGGTGGGTGGTTCTGCTGGTGCGTTGGTCTGGTCTGGGCTAGCTCCTCATGGGGTACAGCATCTCAGTTGGAAAGGTTGATATACTTGACTCCTTCAACTGGCCACTTTGCTGTTAGGATGGGCTATTCCTTCACTCAATTAGGCTTACTCCTTGATGGAAGCTATATTTTCTGACACTTTTTATGTGACTCAGCTGTGGCCCTGAGTTTAGAGTAACATTATACTCTTTCAGAAAGGGCAAAGACTCTTAGCCTAGGTTTGACAGAAGCCACTTTATTTTTTAGTGCCTTGGATGGGCTCAAAGGGTTTCTTTTCCTTTTCAGGAAGCAGGTAGCAGGACAGAAAGTTATAGCTTCTTTTCTTGACATCTCTTCCTGCTTCAAGGCTAAATCCCCTCAATGAGAGATCTCTCTAATTTATGCTGACTACCCAGCACATTTCCTAAGTCTTTATCTTTGCAGACTATGGCCATTTGCCCAATATTTGTCAGGTAGCTTTGGAATTTAGGAATTCCCATTTATTTACCTCCTAAATCTCTCCTTTTGGCCCCTAAACAAGGTAGCTGGGCAGTCTATGTCCTCCTGGTTGTAAGTCTGTTTTCTCCACTGCTTTCCTGGCTTTGCAAATCAGCTACTTAAAGACTCACATTATATTTATCCTTTCTCCTTAGGAATGACGAATTTGTCAAAGTCTGAAAGATGCACCCCCTTAAACTTATATACTTCTTCAAGATTTGGGAAATGGGCTGCCTTAGGAGATAACAAACACCCACCACTGGAGATCTTCAAGCAGAGATTGAATCCTATGGAGTGAATTCTTGCATCATACCTATGGGCTGACTTCTGAGTATTTTTTTTTCCTTTTTAAAAGATCTAAGGTTATAGGTAGTGTGGCACAGTGGAAAGATCATAGCTCTGATGTCAGAGAATCTGGGTTCAAATCCTGCCTCTTCAATATACTACCTGAGTGTCCTTGGGCATATCACTTAACCCTGATGAGTCTCATTGTCCTCAGATGAAAAATAAGGGGGTTGTAATAGATGGCCTCTGAGGTACCTTCTAGTTCAATATCTTTGATCTTGTAATTCTAATATTTCCTCCTAGTACATCTCTTGGCCATCCCCCAGATAAGATAAGATTGCCATCTGCCCTTCTGCCTCTGGACCCTTGGGATTACTTTTTCTCTCCCTAATGTTCCCTTTCTAATCAGTTTCCTCATCTTGATTATTAGATACAGCTGGGTGTTGCAGTGGACAGGGCCTGAAGTCAGGAAAAGCTGAGTTCAAATGTAGCCTCAGACAGTTACTAGCTTTATGACCCTGGGCAAGGCACCTAACCTCTGACAGCCTCAGTTTCCTCAACTGTAAAATGGGGGTCATAGTAAGTAAGTGACTTGTCCAAGGTCACAGAGGTATTAAGCATCAAGTGAGATTTAAACCCAGGTGCTTTGACTCCAGAACCAGCATTCTTTCTACCATGGTAAGACTCAAATCTAGGTCTTCCTGACTCTAAGACTGGCATTGTATTCACTATGCCACACTACCTTTTAAAATTGCCTATATAATCACATGACAAAGACTAACAGCAGAGACGGCATAGGAAAGAGCTAGGGAAGTTGGTATTGTCTTTACTGGTGACAGACAGGTTCATTTGGCAGAAAAGAATTTCACTCACTTCTGAGCTTTACTCCTGGGCTTTGCCCTGGGGATCAGGAAGGATTGATGGCAACCTGAACACATTTGTAACTGAGTTGTACAAGATGAATAAAAGTCATTTGCGTAAATGTCTAAAAATCCTGCATCATCATTGGTACAGGACAACACCTCAATTTTTTTTGGTGATTTTTTTTTCCTCTGCTGTATCTCATTAAGCCTTGATAGCTTTCAAGTAAGGTTATACCAACCAAACCAGCACAGCTTTTGTTTCAATATCTGTCTACTCAGAGAGCTATTGTGATATAGGAAAATAACCAGGAAGAGGGAAGCACATCGTCTCCTCTGACGCTTACTATCTGTGTGCCCATGGATAAGCCACTAAACCTCTCTGGGCCTCAGGCAACCCTCTCAGGTTATAAATGATAGAGTGATTATGATCGTTCTTGGGGAAGGGCTTTCCCACACTGACAGAACTACAGGTCATTGATATACTGAGGCATTGACATCTCTTTCCATTCTCTGGTGCACAGAAATGCCATGCTTGCTCCTCTTCTTTGCCATTGGTCATAATACAGTTTCCTTCGACTTGGAAGCTCTGACCTCTTCATGTTACTGCTTCAAATTCTAAGCATTCTTACAATCTCAGGTTCCTCATATGTATAATGGGGACAGTTATCACATTTCCCTCGGCCAGTCAGCAAGCTTTTATTAAGTACTTACTACAAGCTAGTCACTAGAGATACAAAGAAAGGCAAATTAACAACAATAACAACAAAAATCCTGCTCTCAAGGAACTTTCATTCTAACTAGAGAGAAAACATTCAAATAGTTTGCTACATATAAGAAATATACAGACTAGATGAAGGTATTATGGAAAGAGAAGTCATTAGCATCTGGGGCGACTAGAAAAGGTCCTCTGAAGAAGGTGGGATTTGAGGTGATTCTCAAAGGAAGCTTGGAAAAGAGTTGAGCCATGTAACTGGTTGGTAGAATGCATGGAGGAAGAAGGCTGGAAATGTAGGAAGGAACCAGATTGTGAAGAGCTTTAAATGCCAAAGAGATGAGTTGATTTTTGATCCTAGAGGTAATAGGGAGCTATTGGAACTCCTTGAACAGGGGCTGATGTGGTCAGAACTGTGCTTTAGAAAAATCACATTTGCAGTAGAATGGATAATGGATTGGAATATGGAGACCAGTTAGAAGGTTATTGCAATAGTCTGAGTGAAAAATGGGGGTCTTAGCTGGAGGTAAGACTGTATAAGTGGAAAGAAGGGGATGTATATAGGAAATGTTATGTCCTTATCATAGATTTGTTAGGAGGATCAAAGGAGATAATATAGCTAAAGCACTTTGAAAAACTTAAAGTGATATGTAAATGATAGCTATTATTATTATTTCCTTATTTTTTAACGTGACTCAGTTAGAAATAGATGTAGGATGAATCACTAACCTATTCTTTAAAAATATTTAATGTTCTGGCAAATTTTGCACAGGTGGATAAAATAATTGCTTTTTTATAGCTGAATAAAGTACTAGGTTATAAGAACATCCTCTGGAGGCTCATTACAAGCATCCTTAGTACAATTCCAATAGTAGACAGAACAACAGGGATAATATGTACTTCATTCTGGTCCCACATGATTTTATTCTTCTCTGCTTGGCTTTTATATTTTGAAAGCTCTTCATTCCATGTAGCTTGAAGAGAACAAATATTTGGTAAGGTAACATATGTTAAAATGTGCTTAGATTTTTTGGGATTGATGTTATTCTATCCAGGTGGTTGGTGGCCAACAGTTAAATCTGTGAAAATGGTCTGGTTCCAAGATAGTGTATAGCCAGGTAGGTGGCACAATGGACCTTGAATCAAATCTGTCCTCAGGTGCTTCTTTGATATGTGACCCTGGCCAAGTCATTTAACCTTTGCCTCCCTCAGTCTTCTCATCTATAAAATGAGGATAAAATAGTATCTTCTTTCCAGGATTGTTGCGAGGATCAAATGAGATCATACTTGTAAAGCGTAATGTAAATGTTGAGGCACTATATGAATACTAGTTATTATTTTTATTATTAGTATTGGTATTTGTAATATGAGAATTTGTCATCTTTTAGCCCAAGAAAGATAGTAAGATTTTGTCATATAATCTTAGGTTGTGGTTGTTGGTTGTTCACTCATTTCACTCACCTTCTCCAGCTCATTTTACAGATGAGGTGAACACGATTAAATGATTTCCCCAGGGTTACACAGCTAGTAAGTGTTTGAAGCCAGATTTGAACTCAGGAAGATGTCTTTCTTAGTCCAACCCTGATATGCTATCCACTGTGCCCCCTAGCTGCCATGTAATTTTAGGTACTAGGTCATATCTTGTAAGGTATCTTTTAGGCACTAAAGTTGTATAGCCTGCAGCCTACAGCAGCAGAGATAGTACACAGTTTCTATCATTTCCTTGCATGGTCAACATTGATCACCAAGTTGGGCTCCTTAAGGATAATCCTCTGATAATTTCTGGGTCTTAAATTGCTGTCCAACCTTTCTGTTTGCACAAACATATCCATTTGACTCAGCTATTTGTTCAAATCTTCTTTGTGGACACTGATTTCATGCGGCTTTCACCTGTGGGGGGCCTTTTTATTCTACCTTCCATCGTAGCTGTTTCATGGGCTCCATCCAGAGGTAAATCATGTTCAATTACATTTGGCAAACTCTGTGGCGTACGCTTGTTATTAACCTTTATGATTGCTCTGTGAAATGGTATCTTCTTGTTTCAAAAGTCTTTCTGTAGGTCTTGGACTTATTTTTTCCCTCTAATAACACCAATCTTCTTTTCTATTTTGGTGAGAAGTGTTAACCTTTCTATAGATGCCTTATGGGGATTGCTCCTATCTCATTAAAACCATATACATTTTTTTGGGGGGATACTTTACAAATCTGTTATGATTTTATAGTTCTTAAAACAGGTATGGTGTAGATGTTAATTGCTTTAAACTTTAATTTGCTTCCTATTCAGCTTTGATTTTAGGATGCCAGTAAGTATCTTATCATGTTCAATCACAGTCTTCTCCTTGATATCTTCATACTTGATGTAACTTGGCTTGGAGGAAGCCAAGATTTTTTTAAGTATCATTTCTAACCATCAACTCAATATGACTTTCAGATTCAGTCTCTAAACTTACATTTTATCATTAAGAATCTTATAGTTATCATGCTTAAATGCTATTTTGATATTGTTAGAGATATCCCATAAGATAAAGGAGCTATTTGATTTTTTTTGGTGGAATCATAGAGCTTGTTTCTATCCTTGTACATTAAGTGATTAAAGATGTTTTGGTTCAGTGCCTTCTTTAATTTGGCAACCATATTTAGTTCTATTCAGGAGAGATGATGATAGATGTAAGGTTCAGCAGAATCTCAGTGAACTAAAATGAACATCATTACTAACATTTATGTAGTGTTTTAAGGTTTGTAAGGTGCTTTATATTGGCTGTCTCATTTAGTCCTCACCACAACTATGTGAGTTAGGTGCTATTATTAATTCTTGTCTTACTGATGAGGAACTGGGGCAAGGAGAAATTAAGGGAATTACCCTGAGACCTACAGTGAACTAGCATCAGGGGAGGATTTGAATTTAGGACTTCCTGATTCCAAGCTTGGTTCTCTACCTCTCCCCAGACCACCCAATTGTCACAGTCTCTTCCTCTAGCAATTCTTCCTTTTCCTGTGTCTCCCTAAGTAGACTAAAACCTTTTTAAGGTCAAGGATCCTGTCTTATACTTTTTTTGGTATTACTCTTGGGGCCCTACCATAGAGATGATTTCTTAGGTGTTCAATAAAACACTGCATTATTAGCTATGCTACATTCTTATCTGGCCTTTTGCTTTAATTATTTACCTTCAGAAAATGACCCCATGTAATATTAATGTCTGTTATAAGATTTTTACTGTATTCATTCCTTATTCCCTTTACCAGAATATATTTGATGGGTAGCATGGTGGGGCAGTCAGGTGAATAGTATGCTGGGCCAGGGGTCAAGAAGACTTGAGTTCAAATCCAGCATCAGACCCTTACTAGCTGTGTGACCATGAGCAAGTCACTTACCTGTTTGCCTCAGTTTTCTCATATGAAAAATGAGCTGGAGCAGGAAATGACAAGCCATTCCAGTATCTTTGACAAGAAAACCCCAAATAGGGTCATGAAGAGTTGGACATGATTGAAATAACTAAACACAGGAACACAGATGGTGTGGTGGACAGGACATTATACTTAGAGTCATGAATACCTGAGTTCAAATGCCATCTCAGACACTGTATGACCCTGGAAAAGTCACCTAACCTACCTGTGCCTTAGTCTCCTTATTTATAAAATGAGGGAGTTAGACTCTGTGGCCTCTACCATCCTTTCCAACTCTAACTATGTCATCCTATAATTTGGTTCTCTCTGTGACATGACAATGTCTTTATCTCACATGATAGTAGTGTATGACATGCTAATAATTAGAGAATCGAGGAGGGGATGATCATTTCTTGTGGAAAGGCTAGTGGGATTTAGATAAGGGCCCAAGCAAGCATAAAACAAAAAGCAGGTCAATATTGGTACTTTCTCAGAGTGCTGAAATCCAGTGAGTGAGATCAAGATAGAAAACTTCAGGAGTGAAGACTTCAGTACACTAGGTCAAAACCCGATGAGGAGGCAAGACACTGGCAATAGTGGGGAGCTGACTTTTTTGTGTGGTTCATCTCATTTCCCCAGTGTTTTGGCATTTTATGCCAGTTTTGTACAATTCCCAATCACATCCTACTCAGAAATATCATCATTGTTCCACCATACTAAGCTATTCATATAGTAATGTAAACTTATATCAAGTACAAGTTTATACTTGATTTTCTGTGTACTAAAATCATTTTAGTAGCATTGAATATTAAACATTTTATGTATGGGTAGATTTATATGCTCTCAAAACCCCCTTTGAAACTTTTACTTTGGGTAATCTTTACCTTAGGATAACATGAATATTTTTGTGCTGGGTCATACTGCCCTTATGTGGGACTCTCTGTGCTCTACACAGTGACATTTGAGAAACATACCATTTATCTCTGAAGGTTCATATGCAGAAATAGAACCATTTGCAAATGGGGCAGCCATTGACAGCTAGGACCAGGAGGCTGTGGCAAAAACAGTGGTGTAAAGTACTGATGTCATAGACCTGTTTTTTGACTGAAGAATTAGAGAGGAAGGGGTTGATAGAAGGGGAAATTGGCAGGATTTAGTGACTGAATGTATTCTGATGAGAGCATAAAATGTATCTGTGAGGTGCTGGGCTTTTGTGCAACTAAGGATGGTGTTGAAAGAGTGATCTCACTTTACTCAAAGAGAAGATATTCTCAGATGCATATATTTGGTTGGATGCTGCCCAGGTATTGTTGCACAGATTCAGCATTACTTATGTCCTTCAGTGGTCCTTGTGCCTAAGGATTCATTTAAGAAGCTCAAAGCATGACTTGGCACGTAAGATATCCTGAGGGACAAGCTCTATGGACACACAGACAAAGCCACATAAGGTCAACATACTGCAGACAAAGAGGATTCATAACTTTCTCTTTTCCTTCGAAATGAAATTCTGAAAGAAGAATATGATGGTTCAGCCTATGAACAGCAAGACCAGAGTTATAGCTCTCTTGTTTTTGTCTGCCGCCCGCAGGCAGGCTCAGAGTGGGTGAGAGACTGGCACAATGTTTCTATTATTGCCTGAAGCTTCTACTTTCCAACCCCACAGTTCAACTGCCTTGGTTTCCTTTATATCAGTGGTTCTCAACCTTCCTAATGCCGCGACCCTTTAATACAGTTCCTCATGTTGTGGTGACCCCCAACCATAACATTATTTTCATTGCTACTTCATAACTGTAATTTTGCTACTGTTATGAATGTATCTGATATGCAGGATGTATTTTCATTGTTACAAATTGAATATAACCCACAGGTTGAGAACCACTGCTTTATATGCTTGCAGAAATAATCATACTGAAGAAAGACCAGGCTGAGAATGCATACAATATAACCAGCAAAGGCTGGAACTCCAATACCGATACTTGTTTGTATTTGCTTGTATTGTAGCCTATAGAATAGACCTCTCTACTTCCTCAGCGTTCAGTAGCAACAGTTGCAGTGAAGGAAAAGTTTATTTACCTACTGTGCACAGGTGTCAAAATGCCTGGGGCTTAGATGAATCAGCACCTTGGCCAGTGATTGTCCCTGTGGACCTGCCGCCTCGTCAGCACCATGGCTAGCAGCCAGTTTTCTTCTTCAGACAGCCTAGGGGACATTATTGTTCCTTAGTGATCATCTTTATTAAAAATTCTTTATTGTTCTCTGCATATAATCACCAACACCTGTCAGTTATATAATACTTTAAACTTTTTACATCTGTTATCTCATTTTATTCTCACAATAATTCTCTGAGATTGGCAAAGCAGATTTAATGACCTCGATTGAAAGTAAACTTCAAGAGGACAAGGATTGTTTTATTTTCATCTTTATATTCCTAGTGACAAATGCAGTGTTTTAAATATTTTCTTATTTGAACTTTTGATTTCTGGTGCAGGGAAATCTTGGTGAGCAAATTTCTTCTATCTGTCCAAATTGGCAACTTGTTTGTAGTTTAGAGTCTTAGATTATTGTCAGGGGTTCCCTGAGAGAGTGTGATTTCCCCACCATCAGGCAGTATGTTTCAGAGTTAGGACTTGAACCCAGGAGTTCTTGACTCTGAGCCTGGCTCCCTATTCACTATGCCATGCTGCTACTTCTTATTTTTATATATAGTAGATACTTAATAAATGCTTAATTAAATTAGGGGGAGATGAAAGTATGAGAGATCATAGTCACAGATATTTCAGAGTTGCAAATCATGGACATGGGGCACTTGTATATGATAATGAGATCATGGGATATTCAGCCCTTTGTGAAAGTGCAAATTATGAGAATTGTGGAGGTTGCTTAATTGGGAAACCACCATGTACCAAGGTATAACCATTTTGTTTTTATTCGGATACTTAAATGTGAAACAAAACAAAGGAAACAACTTTCATAGTAAACATATATTTTGTCTGGTGATTTTGTGTAATTTTTTTTAGTATGTTCTCTATTTTCCTTTTATGAAGAAATTTTATTTTAATGGGTAGCATCTATACTAGAAACAACATGGTGGTGTCTTTGGCAGCTCTCCAAGTGGAAGATCAGTCAATTAACCACATTGGTAGAGGGATTTTACTTACTAAATTTCTGAAACCAGTGACAAAATTAAGACATCAAAGCCTTATTAGTACTTATTGGCTTCCCAGTTCATCAGCTTCTGTATCTTGATCTCTGTCTTCACAAAGAGACAGTTATACCCTTGATCTCATCATTACAAACAAGTATTGCATATGTCTGTGATTCAGAACTCTGAAATTTCTCTATCTGATGATAAATCTCCTATCCTTCCATCTTTCTCTCTATCTCACTCCTCTCATACTTTTTCTTCATCCTTACCACTAGACATTCTACCCCTCACATTCCCAGTCTATCAGTCCTGCTCTGGACTCACTTGCCTTCTTTTGAAGTCCTGATGAATGATATAGTTAACCAGCTCAGCTTTAATCTGTCCTCTACATGTGAATCCCTTGGCCTGTTCCTGCTCATCTCTTTCCAAACTCCAACCTTTGATTATCCCCACTATTATCCATCTTTTTTCCTCATGAGAAAGCACTACTAAATGCTGCTAAAGGAAGCCATACAATAATATTGACTTAGATCCATCAAAAACTTACACCATCATATCTCAACTGAGGTCTTACTGCTGCATGGACATTCTTCTACTCTTCTCAGATTGACTCATTGTCACTCCCATAAGTTTATGTTACAAATTTCTCTCAGGCCACCTGTACTACTCCCTTTTCCCCTCTTCTCAGCACAAGATCTTACCTCACGTTTCGTCAGGAAAACTAAGGCCAAGACATTTGAATGTCTTCTTTCCCATTCTAGATCTCAAACCCCCTTAATATCATCTCTTTTTTCCTTCTTTGCTCCAGTCTTAGAGAATGAAGTAGTTCTTATACCCAAATTTATAACTGCTCTACTTGTGTTTTGTTATCTCCTCTCTTCTATTTCCCCTGGGATCTCATTCCCTTAGACCATCTCTTTGTAATTTTCAATCTTTCTTTAGCCATTGGCTCATTTCCTGCTACTTTGAAACATGTTCAGATCTTCCACATCATTAAAGAATCTTCATTTGACCCTTCTATCCCTTCAAGCTATTGCTCTATCTTTCCTTACTTTTGTACCTTAACTCTTAGAAAAAACTGTATAAAACCATCACCTCCATTTTTACTTCCTGTTTACTTTTTTTTTTGCTTTTTGGAGGGGGGAGGATAGGGCATTTGGGGTTAAGTGACTTGCCCAAGGTCACATGGCTAGTTTTGGTGTTAAGTGTCTGAAGTCAGATTTGAACTCAGGTCCTCCTGACTCCAGGGTCAGTGCTCTATTAACTGCACCACCTAGCCACCCCCCTCTTTTTTTTTTTTTTTAGTTTTTTTTTCTTCCTATTTACTTCTCAGCACGTTACATCCTAACATTTAACTGAAAAATGGATTTCTTCTAAGTTACCAATGGTGTCTTGTTAAATTCACTGGTCTTTTCTCAATCCTTCTTTATCTCTCTGCAGTGTTTAATACTGTTGACTCTCTCTTTCTTCCAGATGATGACTCCTCCTAGAGTCTCCCTCTTCCCTGCATTTTCAGAACACTCTTCTCCTGGTTCTCCAACCTAGGTGTCAACTCCTTCTGTCTCCTTTTGCTGTATCATTGTCCTAGGGTAGCTAGGTGGCACAGTGGATAGAGTGCCATTCTTAGAGTCAGGAAGACTTGTCTTCCTGTGTTCAAAATCTGGCCTCAGACCCTTATTAGCTGTATGATCCTGGGCCAGTCACTTTAACCTATTTGTTTCAGTTTCTTCATCTATAAAGTGAGCTGAAGAAACAAGTGGCAAACCGCTCCAATATCTTTGCCATGAAAACCCTAAATGGGGTCATGAAGAGTCAGACATGACTGAAAAATGACTGAACACCAACATCCTTGTATTACCCATTATGCAAGAACATATTGTGCACATTTTTCTTTCTCTACATGTTTTTCTTGGTGACTTTATTCGAGCAGCATGGATTCAATTTTGTATTTGTGTTTTTGTTGTTCTTCATATATGTTGTTCATATCTGTGCAGATGACTTCAAAATCTACATATCCAGACTTGATATACCTCTTGTGCCCTAGTCCCCCATCACCAACTGTCTGCTGCTTGCTTTCGTCTGGATGTCCTGTGGGCATCTAAAATACATGTCCCAAACCAAAAATCATTGTTTTTCTTCCAACCCCTCACTTCCCTAACTTCAGTATTTGTGGAACCTCCAACCTTTTGGTCTCTCAGCTCACATCCTTGGAGCCATCGGCAATGCCTTCCTCTCCCTCACTGCCCATTTCCAGTCTTTTGCCAAGTCTTGTTGATTTTATTGCTGCAACATGTCTTGTGTCAGTTCCCTTCTTGATACTCACACCAGAATCACCCAACACCTCTCCCCTTTATTATCACAGCAGTTTCCTAATTGGTCTTCCAGTCTATCTTTCTGCTCATGGCACTCCCTTTCTTAAGGTCCTTTGGTGGTTTGAGAGTAAAGTACAAACTTCTCAGTTCAGTATCTGAAGCCCTTCACAATGGCTCCAACCTTTCTTTTTAGACTGGTTGTATATTACTTTTCCTCATGCACTGTATCTGTATATTCCAAGCAAACCACCCCACTTGTTAATTCCTTAAACATGGTGTTCAATCTCTGACCTTCATGTCTTTGCAAAGACTCTTCCCCATACCTGGAATGCTTTCCTTCATCACCTTTGTGTCTTGCAATGCCTATCTTCCTTGAAGGCTCAAGTGCCATCTCCTATATGTGGCTTTTCCAGACCCTTCCTGTCATCAGTTGCTGGTGTTATCTTCTTTGAATTACTTCATATTTATTATACATTTTTATATGTACCTATCTGTGGACATGCTGCTTGCAACAATAGAATAATATCCTTGAAGGAAGTTGTTTCATTTTTAAATGTCTTTGTACACCCAGCACCTAGCACAGAGCTCAACACATAGTAGGTACTTAATAAATGCTTTTGAAATTGAATTGAATTATTATAACCCAGTTGGACTCAGCCCTACAATCAAGCTGAGACAATTGATTCTCACCATATCATCTCCTACTTCTGGTTTTCCAGTTTGTGGTGATGGTGAATGAGTTACTGATTTGAAAGAGAATACATAATGGTTTGATTCATCTGGGGGAGAAATTCTAGATCCTTGGATTAGGATTTTGAACAATTGAGATAAAAAGCAGTAAAAGCCAGAGCCTCTGGAATAGTGTTCCTACCTGCCCACTATGTTGCCCTTGTTTAAAGACAGACGCAGAAATAGTGACACAGAGAAAGAATGAAACAATACAAAAAGGCTCATATGAACTGATATGAAGTGAGCAGAGAAAAAAGAACAATGATTACAGCAATGTAAATGAAAAGAATGCTAAAATGGAATGAAATGCTGAGTAACTGTAATGACCAAGAGGAACAACATAGTGGATAAATCACAAGATATGGGGTCCAAAGACCTGGGTTCAGATTTTGCCTTAGACATTTTCTAGCCATGTAATTCTAGACAAGACACTTAACCTCTCTCAGCCTCAGTTTCTTCATTTGTAAAATGAGAACATTAATAGTACTTCCCTCAGAGGTCATTGGGAGGATTAAATGGGATATGTTAAACAATTAGCAAGCCTTAAAGCACTATATAAATGTTAACTCTTATTCTTCATTATATTGACCCTTGAGAAGAGTTGAAGAAATGTATCCCTACTCTTGATAGAGAATGCAGATTCTATATACACTGCCACCTTTTGTCATTATGTTGACTAGTTTTATTTAATTGGTTTTCTTTTTATAAGGGAGGGCTCATTTGGTGGAGGCTGTGGGAGATACCTGGAAATAAACAGAATATAAAGATAAGCACCAATACAACTTTCTCTCTCTCTCTCCTTCTCTTTTTTTATTTATTCTTTCTCTATATCTTTCTCTTTCTACCCTTCTTTCTTTTTTCTTTTTCTTACTCTCAATTTCCTTCTCTCCATTCATCTTATCTCTTTTTCTCTTTCCATTTTTGTTTCTTTTTCCCTTCCTCCCTTCCTTTCTTTTCCTCCCTCCCTTCCTTTTTTTTTCCCTTCCTTCCTTCCTTCTTCCCTCTCTCCCTTCCCTTCCCTCTCTTCCCTC
>CM053590.1:42299458-42320381 GCA_028646515.1 Pseudochirops corinnae
CCTGATTTGAAAATATACTCTGCCCCCTAATAGGCTGAATGTGGTCACATGGAGCCTGTGTCAGGAAGCTTGTTTTTCAGGAAAGCTCACACCTTATTACTTTGTGATTGGGCAGTGGGTCAAGAGGGTTGTGACATTCTCTGATCCAGGAGAAGGCTATCTATACCCTGATGTGAGTTTTTGCTTTGGGAAGAGTTGTATGATTTGGCCAGATGAGACTCTGGGCAGCCGTTGAGCCCCCTGGCTTTGAAAACCCAGATATTAGTGCTTCCCTCTCTGCTAACTGACTAGGTATAGATGTAATGGTCAGACAGTTGGAAGCCCGTCTGCTGATCTGTTTCTTTGTCTGCTTGTAACTTCTATTTGTATTCTCTGAAGTTCAGGGTGTTGACTTTTCCCCCTTGAGTGGGGTACACTCTCTGCATCCTCTGTGAAGACTCCTCAGAATGAGAAGGGAGAGAAACTATCTGGAAACTAGAGGTAGACTTTTGTAAGACTGGACAGACCTGAGTTCTGGGTTTACACAGCTTAGGACCCTCTCTCCCTTCCCTTGTTGTCATCAGCATTAGGCCCCTTTCAGCAGTTTTAGACCTCCACCCTTACTTGTGACCTTTTTCCCTTCCCTTGCTCTGGCATTTACCAAATAAGGACATGGATGATAACTTGGCTTCCTGTCCCACCTCCCTGCCAATAGGAGATAGTGGTGGGCTTCTTTGTTATCTGCCACTGGGTTAGATTTCGTGCCAAGACTGAGAGCCTGCCTCCTAGCCAGTGGGAAAAGGGACAGACGGGGGAGGGGGCTTGATTGCATTAGGGTGTAAATTCTTGTTCTGTCTTTTGTAACACGCCTCCTCTCCTTGATCCCTGCCATGGAGAGGACCACCCTCTTCCTGTGGGGGAAGAGAATAAAGCTTCCTGTTCCTTCCTCAAGATGCCTCTGACTTTTGATTTTTCTTGGGTAGGGGATTTTTGGGGTTCCCATGCCCCGCACACCCTAAACTAAGTAAGTAATATATGTTTGATTGATTAAGTAAGATTGTTAACCCATTTTGAGTTGCTTTCCTTTAGAAAAGCAGATCTAAGAACCTGTGCTAGCAGCCATCCTGGATATGCTAGGGTGCTTGCTGCTACAAAAGTAGAACAAGTCTTTCCATTTTCCATGTGAGGAAGCTGGAACTCCCAGAGACCAAGTGACTTGCCCAGGGTCACACAGAAATAAATGTAGGTCTATGTCTTCTGTTTCCAAGGCTAGTGTTCTCCTGTATAATGCCACACTGCCTTTTGAAGATTTATAAGGCAGCTAAGTGGTATGGTGGATAGAACACTGGAAGACCTGGAGGCAAGAAGACCTGAGTTCAAATCCAGCTTCAAACATTTAACATCTCTGTAACTCTGGACAAGTTACTTAACCTTTACCTGCCTTAATTTCTTTACCTGTAAAGTGGGGTTAATGATAGCATTTGCCAAACACTTTACAAATATTGTCTCATTTGATCTTCACAGCAACCTTGGGAGGCTGTATATGTTTGTGTATGTAAATGTATACTATATATACACAATATGTATTTATACCTGTGTTGTATACATACATATATATATATATACATACATACATACATATATATATTTTGATAGATGGCTACATAAGTGTGTTGATTTTTGATGGGCTGGGTTATTAAAACCTAGGCTGGATCACAAAATTTGCAGGGAGTGTGTGGGGGGAGGCATGTCAGTAAACAAAAGCTGGCATTTGTGGGTTTGGGAGTCACTTTTCTGAAATTGTTGAAATGTGCACATTTCATAAGGTGTTTCTTTGAAGTCAACAGCTGCAGGCCTTTTAGGCAAGGACATCCATATATAAGAATATTCAAGTTTCACTTCCTTCAAGGTCAAATCTAGGAACCATCAGTGGCTTTGCTGATCCCATGTATTTATAGGGTGATATCACCAAAATGACTATGTGAGAAGATTTTTACAGATATCTATAGGTATAATTGGATTTAGAGTTAGAATGGAATGTAGATATTATCTTGTTTAAACTTCTCATTTCGGAGGTGAGGAAACAGGCCAGGGAAGATTTAAGTAATTTGCCAAAAACCACACAAAGAGTAATCTTGGATTGGAACCCAGGTCTTCTGGTGCCAAGTCTGTCTTCTCTTTCCACTACCCCACAGGTCACCATAGATTCACCAATGGATTAGGAGGTTTTATTTCTGTCATTAGCCCTTCTCTTGGCCACTAGAGAGAGGGTCAGATCCAGAAACTTAGATTTGCTGATTCTGAACAATCACAATTCTTGGTCAATTCTTTGGAATTTTGTGGGTTTCAGCACTTGCCCCTTGAGTCTCAGTCTCCCCACATGAAAACTTCTCTGCTCATATTGGGTTCTGGTGTAGCTCCTGGAGGGACCTGAGAGGGAGGATGTATAACATGGTAAGATGTATGATTAAAGGGACTGAGCCAAACAGAATTCAGTTACATAATCCTCTGCAGTCATTTTGAGAGGTGTCTTATGATAACTCATGAGGTAGACACAGCTCCATCTAGGTTTTTTTTTTTTTAGTGGACTTGTAGCCTGCTTTTGTATGAAGGAACCTTAGAAATCAGCAGGGTTAAATCCTTCATTTTACAAATGAAGGAAATGAGGCCCCAAGAGAGCAGGTAACTCTCCCCAAATTCTTTAATGCAGATCTGTGCTTCAGTCTGAATCTCCATCATATGCTATGTAGGAGCAGCAGACACTGAGGACAATGGAGAAAATTCTGGTGATAATGCAGAACTGAGAGAAAACTGGCATTTTTTATTTATATGAATAAATACTTAGAATTTGAAGATGATCTAACTTTGTTCTCTCTATCTTACTGGAGACTGCTAACCAGGAAATCCATTCAGATGCTTTGGAAACCAAGTGAGGTTTCAGCCCACAAAGACAATCCCTTTCACCTTATTTTTCCAAGGGAAAAAGGCATGATTAAGTCCAATTGTGCCAATGCTTCATTCTTCTTCATAAACCTAGTGGCAGATTGCCCTGGGAAAAATCACTAAGGAAAAATATGTCTAGAAATTCACCCTAAAGTCTGAATCCTCTTTTTTCTGCTAATATCAAACTGGTCTGTGATGAAATGGTCTTGTCTTTTACTATTAATGCAAAGAACTTTTCTGATGTAGAAGGAATGATGACATCTAGAAGCTGGGACTCTAACCATTGGTGGGAGGGGCTAGAAGCATTGAAGATGACATTGAAATATAGCTACACTTTCACCATGAAATTCCATCTCCTGCCTCCATACCTTTGCTCTTTGTTCCTTTTCCTATGAGTGCTCCCTCTTTAATGCCATCTATTAGAATCCCTAGCTTCCTTCCAAGCTCATTTCAAAGATTACCTCTTAAATGAAACCTTTCTTCACTCCCTCCAGCTGCTATTGCTCCCTAAAATATAGTAAATATAGATTTACTTTGTATTTATTTGTGAAGATTTGCATGTATACATGCTATTTCCCTGATAAAATGTAAACCCCTTGAGGGCAGGGACTGTTTATTTTTGGCTTTGTATCCTGGCATAGTGTCTAAATGACTAGTTTACTAAATGCTTAATGGTTCTTTGACATAGCCAGGAAAAGACATATTGTAGATTTTTCTCTTAAGATAATATGGGTGCATGGAGAGCTGTGCCCCCTCCTATCCTCCACCTGCCCTCTCCCCCCCTCCCCTCCCAGGGCTACTTAGACTAAGACTGGTCCTGGCACTCCTGGAATCTTAGCAACAATTTCCCACACCTTTAATTTGCTAATTCTTTACACGTTTTATTTTATTGAGTTTTTCTTAGTAGTTGATAAAATTATTTTGGAAAAGCTCTAAACACTAATGTCTGTTTTGGGTGAGCTAAAGGAAAGAAAACAGGTATGTGCACTGAGACCAGAAATGGATTGAAATCAGGAAAGGGCAATAGGAAGAATCCTTACCTTTTGAAGCTTAGCTGGTGAAGAGGGAGTATAATATTGGCTAAGAGACACAAGCCCAGGTAGTATTGATTTTGGGAATGCCTGTGAGAGGAGGTCAGCCTTCTTCCTGCCTGAAGGCCCTCTCACCAGCTGTGTGCCTCATGCTGACCATTGACTTTCCCATGATAAACTCTTCATCTGAAAGTGGCTGGATTCTGAAACTATCAGTGCTTGGGAGAATGATATCAAATGAACTCACATTGGTTTTGAACTTTTTTTTCCTCCCCTCTCAGTTCTTCTCATCTTCCTCTCTTTCGTTCTTTCTCTATCCATCGTTCAGTTAAAGCTCAGTGTTGCCATGCATGTTACACTATGCAGGCATACTCCCTTTAACTATTAAACAGATGTCTGCTACCTTCAGCCATCTGGAAGAAAGAGCAAGATTGGAAGGACAACTGAGAAGAGACCAAAAGACCCTCCCAGCATGAACGGGGACAAAAATAGACAAGTAGAGTCAAAGGCTCTCACCCAGCCTGCTGTTTACAGTACTGTCTTTGACCTCTTTCAGGCCTCAATTTCTCCATCTGTAAAATGGATTGGGCGACTTAGCTCTAAAATTCCTTGTTCACCTCAATTGGTGTGATATCCTTCTAACTAATCATCCTTTCAGTCTAACTCTTTGCACCATTGCCACGCTTCACACAGTGGCCTGAGTAATTTTCCTAATGCCTTGATCTGAACATATCACCATTCCACGCTAAAACCTAATGTGGCTCCCCATTGCTTCCCAGATAATATTGAAACTTCTGATTTTGGAATTTAAAGACTTCCAGGATTTAGTCTCAATCAACTTCTTTGGTTTTCTTTACTTTTTGTCCTGTCAAAGGAGATAATATTTGTAAAGCACTCAGTACAGCATGCAGTTGGTGCTTAATAAATTCTTGTTCCTTTTCCTTATCCCTTTTTTGTATTTTCTTATCTTCATGTCTTTGTTTTTGCTCTTAGTATAGCTGGAATGTGTTACCTATCCCTTTACCCACAATCTTTGTCTGTTGAATTCTTTCCCTTTTCCAGAGGGTAACATAGGTGCCACTTCCCCCCCAAATCTTCACTAAACTGCTCCCTTCCCAGCTTCTTTAAGGTAAGTGACCTCTCCCTCTTCAAATTTCTCATAGCATTTGGCAAGAGGCTTCCCCCTGCACTTGACTCACTCTCCCATCTGTCATAGTTATTTGTGTGGCTATCAATCTTCTCAGTTAGATCGTGAAATCCTAGAGAGCAGAGTCCGTGTCTTTTAAAAAATCTTTGTATGTTTGTATTTATGCTTTGCACATAGTCAGGACATTGAATGGAATTATGCTTTTTAGAAGGCAAAATAATGACATGTACTAACTTGCTTGTTTGGCTCCCAGACCAGGAGAGATGAGTTCTGTCAAAGGAACATAGATCCAGAGAGGGAAGGGCACTTAAAGGTCGTCTAGTTTAATTCTCCCATTTTAAAAATGAAAGCAACTGAGACCCAGAGAGATGATGTGGTTTGCTTATGGTCCTAGGTCCATGCTATGAATGGCAGAACTGCGATCTGAATATGGTCCTCATGTCTCCCAAGCCCCAAGTCTCTTTGCAATGTATGAGGCTTGACTTTCCTTGGTTGGCAATAATAAAAGCTGAGTCCCACTAGTGCAGAAGTTGAGAATTATGGATCTAGTCATTGACCCCATTTACAGCAGAAGTGACAATCCTGATTAGAAGTGGAGAAGGCAAGACGCAGTGTGGTTCAATGGGTAGAGAACTGGTCTTAGAGTCAGGAAGATCTGAGTTTTCTGACATGACTGATTGGGTGACCCTGGACTAGTCACTGAATTTTTCACTGCCCTGGCAACTCTTTAAAGACTATTATTTGCAGAACAGATTCTGGCCAGCATTGGTGGAGAGAATTTCCTCACTGGGAGCTCCCTACCCCAGTGAAATCATAGCTCTGATAAAATAGACAGAAAAGAAGTGAAAGGAAAGCTGATCCATAGGCAGGAATGAGGGTAAAGTGACAATGAGTAATAGAGATGTCCAGAAGGCAAGAGCAAAGACTCTCCAGCCAGGAGAAGAGAGCAGTCTGAGGACATTCCATAAAGGGACAGACAGTTCTCAGTATGTGACTAGGCCTCATGGTACAGATTGGTGTTTATTGTGCTAACCCCAGCTACTCAAAATTGGTTAAAATCAGTAGTATAACAGCTCACATTTCTAGGGTGCCCAAAGTTCTCTAAAGCTCTTTTCACCCAACAGGCCTGTGAGGTGGGTAGAATGGTGCATCTTATTTTCACCTCCCATTTTCCAAAGGAGGAAAGCAAGGGCCCTTAGAAGTGAAGGGACTTGCCCATGTTGGCTTAGTTAGTAAGTGTCTGAATCAGTATGTGCTGTGTACTAAGGGAGAGGAGGTAGTGTTCTTTGTTTTAGGAAAGTTTCCAATAAAAATGGTGAAAGCGAATGAATGAATGGAAGAGCACTTATTAGGCCCTTGCTATGTACAAAGCACTGGAAATTAAATCTAAAAGGTTTAGTCCTTAAGGCGTTAACCTTCACTTCTCCAGAAACCTTCACTGGACCAGAACACCAAGGCTACAAGGGACAGAACATTATCCTTTTCCAGGGTTGCCCTTTGATTTGGCCTATGTCGGGGAAGGCATATTTCTGAGTGTGTTACATACTTGAATGGATCCTACACTTTTTTTTTTTCTTTTGGAGCCCCGAAGAGACTTGTAGTAGCAAGAATTATTGATGCTGAGAACCTTTGCGCTCGTGCTCCTGCCAATGCTGCAGTCCTCAGCGGAGGCGGCTGCGGCTGCGGCGGCAGATTCCCATCAGCCTCACAGGGAATTAGGAGGGCTGCATTTTCTCCTTCAGCCCTTCCAGCCCCTGATCTGTCTGTGGGGCTGGGGGTAGAGAGTGAAGGGGAGAGAGAAAGAGAGACAGAGACAGAGAGAGAGAGAGAGAGAGAGAGAGAGAGAGAGAGAGAGAGAGACACACACACACACACACACACATACACACACACACACACACACGCTTCTGTGGCCAAGGATGTGGATAGGCTCAGCTGTGCAGGGTAAGTGGAGATGTAGCTGACTGCTACACCCACCTGGGAGGGGAGGGCTGCTTGGTAAGTATAACCCCCCAAAAAAAGAGCGGGGGAAAGGAGGTCGAAGCTGCTTATATTTCAACTGGTTTTGCCGATAGGGAGAGGTGGAAATTGCTTGGGAACAATGGCCTGGTTCTGTCACTAAGGCAGTGTGACCTTGTAACGACCTCACCATCCTTCTGGGTCTTAGTTTCTGCCTTTGTCAAATGAGGGATTTGGATAGAATGATACTATTCAATGAAACTCCACTTGGTGAGCATCTCTTAAGGCCCTACTGTGTGCAAGGGACCCTGTCGGGGATACAAAGCCAAAGATGAGACCGTCCGGTCCCTGCCTTATTTGCAGAGCCTTCCAGCTTGAGCAGTAGATTTGCAGTTCTATGGATGGGCACTTAGATTCTGGC
Source organism: Pseudochirops corinnae (assembly GCA_028646515.1). Taxonomy (NCBI): domain Eukaryota; kingdom Metazoa; phylum Chordata; class Mammalia; order Diprotodontia; family Pseudocheiridae; genus Pseudochirops; species Pseudochirops corinnae. Next base: position 42,306,939 of record CM053590.1, read on the forward strand.
TCATGCATGCCTTGAATTAGCGTAGGATGCTGTGTGGTGAAGGTTTGTGTCGTTCCCTACTCCAGAGGGGAGACCTAGGAAGGAGTTAGTCTGATGTGGTTTTGCCCTGTGACTGGGGAACCTGTAGTACTCCCAGCAGGGATAGGTGCTGAGCCAGGGCTGGACAAATGTTTGTTTTTCACAAACTGTCAAGGAGCCTAACATTTCCAAGCAGTCCTTCCACCCCAAACATCAACTGCTTACCTACTGTGTGTTCATACTAGCCCTGTGCCAAGTGAAAGTACTAGAAGGGCATTGAAGGTCCCTCAAACCCTTGAAATTTTATGGGTAGAGAAACTGAGGCCCAGAGAAGGAAAACAACTGGCCCAAGGTCACAAGGTGGCTAATGACAGCTCCAGAATTCCAGCCTAGTTTGTCTTCCTTCCAAATCAAGCTTGCTTTCTTCTGCATCATGCTACCTAGTGGGGACTCCATAAATACTGAAGTTAATTGGATTCCATGCTGGCTGGCAGCCTGGTGGGCGTGTCCATTCTTTGGACTGAACTTAGAATTTTCTGCTTGTTCTCTGGGCAGCTATTGGAGGACTTCAGTTCTGGGGGAGCCAAGACAACCCCACTCAAAAGTAATCCCCCAGCAGATAAAGGGCAACAGAGAACCTTTCCAGACTGGTGGGGAGGGGAGATGGGGAGATGATGTGGAGACTAGGGGCTGTGGGGCTGATAGAAATTGGAAGTGGGAGCTTGGAGTCATGGGATGGAATTCGAGGTGCCTAAGCTCCAAGCCAGTAGGTCAGAGCACAACTTACCTTTCAGTTTCTGAATAAAATGAAAAGGGGCAAGAATGACAGTAGGATTCACAATGCACACAATCATTCCCTCACCTGATCTCCTCAAGGGTGGGGAACCTGCAGCCTTGAGGCCACATCTGGCTCTCAGGGTCCTCAGAAGCTGCACTTGAGGACCTAGAGAGCCACACGTGGCCTCCATGTCCAGGTAGCTCTTTATGTTCTGCTAATTCAATGCAGCTCAGCAAAATTCAACACACGTTGTGTCAGGTCCTTGTGATAAAAAGGTGAAAAAAGACAGCCTTTGCCTTCTTAGGGGCTGGTAACCTATGGTGGTAGAGGAAATGGGAGGAGACCTAAATGTAAGGATAACGTAAGGTAGAGTGGGGTGGGGACAAATGAGAGTCAAAGTTCTCAGAGAAAACACGAAGAAGGAATGTGGGGAAAATCAGCTGAGACTTCCCAGAGGAGGAACCATCTTCTACACACTTGTATCCTAATTTTTATTCTCTTTATCTTCTCCTTTACTAGATTATAAGCTACTTGTGGGTCTTAGACTTCTGCATTTTCTCCTTTCCTCTCCTGAATTTGGTGCTAATTGTACCTATCACTTATAGCAAATGTATCATAGAACACGTTTGAGATGCTATCCACACCTATATATGTATGCGTTACACATGCATAAGAACACAGTCCCTCAAGGGGCTTACAGTCGACTTACATTTATTATTGTCTGAATCTCTGATTTCATTACTGTGGGGAACTCTTTGTGTGGAAATTCCCTTCAAGGTGGCAGATAGACAGCTCTTCTGTAACATATACTTGCCTGGGGCATTGAAGGGTTAATGACTTGCCTTACAATACCCAGCCTATGTTTCAGAGGCAGAACCTGAATCCAGAACTTCCTGACATCAAGGCCTTTTCTTTTTGTTTTATTTTATATTTTCCCCAGCAACTAAATGAAACCTTTTAAGATGATCAAAGAGAGGACACCTCCACCTCCCATACACAACCACACACACACACACACACACACACACACACACACACACGCACGCACACACGCCAATTTCAAGAATTATTTAATAAGAGGTAATTGCAGCTTCCACTAGCCAAGATAAGGCCCTAGGATTTGAAATGTAGAGGAGCCTGTTTTACAGTAAAAACAAGGGAAGGAGAGGTGGTTAGGTGGTGCAGTGAATACAGCACCAGCCCTGGAGTCAGGAGGACCTGAGTTCAAATTCCATCTCAAACACTTAACACTTACTAGCCATATGAACTTGGGAAAGTCACTTAACCCCAATTGCCTGCCCTCCTCCCTCTCCAAAAAAGCAAAAAAACCCCTAACAACAAGGAAAAGGGAGGTTGGTTTTAATCCTGGGTTTTATCTCCTCCCATGGGTAGCTGGGAGAGGGAAGTCAGCAGGTAGGTAGGTTCCTGGAATTTTTCTCAATGAAAGAGAATGAGCATTTTGCCTAGGAATGCTAAGATGAAGAGAAATATTCCTTCTTCATCTTTCCAGCACTGGTTCCTGTGGAGGTCTGCTACAGAGGACAAGCCTTGCAGGGCAAGGGGCTGCCTGGTGACATCTCAAGCAATTGATGCCTGGGGTTTTCCCATAAGGTAGAATCACCTCTTTCTCTCAAGCTTCACCTGCTCCCTCAGAAGCTGTCAGGCTTCCTGGAATTTTTTATTAAGGATTTCAGGGCCCTATAGATACATTTCTGACTAACTGTGACAAACTACCCAAAGAGAAACTTAGTCATTCTGCTTTTTATTTAAAGGTTTGGCAGGAATTAGCAAAAGAACACCCAGGAGGCGAAATCCAACTTCTTTCTGCCCCTTCTTAGCTGTGCGACCTTGGACAAGGTACTTCTCTTTTTGCTTTAGTTTTCCCCAACAGCTTAATGCAGTGGTTAGACTACATGAACTCAACTTATAACAGTCTATGATTGTAGGAAATGTTCTCCTACCTCCAAAATTTGGGGCAAATATTGAATCAGGAGAGCATACACAATGCTGCACTCAGGGGTTTTTCTTGTGTCCTTCTCCTGGAACTTAGCTTCTAAGGGCCCATCTCCTACTTATTTCCTTTGATTGGGGATAGTGGGCTTCATAGCTCTCACATTTTGTCAGCACTGGGACTGTTGTTGCAGCAAAACGCAGAGATGAGACAGTAAACTGGGACCCCAACAGTCGGGGAGTTGGCAAGGCCTGGGTTGGAAGTAGATCAGTAGTTAGGAGTCCTGGGGGCCAGGCAAGGCCATGGGTTGGAAGTAGATCAGTAGTTAGGAGTCCAGAAATAAAAAAAAAATGAAATGTCTCAGTTAGGCCATGGCTTTTAAACTGTGAGTGGACAACAACAAGGAGGGTTCTGAAACCACTATTATTGTACCAAGTTAGCCAGATCAACTGAACTGTCAGGGTGGGAAGGCAGCAGCTGTGAGCACTGTCTGTAAGGTGATACTCTGCAGTTAAAAGAAAAAAACCAGGTTTGAGCATAAGACTGTGACTTGATTACTGTGACACTTGGCATAATGTAGAGAGATACCAGCCTCATTATGTGATGATTTCAATGGAAAAGCCCATGCTTGGTTCCAAGGGAGCTGAGTGACAAGTTTTGGAGGGCAGAAGTCCCATTTCTAGTCTGCAGATTCAGAAGTGAAATATAGCTTAGGCCAGGCTCTGGGGAGTGAACTGATGAATGAAAAAGGACTTTACACCATGTAAGAGTAGAAGAACATGGTCCATTCTCAGTTCTTTTCTCCTTGTCTTCCTCTTGGGTCTTATGCATTCTGGGACTTCAGATTTTGGTTTTTTGAGGGGGTGGGAGGTAACATAGGCAGCAATGGAGATGTCTGGGGTTAAGAGAAGAGATTGATCCTTAGTGGTGGAACACACAATTTTAAATAACCTGTCTGTAGTTCCTCTCAACTAGACTCTCCTATTGTCTCATTTAATGCAAACAGCACACCATCGGGTATTTTCCTTATGGGCAATGACTTACACAGATATGTCCAGAGAAACCATTTTTAATCCAGGATTTGTGGTAACCAAATCCATGAGACAAGGTGACCATGGGCCATTTTCAGAGATGGGGAAATAGCTTTGTTATTCAGAACCCTGGTAATAGGATTTTACTTATACTTATAAAAAAGAAAAACAGAGTTGCTAAGCAGATTGATAGTTTAACAAGCCTACTTTAAAGCAGGCTTTCAGAGGCATCATTTGCATTTTAACAATGAATGTGCAAATTATAAATGGTTCCTTATCTATTTTTAAAGCACTTATGAGATTCTCTAAGACATATAGCTCTGCTCTGCAGCCCCCCTCCATATAGTCAGCAATGACACTCTGTAGATACTTACAGAGTACAAAACTGCATTGCTTTAAAAATGCTCTATTACCATGTCTTACTATGCATTCAGACTGACCTCTTTCTCTTCTCAATTAGAGTGAATTAGTTAGCTTTTCAGTGGCCTTAAAACTTTAAAGTTAGAATCAGGGTGTATAGTGAGTCACCCGTGGGTTTAGAGAGCAGAGAGGGAGGCAGGAAAGGAGGAAGAGAGTAGAGAAGGAAGGTGGAGATGAGGAAGAGAGAAGGACGAGAGTGCAGAGTAAAACTAAGTGAAATCCTGAATGTAGCCTGCTTGGAGTTACATCAGGATCTAAGTGTTTTGTTGACCAGAATTCTCTCTAAACCATAACTCATGACCCCTCTTTGATGTAGTTTGTGTTTACTGGTCAGCCAGATGACTCATTTGGTTTATACTAAAAGTGTTTAAATGCAGTAGCAGTTTAAATGAAATAAAGTATAACATTCCAGTCATAAACTTTGAATTCACTCACCCATATATATATATATATATATATATATATATGAAAAGAACTAATCTTTATGGAGATCATGTAGGGGGCAACAGGGTGCTAGGGCATCTATGTGAAAGGACACACATATAAGGAACATGTCTGATCAGAGCACAAGTATGAAGGTTAACTCATACCTCCCACACTGAAAAGCTGCTCTGAGAAATGAAATAGCAGCTTTCGGTGGAGGAATGCAGTAGATAGTGAAAGAAGGGGGAGCTTGGAAAAAACGTAGGGGCGACTGAACTGGGATATGCCTCAGTTAATATAATTTTAATGTCCAATAAGACAATATGTGAAGCAGGTTTTTTTTTTTTTTTTTTTTTTTTTTTTTTTTTTTGCCTCTGACAGTTTTCTTAAAATAAAAGCAGAGAAAGAAACCTTTGGGGGTGGTAGGAAGATTGGGGAAGGGACAAAAGACAAAGTATATGACAAAATGGTCTGGCAAGGTGGGAGTGCCAAAGGCAAACTCAGTAGCATGGGAGTCATGGGTACAGGGTTCTAATCCAGCTTCTGTCACTAGCTTGCTGTGCAGCCTTGGTCAAGTCACCCCCACCTCATCAAGCCCCTTTTTTGGCTTCAGTTTTCTTCTTTATGAAATGAGATGGTTGGGCAAAATCAGAAACTTTAAATTTGGTGAATACTTAGGTTGCTTGCAGCACCCCCATACTGTGCAACCCTTTTTCTGCTTAGACAAACATATAAACACTTTGATAAGTCTTTGTTTGAAAATATATTAGGGTAATATATTAGAAATAGATCAGTGACCAATCCTTAGAACAAAGACATGGTTTAAACTGAAGAATACCCTGGAAGTACCTTCTACATCTGAACTGCTATGATGTCTGCTTCCCCCTTTCTCAGGAGACTGGGGTGGGGGGCACTTCTGGGTGTTAGTTACCATAGGTAATCATCAGTCTAAGGAGGCCTAGTTGGAACGGTCCAGTTTCTGCCTATTTAACCACCCGTAGTCTCTCTAATGTCATATTAATTAATTGTTTACAGAATGGATAGCAGAAGGGCAGCCCAAATTTGGAGGCTGGGAGTGCAGGTTAGGGAAAGGAACAATGTTTAATTCCTATTGCTCACCATGGGGCTTCAGGAATGGGTAAGCTGGTGATGTTGGATCAGGGTGGGTAGAGCATGGCATGAGTTCTGGACCTTGTTCTAGGAAGGGGAAACCAGGAGAGCCTTTTGCTAGAGGCAATTATTGAACTGCCCTCCACACCCTCCCCTGGAGTTCCTTTTCCTTGAACTCATGATAATAATAACTATATCTATCTCAAGGTTCCTTGTTCCCTTTAAAAGCAGCCAGCCTGAAAAGCCCCAGGTCACACCTGACCTTAAGCATTGATTGGCTTGTAAGCACTCAATCTATGTCTCCTAATGGGTACCAAGGATTCACAACCCATTTATCATTCATCTTACAGTCAACAAATATTTACCAGGCACCTTCCTGCAAGCAAAGGGGGAAGAAAAAAGGGAGGAACACCTCATCTTGCAACTTCCCCAGTCTTTACTACCAATGGGGAGTGGGTGTGTAGGGGTGTGTGTGTGTGTGTGTGTGTGTGTGTGTGTGTGTGTGTGTGTGGAACATGGGGGAAGGATCCCTTTGAGACAGGTGTACATTGGTCTCCAAATCCTCTGCTTGGTTTCCAAATCCTGGGCCTTTGGAGAGGTGTCAAGATCCTCTGCCTGTGACTTTCACTGCTGATGTTTAGTCAGAAGCTCTTGGTCAGATGGGGTATTGCTAAAGATTGAGGCTAAGAGACCTGTGCCCAACATATGAAAGCAGGAAGTGCAGGGGCACCTTGGGGATCACTGTCTTCACTTATCTCTCCTCATCAGTCCATTTGTCCTTTTGTGTGTGTGTAGGAAGAGGAAGGGAGATCAGATCTATGATTTCATAGGTAGAGAGAATTCACAGTGAGGGAAACTCCCTCTACTAATGTAGAATAACTCTTCCTTTGTAACTTATAGCCTTAGAGAGTTGCCCAGATACTAAGAGGTTACGTGACTTGTCCATGGTCAAACAGTCAGTATGTGGCAGAGGTGGGACTTGATCCAAGGTCTTCCCAATTTGGAGACTAATATTCTCAATTGCCATGCTTCCTCTTTAGGAAAGTTTTCTTTTGGAAAATGGTGAAAACTCTAGCCACTTCTGAGTTACTCTAAGCTTCTTGGACTGTCCTGGTAATTTTTTCCCTGGGTTCACCTTGGAGTGGGCAGTAGTCAACAAGTCAGGGCAGTGCTGGGGGAAATAGAGATTTGAATGATTAAGGAGTGAAGTTTGGTTTCCGAAATTAGAGGCATGGGGGTAAATCTGCTGCAGATGCTTGTAAGAAGAAACTGCTTTAAACCATGAATAGGGCTTTTGTGTGTCCTCAGTCATTTCTGTGTGAGCTATGATTCCATTTTAATGAAATACCCAGCTGTTTGGCCTCTGCTGGTACCCTGATATCACGTCTGTACACACCGGCTCTGGGGCATGTGGTTGATGGGGACAGGAGTACTTGGTACTTGGCTCTGCTGAGCTGTTTGAGGTCAACCTCATTCATTGTGTCGGTCCTTGTGGTGTCTGTTAGTAAATGGCATAGATAGGCAACCAATGATCTCTCTGTCACAGAGAATGTCCACCAACTGGCTGATGTCCCAAATTATCCTTCAAAGGTCAGGATAGTATCCATTGTAGTGGAAAATTCCCAGCTAAGAAGGGGAATATGACATTAATTTCTTTTTTTTTTAATTTAAATTTGTTTATTTATTTTTAGTTTACAACATGCAGTTCCACAATCCCTTGAGTTTCAAATTTTCTCCTCCTTCTTCCCCTCTCCCCGCCAATGGCATGTAATCAAATATAGGATCTCCAGATACCTTCACATTAAACATTAGTCAAGTTGTAAAGAAGGATCATAACCAATGGAGTGAACAGCGAGAAAGAAGAAACAGAACAAAGCAAAACAAAAAAGAGAGCAAGTAGTTTGCTTCAATCTGCATTCAGACTCCACAGTTCTTTCTCTGGATGGGCATATCTGTTTCCTTCATGAGTCTTTTGGAGTTGTCTTATAGCCTTGCATTGCTGAGAGGAGCCCAATCTATCAAAGTTAATTGTCATACACACAACGTGTCTGTAATTGTGTATAAATTTCTCCTGGTTCCACTCTTCTCACTTAACATTAGTTTATATGTCTCTCCAAGTTATGAAGACCGTTTGCTCCTCATTTCTTATAGCACAATAGTATTCCATTACATTCATATACCACAACTTGTTTAGCCATTCCCCAATTGATGGGCATCCCCTTGATTTCCAATTCTTTTCCACCACAAAAAGAGCTACTATAAATATTTTTGTACATAGGGGTCCTTTTCCCACTTCTATGATTTCTTTGGGATACAACCCTAGATGTGGTATTGCTGGGTCAAAGGGTCTGTACTTATTTATAGCCCTTTGAGCATAGTTTCAGATTGGTTTAATCAGTTGACAATTCCACTGACAATGCATTAGTATTCCAAGTTTTCCACATCCTCTCTAGCATTTATCATTTTCCTGTTTTGTATGACATTAATTTCATTATTTTTTCTTTTGACTAATTAAATCTGAGGGTGGGTGAAGGATTTCTTTGTCTTTAATTGAGATCCTTAGTAAGTACTCGGTAAAGGGTTTAGAGTTATAGAGTGTCATACCTGGAAGTTGCCTTAGAGTAATTTCTTGAAGAATCTTATCGTATAGAGGAAGAAAATATGAGTCCCAGAGAAGGGAAGTAACTTTTCCAAGGTGATATGTACAATAATATGCCAAGGCTAGACAGCCCCTGAGTCCCAGCAGGCTGTTCCTTCTAACACCTCACTCTGTTTGTCCCTGAGCTTGCTCCTCCACTCTGCAATGCACTCTCTGCCTCCAACATTCTCTGGCTCCTTCAGAGCTCATCTCCTCCTCTCCCTCCTAGGGGAGGTGACGTGTTCCTCATTCTACTCACAACTCTGTCCTCTTCCCACCATGACTTTGCCTTTACTTGGTATTTTGTATCCATTTATATGGGTTCCTCTTCTTTCCTGTGATAGTAGGTAAGCTTATAGAGGGCAGATTCTGTTTTGTTTTTGTCTTTATATCTATCCCCTAGCAAATAATATGACTGCTGATTGATTGACAGGCTGCTAGGTGGCACAGTGGATAGAGCACTGGGCTTGGAATCTGGAAGACTCATCTTCCTGAGTTCAAATCCAGTCTCAGATATTTACTAGCTGGGTGTCCTTCGGCAAGTCACTTAAACTCTGTTTGCCTCAGTGTCCTCATCTGTAAAATCTGCTGGAGAAGGAAATGGCAAACCATTCTAGTAATTACTAGAAAAACCCCAAATGAAGTCACGAAGAGTTAAAAACAATTGAACAACAATCACTTGATTACATATTTCTCTTGCATTCTAAAGTTTTTATTTAAAATTCTTACTGATGTTTTGTTCTTACATCACTTTCGTTTCCAGATATATCCCTTTTCCCTTCCCTACACAGAAGAATAGGAAGGAATAGGAATTTCTTCCCTATAAGAAGGAATAAAAATGAGAGAAAAAAAAGCAATTCAGTTTTCAGTTTACAGACTGCTTTCATCTTCACCATGCCCCATTAGGTAGTGCAAGCATTACCCTAATTTTGCAGATGACATAAATGAGGCTCTGAGAGGTCCCATGATTTGCTCATGGTTACATAGCTAGTAAGCATTTGGGGGTGAGATTTGAACGTGGTCTCTGTCCAGCACTCCATCTGCTGCCACATGATGCCTCTGAGGTGACTGCATACTTTTTTCACTTTTCCTCTCTGGTTCTCATCTTTTACAATAAGAGGCTCCCATAAATGACTGGAAGGTAACTTCCAGGTATGAACATCTTTTTATTCTGTGTTCTGATGGAGCTGTTTATGTATGCAGCCAGCCTCCAATTCCCTGCTGTGCTAATCTCTGCTTCTCGCCTCTTTTCTGAGATTCCATCTAATGGGTATGTGCTGCTGTTTGGTGCAGAGGCATTTTCTGCTCAGTGGGGTTGAGGGCACACATTGGTGGGGAGCTAGAGAACAGGTTGGATCTCAACACTGACTCAACCCCATGCCCAAGCTGGTCCTCTGCCCCTTTTAGCTTTCTGTTCCAGCATGTGGCTTGGATGCGTTTGGAGAGGTATGAATAAAAGCTCCACTGAGATTAGTGAACACTCTCAAAGAATGCTCTCTGTGTGTCTGAAACCCTTAGCTCTTTGACTTTTACGTGCCAGTCCTAAGAGAGGTCAGTATTCTTAGTGCTCTATTGCTCAGGGGTAAATTTATCCTGGGTTTCTCCCTTTTTTCTCTGTCCACTCCCTACAATTATATATCCAGTGTGCAGAGGTATTCATAAGGGTCTTCAGGGAAATATTAGGGCCAGAGGGGATGGATTCCCAGCTGTGGGATTCTCATCTCCCTAGGGAATGTAGATTCTTTACTGAGTTGTTAAGTCCAGGGGCATCTAACTTCCTTGGGTGTGCTGCTCAGCATGTCTTCTTGGTCAGTAATTATGAATAAATATACCCAATGCAATTCATTTTTTTGGACCATGTCCTTCTTGATCACATTTTTTTTTTTAATATTGCCTTTCTTGGAGGGCCATTGCAGTAGTTAAGATTAGGCTTGTGCAATTAGATGGCAACCAGTTAGCACCATTGTGCCCTGCTTATGTGTGGGAAATGGAGACATCCAAAATATGGCCCCCATTCTCAAGTAGGGCACAATGTAGTACACAGAAATTTGGATTGCACTTTACTATATTTTAGCTTATTCTCTTAAATGTTTCATGGATTCATGGCAATTGCAAAAAGGAGTCCAGTGAAAGAGTGGGTCTGTGGACTGGAATGGTGAGATAAAATTTCAGGGAAGACATGCAGACCAAGATGGGTCATGAAGAATGAATATGATTTGGAAAGGAGGAAGGAGGACATTGTAGATGGAGGGACCAAGCTGAGCAAAAGCTCAGGGACAGAAAGAAGTAAACAGGGAAGGAAGGAGTAAAAGGTTTGAGCTGCAGGTGTAGTCCCCCCGGGAACTGAGATTCAATCCTAGCAAGGGCCCCTTCATTCTCTGGGGTGAAAAGAGTAGGAAGGCCCAAACTGACGTTTTAATGTGACCCTTGGAACTGGAAGTCTTAAAGAGTGTAAGATCTGATTCTCTTAGCTTTATCTTGCCAGAACCGGGCCTAGAAAGGGAGCAGGACCCAGAGCTGAGAGACCAAGGTTTTAATCCTGTCTTTGAAGCAAGCTGTTTGACCATGGCCAAATCATGTAGCTTCCTTGAATGAATGGGAAAGCATTTATTAAGTGCTTACTATAGACAAAGTGGCAGCTAGGTGGTGCCATAGAATGCTGGGGCTGGGGTCAAAAAGACCCTGTATGTATTATTGGCTGTATGACCCTGGGCAAGTCATTTAACCCTGTTTGTCTCGGTTTCCTTGTCTGTAAAAGGAGCTGGAGAAGGAAATGGCAAACTACTGCAGTATCTTTTTCAAGAAAACTTCAAATAGGGTCACAAAGAGTGAGACATGGCTGAAAAATGACTGACAGGCAAAGTAATTTGCTGGGTTGGAGGAGAGGGAAGCAGCAGATTGTACAGAGGAAGGTACTACTGTGGGGGGCTGCCATGACGAGACCCTGGCAATAGTTGCATTATACACTGTGGGAGGATCCTGGTCCAGGGCATGAGTGCAGTAGCTAGGGAAGAAGCAGCTTTTCTCTTCTTTCAAGTTGGTGTCCAGTTGCAAAGCCCCAAACTCCCTCGTTAGCATTCTGGATCAAAACAAGTTTAAAGAGACTTCTGGTAAAGAACTTATTTCAAAATGCTCTTCACTTGAGCAAAATTAAAAACTAGAGAGAATGCAGAGTATCTATACAGAGTGTCTTGGCATTGGATTCCATTTTCTCTCAAGCAGCAATAGACACAATCTATTTGGCTGCTTTACTGTCCTACCAGAATTCTGCTCCCTACCCAGCCCCTTTTTACCTAATTGAAATTACTTCTGTCCTTCAAGATCTTAACCAAACTCCGCTTCTTTATGGCCATCTTAACCCTTCTAGGATCTCTAAGTTATCCTATGTTTTCAATCAGTTGGTGCTTAGCATATATGCAGCCTTGCATTGTTAGTGAGTTTTTTTTTAAAATAGCTCTTGTTGCCTCAGATTCCCAGGGGCCAGGGAGCAAGAGACTAGGGCTTGCTGGCTTTTTTTTTTTTTTTTGGTATATTCTCAGTATCAATATAGAATCTGGCCTTCAGCTGGCACTTCTTCACTGTTTGTTCACTGATTGGTTGATTTTTAACTCCTAAGCTCTGCTAAGACTCTTCTGGCTGGTTTTTCTCTTTCTTTTAAGTCAGGGATTAATTTCTAGACTGTTTTGTTGCCACTTGAAGACTGCAAGAATTCCATTTTGGAACTGTACATGCCTTGAGAAAAGTGCCTCTTTGTATGTGTGTGTATGTGTTTGTGTGTGTGTGTGTGTGTGTGTGTGTGTGTGTGTGTGAGAGAGAGAGAGAGAGAGAGAGACAGAGACAGAGAGAGACAGAGAGACAGAGACAGAGGGAAATACAGAGATAAAGGCAGAAGTAGAGAGACAGAAAGAGGGGAAGGGCGGTGGGGGGGGGGAGAGAGAGAGAGAGAGAGAGAGAGAGAGAGAGAGAGAGAGAGATAGAGAGACAGAGACAGAGACAGAGAGAGAGACAGAGAGACAGAGACAGAGGGAAATACAGAGATAAAGGCAGAAGTAGAGAGACAGACAGAGAGGAAGGGAGGTGGGGAAAGAGAGAGAGAGAGAGAGAGAGAGAGAGAGAGAGAGAGAGAGAGAGACTGACTTATTTTGAAGCAATCCTCTGAGTAAAATGTGTAAGTATGTTTGGGGAGAAGAGTCTCTGTGTGTTCAAGGCTTTTCTGGATTGTTACAGTCTTTATTTGGGAATTAAATCTTTCTCAACTATGTGTTTCCTTCCCTCTCTTGGGTAGAAGCTTGCATCACACTGTAGGCTCTGGCTCTCAAGGGGCAGCAGTCAAGAGGCCCATCAGAAAGTGAGTCAAGTCTCCACTTCAGGAGACTGATTTTCTGTTGAGTCTAAATGGCAGAGCTGTAGCACAGCCAGTATTTAAAGGAGCTTGGTGGGATCAGTTTTTCCTTTTGAGAACCATGGATGCTTTGTGAGGGAGCAAGACTGTATTCCCAGTCCATTTAATAGTGGGTTATCCAATGTTTTGGTCTTATATTACTCTCTCTTTTTCCAAAAAAGGGAATATCATGCATATTGGTCAGACTATGGTATCACAGATTTAGAAGTGGAGGATAACTCTAAGGCCATCCCTAGTCTTATTTCTTCTTTTTACAGTTGGGGAAACTGAACCCCAAGAAGGATAAATGACTTACCCAATTAAGTGGCAGAACCCAATATACTATATACCAATAGACTTGATAAATATATTCATTCCCTTCAATGGAGCAGATTGAAGACCTCTTCAACACCCCCTCCTCCAATCTGTAGCACTCGAGATCTCTCTGAAAGGAGGAAAGAGAAAAAAGCATAAATACTCTTCTTGAAGAAGCCTCCTTTTATAGGTTAGCCAAAAGGGATGGTTACTTCTCAGAATAAGAAACTATCCTTCTAAGGGCCTACGCCATTCAGTTCCTATTGGGAATAGCCCTTCTTAAGGCTGCACTGAACCACAGCTAAAACCATATAGTCACTGCAGCTTAATTAGGATATATCTTTTGTCCTCTCAGCTTGGCTTTAATGGGTCTATCTA
>CM053590.1:42320881-42467650 GCA_028646515.1 Pseudochirops corinnae
CCACATGCCTGAGAGCTCTCAGAGAACTACAGGGATGTGACTTGTAATGCCGTGGATCTTTCTGTACTTGCCTGAGCCTTGTCAGCACATAGTAAGAGGGCTAGAGGAGGATTTGTTGCAGAGCCATTTGCTCTCATGGCCTAAGTGGCTTAATAGACTTTTAATCCCATCTGGATAGGGAAATGCAAATTCATACTGGTGGAGTGAAAGCTCTTTCCCAAATGCTGTTCCCAAGCCTCTTCCAGGCTAAATTCAATTCAGTTCAACAAACATTCCTTAATCAGCCTGGTATGAACAAGGCACTTGATACACAGAGAAGAACCAGCATTTATCTAGGCTTTGGTTTGCTATTTTCCCTCATTTCATCCTCACAACAGCCCTGTGAGGCAGGTGCTCTTATCACTCCCATTTTTCAGGTAAGGAAACTCAAGTTGAGAAAAGTTAAGAGACTTGCCCGGGTCACACAGCTAGTAAGTACCTGAGGTCAGATTGGAACTCAGGTCTTCCTGACTCCAGGCTCAGTGCTCTAGCTTGGGTGCTGTCAACTTGTTAGACCTATTGATGGTGTTAAGTTTGCCGTCTGGGCTGTAACCTATTGTGTTTGAGACTTTGAACAAACTTGCTTCTACATTGTAAAGGTTGTGACCTGAGTTTATTTTGTCTGTGTTAAATCCCAATTCAATTAAAGTCAGCAGAGGGAGGATAAAGAGAGAATAAAGGGCAATAGGCATCAGTTATCAATCAATAAGCACTTAATGAGTGCTTACTGTATACCAGGCATCTTGCTAAGTGCTGGGAAGACAAAGGCAAAGCAGAAAATAGTTTATATTCTGATGGAGGAGGCAACATAAATAAATATATACAAGACACATACTGAGTAGAGGGTAAGACTCTAGTATCTGGGAGTGGCTGAGAAAGGCCTCCTGTAGAGAAAAGGTGGTATTTGAGCTGACCTGAGCCTTAAAGGAAACCAGGCATTTTGAGAGGCATTAGTGAGAAAGGTGAGCATTCTAGGGATGGGGGCACAGCTAATACAAAGGTGTGGAGATGGGAGATGGAATAAGAAGTAGACTGGTATGGTTGGTTTGTAGAGTTATGTGGAGGGGCGTTATAAGGAACTTTAAATGCTAAACAGAGGAGTTTGTATTTGATTCTAGAGGCAATAGGAAGTCACCGAAGGCTATTGCATAGGGAATGACATAGTTAGATTTAAACTTGCCTGAAGGAGAATCACAAAATCTCAGTGCTAAAGAGACCTTATCACCTATCTAGTCCAATGTATCTCCAAATAAGAATGCTCAATAATTGACCACCCACTTCTCTTGAAGGCCTCCCATGTGCAAATCCCATCTCCCCACCTCCAGAAGCAGCCCATTCTAGTTTTGGACATTCCTATTAGAAGTTTTTCCCTGCTGTGGAAGCTACTTCTCTGTATCTTCCACCCAGTGCTCCCAGTTCTGTTCCCGGGGGCCAACTAGAGGGAATCGGATTGCTTTTCCCTAATAAGTTTTTGTAGATATCGATCTCTTCATAATATCTTCATATAAAGGAAGACTGGGCTGAATTCATCCAATTTGCTTCTAAGTCTCTCATTTGAATTGCCGGAGAATGGCCAAAAAAATGATTTTTTTAGTGGAAAGGCTCTCTAAGGGACTGTCATCAAAGAGGGTCAACATGAACCATAGTGCAAAGAGTAATAAACTTGAAATCAGGAAAGACTTGCTCCCAAATCTCACCTTGGAAGCTTACTAAGTTATTTAAACTCTGAACCTTAGCTGTGAAATAATAATTAATATCTGTAGTAGAACCATAGTTCCAGTGCTAGAAGGGCCCTTAAATACTTGGAAAGGACTTTAGCTGGAAGAGATCCAATTCCTTCTTCCCTCAGCTCTATTCAGTTTGCAGATGAGGAAACTGAGACCAGAAAAGGTAAGGGATTTGTGCAAGGGTCCCACCAGCAATAAACACACCTGCTATTTGAACCTAGATCCTTGACTTGAAATCTAGAGACTTTTCCACTCCACCGGGCTGTAAGGGTCAGGTGAGATAATATATGTAAAATATTTATAAATCTTACTATATAACATATATATACATATATTATATGTTATAAATATAAATACATATAGTTATATAAGACATATAAGTGCATATAATTAAAACAGATTGTGATTATTACTTAAAAATCACTAGGCATAACTTTTAGGTGAAATCCATGGTATCATAGATTAAATAACAGTAATAACCAACATTTATATGGTGCTTTAATAAGGTTTACAAAAGCTTTCAGACATATTGTCTTGGTTCACAAAAAAGCCCTGTAGATCCTTCCCCCTCCTTTTGGGAGAGACTATGATTTCATCAGTGTAGGAACTCCTTTCACTGAAGTAGTTAGTTGAGGACAGGGTGTAACCAGGACCTGTCTCCATAATGCCTTCTGTCTTCCTTTTCACTGCTAGCTATACCAGATTTCCACCTTCACTCCTATTTCCTTGTGTACCTTTAAAAAGAAGTCTCTTATTGGTTTCAGTGCTGTCACTCAGTTGAGGTTGATGTCCTTGCCTGCTACCTTTATTCATTCCTCCTGCATTTCTATTGTTTAGGATGTTTGAGAAGCAAACAACCTCTTTACTGTGTGTTTTCTTTCTGTAAATATTTCAAATGTCTCTTTATTGTCGAACATCCATCTTTTTTTTTTTTTTTCATGAATGGTTAAGCTCAGATTTGCAGGGTAGGTCACTTTGGGCTGCATCTTGTAATCCATTGCTCTTTGGAACCCTTTATTCCATTCCCTCCTGTGTTTTCAAGTTGGTGCAGAATAGTCTTGCGTTATTTGAATTTCCCTTCCTTTATATATGAAAATCTTTCTCTTGATCACTTGCAGAACTTGTAGTTTCTGAGATGAATTGTTAAATTTAACCAATATATATTTTGATGTTTGCAGTCTTGTCTTTCAGTTGGCATTCCATTTTTTGGGTTTAGAAGTTCGGGTCAGTTCTCTTCTATGATTTCCTGCATTACAATGTTAAGGGTTTTTTTGGGGTCCTGTTTTGTCTTCTGGGAAATCTATAATCCTTAGGTTGTCTCTGTTCATTCTCTCTTTGAGATTGCTATGTTTTGCATACATAGTGAGCACAATTTCTTTTAATGTTACTGTTTTCTGCTTCTTTTCTAGATTGTCCTTCACTTCCATGTATTTGCATTCCCAATATCTTGTTCTCTCTTTTGCTACTTTGGGTGATGCTTGACATTGTAGGTTCCAGTTTTTCTATTCTGTCCATTATTTTTGCTGTGCAAGTGATAAATGCTGCTGTCATAATTTTCATTTCTCTTTTGAACCAGTCAATACAGTTTATTGTGGTTCCACATTCTTCTCAAATTCCACAGGGTTCTCTGTCTCATCAAGTGCTGGATCACTTTCCTTTATTTTACAATATTTATTCATAGATACCTGAACTTGTTTAACTAGATTTGGAAGTCATATTTCCTTCTGTTGTTACTGTTTTCCCTGTTGATTTATCTGCTTATATTCAAGGTCTTTGAGTTTTCTTCTTCCCAAAATCTTTTATAATTCCTGTCACCCTCCCTCCCCCATTATTTTCTCCTATTGCTCACTTTCAGACTCCCTCCTCTCTCAGCGTGGTTTTCTTGAGGACTGGATCTCAAAGCATCCCAGCCTCCTCTCACACTGGGCAATTCATGGCTCACCAACCTAGGTCTCTGCCTCAAGTAAGTTTTCAGTAGTCAAAACTTGCCCCAGCTAGATGCTGTGCTTTCCTCCCCAGGCTTAGTGGAGTGCTAACCTCCTCTCCCATGTTCTTTAGTCTTTTGGCCTGACAATGCAGTCTCTGCTGGGGCCACAGCTCAGAGTTTTGAGGCACTGGTGTTATGGAATTGTGGCCCCCAGAAGACTGGTGCTCTGGAAGGGCCATGGCTGTGATGGCTGGATGTTGCACTCAGGGCAAATTTCCACACCCTGGACTTGGAGTCTCTGTGGCACTGGAAAGAGGGAAGGAGGGACTGTGGCATGGGGATGAATTTTGCTGTATGCTTGTGTCATGTCCTTGGGTTTACGACACTACCGGTGATGGAGAGGTGCTGACTGAGCTCAGGGTCAGTGAGCACTAGGTCATGGTTTTTCGTTCTTATTCAATCTTCTTTTGGATTTAGCATGTCCAAGACTAATGAGGCAAGTTGAATTTGCTTTTTATTTGGTGCATAATTTGTATTGGAGAAGTTAAGACAATCAGAGAAAATGTCTAACCCTTTATCTTGTTGCTTATGTGACCCAAAGGTCCACCAATGTTCTTTCAAGCAGAACAGAATGCAAACTGAGTGAGCTAAAGGAGATACGAGAGGACCACTTTCACATGAACTGTGTGTTAGCTGATACTAGAATTGATATTTCTTGTCTGAATAAATATCCATGAACTTCTGGTGTGGTACAGTTTCCAAAGCAGCTTTTGCAGCTTGGATGAGTTCTTGGGCTCCTGAATTTAGACTAGGCAGGAACCAGAGAAGTCATTCTATTTCAACCCTTCATTTTACAGATAAAGAAACTGAGACCCAGAGAGATTTAACCCATGGTAAGATAAATGTCCCAAGTGGGACTTGAACTCTGGTCTTCTTAACTCCCAACTTCCTTTTTACCCTCTCTGTTAAACCACAGTGTCTCTTTTGAGTATAGGGATCTATTGCCACAAACTTGTTTGGAACTGGCAATGATGCATGCCAAAGTCAATTGAGTACATTTAAAAAGGATTTTGTGTTCAAGTTCTCCATGTTATAAAACATTTTAATATTTAATGGGGCACCTTAAAAAACTGAAAGCTTTTATGGATCATGAAGGATTTAAGGTTGTGTGTTCTGCATTGAAAAAACCTAACATACAAAAAAATTAGCTTTGAAAGCAGATAAATTAGGGGCTGATTATTTACTTCAAAACTGCAGTGAATCCTTTTTGTTCTAAATGGCAAGCTTCCCCAGTGCATTTATAGGTTTATTTGATTTACATGTCACTTACTTAGAATCAGACTCTTAGAATGGATGGGTTTTAAGCAAGATGGAAACAGAAATTTCAAGCCCATTTCTATCCATGGTGTGAAGTGCACCTGATTCCACAAGTGCATGCATGACCTTGGGGGTCATTTTCCACTCATCTTTCCTCCTCCTCTTATATCCTATTCATTACCAACTTGTATAAATTCCCTTTCAATATGCCAATTGCATTTGCATTTTTTCTATTGCTTTATTTTCATCTTCCCAATCATAGACGCTCAGAATGGGAAGGTATGTTAAAGATCGTTCAGTTTAAAATCTAATTCAGTGTGAGATTCTGCTTTGCATTCCTGTTGGTTTGTGCTAGCTGGAATACTTCCAGCAATGGAGAGCTCACTGTGGAGAGGAGGCATACCATAGTGGGAAGAGCCCTGGATTTGACTCCAAAGGAACCAAGTCCATGTTCATGCTCCCTGCATGACTTGAAGAAGCTTGCTTTAACATCTTTGAGCCTCAGTTTCCTCATCTGTAAAATGAGGTAATTGGATTAAACTTCTAAGTTCCCTCTAAATCTAGAATCCTATGAACCCTGAAGGCAATCTGTTCCATTGTTGACTAGATATGATAGCTAGAAAGTTCTTGATAATTGGGCCCAGTTCTATATCCCAGAAATTTCTGCCCTTTGTCTCTCTTTCTTCTCTGTGTTTGCACAAGTGACCTTTTGGTTATTACCCTTTGGCTGAACTTTAGGCAATAATTATAGTTTTAACCTTGCTCCATGAAGGATTGTTGAGCCTAAACAGTGGTAGACAAGGAAGAAACTCTTGAAAAGGACTACTGTTCTTTCTAAGGGATGGAGTAATTGGGACACCAACAAAGTTATGGGAACTATTCATTCTACAGAGTATATTATGAAGGTATCCAGGAATCTGTTTAATCCTTACCATTGTGGTTATGTTACCTTTGTGTCCGAGGCTTCTTTCCACTTTGGGTATCTCTTAGTCTTTTAATTTGTTGCCCCTACTCAGATGACCTAGGGGTATCTATATCTGATACTCCCCACAAGGATAGGCCTCAGACCAACTTATTAGCACTCAGCCGCACAAAGCTGTAAATAAAATAGTTTTATTTAGAAATTAATGAATATAGAAAAGGCTCACTTATATATGAGTCTGTAAAAAGTCAAGGATCACCCTCTTCCCTGTCACTTATACAGTATTTGACTTATAGTATTGGTGAGGCCCTTCTATACCAGTGTTCTTCTCTGGGTCCCTTTTGTGCCCTGTCCTCTTCCTCTTATAGGTTTTTCCTAGGTGCTAACCGCTGGAGCTTCCTGGAAGGAGATAATTGTTATTTGCAGGCTTTGCTATCTTTCATAGGTCTGCTTTCTGTGTCACTGCTGCTTCACTGGCTTCCACACTTCTTCCACAATTCAACAGATGGTGCTAGTCACCCTCCCAAGGGGATCAGCCTTTAGCAGATGACGTATGGAGAGGTATTACTCTATAGAGCTTCTGCCTCAGCAAGGTGTAGATCCTATGGTCCCTGACCTCATACACAAAGGATCCCCCAGAGGGCTATGGGAACACTATATTTTTGTACCACTCACATGAATCTCTTTTTACATTCCATGTTGGTTTATACTGATTCAGTCCTATTACCCTCCTCTCTTCTCTGTTTCCTGGGTGGTATGCTTTCCTCTCTTGTTACCACTTCCTCCTGAACCTGGGGTTTAAAGGGATACCACTCCAGCCCCCTAAACATTTGTCTTTCCTGTCTCCATCTTCCTCTGGCAACTGAGCTGGGTTATTCAAATGACTTGGGGCTGCTTCCTAAAAAAAAGGAAGCTCCAGGGGAGAAGCTATTTGTTCCCATTGGAGCCTCATGCTCTAAGAAGGAGGAAGATTTTTTTAGTCAGTTGAAAGATCTTTTCCTCAATGATAAAGCATTTTACTTTCTTGTTGATAGATTGAGGGAAAGCATAGATAGATCTGTTTTTCTGCCCCATGTTTCTTGGACTGGAGTAATTTCACGAACCTAAAACCAGAAACGCAAGATGACAAAAATGATGTACTGGATTCCTCCCTTCCCATTTTGAGAAAGAAATGGAGGAAACCATTTTCTCCATGTAAAATGCCTTTTGCCAATGCACAACTCTCCCTGCTTTGAAATAAGAACTTTCCTTGTGCCAGCAGAGGTTTCATTAAACCAGAGTCCTCAAAGTTTTATGTGAATTGAAGCTATTTTTCATTTTCTAAAAACCCTATTTGGATGACAAAGTCCCTGAGCAGTGTTGGAAATGGGTTTGACAGGCAAGGGATCTATGAAGGGAGGGGTATGTGTGTGACACTGGGGCTTTTGGGGAGAGAGTTATGACTAGATGTCTCTCTCCACCCCAACTTTGAATCCAAATAAATTGAAGCAGAGAGTAAAGGGCATGGAGGTGAACTTGTAAATTTCTGTCCTAAATACAGAATACTTTCATCTTGTCCAAGGAAACAAAGGGGTGAATTAAAGGCACATGGCTTTATGAGACTTGGATTTGGGAAGCAAGCTTTTGGGAGGCCATAATTTTAGGGACAAATGGACCTTAGAGATCATCTACTCCAATTGATTAATTAATTAATTTAATAGATGAAGAAAATGGGGCCCAGACAGGTGTCATTTCTTGTCCAAATCCCACAGGTGGTAAGGATATCAGTAAGCTGATATTGGATCCCAGATTCTTTGATTATAAGTTCAGTGTTTTTTTTCTCTGCTCCTCCTAAAATTCAAATTTAAGCATTTATAAAATACCTGCTATGAGTAAGGCTCTATGGCAGGTGCTGGATATGCAAAGACAAAAACAAGACAGTTCCTGTTCTCAAAGTAGCTCACATTTTATGGGGGAGAGGGATCAGAAGATCATTGATTTAGATCTGGGAGGGACCTTTAAGGTCAGGGAATCCATATCTCTCATTTTATGGAAATGAGGAAATTTTATGGAATTTCATTTTAAAATTCCATTTTATGGAAATTTTAGGAAACCAGGTCTTAGAAAAGTTAAGTGATTTACCCAGAGCTTCAGAGCTTGTGTCTGAGTCAGGATTCTCCCAGGTCTTCCTAGCTCCATAATCCATTGTTTCATCTACAATGTCACACTGTTTTTCTAAGTGACTTGTCTAAGATATCTGTTAATAGGAATAAATTTATACTGGAACAAATTTTGTAAATTACTGTCACATCTTTGGTCTCACTTGAGTCACATAACCAACCTGGGCCTGTTTGGCAGATGTAGAAGCCAGTGCCCAGAGAAGATTTTAGTCCATTGATAAACATTTTCGAGTGCCTACTTTGTTCCAGGCACTGTACTAAGTATTGGGCTACAAAGAAAAAGGGCAAAAAACAGTCCCCTGCTCTGAAGGAGCTCCCAGTCCAAGAGTAAAGAAAACATGTGAACAACTATGTATAGACAAGATATACAGACAGGCTAAATTAGGAGATAATAATCAGAGGGGAGGTGCCAGAATTAGGGGGGATGGGACAAGGCTTCTATTAGAAGGTTGGATTTTTAGCTAGGTCTTGAAGGAAGCCAGGAAGTGGAGAAGAGGAAGGAGAACATTCCAGACACAGGGGACAGCCAAGGGAAGTGCAAAGAGCTGCCAAAATTCACTCATCTTGTGGCACAGCAGGAATTAGAGCCCAGGTCTTTGGATGCTTGGGCTTTTTGATTCTGCTGGCCCGTGTTGCCCTTGGGTGTGGAGAAGCCTTCAAGGGAGATGTTCTAGGACTGCTAGGGACCAGGATAGCCTAGATCAAGTATTCTGGCCACAGCTTTTAAGCCTGGCAACTTTGATGTACAATTTGTAGCCAGCCCACATCTCTAGTTTCTATATTCTTAAACTCTGTTGGGCACGTATGTAGCGGTCATTTAAATATAAAATAACTGACATTTATGGAGTGCTTTGAGGTAGTTTGTAAAATGCTTCACATACATTATTTCATTTGATCCCCTTAATGGTATGAGTGTTATCTCTGTTTCACAGGTGGGAAAACTGAGACTGGGAGAGGTTAAGTGACTAGGCAGGCAAGAATCACATAGCTGTTTCTCCTGATTCTTAAGTCCAGAACTCTTTCTGTGATACCTCACAGTTGTCTTGATTGCTGGTAATTGAAAATATGAATTTGGAGTGACATGAGAAGTGTTGCTGAATAATAAAAAGAGTATGGGACTTGGAGGCAGAAGCCCGGCCCTGGCCCTTATATCTATCACATGACCATGCATAAGTCACACTGTCTCTTGGACTTTTAGCTTACTCATCTGAGGATATTAATACCTACTACCCATTCTCTAGGATAGCTGTGGAGAGAATGCCTTGCAAATTTTAAGAGCATTTATTCTCCAGAATCAGAGCTAGAGGGGACCTCCAGGGACTTCTGATTCAACATCCTAATTTTAAAGATTAGTAATCTGAAGCCCTTGGAGTTTAAGCAACTTCTCCAAGGCAACAAAAAGTAGTTAATGTCAATGGCAGGATTTGAACCAGAGACTCTGACTTCATAGACAGTGTTATTATCATGGCAACATGTGAATGGGACTTTAAAAAAAAATCAGTAGCATGACTGGCTGACAGCATGTAGCTTTAGCAGAAAAGGCATTGGATTGAAAATTAGGAGACCCAGATTCTCGTTTCAGCCACACCACCATATGACCTTGGGTGAATCACTTTTCATCAACATGTAGCAGTTTTTTTCATCTATAAAAGGAAGAAGTTGGGACTGTTTGACTCCTTAGGCATCTTCAGTCATTAATATCTTGGAATTTTCTGAGTCATCTGTTAGTTCAGAGAAAGCTGTTTCCTACCTTGCCCAATATGGGCATTTGAAGATCTAAGCTAATCCCTGCACCTTGTATATGCTTCGGCTCTGAATATTTCCTGCTGTGGTGGGAATCATCCCAGTGGGGCACAGGGCACTGTGTGATGTGCAGACAGATGTGTCAGGAAAAAGACAAAGAGAAGGTGAAAATGACCTGCTCTGGCTTCACAGGTACAATATGGTGTATGATGGGAGACTAATAGAAAATGGTGGATTCTGGGAATGAAGGAAAGGGCTACAACCCTTGGATGGAAGAGGCTGTAATAATTTTTTTTTTTTCCTGGAAAGCAAATTGGAATTATGCATCACAAGTCACTAAGCTTATCCTTTGACCCCAGGATACCACTACAAGGCCCACATCCCACTTTTCCATCAAGGTATCCAAATTCTAGACAGCAATTGTGATGTGACATTTTTTTTTTTTGGAGGGGGTAGGGCAGGTTAAGGCAATTGGGGTTAAGTGACTTGCCCTAGGTCACACAGCTAGTAAGTGTTAAGTATCTAAGGCTGAATTTGAACTCAGGTCCTCCTGACACCAGGGCTGGTGCTCTATTTACTGCACCACCTAGCTGTCCCCAATGCCACCTAGCCGCCCTGATGTGACATTTCTGCAGAAAAATAGTAAGGTTGGATAATCAGAACAGTTCACAGTTGTGTAGTTCTTTTCATAAATAATTTTCCATTTACATAAATAAATATATAAATATTTACATAAATCATTGAAACTCCTCTCTCCTCTGAGGTCAGAAATGGAGCTAAGTGCCACATCTATTTTACAGAGAAGGAAACTGAGTCTCTGAGAGCTGATGTGACTTGCCCACAGTTGCACTGGTATTGGAGTGGCCCATCTCAGGTTCATATTCAGTTTTTCTGACTCCCAAATGTGTTCCTCCTTTTTTTTTTTTAAACTACATCATAAGCCCTACTCACAGGGCTAGCAGGTGGGATTTGAGAACCATACAACAACAGATTATTTTCATTCCTACACATCTGTGCACAATTTGTCTTTCTCACTAGAATTCCCAGCTTCTCCTTATCTTTTCTCTGATTGTGTAACCATTATTTATATTTCATTACTAGCCTTGAGGTGAGGAAGAGCTGGGTTTAAGTTTTGTCTCTGCCACACACTGACTCTGTGACCTTGGACAAGTCATTTTATCTCTAGATGCCCCAGGCTCTTAAGACTAGAGGTTGTAGAACAATAAGTAACCTGCCTTCATTGACATGAGGAATTTCCTTATTGGGTATTCCCTTTATGACATCACAGGCTGGAATCAAAGAGCAAAAAAAAGTGCCTGGCACTGTGCTAGAAATTCAAAGACAAAACTATAAAAGCTCCTGCTGCCAAGTAGCTTACTTATCACTGGGCAATAGGTAATGCACATTACAAGGTGTATATAGATAAAGTGACCTGTTTGTGGCCATGAAGTTAGTGTATGCTGGGATACAGAGTAATTTCAGAAGGAAGAGAGTGCAAATAAGTGGATGTTGGGGGAGAGTCATCTGGGAAGGCATTATGTAGGAGGTGGCAAGTGAGCAGGGCTTTGAAGGAAGCTAGGGCTCTAGGAAGGAGCATTTTCTGGTCATGTGCAAAGGCATGAGGCATGGAAGGAACTGTTTCCCAATTCCCTGGACCAAGTGAACCTTTGGAGGTATCATTGGAAGTGTGAGATCTTTCCACTGCCTCCAATCATCACTGGTTTAGAGCCAGAGGGGACCTCACAGATCATTTAGTTCAATACAACTGAGGCTAGGAAAGGAGGCAGGTGATTTTCCTCAATTCACATGGGCATTTTATGGCAGAGTCTCTTTATCTATGACATGCTAAGCAGAAGGTGAACCTTGGAATGCCACAAAAAAAGAATTCTCTGCCTCCAAAGCCACAGTTTCTGAGAGTGACGGGAAAGCCAAAGGTGGGAAAGAAGGAAAAATGGAATTTGGTGATTAGGAAAACCAAAGGTGGGAAAGGAGAAATTGGGTGATTGTTGAGTCCTAGAACGTTGAGTGTCCCAGAGGACCTTAGAAGTCACCAGCCCTCCCATTTGACAGATGAGGAGCCTGAGCCTCAGAGAAGGGAATTGATTTGCCCAAAGTGACATACGGTAAATTGGTAAAAGATCTGTCTTTAGAGATTTCATACTCTTGCCTCTTGAATCTCCATTTGAAAAGGAGGAAATGTCGATGCGTAATACAAGAAGGGTAAGTCATCACATGCCCATATCTAAACATCTCTCTAAAAGTTAAAAATTGCTTAGCATTCCTTCTCTGGAGATTTGACGCAATAGTCAGACTCTAGTAGGGGAAGGTCTGAGTGCTGCCATACCCAGGGGCAAGGGGGATGGACCAGCACTGGGGATGGACCAGCACTGGGGCTGGAGGCCCTGGGATGAAATGACTCAGGCAATCAAGGGGCAGGAATCTACACCAAGTAGCACTCTCTTGAGGAGTTCCCTCGAACTCTGAGGGAATTCTTTCTTTCTTAAATGGCTCTAGACAAGTATGTGGTTTCCTGGAGCTTGCCAGGGAGAAGACTGCTCTTTTGTGCAGTGTTGGCTGGTGAGACAAGGACTTCATTATTCCCTTGGCCCTGGCTAGCTCTCCTCCCCTTGTGCATGTTTTTTTCCCCTTTTTTCCTGATAAAGGAGGTTTGTTCTCCTTAATAAAACAATCCATTTTTAAGTCTAGCAGGTTACACAGAACTAATTAAGAGATGGGGCTTCCACAACATAGGGCTGGCTTCTGGTTTCCGGAACTCTGTCTGGCCCTCCTTGCCTTTGGGATTGTGGCTTTGGGTGTTGGCATGACTGGGGGGGGGGGTGGTGGTGGCCCAGGAACCGGTGTTTAGCTGAAGGGTGAGTGGCAGCACAGTGCACCATGAGCCCTCGGGGAAGCTTGGGCCCTAGTCTGTGAGCTGGTGCAGGCCAATTTTAAAGCCAGGCAAGAGCAAGAAAAGATTCTTTCAGATACCAGGATCAATTAACTTCTCTCTCCTCCTCAGCTAAATGATTCAGTGGGTAGCACCCTGGGCTTAGAGTCAGGAACACCTGAGTTAAAGCGTTGCCTCGGATTGTTACTCATCATAGGACCCTGAGCAAGTCACTTACCACCTGGATTAAAATCGTGCCTCAGAGACTTGCTAGCTGAGTGACCCTGAGCAGTTACTCAATCACTGTTAGCCTCAGTTTCCTCAACTGTATAATGGGGATAATACTAGCATTTACTCCCAGGGTTGTTGTGAGGATTAAATGAAATATTTACGGAATATTTGCTTAGCAGATGTTATTCAATGAATTATAATATTAAACCTAAAATATTAAAGCATGTAGCATAGTGCCTGGCATAGAGCAGGCATTTAATAAATGAGCTTCTTTTCTTCTTTCTTAAAGAATCGCAGATTTATGACTGGAGAATCCAACCCCCTCATTTTACAGGTTGGAGAATGACTGGAGAATCCAACCCCCTCATTTTACAGGCCTACTTGGTTGGGGTTACATTGAGCTATTTTTAGTTTCTGAGATAGAAACTGAAGCTCGATCTTCCTGACCCAAGCCTAGTGTCTATCCACCTCTACCAAGCTGTCTCTCAAATCTGGTAGAAGGAATTGAGAATACAGTGAAACCTTATGACAACATATATTATTTTCTCGGATCATCTTCCCGAAAGTAAAATACCCAGTTGAAGCAAAAATCCAGAGAGAATACAGTGTAGTCAACAACACAGACCTTTGTTCTTGCTTTAGGTAGTTATCTGAGCACATAGTGCTTCTCTCTGTGGTAGGTGCTATGGAACGTCAGGGATCAAGCCATGGTCCTTTACCTGAGGGAGTTTTGATTCTAGTTTGGGAGATAATGATGAGGATGAGGATGAAGATTTGAATTCAGTTCAATCATGGTATATATTTGAGTCAGGACGTGAACCTAGGTCTTTCTGCCTCCCAAGTCCAGCCCTTTGTCCACTGTATTCTCAGCTCTCTGATGGGCTCCTCCAAAGCCCCCTAAAGAAGCAGGAAGAATGACCAGCCAAGCTGCCCTTGGGGGCACTGTGTATCTCTCTAACACATCCTGGAAGACAGCCTAGAAACCACCCTCTTCATCAAAGTAGTAATAGTTGCTCTCACCTTTCTAGTGTTTTATGGTTATGATCTCATTTGAGCTTCAGATCACCCCTCCAAAGTCAGAGTCCTCAGGGCTAGTAGAGACTTTGGTGGTCTTCCTGCCTAACCCATGCTTGAACAGGAGAGTTCCCTCTTGTATCATGGCTCATACCTGCTCATTCCAAATCTGCTTGGAGATGTCAACGGAGGGGAGGACCCACTACTTCCTCAGGTATCTCATTCCACTTCCAGACAATTTCCAGTCCTTGAAAGGCTCCCCTTCCATTAGGACTCAACGTACGATGTTCCATTTGCTTCCTCTTTTGCCGTCTGAAGCCAAGAAGAATCTGTCTAATGCCTGTCCTTTCTAATCCTTGAAGACCATTCTCACGGGTCTATATTTCATCCATATAGGAAATTCTTGTTGTGGACACTCTCTTTACTGATGCCAATGGCCCATTTATCTGTTACTTATGGTCCTCAACAGTTGCCCAGGGACCCTGGGAGGGCCAACAACTTGTCAGAGCTTATATAACTGGTATTTTCTAGAGGTAGCTAGCTCTTAGATGCAAGTCTTCCAGAAACTAAAGCCAAACTTCTAACCATTGGGCTATGCTGCCTCTTTTTAATAGGGAAGCTTAAACAACCCCACCTTTTTTGTTAATAGCTGAATGTGTATAGAGAATGCAATATAGAGCCTGGTTTAATAATATCTGATTTGTCTTAAAAAAAAACAAAACCCAGCAGAAACTAGAATTTTGTATATCTGCATGGGTGATTTCAGAACTGTTAACATGGGAAACTGCACGCTTTCCCCAATATTGCTGCCATTTCTCTTACCATATTGGGGATCACCTCCTGAAGGGCTCGTGAAAAGCTCTAGAAAAATCACCCTGTACTCTGCTTTAACGCTTTATTTTTGAGGGGGCCCTAAATGGGACTTCTTATCTTCTCCCTGTCTTCCTTATTTACCAGACATGGTTAACAATATTAACTAGCATTAATTCAGTCCTTTAAGGTTTGCAAAGTGCTTTACGTATATTATCTCATATCCTCGCAACACTTCTGTGAGGTAGGGACTGTTATCTTCATTTTCCAGATGCGGAAACTAAAACTGAGAGACCTTCTGACTTGTCCAGTTAGTAAGTATCTGAGGCCGCATTCAGACTCAGGCCTTTGTAACTTTCAACTTCTGTGCTTTATATACTAAGTCTCCCAGATTCCAAGTGACTTCCGACTATTTTAAAAAATCAGTCCTTTATTCTAGATATTCATAGAGTCTGGGGCTATCCAACCTATGGTCTATGCATTCCCCTATTTATGCTCAATTCAGTTTGGTGGAAAGAGTTCTTTGTTTAGAGTCAAGAGATTTGACTCATCCCTCTGCTAATTAATTGTGTGCTCTCGGGCAAGTCTTTTTCCCTCTTGGGACTTCAGTTCATTTATCTATAAAATGCGGGGCTTGGTTTAGAATTCAGAGATGTCAGCCTTGCTGTAGGTAGGCAAACTGCCAGCAAAACTCTGGAATGCCATTGAACTAGATTAAAATGTAATCAGGAAATGTTTAACAAAATAAATTAAAATGCAATACAACATAAAGAATGTTAATTTGTGGTTTTCTAAGTGGATGTGGGGGGATAGGGAGCGGGGCAGCTGTTTGAGCTGGACATTTCTGGTCTAGATAAGGGGTTCTTGACCATTTTTGAGTCATGGACCCTTTGGAGAGTCTGATGAAGCCTATAATATTAAATGAAGAAAATGGTAAATTTCAGTTAGAGGTTAATGAAAATAAAGATTTTTTCCCCCCTATTTTCCCCCATTTTCTATTGTTTCCTATCCAAATTCACCAACTCTATGAATTCTATCCATGAATACCTTTGAGGTGGGGGTGGAGTCTGTGGACCTCAGGATAAAAAATCCCCAGTGGTCTAGAAAGTCGTTATGGCCCTTTCCGGTTGTTAAAGCCTATAATCCAAAAATGAGTCATTTCAGCCTAGAACCCCATGTACTTTGACTTTTTTTTTTATTTCAAGTTCCATTACTTCAAATGGAACTCATAATTTCAAAAGTGGATGCAAAAAGCAGCCTAACTGCCTAAATCAAAGTTTGCAGGCTGAAGGCTCCCACCAAAGCAGCGGAGAGAAACTCATTCTCTGCGTGTCAGTTTTAAGAAACATATTTTTGTCATTTAATTTCTCTTTTTTTCTGGCAGCATCCTGGTAGACCCCTCATTATAGGATTAACTGAGAAGTCTCTGCCTGTGTCTGTAGGAGTGGGTAGACTGCCCTCGTTAGTGTGCAGCGGTGGTGGTTTCAGCTGGGTTTGATACCTGTGTAGGAAATTAATGAAGATCTCTGCTTGATGGTCAGGGTACTCTGGTGACAAGTGCCATGTCAGACAGTTCTTTGGAGAGGAGAGGAGGCGGTTTCTGCTCCCAAATGATGAGCCATCATATTGGGTATATGCATAGATTGCCCTAGATGATTTCTTCAAGTGTTTCAATCTGCTGGGCACACCGCCCAGGGAAGTCAGGGACAGAGAGATCATGCTCACAGCAGCATTTTTGTTGGTAGGTAGTAACTAGGAACAGAGTGGAAGCCCAGTTATTAAGGAGTGGTTGAACAAATTGTAGTATATAAATGTAATGTTATTGCATCATAAGAAATAAAAAAATAGAAGGCATTCAGGAACTTGTGTGCCTCACATTGCATCCTGTTGGTATGTCAACCCATGTGATTGACCCTCACAATAGCCCCGTGAGGTTGGTGAAAGCAAATGGTGTTATTTGCACTAGGACTGTCCAGTCAGTGAATGGTGGAGCTGGGTCTGGACCATTGGTCTCTGAGTTCCCAATCCAGTGTTCTTTGCACTATAACTTGTGGTCTGTCCCTGTCTTCTTGCTCCCCAGAGAAGACTGTATCTTTGAAAAGTCTCTTTATTTTTAAAAGTTTTGCTCAACATCTTAGGAATAACAGGAACATTTAAATTCACAAAGAACATATGCTTTTGTTAGATAGTACACAAAATTGTAAATGTCTGTTATTTACTGTTTTTACCTTTCTTTGTACTATCTTAGCACAAATCCTCACACATAGTAAGCGTTTAATAAATGAATGTTAACTGACTGAAAAA
This sequence comes from Pseudochirops corinnae, assembly GCA_028646515.1. NCBI lineage: Eukaryota > Metazoa > Chordata > Mammalia > Diprotodontia > Pseudocheiridae > Pseudochirops > Pseudochirops corinnae. The sequence goes on from CM053590.1 coordinate 42,337,962, forward strand.
GTGTATATTAACTTGAATGAAGTTTAAGTTAACAAAGTCACAATGCATCTCCCTGGCATGTCTGCTCAGTAGTGGGATTTAGGGGTCAAAGGATATAAACATTTGTACTTTTTCCCTCACATAGTTTTTCCAAAATGACTTGACCAATTTACAGCACTACCCATAGTGCATTAGTGCAAATGTCTTCTCATAGCCCCTTCAGTGTTGACTATTTCTATCTTTTTTCATCTAATGAGAGACATCAAATCAAATAGCTTACCAAAGTAAAGGAAAAGACTTTCCCAGGGATATACTCTCCTAGCTTACTACATCTCAACGTGGGTAATGCACCCATGTAAAACTCTTGGTTAGTAGAAATATAAGAAGACCCGGCTAAGGCTATTTACCGTAGGGCTATTGATACATGCTGCTCTCTGCTGGGTGATTCCATTGTCCTCATTTTTATCCACTATTTTTGTTGTTGTTCATAGTCCCAGGGCTAGCTTAAGCCCTTTTGGCATGTAGATCCTAGCCAGCAGCACCAAGTCAGCTAGCTAAAGAAGTCCTTAGGCATTCTTAACAGTCTTCTGAACTTGCTTTCCTTGTCTTTCACCTGAGGTTTCTGAGGCTATTCTCTTATTTGGGTTGTGGTTCAGAAATTCCTTTTTATTCTCATCATACCCTTAGGTCAGGAGACTATATCCATTTAAATCATTCCATGAACTCTACTTGGCAAATCTGTAAAGGTGCCAGGTGGAACTATGATGAAGGGATTCCTTTTAATTCATATAATACCTGTGATTGTCATACAAATAAATTTGGGAGTGAGTACCAATATCATGACTGGATTGGTGGAGTATGTAGCCTTCACCTTTCTTCTCTTCAGGAACAAAAATTGATGTCTTCCTTACATGATGAAGACCTCTTGTTACAGGGAACCCAACAAAGGGGATATAGAAATGATTTTAGGACTCTTGCCCCAGGTAGAATTTTCCTATTTTGCTTCTTCCTGTAGATGGGGCAGATAGCTTTGTTAGCATTCTGCCTCTCTTTCTGTAAGTTGGGATGGTCTTTGGATTTTAGCTCAGTATTATCTCATTGACTGTCCTAGCTTAGCTGGCCATCTGTCCAGGGGCTATCTTTCTTTTCTATTTTCCCAGCACTTAGCACAGTGCTTTGCACAAAGTGAATGCTTAATAAAGGTTATTTTTTCCACTTATTCATTCATTTATTAATTCTTCTTCAGGCTAACATCCCCATGTTCTTTTGGAAGTGGAGGATTGTTCCCCATGGTTCACAACACAAATCTCTCCTTGAAATCAGGGGTGTATGTTTATCATGCAATATGACCCCCCAACATATCTTGCATAAATTCTCTTCTCTCTCTTTATACAAGAGGAGATGGTTTCCCCCTCCCTAGAAGTCATCACTTCAATGCAGGATGACCATGTGTTGGGTATGCGATAGAGGGAAGTCACCAAACAGTGCCTAGATGGCCACTTGTCCCCAGTATGTCATACAGAGGCTTCTTGGGGCAGTACAGATAGGGCTGGTGGCCTCTGAGGTCCCTCCCAACTCTGAGACTCTAAGATTCTTTGATCATTTCCATTCGGGGTAGCTCAAATTATTCTAAGTTTTTTTTCACATCAAGCCTGCCTCTTTAACTTCCAAACGTTGCTCCTAGTTCTTCCTACTGGGAAAAAAAACAGAACCAATCCAATCCGTCTTCTGCATGAAAGTCCTTTAGCTACTTGAAAACAGCTATTTATGGCCCCAAGTCTTCTCTTCTTTAGGCTAAACATGCTAAATCCAGTCCAATACTTTCATTTTAGAGAACAGCAAATAGAGGCCTGGAGAAAGTAGGTCACTCTCTGGAAGTCCCTAAATAGAGCCCTGGCCATGGGGTTAGGAGAGAGAGGCCCTAATTTTGTTTCTCTCACTAACTTTCCAAGTGACTTTGGCTAAGTTTCTGTCTCTAAGCCTCAGTCTCTTGATCTGTAAAATGATGGGAACTAGATGAGCTTCAAGGTCCCTTTCACCTCTAAATCTCCACATCTGGATAGTGCTCATTGTTAGGAAATTTTCCTTGATGTCACTCCCAAATCCACCTCTCTAACTTCTGCTCATTGAGGCTTGTTCGAGCTATAGGAACCAAAGATAAGAATCTGGTGTCCTTTCCACCAGAAAACTTATCAAACTTTTGATTCTATTGTGTTTCCCCAAGACTTCTCTTTTCTACTCAAAACGTGTCAAGTTCCCTCTTCCTCAAATGACATGAATTCAAGGCTGTTCACTGTCTTGGTTGTTGTAGCTTATCAGTGATATCTCTAAAAGGTGGTGCCTACTCAGGGGCAAGACCAGTGGGATCATCTCCTCCCTCATTCCACGCACTAATCTTCCCTCAATGCAGCTCAAGATCATGTTAGCATTTTTTTTTATCGGTCTGCCATATTACTGCTAAGTCACATGGAACTTAGAGTTTTCTAAAATCCCCCAATTTTTTTTTTTAAAACTACTATCTATCCATGCCTTCTCCATCTTGTCCTGATGAAGCTTTCTTAAAACCTAAACATAAGACTTGACTTTTATCCCTATTAAATTTCATCTTCTTAAATCCAGCCCAGGCTCCTAGCCTGTCAAGACCGTTTTGGAACCTGACTCATTCGTCTAAGATGTTAGCTTTCCCTTCCAGCTTTGTGTCATCTGAAAATTTCATATTTATGCCATATATGCCTTCATCCAAGTTACTGATAAAAAATGTGCAAGGAATCTTGGGATAGTGGGAAGAGCAATGAAGACTTAGGTTTGAATCCTTCTGGCTCTTCTGTGACCTTGGGCAAGCCTCTTCCATTTTATGTGCCTTGGTTTTCCCATCTGTTGAGCTAGAACAGCAATTCTTAATCTGGGATGCACAGAGCCCAAGGATTCTGAATTTAGATTGAAAAATTTCACTGTTATTTCTTCTTTTTACATCATTATTTTAGTATAATTGGTTTCCTGCATAATCCCTTGTATTTTATGCAGCATCATTATTCTGCAAAGTTCATAGATTTTACCAGATTACCAAAGTGAGTCTATAACACATTAGGTCCCTTCCACAAAGGGAACCCCACTAACCAAACATGACTCTGGAGGAATCAGAAAACAATTTTGCTTTCCTATTCCTTTCTTCCACCAACCCAGGGAGCTTTGGTGTCCCCTCAATAAGATTCCATAGCCCATGATTAGAATAGAGTGCATCACCTTTCAGGCTAGTGCAAGGTGGGAGGCTCTGAGGGGAGGCTCTCTCTGAGTTTATTGCTTGTTTGTCACATAGCCTTACTGGTTTCAGGGGCCATCATTCATTAGCAGAGCTCAGAGACCCAACTGAATCTGAGATTCTGAATGTATGTGAAACTTCTGCTCCTTTCATTTGCTATTGAGTTTCAAGGAGGAGGAGAAGATGATCTTAGTACTGAAAAAAGTAATCCAGGCGTGTGTGTGTGTGTGTGTGTGTGTCTGTGTGTGTGTCTGTGTCTGTGTACAAGATTTAGCTCAGATCATCCAAGGTCTGGAGGATTGTAAGATGACTGTACGCCCTTATTCAGTGTAGGTATATTGCTTTCAGGGGCACCTAGGTAGTGCAGGCAGGAACTTATTGTGAGTTCAAATCAAAGCCTAACTGTGTGATGCTGGGCAAGTCACTTCACCCCATTTGTCTCAAGTTTCCTCATCTGTAAAATGAGCTGGAGAAGGAAATGGCAAACCACTTTAGTATCTTTGCCAAGAAAACTCTGAATGCAGTCACGACTGAAATATAACTGATCAACAACAAATATTGACATAAACCTATTCTTTAGGAAAATGATGTTGACAGTTGAATACAAGATGAATTGGAATGGGGACAGAAGTACTCACCTGCTCCCATCCCCCATTACCTCATACCTGACTGTTGCAATAGGCTTTTGGTTGGTCTTCCTGTCTCAAGTCTCTCCCCCACTCAGCTGCCAATATGATTTTCTTTTCCTTTAATTTCTAATTTTTAAAATTTAATTTTAAAATAATTACCTTCCCCTGCCAATTACATGTGATTTTCTTAAAGTGCGGGTCTAACTATGTCACTCCCCTACTCAGTAAACTCTAGTGGCTCCTATTACCTCCAGGACCAAATATAAAGTCCTGTCTGGCATTTAAATATCTTCTTCTCTATCTTTCCAGTCCTATCACACTTTGCTCCCCATCCACCTACTCTGTGATCCAGAGACACTGACTTACTATTTCACACATAGGACACTCATCTCTCTGCAGGCCATTTCACTGACTGTTACCAAATGCCTGCAACGCCCTCCCTCCTCAACTCTGCCTCCTGGCTTCTGGAGCCTCTTTCAAATCCCATCTTCTACCAGATGCCTTTCCCTTCTCCTCCTCCTCTTCCTCCTCCTTTCCTCTCAGTTACCGATGCTTACAACCTAGGTGTTATCCTTGATTCTTTATGCTCACTCCTCTTATCCAATCTGTTGAGAAGTCTTGTAATTTCTTTGCAACATCCCTCATGTATGGCACTTGCTCTTGCGATGCTGCTGTAGGTCTCTGTCACCTCACACCTGGACCGTCACCCTGCTGGTCCATCTCTCTACCTCAAATCTCTCTGCACTACAATTCATCCTCCAATTTGCCATCAAATGAATCTTCCTTAAAAACATGTATGACTGTATCCTTCCCCTTGTCAGTAAACTCCAATGAATCCCTACTACCTCCCAGATCAAACATAAAATCCTGTCCTTGGCTTTTAAAGTCCTTAATAACCTAACTCCTTCCTATCTTTCCAGTTTTCTGTACCTTACTGTCCTCCACAGACTCTGAGATCTAGTGACACTGGTCTCTTGGCTGTTCCTTGAACATGACCCTTCATTTCCTGACTCTGGGCATTTTCCCTAGCTGTGCCCCATGCCTGGAATGCCCTCCCTCCTCATCCTTCCCTTCTAGATTCCTTGACTTCCTTCACATCCCAGTTAAAGTCCTGCCTTCTACAGGAGGCCCTTCCCAAACCCCTTTAATGCTGGGTTAAGTTTGTACACAGCTGTTTGTGTGTGGTCTTCTCTTCCCACCTTTAGACTGTGAGCTCCTTGAGAGCAGGGATGTGTGCGTGTGTGTGCGCGCGTGCGTGCATGTGTGTCCTTAGCACTTAGTCCAGTGCCTGACACATAGTAGGAACTTAAATACTTGTTGACTGACTTCCTTCCAAGATTTTTTCCCCTGTAATCTGGTTGTACTTTCTCATCCATTTGCATAGAGAACTCATCTCTGTTTTAAACTGCCACAAACATAAAAGTAGAGCCTCAATTTCTTCACTTCTAAAAGGAGAAAATTGGATTAGTGACCTCTTAAGTCCCATTTGGCTTTGGATCTGTGGTCCTGTGAATTGCTCCTGCCTTTTCAAAACCTAAAAATTTCGCATCAGATTTGCCCTATGGAGACACCCTTAGTGTGGTCATGATTTTTGAAAGAGGTAGGGTTGCATGATGGGAAGAGCCCTAGATTTCAAGTCATGGGATCTGGACCCGAGTCTTGAGTCCTGGTTCTGACACCAATTGCTGTGTCTTTGGGGAAAATAATTTATTTTCTCTGGCCCTTGGTTTCTTCATCCGTATGACCTCTTGGAGGGGAAGCACTTTTTAGACTCTATAAATTCCAGAAACATCTCTTAAAGTCCAGTGTAGAAGATGCTGTGCCAGGCTTGGATGAGATGAAAGTAAGTGTAACAATGCTGCTTTAAAAAAATTATTTATTTAATTTTTAATTTATGGGATAAAACAAACATTTCTGCAACATAGTATAATTAAAAAATGATTGCACATGAAACTGCAAATCTATTATGTACAATTAACTCCATTTAAATATATTATAAAGTTACCGTGCAAATTTCTTTCTCCCCCCTTTTTTCTCCTTCCCCAGAGAAGTTTCTATTCTGTTTTTTTGGGGGGAGATTTCAAGGCAAGGTTATAATAGGTGCACAGATCAATATTATATAAAGTAGGGTGTGATCAGGATACAGGAGTGATCTAGACCAAGTGCTCTAGAAGGAAGAGAACCCTTTTAGCTGAGGAGATCCAATCAGGGAAGACTTCCTAGAGGAGTGAGCTCCTGAGCTGAGCTCTGAAGGAAGAAGCGAAGAATTCTGTAATGTGGAGAGGAAGGAGCAGGGATTTTCTCTTATTAATTTCACATCACAGCAACTCTGCTGTATTCAAAGGTGGAGCCCCTGATTCAGGAAGCAATTAACACAGACATGCAATCAATTATTCATCATTTTACAGATTTGTGGCTGAAATAAAATTGTTCATTTAATATCTTTATTTTCTTTTAATTAACCCTATTCTGAAAGAATAGTTAAAAAGATCTCCTGTTGAAATATTTGCTTTAATTGAACTGCAAATACCACTACGGGCTGCTGGGTCCCAGAGAGGGCTGGCTGCACTTGGAAGAGCTTATTTCTGTGGTGGGGCTGGGGAGGGGGATCCTTGGAAAACTCTCCATGGGAAAAAGTGCCCTCGGGTGTTTTTTGTGGATCATACCTGTGATTTCATTGGTGAAAGCAAGTATGGATGTGAGAATTCTTTTTGTCATAAACGATCCATTCCTTCTGTAGTAAACATTGCCCTTTGTCTTCTTCCTAGTAAACTGTACAGCCCCCTGGGAACTTCACACTTCAGTGTGAATTGGGTGAGGGAGGAATACGTTATTGAATCTCAGGATTAAGAGCTTGGGAAGTGAGTTTAGAGACAATCTAATCCAACCCCTCATTTTACAGGGTGGAACCTAAGACCCTGAGAGGGGCCCAGGTCACATAGAGTGTAAATATAAGAGTTTAGAATTTGAACACAGGAGCCAGTGGTATTTCCTAGGACTTAGGACAGCTAGGGCTTTCTTCAGAACTATGGGCTTGGGAGGGTTCAAGAGAACCTTTGGGAGGCAGCCCAGAGATCAACATCCCGTACAGGTTTGTGTGACCCTGACCCTTTCCTGGCCATCACCCTCAAAATCCTTCTCCCAGGGCCTTCCTTGTTCCCGGTACCCTGCAGAAAGCTGAGCTGGATTCTCTGGGGGATGGGCCATCCCTTGTTCTTTCTGGGTGTGAATGCATCCATGGTTGCCCCGTTTTCTTCGTCAACGGTACCCCCAAACCTTTTTTTTTGCTATAGTTGCGAACATTTTTTTTCCTTATGACTCAACTCTTTCCATTTCACCATGATATGAGAGAGGGAGATTCCAGGGTAGATGGGGTTTGACTGTGCAACAAGGGGGCTAAGAAGTGGGGAAATGGATGCCTCAGTGCTTTGACACAGGCTGTGGTCTTATAGGGAAGATAATGTTTGCTGAATTGGACTGAATATCTTTCTATTTCTGTCTCTAAGTGTCTTCTTAGGCCAGACCTGACCTCTTGCTATTGTAATACTGACTGACAAATACAACATTTGGGTGTATTTCCCAGAAGTGTCACAGAAATGACCTTGAGAGTTCTCATTGTGTTTAGAAAAGGTTGGGACCTAGAGCCCTAGTATCCCCTAGGCAGGTCGGGGACACGAGGGAAGGAGAATGAAAAATCACATCACTGTTTTCTAAGGTATCTTTCCATTTTTAATCCCATAATCTTCTTTCCTTCCCCCAGTTCCCTCCTCCTGAATATTTATCCAGGTGAAATCAGGCTAAAGGGACATCAAGGGCATCTTTGAAGAGAAAAATAAGTCAGGAAAAGGCAGCATGGTGGTGGTGGGGGGTGGGGCCTCTAGAATGGTTTTGTGTTGGTGATTAGGCCTGGTTTCTTCTGCAGCTCTCTCTGGAGGAATGCTTCATTCTGCCTCTTGACAAAAGCTGTTTCAGCTCAATTAAGGAGTAACTCAGCTCCATCTCTCTCCAGCTTCCAGGGATTGATGAGGAAGTTGTGTTTCCTTTAGTAGGCAGAACCTCCTAGCAGGTTTCCTACTTTACTAAGAAGATTGGGGGCATCTGTGGAGAAAATTGAGGCCATCCATTAAGAAGACTGGGGCCATTTGTCTTGAGCTCCTCCATCTAACATCCCCCACACCTGAAAATCTCTCACCCATCCTCTCCTCCTCTGCTTTGATCTCAGAGGATGAGGCGCCCTCCTCCTTGCCAGCCTTGATCCCATCCCCTCCAGTAGCCTCTGTGCCTGGGCTCCATTAATCAAGCTCTCTTTCTCATGTTCATCTATAGTTTCTCCCTCTTGGTCTTTTCATGCTTTCTACGAACAGACTCAATTCTCTCTTGATCTAAAAATAAAACATACAAACTTTCCTTTGCCCTGGATTTCTCCCAGGTGGCAAATGGCTTAATTACCAAACCCACTGTCCCTTGCTCAGTCCCTTTTAAAAAAATGGTTCTGTAGTATTTGACATTATTGCCCCTCCCCCCCCCCCCACTGGATACCACTTGATCTATTGGATTTGGATTCTGGGGTGTTGATCCCTTCTCATTTTCCTCCTGCCTGTTTGACTCCTTCATCTCAAATCTCCTTCACTGGTTTATCATCTTCCACCCTTATAAGTATGGTTATCCCATAGGAAGGCTTTGTCCTAAGCTCTCTTCTTCAGGACTGTGAAGAGAGAGGGAAGGAGTGGGAGAGGGAGAGAGAGAGTGAGAGACAGAGGGAGAGAGAGAGAGAGACAAAGGGAGAGAGATGGGAGGGGCAGAGAAGGAGAGAGAGAGAGAGAGAGAGAGAGAGAGGGAGAGAGATATGGAGAGGGAGAGAGGGGGAGAGAGAGAGAGAGATATGGAGAGGGAGAGGGAGAGAGAGAGAAAGAGAGAGAGAGAGGGAGAGGGAGAGAGAGAGAGATCATTGAAAGGGCCACACTCCTGGAGTTCATAATACCTGTTACCTGCTCAGATGGGGTGGGGGTCAGAGTACAAGGAGCGTAAGATGTTTTGGCAAGGGGAAGCACCACATTATTCTCAGAGAGATGATGAGGGGGGAGAGCACTAGTGAAGATGGAGAGGAGTTTTGAGGAATGGAGGAGAAGAGAGGGTTTATCACAGATGGGACTCTATTCCTCAGTAAACTAGGTGATGAGAACCACTGGTATCCTAAAACTGCCCATCTTCAACTCATCTCGAATGCATATTGAATCTCTAAAATTCTAAAATCTTTTCCAGACCAGCTGCAGTCTGGCCATGCAGCTTCCATGTCATATGTATGAAGCTGATTTCTTGAATTCAGGTATAAGATTTTACATCTCTCTCACTTTTAATGGTAGTAGATTTGACCCAGGGCTCTTGCCTGTTGAGGCCTTTTTGGATCATTACATCTGTCATCTGCTGCATCCCCTTCCCAGCTCGAGTCATCGGAAAATTTAATCATGCTATCTATGCCTTCAGTGAGTTTACTGATAAAGTGAGGGGAAGCCTGGAATAATGGAATTTGAAGTTAGAAGACTGCCATTTTGTTCCTATGTGCTTAGCTATGCCTTTGATATAAATGTTAAGTAGCAGAGAGCAAAGTATAGATCCCTGGGGCACTCAACTGTAGACTTCCTTCCAAGTTGAAATGAAATATTTAATGAAGGGGTCTGACTTTTCCACTAGTTTGAATCCCCTCTAACTGGACTCTCATCTGACCCACAAGTCTCTAGCTTGTCCTCAAGAACAGCATGAAAGGTTGTCAGTGCTTTTACTGAAATCTAGATAAACCGTGTCTGCCAAAGTCTCTAGTTCTGTCAAAATCCAGTGTAAAAAGTGTAGTCAGGCTGGCAGGGTGCGTTCTTGATGCATCTATGCTTGGGCTTTGTGATCGCTGTTTCTGTTCTAGATGGTCATCAAACATTTCCTTTAGGATTGTTCTTTGAACCAAAGGCAAGTTCATTGGCTTATAGTTGGCAAATTCTACAATACTTGTTATTCTCCAGTCCTGGGAAGTCTCTCCTGTTGTCTATTACTGTTCTTTCAGTGTACATTTATCAGGGAGGCAGCTAGGTGGCACCATCTTGCACAGAGCACTGGACTTGGAGTCAGGAAGACCTGGATTCAAATCCAGTCTCAGACACTAGCTGTGTGATCTTGGGCAAGTTGCTTGACCCACCTGCCTCAGTTTTCTCCTCTGTAAAATGGAATGATAATAGAACCTACTTATCAGGATTGTGAGGGTCAAATGAGATAATATTTGTAAAGTGCTTTACAAATCTTAAAACACTGTTTAAATGCTAGATACTATTTTTGTTATCTGGAAGGTCATCTGATTACAAAGAGAAATAAGACACACTATCATAGAATCATAGGACTGAAAGGGACGGTAGAGGACATCTGGTCCTATTGCTTCATTTTATGGTTGGGGAAACTGAGGCTTAATGCTTCATGACCAGAGGTAAAGTGACTCATCTCAGATCATAAAGGTCATACAGCCAGGGGAGCATTTGGTCCCAGGCCCTCTGTAAATCCAGTGGTTTTCTTGTTGCTGTACCCTTAAGGAGCTTTTATTCTAATAGATTTAAAAAAAAAAATCTATCTATAGAATAATAGGGACAGCTAGGTGGTGCAGTGTTTAGAATCCTGGACCTGTAGTCAGGAAGATTAAGCTTCCCGAGTATAAATCTGACCTCAGACACTTACTAGTGGTGTGACCCTGGGCAAGTCACTTAACCCTGTTTGCCTCAGTTTTTCATCTATAGAATGAGCTGGAGAAGGAAATGACAAACCCCTCCAGCATCTTTGCCAAGAAAACACCAAACGGGGTCACAGAGAGTCAAAAACAACTGAAAAAATGACTGAACAAAATATAATAATAGTGTTCAAGCTGGAAGATACCTTAGAGGTCGGTCATCTTCTAGTCGGATATCTTTGTGTTACTAATGAGGAAAATAGACCTAGAAGAGTTAAGTGACTTGCCTGAAGAAACGGAGTAAAGTCAGGATTAGAACCCAGGTCCTCTGCTTCCAAATTACATTCTCTGTGCACTATGCCTCCTACTTAGTGTGTATCTTGAGTGTTCTTATTTCTGTACATGTTGCCTCTCCCATTCGAATGTAAGCCTCTTGAGAGTAGGGCCTGGTTTTGCTTTTTTTTTTTTTTGTATACTCAGCCTGGATCATAAGTGCTTGTTAACTGATGACCTCTCATTAGCCATACACTTGACAGGGAGTCCCACCCTCCTGATCCAGCCTCATCCCTCCCCAATCTCTAAAACCTAATATAACTTCTGTTCTCTTCCCTCATTCCTATTTTACCTTGATCTGTTCTTCTCTCTGGGTACCCTCTTCTATCTGTGTATTCTCAGGTCTCACCTCCTCCCTTCTTGAAGTCACCCCATAACTCTGGTCCCTGTGATCTCGACCACCTGATCTTCTTCACCAACATGAGGTCTAACAAAGGGTATTCCTTTGGAAAAGCCTCCTTAACAAAGTACGCTCTCTGTTTTGGAAACTGGAACCATCCTGGAAGATCCCGATCATATGGTTGTAACACCTAGAAAAGAAGGAAAGGCAAAGAAATAAGACTCTATATGGTAACTACTGTGTGTCAGGCAGTGCTTAAGTACTTTACAAATATAACGTCTGTGTCGCACATTGGGCACTTCTAGACATAGCTTTGGATGACCATTTTTTTTTACACAATAGAAAGTGACTTTGGAATGGGGGTTCTTAATCTGGATTCTATGAATTTGGAACATTTAACATTTTAATAACTATTTTAATATAATTGTTTTATAATTCCATATTTTTTATATATGCATTTAAAACATTATTCTGAGAAGGGGGAGGGTCCATAGGCTTCACCATATTGCCAAAGGGTTCCTTGCCACAGAACTGGTTAGGAACTTTTGTTTTAGAGGCTGGCTGTACTGTGGTGTAGTTAATAGGAAGCCATATTTGGAGACTGAAAGACCTGGGTTCAGATCCTACCTGTGATATTTGGTAGCAGTGTAACCCTGGGCAAGTCAACGAGCTTCAGCCTTTCTTTGCATCAGGAGGATAACAGCACTTTTAAGTACCTACCTCATGGGGTTGAGGCTCTGTTGAGAGGTGCCATTTTGTAAACTTCAGAGTGTTACATGAATGTCAGTATCATCAAATACCCTCCTAATTTTACATACATGAAAATGAAGCCCCACTGGAGGCCACCTTGCTGTTTTGGGAATTTAATTTTCGTGTTTGCTAGTTTTATGTCTCCAAGTTTGTCTTCTATTGGTGGACAAGGTCAATGGAGGAAGAAAAACAATAGAAACCACTTGAAGATTAATCAAAGATGAAGATAGGACAAAGACCTGAACACATCTGATTGGTTCATCTTGGAAGCCAAGCTGGGTGGGGCCAGTTCCTATTTAGATGGGAGACTGCCTGGGAACACCAGGTTTTTTCTGGCTTTTCTCCATTTGTTGTTGAGTCATTTTCAGTCATGTCCAATTCTTTGTGACCCTATTTTGGGTTTTCTTGGCAGAGATACTTGAGTGATTTCCCATTTCTTTCTCCAGCTCATTTTGAAGATGAAGAAACTGAGGCAAACAGGGTTAAGTGACTTGACTAGGATCACATAGCTAGTGTCTGAGGCTGCATTTGAACTCAAGTCTTCCTGACTCCAGGCCCGGCACTCTATCCACTGTGCCCCCTAGCTGCCTTGAATGTTATAGTGGAAAAAGCCTTGCATTTTGCCCAGTCTCTAATTCGCCTACTTGTATGACCCTGAGCAAAGGTCACTTAACCTCTCTGACCCTCAGCTTCCTCATTTCTAAAATGAAGGAGTTGAACCAGATGACCCCTGACTTTCATAGAAACATTTCATAACTGGAAGGGACCACAGAGGCCATCTAATTTAACCCTCTTATTTTACAAAGTCTATGATCTGATGATCTCTGAGATGTTTCTCTAAGTCAGTGGGAAAATCAGAATTGGTTTGCAATAATCTGATTACAGAGAGCTTTCCAGGAATACGGCTCTGGTGTAGAATACCTATAGAGAGTACACAGATCCCAACATATTAACCTGCTACAGAATGCCTGGGCCTTACACAGAAGGAGGAGGGCTGGCTAGGAGAGGATTGAAGTTAGAAGAAATATGAAGGTCAGGGTCATCGTGTATTTGAAATATGACAGACACTTCCTCATTTTCCTTCGGGGGGTGAGTGCCCTCCCTCTCTTGAACTATGTCTACCATGCTGAGGTTCAGGGGAGATCACAGGACTTAGGGCTTGAAGTGACGTCAAAAATCATCTAATAGCACTTCCTCATTTTATTGAAGTGGAACCTGGAGCCCAGAGAGGGAAAAGTCCTAATGGTGGTAGGTAACACAGCTAGGAATGAAACCCTGTTCCTTCAGATCCCAATCTGCTGCCCTCTTTAGCCAAAAACATACCTTTTATTCTAAGTAGAGCATTTGTTGTGAATTCTTGACTTGGGCAGCGCTGGACTATTCCCTCCACCTCTTGTCCTTGAGCCCAGGGCAAGACTTAAACATCTAGCTCCCAATATCCTTCTCTCTGGTACCTTTAATCACCCTAACCTTGGTGCTTCCCAACTTAAAAGGATATTCTCTTTCCTCTTTGCCCTCCACTGAAAGGTCTTGGTAGTGTAAAGGCCTATAGAAGCCCCTCATTTCTATCCCCTACCAGCTCAGAAACTACCACCTTTCTACTTGCTGATAGCTTGCACTATTTAGGGATCCTACCACAGTATAGTCAAGTCTTCCCCATTGTGGGGTAGGAAGATGTCTTTCACCCTCTGGGTCATCTTGCCTTGAATGTAGGGGCTTTTAATGTGGCATCTGTGAGCATTTTTTGTTAACATTTTAATAATTTTTCTTTGAAATCTTGTGTACTTCATTCTAGGCATTTAAAACATTTTTCTGAGGAGGGATCCACAGGCTGATGGTGTCCATCACACAAAACAGTTCAGAATCCCTGCTTTAATGGGTTTCTGTCTTTCATTAATATTGGAGGTGGGTAAGGGAATGCTGCCCAAGGGTTATTCCTGGTATAAAGATTTTCAGTAAATTTCCAAAATGGTTTAGCTAAATTCCAGACTGTGATTTGGGGGAGTATGAAATATAGATCATTTCATTTTCATTGTCTAAGTAGATGGGGTCTGAGGAAAGCCTTAAATGGGTCTGTTCAATGACCCAGTATTTTATATTTAGACGTGGCTTTCTACATATAGGCATTGATCCTGGGAATTTATTTTGGAGTATCCAAAGGTATTCTTTCAGGGATGCAAGAAGCTATGGAAAAGATTCTTCAGAACTGAACCAGTTGGATATTGAGGGTGGGTGAAAGGTAATTGAGCCCTGAACAAGTTCTTGGCTTTAGGAAAACTATATGGGACAGGGTAGCTATGTAGTACAGTGGATAGAGCACCAGACCTGGAGTCAGAAAGACCTGAGTTCAAGCTGGTTTCAGATACTTACTGTGTGACTCTGGGCAAGTCACATAACCTCTGTTTGCCTCAGTTTCCTCATCTGTAAAATGAACTGGAGAAGGAAATGGAAAACCACTCCAGTATTTTTGTCAAGAAAACCCCAAATGGTGCCACAAAGAGTTGGCCATGGCTGGAAAACAATAGCTAGCCCATAGTAGGTACTTATTCCCTTCTCTCTTCATGAACTTGGATGGGGGAAAATTACATTTTTAATTTTCACTAACCTCTAACTGAAACTTAGCATTTTCTTCAGTTATGAATGGGAACAACAAAGCATTATTCTGAAGTGGGGTCCATAGCTTTATTAGATTCCCCAAAGGGATTATGACACAAAAAAGGTTGAGAATTCCTGATCTAGTCGAGTGCTCTTAGTTTAGAGATGAGGAAACTGAGTCACAGAAATGTTCCTTGACTTGCCTAAAGTCAGACTACTTAATGAATAGATCTGAGATTTTAACCTAGGCTCTTTGGAACCAATGCTCTTTCCAGGACCTCACTAATGATGGGACCCATGACAAGTCACTTAGCCATTCTAAGTCTCAGTCTGTATAATGAGGATAATAAAATTCACATGAAGTACCTAATTGGAATACTTCAATGGTGACTTTAAGGAATTTTCGCTGTAAGTGTGAATTATCATTGGTTCTGCCCTGGGTGATGGGAGGAATTGGGTTGAGGGGGACAGGACCAGTGTTCAAAGCAGCAATCCAGTTTTCCACCCCTTTGACACATCGAAATTCTTCCATTATTTCACTCTTGCTATTTTTTCCTGTTTCATAGCAACTCTTTGTTTGGATGAGTTCAGGTGTGCCATTCATCACCTATTTGTTCAAGTCTAGTCAAGCCAACAAGCATTTGCTTAGCACTTACTGTGCTAGCTCAAGGACCAGTTCCTTAGAATTCTCAGTAAAAGATCATGAACTTGAGTGTTTATGGGGGATTATAGAGGGAGTACTAGAAAGGAGAAATTTGGAATCTTGTAGTAAAAAGACCACTGGCTTGAGACTCTGCAATGAAATCTAGTCTCAGCTCTGCCACTAATAAGGTTTGTGATCTTAATCAAGTTATATCTGTCTTTGGGTCTCAGTTTCCCCTCCTGTGAAACCAAGGGATTGGATTTGAAGCTCTCTCTCTCTCTTTTTTTTGTTGCTTTTCTGGAGGGCAATTGGGGTTAAGTGACTTGCCCAAAGTCACGTGGCTAGTTAATGTGTCAAGTGTCTGAGGTTGGATTTGAACTCAGGTCCTCCTGACTCCAGGGTCGGTGCTCTACTCACTGAGCCACCTAGCTGCCCTGGATTTGAAGCTCTCAAAGGTCCCTTCAGGCCACCACATTCTGTTACTTTATGAATGGACTTCTCTCCCTCCCTTCTTTCCCTTTTCCATTATAACATCTCCATAATGTTATCAACTGTTGGGAGTGGATTAAAAAATCAGAATCTGATGTCCAGTACAAAAAAGCTGGCTATCTTATTACAACCAAAGGCCAGTTCAGAGCCTGATAGTGACCCCTCCCCCCAATCTCTAGCAGTTAGTTACAGGAAGGTGGCTTCCTTTAAACACTATTGATGCAGGTCTGTACCAGGCCTTTTGAAAGTCAGTTGATTAATCAATCCCCAAGGCTTTAAGTGCCTACTTTAAACTACTGACAAAGCCCTTTGATGTGCAGCAATAGTTGAATTTTCACCTATGAAATATAAGTTTTCAAGTACATGAAATATAAAATATAATAAATACATATAAACTGGTGACCACATGTATTAGTCTTAAATTTACTAACTCTTTTTTCCACCCTTTTGACTATATGTTGTCTAAAAAGCATTTGGAAAATCTTGCCTCGTATGTGTTTGCATATTGAATAGTGGAAAATCCTGCAAGTGGAAAGAGATCATTTTCGGGTTGGGAATAAATATATAAGGGTTGATGTCCACTGCAAAGTAATTTAAACAGCTATTAAGGAATGTGGCCCGATCTTATCAGTGAAGTCATGCATGATTCTCCAGTTTAAAGTGAAGACTGAGCTTAAATGAGACAGTTTCTTCTAAAGGTAATTTTCACCAAGGAGGACCAATCAGACATGGAGACAAGTAGAGGTCTGGTTTGCCTGTTTCCAGAGGTGGAAATGAAGAGTTTGAGAATAGCCTTCCCCTTGAATTTAATCAACTAAAGGGGCAGGCAAGAAACTCACTCCCCGCCCCAACTTTATAATGTTGGATAGTAAAGAGGGGCAGAGAAGTGTAAGACTTTGGTTGAGATCCCATCTCTGACCCCCTACCTGTGTGACCCTGGGCAAACTGCTGAACCTTGCTAATCCTGTTTTCTGATCTGTAAAATGTGGATGGACAGTGCCGGTAGTAGTTATCTCAGAGGATTGTTGTGAGGACTAAACGAGATTGTTTATAAGGCTTTTGCCAGTTTTAAAGCACTACATGAATATTAGTGGTAATTTTTATTATTACTATGATTTTTCCGTCTTTCTCTTTCCTTTACTCCGTCTTCTTCCTACGTTTGTGCATGTGGGCTGGGGTGGGCAGTAATAGTGAGAATATTTTTGTAAAGCTGTAAAGCTGCCAGATTTGCCATGCCATTGTAGGCTGCCTGGTAATCTTCACTCCTACCAGGGGGACTAAATGCTCAGTTTTGCTTTGAAACCTCATTCTGTTAAAAAATGTTTTTCATGTGTAGGTGGCCATAGTGTGCCAAGGTCATGAGACTGAGAGCTTGAAGGGGATCTTAGGGGGCACTGAATCCAAACCCCTCATCTTCAAGATGAGGACACTGGGAGCCAGAGCAGGTGATGTGTTCAAGTTAATAAGCATCAGGATCTAGGGCCATGCCTTCTAATTCCAAAGTCAGTATTTCCTTCTTCTTCCTCTCTTCCTCTTTTACTCTTTCCTTTCCACTCTTCCTTTTCCCCTCCCCTCTCTCCCTTTACCCTTCTTCCCTTTCTCTTCCTCTTCTTCCCTCCGCCTCCCCCTTTCCTCTTTTCTCCCTTTCCTTTTCACAGACATTGTCATAATAGACTGAATCTATTAAGACATTGCACAGAAACAAAATGGCAGGCTCTCCTCCTCTCTTCTCCCTCTCTCTTCTCTCCCTCTCTTCTTTCCCTCTCCTGTTCTCTCCTCTCCTGTCCTGTCCTCTCCTTCCCTGTCCTGTCCTGTCCTCTCCTTTCTTCTCCTCTTCCTCTCTCTCTTCTCTCCTTTTCTTTCTTCTATACTCCCCTCTGTTCTTTCCATCTTCCTTTCTTTCCACTTTTTATGTGTCCTATTCATTTAATGCAGCTTCTAGAACTGAATGGTAGGCTCTCTTACAAAGGAACACCGTTCTAGATTCACATGGACTAGAAGTAGGTGTTGGGAACCTGCATCCTCAAGATCACATGTGGTCTTCTAGGTCCTCAAGTGTGTCCCTTTGACTGAATCCAAACTTGAGAAGGCCACAAGTTCACCACCCCTGGACTAGAATCAGTCCTTGGGTGGGCCACCTGAAGGAAAGAGAAGGGATCAAGCTTTTCTTACACACCCTGGCTCTTTTTGACCCTAATATCACTCTTATTGGGGGCAGCTAGGTGGCATAGTGGAAAGAGGGCCAGACCTGGAGTCAGAAAGACTCCTCTTCCTGGGTTCAAATCTGATCTCAGACATTTACTAGCTGTGTGACCCTGGGAAAATCACTTAACCCTGTTTACGTAAGTTTCCTCACCTGTAACATAAACCAAGAAAACACTAAAAGGGATCATGAAGAGTCATACACGACTGAAAAAACTGCTGGACAACAACAAATCACTTCTATTATTAGTATATATTATTAATATGTTAGTGTTTATATTATGTTAGTATTTACAAAACAAATAGAAATGTTTTCCTCCTTAGGGGAGGCATCAGGAATCCCCAGGGAGGAAGAGTGTTGATCAGGAAAGTCTTCTTGTTGGAGGTGGTTCTTGAGCTGAGCCTTGAAGCAAATTAGGGATTCCAAGGGACAGCTGAGGTGAGGAGGAAGTCTCTTTGAGCTGGCTAGCACTTTATTTTCAGTTTTCATTTGAGTCCACTGAGGGATGCGAAGATTTTGCTTCTGTTTCTTGGCTAGGGACCTCTCGCTCCTGTATTTGGAGGAATAACCCAAGAGGTGGCCAAAATGGATGTGCCACAATGGTGAGAGGAGTAAAAAGCTTTGGTCCCCATCCTACTCCCACACCCTGCCAATAGGAGAGGCCATCTCTTAGGAGGAGACTTAGATTTGTTTTGGATAGCTCCAGAAAACATAATGGAGATTAGGACCAAGGGGTAAAATTTGCAGGAGGGCAGATTTGAACTTAGAATAAGAAAAGACTTCCTGATCATTTGATTTGTCCAGTAATAGAGTAGTACTAAACCCCTATGATGGAAAGAGTTGCTGCGGAGACTGGATGGACATTTGTAGGAAGGCTGTAGAAAAAGTTCCTTTATATGGTAGGAGGTTAGAGAGACAGCATAGGACTATAGAGTGGGCCTGGGATTTGGTATCAGAGGACCTGGGTTCATATCCCGCCTCTACCATTTATCACCTGGATCATCTCAGTCAAACCACTGAATCTCTATAGGACTCAATGAAGCTATTGGACTTAATGACCCCTAATATCTTTTCCAGCTCCAAATCAACGAGTCCACGAACCTCCCAAGGTTGTCAACAACAAATCACTTCTATTATTAGTACGTGTTATCAATAGATTAGTGTACATATTATATTCATATATAGAAAACAAATAGAAATGTTTTTCCTACTCCAAGATTTGATGATTCTGAGAATGGAACTAGGCCAAGCTTACCACGTCCCAGGGAGGAATTGGCTTCTTTTTTTAGTTTTCCACTTGTTGACTGAACAAGGAGAGAGGGAGTCTAGAGCCAGAGGCATGGAATACTAGGGACTTTTCCTACTTTTCTGCAGACAAATGAACTCAAAGCTGGTCTGTTCCAGTTTATTTTCTTAAACTATAACTCAGCTGGAAATCATGACTTCACTATTGCCACCAAATCAGAAAACAACTTTCTAGGGATTGTTTCAGTGAAATCTCAATAAGGAGTCAAGTCAACAAGCATTTAAGTGCTTTTTTTTTTTTTTTTTTAGTATCCCCAGCCCTTTGCATGGTGCCTTGGTACATGAGTGACTGTGTATCAAAGCATTGTGCTGAGTGCTTGGGATACAAAAAAATGGTAAAAATATTCCCTGCACTCAAGGAGCTTACAGTGAAGGAAACACTATGTAAACAGATTAGGGATACTTTTAGAGCAGTGGTTCTCAACCTGTGGGTTGTGACCCCTTTGGGGATTGAACGACCTTTTCACAGGGGTGAACACATTTTCTGATGGTCTTAGGAACTGAGACACTGCTCCTTTATCTGTCTCCAGGAGGGTCCGCCCACATGCAGATATGACCAGATATGCCCACATATAAGTATTAAAGGGTCACAGCATTAGGAAGGTTGAGAACCACTGTTTTAGAGGGAAGCTTAAACTGGAAAGAACCCAGGAGGTAGAGGTGAAGAGGGAGAGAATTCCAGGCATGGGGGACAACCAGTGAAAATGTCTACACTTGGGAGTATCTTTTTGTCTTTTGGTGGGAACAGCAAGGTGATTAGTGTCATTAGAGAGTTTGTGAGGGAGAATAAGGTGTACAAGTGAAAAAGTGGGAAGGGGCCAGATTATATAGGACCTTAACAGCCAAATGGAAGATTATGGATTTGATCTTGGAGGTAATAGAGAGAGTCTGGAATTTTTTGAATAGGAGGGTGACATAGTGAGACCTGAGCTGTAAGAAATCACTTTGGCATCAGGGCAGAGGTTAGACTAGAGTGGTGGGATGAACAACCAGAAAGCTATTGCCGTCCTCTAGATGTGAGTCATGAGGACTTGCCCCAGGGTGGTGGCAGTGTCAGAGGAGAGAAGTGGCCTTATGTAAGGGAGGTTTCAAAGGTCTAATTGATAGGATTTGGCAATAGATTTGAATATGGGAGGGTGAGAGTAAGGGGTAGAGAATGACAGATCTATATATTGGGAGCCTAGGTGACTAGGAGGATATTGGAGTGCTCGATTGTATTAGGAATAATAGTAATAGGAAGAGTGGAGGAATTGGGGGAAGATAATGAGCTCAATTTTTGGATAGATTGCGTTTAAGATGTCTATGGGATGACCAAGTTGAGATGTCCAATAGATGGTTGAGAATTTGAAACTAGAGATTAGGAGGGACATGAGGATTGGATAAATATATCTGAGAATCATTGGCATAGAGATGATAATTGAATCTGTAGGAGCTGATGAGATCCCTAGTAAAATGGTACAGAGGGAGAAGTGAAGGGAGTCTAGGCTAGTCTTGATGGACATCTACAATTAGTGGGCACAGCCTGGATGAAGATCCAGGAAAGGAGATGGAGAAAGAAGGGTATTCAAAGTAGGAGGAGAACCAGGAGAGAGCACTCTTCTGAAAACCTAGAGAGAAAAGAGTATCAAAGAAAGGGTAGTGATTGATGGTGTCAGAGGCTGCCAAGAGGTAAAGAGAATTGAGAGAAGGCCATTGGATTTTCATCGGCAGCTTTGGAGAGAGCAGTTAGGAGAAGCATTAGGAAGCATTCCTGAACATCTTTGGCATCTTGGTTTAAAGCAGACTGATAAGCTAACATTAAAAAAACGTCAATTTGGGTAGCAGCTCTGTGTTGCTTTGCCTGGGAGTTTGGAGAATGGCCTTAGTATGAGGGTCTAAAGTTAGACTCAAGGAAGAATGCATTTGACCATGAGAATCATAAAATCATGTACTATGCCCCAGAAGGAGATGGTTGGATTCTTCTGCTCCTTTCCCCACAGAGATTTAAAACTGGAAGAAGTCTCTTGTCAGGGGGTGGACAAACTTGATGACCACCTGAATCTCAATAAGCCTTAATGTTCCAGGACTTCAAGGACGTGCACTCTCTTCACTGATGCAGATTGCAGCCCATCAGTGTAAATTGCTAAAGCTGAAAAAAATTAATCCCCCATTGGCATCAACTTTTTGGTGATGAGTCTCTCCAAACTTCCCAAGGATGTTCCTTGGACAGAGGAATAGGCAGAGTCCATTGCCAGGCCCATATTTGAAGCCATCCCAACATGGTAGAACCTGCCAGTTCTTGGGATTCCTGCCATAGCCTTCAAGATTCTATGGTTCCTCATGATGATGCTCTGGAGGAGGACATGAGTAGAGTTTATACTATAATAAAACCTTAAATACTCTGCCACCTCCCTGCCATATTGCCATTTTCAGTCCCTACCAGGAGATGACAATTGCAATTGCTATAACCCTCAATTGTTGCAGCTAAGTAGCAGTACTACAGTATGCAGGTGTGCTACTGTAGTCGTGAGAGCTGAGTCCTGGAAGGGGATGGAGGAAGGCTAGGGGCAGAGGCAAAAACTGGGTGTGAAGAGATTTATCTGGGTAGGGGGAAGGGGGGGGGAGGATGGGAGCATAAAATGTCAAGGGCAGGAGAGAAATAGGGAAACACATGTGGAGGTAGAGTAATAGAGATGGAGGATGGGAATAGACAAAGGAGAAAAGATTGGGAGGGAAAGGAAAAATGCAAACAGGGATGGAGAATGAGGAAGTGAGAAATATAGGCAGAGAGAGAGAAAGGAACGGGTAAAAAGAGAGAAGCTGGGAGAAACAGATCAGGGTATTAGAACAGGGAGGAGAGAAGAAAGAGGGAGAGCGATGGCGACTGAGGACAAGGGTCATTGCCATATGTACCTGTGTGTACCATATGCCTCTAGGATTTATTAATAGAATCTGAAAGGTGGAAGGGAACGTATTGGTCACCCAGGCAGGCATTCCTTATCCCTAACAGATGGTCATCCAACTTTTATCTGAACATTTCCAGGGAGGGGGAGCTCATTATTTTGAAAGGTAGCCTATTTCATTGTGGCATAGAACTCATTATTAGCAAGTTCTTATGTTAAGCTAAAATCTGCCTCTCTGTAAGTTTGACTTAGTAGTGTTTGTTCTCTCCTCAGAAGATACACAGAGCCAGGGTATTCAACCCTGCAAATATTTGAAGACATCTCTCATGCCTCTCCAATCCCCCTTTACTCACCCCTATCTTATTTCTCCAATTGTGCTTCATAGAACAAGGTTTTCAAGCCATTCCTCATCCTGATTTTCCTTATCTTGACCTGTTCCCAGCTGGTTGTTGATACTCATAAAATGTGGTACCCAGGATTGAACACACCACTCCACTCTGGTCTGATCAGTGTAGGGTACAGAGAGATTAACTTGCATTGCTTAGGCTTGGGATACTCCACTTCTATCAATAGGAGGCAAATGGAGGGCTAGTCTTGGAGCCAGGAAGATGGGTTCAGAGACCTGCCTCTGACACACACCAGTCCTACTAATAACAGCTAACATTTATAAAGCACCTATTCTGTGCCAGGCACTGTGCTAGGTGCTTTACAATTATTATCTCATTTGATTCTCACATCAACCCTGGGGCATAAGTGCTATCTGTATTTTTTTTCCTCAGGTGAGAAAATTGATAGAGAGTAAGTGACTTGCCTAGGGTCATATAGCTAGTAAGTGTTTGAGGCTGGATTTGAACTTGGGTCTTCCTGTCTCTAGACCAAGGACTCCATCCACTGTAGCAATACTATCTTTGTGATGCTGGAAAAGTCAGTTAATCTCTCTGTTTTGGAGGCATCTCCCTAAAACTATAATTTGCAGAGAAGGTACAGATCTGCATTGGTAGAAGGAGCTCACTCACATGGGAATGACTTACCTGGGAGTTCCTTATGCCAATGAAATTCCAGGTTCAATTCCTGTCCATGAGTTCTATCAATGCAGGCTCAGATTATTCTTTCCAGTGGCCCTATTTCATTGTTGGTGTTAGCATTGTTGAGTGATGGAAAGACAAGATTTAGAGTCAGAAGCCTTCAGTTTTAGTCTTGGATTTTCTACTTTCTAGCTGACCTGGGACTGTTTCTTAAACTCTCTCAACTTTTCTTTCCTGTTTTGTAAAGTCAACATAATAATACTTATGACTACTTGGTGATTGTTGTGAGGATCAAATGAGAAATCACCATTAGATAATCCCAAGTTGTTCTTAAAGATCTTTCTCCTGTTCCCTTGTTTCTTATCTGGCATATATACCCCTATTTCTGGCACATAGAATACCTCTTTCTAACTCCTTGGAATGAGTGCTCCCTAAGGTTCTGGCCCTTTGCCTTTTTGTTCTTCATGGTCTCTTTGGCAAGCTCATTCACTCTCAAGGCTTAATCGACCTCCTCTATGCAAATGAATCTCAAATCTTTGTCTCCAGCTGTGACCTCTCTTTTTATATTCCAGACCCTCATTACCAGTTTCCTCTAGGACATATCTATTTGGATGTTTCAGCATCACCTAAGACTCAGTGTAATGAAACTGAGCTTTGGGGAAGCACAACATTATATCACAAAAAGTGAAGTTGATTATATTTTAACAAGTCTCCAACCTGATCCATTTAGACAAGTTATTGATGCTGAAATATGGGAGTTGGATGGAGTAAATGACATTGACACCAATTATAATTCTTCTAGGCAGAAGTTTAAGCGGTATAAATCAATGGTCATATTTAGGATACCAAAGGAAGCTAAGAACTGCCTTCATCAACAAATCCTTGACCTATTATTTCACAGAGTGGAGAGATATGGCAGCAAAAGCCAATACTATTTTAAACCAGTGGTATCAAAGTAGATGCAGGTAGCATATCGACTCAGAAATCCACAGACTTGCATTATCTATGCTGCATTCCATTTTTTAAATCTATTTTGTAAAATATCTCCCAATTTCATTTAAATCTTGTTTGGGTGTTGGAGTATTATTACCTCATCAAACCCCAAAGAAGAGTGGAGAGGGGGAAAAACATTTTACAGAAAGCTTGGTGAGAGACAGACATGCCCTTCCCAAACAGAAGGCACTTAAGGAGCAATTGAAAGGACAACAAATAGATGAAAGATGGAAAAAATCTGCAAAGACAGATTTTATCCAAACTCTTTCCACCACCAAACACAATGGAGTTACCATATTTGAACTGTTGTCCTCAGTCCTGCCAGAGGAGGTGACAGGAAATGACAATGAAGGAGACAAAGATGGGAAAGGCAGCCTGATGAGATTAACCACATGTAGGGGAAATTGAGGCAATTTTGAAGGTGTCAGGGGATTGATTCTTGAGCTATCTGAGGGAGGGGAAGATACTAAAGGCATGGAAGAGATAGCAGATAGATGTTACTATTACAAAAATGAGGTGGACAGTAGAATGTCAGTAATCAGCAAGGAAACCAGATGTTTATTTTTCTGTCTGAAATTTTATGAGTATGACATACAGATTCATTAACAGTTTCCTTGATGAGAGATGATTAGAAGGGAGAAAGAAGGCAAGTGATAAAGGCAGCTAGGTGACAACATGGCTAGAGTTCTGAGCTTAGAGTCAGAAACACCTGAACTCATATCCTGCTTCGAATACCAGCTGTTTGAAGGAAAGGATATAATAGGAAAGGATATAATTCCTAAACACTGTGTTAAATGTCTTTTTTTTTTTAAACAAATATCATCTCATTTGATCTTAACAACAACTCTGTAAGGTAGATGCTGTTAGTATCTCCCTTTCACAGTTGAGGAAACTGAGACAAGCAGAGGTTAAATGACTTGCCCAGGGTCACATAGCTTGTAAGTGTCCAAAGTCAGATTTGGACTCATCTCTTCCTAACTCCAAGCTCAATGCTCTGTCCACTGAGCCACCCAGCTGCCTCTCCAACCCTGGGCAAATCATCGCACTGCTCTTAGCTTCAATGTCCTTGCCTGTAAAATCAGAAGTGTCAGATGAGATAGATGGGCACACCCTCAGTGCCTTCTAATGCCCCTTCCAGGTCTTAATCATCCATTATTCTGTGATTCTTTATTCCATAGTAGATGACATTTGTTAATCATGTAACTGAAATTGATGTAGAGAATACAAGATATCTGTGTGCTTATTGTTAAATATCTTCTCCACTCCCCCTCTACTCTCCACAGCTTCTTGCTATTTATTTTGGATTGACTTATCAGGGTACAGGTTGCTTCCCCCCCTCTCCTTGCCCTCCCCATGGAAAGGATTGTAAACTTCTTGAGGGCTGGAACTATTTGACTTTGGTCTTTGCAAGCACAGTTACTCCTGCTGCCCAGGTGTTCAGTAAGTGCTTGTTAAAATGAATTTAGTTGACTATAAAGAAAAATTGATACTGAAGAACTAAATGGAACTTTAAAGACTTTCCTCCAGCCATGTGTCTTTCATGCCCATGTCAGAAGGACAATAGAGTCTTGGAAAGACCAAACAGAGAGGACCTCGTTCAAGAACCCTGTAATTGTGAAAATCAGTGAGGCAGAAAGCTGGGTGATGTGTGCTGGTTGAAGGTGACTACTCCTTGTCACAGAGGAGATCCAGGTCAGAACATGCCTTAAAGATGGATGCCTTGTGAGTACAGATGCCCTCCAGATGCTCCTCTTTGTAGGTTTTGTTGTATGTACAACTCATTGTTGTACTTATGCTTGAGCCATAGAACACTGCAGAGCCTTCTAGGTGAGATCCACGACATCTCACTAGAGTTTGGCACAACTCTCCACGTTTGGGAAAGCCAAACGGATAAAAGAAATGTTGTCCAGATGTTAATTTTTAATTGAATGGACAACCAATAGAGCGCCTCATTAATATTTATATGTTGGGTAAATACTGAAAAAAAGGCAAAGAGTAGGGACTAGGGTTGAATAAGAGGAGAAGGGTAGACTGGATTCACTTTGAGCCGTTGCAAGGCTCTTTAAGTAATCCTAATCTTTCTCCTGAAACAAAGGCCCATCTCTTTAATTCCAGTTTTCTCCTGGTGATGTTGTATGGCTATGAATCATGGGAATTCTCCAGCCTTTGAATAATTGAAGGTAAGGATCATCCGAAGGGCAATGGAAAGGCTCATGTGACACATTCCCAGCAAGGACTTACACAGGAGAAGTGGGGGACAGTATATCATCCAAAGAAGGCAGATGATCACATGGTTAAAGTGAGTCATGACTCGTGGGCAGCCGATATTTGTATTTTGGCCATGCTGAGAGAAGGCAAGGAAGGGTCTCAGCAGTTTGGAGGGACCCTTTATGGGGAAAACTTATGGGAAGCCATGGACCGCAAGTGTACCGAATAGGTAGGTGAGGAAGGGGTGTGATGGGCATCGTTAGAAGAAATACCCGCAACTCTGAGATCCCACTTGCTTTGGGGTATGATATATTAAAGTCCTTGTTAAGAAATCTCTGGGTCAAAAGGGATGATCAGTTTTGTGATTTACTGATTGTATACAGCTGGATTTCTCCCTATGATATTTGTACCAATTGGCAGGTCCAAAAACAATGTGTGAATGCAGATGCCACCCCCTCCTTGAAGTCTTCTTTGTATCAAACAATGGGCTTTTTCACATGTGGCCCTCTAGGTCCTCAAGGACAGCCATTTGACTTGAGGACCTGGAGGGCCACATGTGGCCTCGAGGCTGCAGGTTCCCCACCCACTGGTCTATTGTCTTGTACCTCACTGATAAATTTAATATGTAATGTTGCATATCATGGTTATCCACCTGTATATTTGAATCACTATCTTAATCTGTCATCTTCCAGAGTGTGAGGCAGGCAGCATGTTGAAGTGGGAGGAAGGTAGGACTTTGAGTCTGGTGATGTGGGTTCAGATCCTGGGTTCCTACCTGTGTGACCTGGGGCAGGTCACTTATGTTTGCTGTGCCTGAGTTGCCACATCTATAAGATGAGGAGGTTAGACCAGGTGGCCTCTGAGGTTTTTTTTAAGCTCTGGCTCTCTGATCCTCTAACTGGTTCTTTCCTAATCTTTAGCAAACTGCTCTGAAAGCCATAGATACTTAACGGATGATTGTTAAATACATTTTTAAAAATTGATCAATTAGGATCTTAGGACTGGGGATAGAGAGTGACCAAGGGTCCCTCTTAACCATTTCTGGGTACAAATCCCTTGGGTAGTCTGGTGAGGCCTATGGCCTTCTCAGAAGGATGCTTTTAAATGTTTGAAAAAAACAACAGAAAAACTTCTTTTAACAATTCAGATCATTTGAAAGTACTTTGGACTGCATCAAGAGTTAGTGAGTGAGGGTACTTAGGTGGTACAGTGGACAGAGCACTGGTTCTGGAATCAGGAGAACCTGAGTTCAAATCTGGCCCCACATACTTACTAGTTGTGTGACCCTGGGAAAGTCCCTTCACCCTGTCTGCCTCAGTCTCCTCATCTGTAAAATGAACTGGAAAAGGAAACAGCAAACCACTCCAGTATCTTTGTCAAGAAAACCCCAAATGGGGTCACAAAGAGTCAGTCACAATTGAAATGACTGAACAAAACCTTACAGGATTGCTCTGGGGAGAAAATGAGATGTATAATAAAGTGCAAGGGAGATAATACTTGTAAAGTGCATAACAGTGTCTGGTATACAGTATGTGCCCAATAAATGCTTGTTCCCTGTCATTCCCTATACAAATATCAGCTATAATCATTATTATTAGACACTTAGGCTGTCTTCTCTTCTTACATCTGCTTGTGTTCCCTCTTATCTTCCCAACTAGGTTATAAACTCCTGGAAGGAAAACCCTGTGTCTTCTCCATTTTCCCCTATAATCACAGCAGTGCTGGGCACTCAGTAGACCCTGGTAAATATATGTTTTTTGGTCATATGGGGTAATGTCTATCAAGTGCTTTGCAAACCTTACCATGCCATATTACACCAGCTGTTTGGTTAGCACCGTAATCTGCTGCTCATCTTTTTTCTGGAGTTTGTACAGAAATGGTCCAATGACACCTGGTCATCTTGCTGATTTTCTTTAATACTTAGTGTTCTTTAGATTTTTACAGGTGGGTAAAGTGAGTCTTGGGATGTCCTCATCATCAACATCTCTGTCTTTCTTATGAATTTCTGTATTTTGCCATCTCTGTTAGCTGCGTGTCATCTGTACATTGGATAAAGGAGCCTTTTCTTTCTTTCGTTCTTTCTTTCTTTCTTTCTTTCTTTCTTTCTTTCTTTCTTTCTTTCTTTCTTGCTTGCTTGCTTGCTTGCTTTCTTGCTTTTTGGAAGGCAGTTAGGGTTAAGTGACTTGCCCAAAGTCACACAGCTAGTTTTTGTGTCAAGTGTCTGAGGCTAGATTTGAACTCAGGTCCTCCTGACTCCAGGGCTGGTGCTCTATTTCACTGTGCCACTTAGCCACCCCTAAAAGCACCTTTTCTACCCGTATCCGAATCCGAATAAAATGCTGTCTATATACTGACTTGTACTTCATTGGTCTGATGGAAAGGAGAGAGAAAATACAGACAAATGAGACGAGAGTCAAGTCAGCGCGTATTTATAAAGTGCTAACTTTGTGCTAGGGACTGTGCTAAGCTCCAAAGGAAGAAAATTGGGATGAGTGAGAAGATGGCGGTAGGAGCAGAAGATGAAAGTGATGAAGTGGAGAGGAGTGCTCCAGGCAGATGAAGCAGGGGGATGGAGGATGTGAGATATGAGATAAGAGGCAGGGCATGACCAGCCAGAAAAGTGATGGAAGAAGACTACACATTGGAGCCCCCCACCGTGTGCTTTCACAAAGCACCCCCAATTCCAAAAGAGCTCTGCCCCTCCCCTCTCCTATTCTCTTTGCTTATCTGTCTGATAAAGGCACCTCCTGACTACCTAATATGCCAGGCATTTCAGAGCCATGCTTGCTCCCCCATTCTCTTGTTCCCTTTCCCTCCATTCCATAAAATAATATTCAAACCAGACACCTGTCCCCAATAACCGCCTTTGCATCCTACAGGAAGTAGGGGCCACCTATGCTCTGTCTCTCCTACATAGAAGTGGGTGCATCACCCTAATAAATGCCTTTCTTTAACTTGGGCACTGTCCCAGTGAATTCTTTCAGGACAATGTCTATTCCTCATCGTTTCAGGTAGCACCCCAACATTCTTGGGGTATACCCTGACCTCATCAAAAGAATGTCCTGAAGCAGCCATATCTTCTGCTTTTTTCTGTCTTCCTTTTCTGCTCTTCTTTCTTTTTTTCCTCTGTCTTTGCCACATCCTTGATAGCTGACATCTGGTATCTGCCAGTGGGCTGGCATACATAGCTGGAGGAAGCCCTAGAGAGTAGAGGGGGCTGATATTGTCTCTTGCTAGGCCAAGGGCATGGGTTACTCCTTCCCCCTTCTTTTATGGCTTAGGCTAGCCTTGGGTCAGAGCATGGCTGATGAATTGCTTCCATGTTTCTTACAATGTGGAATTTGGTAGACTGGGTGAACTTCAGTTCTGGTTAGTGTCACCCTGCCCCCTTTTTTTCTTAAAAAAAAAAAAGAGTGGAGAGAAACAGGTAAGGCACAAAGAGAAATACTATTGTCTTTGTAGGCCTGGTACCATTAGCTTTTGAATACATACTTTTCTTTGACCTGATCATCGGGGAGCTAAGTGCTTATATTAATGCCATTTCACCATTTCTGAAGTTGAATACCTCAGTTCCCAGGCTGCTCTTGGAAAGCCTTAAGTGCAGGAAAACCTCCTTGTGGATAGGCTAACTTTGCCACATTAAAAAAAAAAAACACCAGAGGCCCAAGCCTTATGCCCTATGTGGACAGTAAGGCTGCTGCTTCAGTAGATGCAGAAAATATTCAGGGGGTGTTACACCTCGTCTGCTGACATCACTGTGCCCCAGAGGATGCTCCCTATTTGAGGGGGAGAGGTTCTGGAAACCTTCTTCAAATGACAAATGTGTGGCTATTTGTTCCAGACATCAGAGGTTTCAGACAGCTGCCTCCCTTTTCTCCTTTTTCAATTCTATTTCAATTTTGTCACCAGAAAGCCTCAATTAGCTGTTAATGGTTGTTAACACCTCTCTTTAACATCTGTTTTTTTTTTTTTAATCTCCTCTTTATTAGGGACCTGTATACCCAGGACTCTTTGCATTCATCTGCTTTGAGGCAAGGAATATTTGAAACTTACTGATTCTGAATCCTCAAAGCAGGAGGATTTCCTTCCTCTAAGGGCTACCCTTGGCCCCAACACCAGCCAGCCCCGGATTGTGATTACACTGAAAACGCTTTTCACGTGTTTGTTCTGAGGCACAGCTGTTCCCTTTGAGCCTCTCCCGTGTTATTATCTCCCAAGTTTCTATATCTTATTGTGAAAATTTAATTGCCTCTTTTATAGAATGAGTTCAAACCAGCTGTTCAGGTTTTGGAAGTCAGTGCTAAATGTTCCAAGATCAAGAGGACTTTTTTTTTTGTCAGAATGTCTTAAAATTTGAGCAACTTTTCTCTTCCCCAGTGGGACCAAAATCACCATGCTAAGCGTCTGAGTGCTGAGCAGCAGTCTTCATCAAAATTGCTTGTTTCCTTCTCCTAGGATTCTTTGATCACAATGATGCTCTGAGCTTTATTTTCCTCACAGGGGTGAGAAAGGTTATGGATGATGTAGCAGCAGAGGGCAGGTGGCCAGGTGTCTGCTAGTAGGCCTTTTTCAGTCTCCCTTCCCAGGGTTTATCTTTGACTGTGCAATCCCCTTTATGACTCCACTCATGCCTCTCTATGCATAAATAGGGATTTAGAGCCTGAGAGGCTAATCCTAGTCCCATGGACTGCAACTGAAGATCAGGCATCTGAAGAGGTGATGGGATTTGCCCCAATTCACGGGTGTTGCTAGTGGTCCAATGGGGATCTGCGCACAGGTCCTGGTCCTCTGACTCCAGGTCCTTTGCTCTTTCCATAGTACCACCCTGCCTCTAGAATCATGAGGTGTGAGATCTGTAGACCATCAGAGGCTGAGAACAAGCACATCTCTGTTTGCTCTTGTCTCCTGCATGCACCAGAGGCCATTTAGTTAACTGGTCTTTCTTTTGAGTCTGGATGAAAGAATTTGGGGAATCTGAATCACAGAATTTGGGCTTTGGAAAGAACCTTGGTATCCATCCAGTCTAACACATACACCAAAGGAATCCCCACTAAGAACATTCCTAACAAGTGGGCATACAGCCTCTGCCTGAAGACCTTGATTGAGGGGAAACCTAGCAACCATGCAGGTAGCTACTTCCACTTTGGTTAGTTCTGAATGGTGGGCAATTTCCCTGAAATCAAGCCTCAGTTTGCCTTTTCTGGGAGGCTTATATTCATTGCTCCTGGTTCTATCCCTTTGATCCAGATGCTACAGGTTTATCCCTTCTTCATATCCCAGCCCATTAGATACTTGAAGACAGCCATCATAGCCTCTGAAGTCTTCTCTTCTCCAAGCTGACCACCCTTAATTCCTGAAAGCAATCCTCATCTGACATAGACTCAGAGCCTGTTGCCATTATGCATGCCCTCCTTCAGGCACTCTCAAGCTCAGTGGTTCTCAAAGGGTGATTTGGGGAATTCTGGGGGGTCTCTGAGACCCTTTCAGGAGGTCTGTAAGATCCAAACTATTTTAATAATAATAACAATATGATCTATTTTTAATACAGTAAATGGAGATGGAGATAACCCACATAAATAAGAGCTCTTTGGGGGGATCCTCAACAATTTTTAAAAGAATAAAGGAGAGGCAGTTAGGTGAACTCAGTGGATAGAGCACCCTCCCTGGAGTACAGAGGACCTGAGTTCAAATCTGGCCTTAGGCACTTACTAGCTGTGTGGCCCTAGGCAAGTCACTTAACTCAAATTGCTACCCCCACACCAAAAGAGTGTAAAGGGGTCCTAAGATGAAAAAGTTTGAGAACTATTGCTCTATTAGTGTCCTTCTTATTAATGTTCTTCTTAAACCATGGAAGATAAAGGAAGATAATACTGTAGATCTGGGCTGATTCCACCTCTAGGCAGAGTCAATGAAATGCTAAAAATTCATGAGCCTTTTTTTCTTTTCTTTTCTTTTTTTTTTTTTACTTCTTACTCTGTATCCTAGCTCCGTCTCAGGTTCCATAGAGGAGTACCTTGTCTTACCTATTAGACAAGATCTCTACTCCTCAAGAAGCTTATCGTTTAGTCTGTTAAAAAACTTAGTAAACAGGAAACAGTAAGAAAATGATACAGGAGAGAAGTCAATTAAAGGCCTAGTAACTGATAGAGTCCAAAATGCTCTGGAAAGACTGAGGCTGGGGAGATCACTGTGTGCCAGTGATTAGAGCAGTGGTTCTCAACCTTCCTAATGCTGCGACCCTTTAATACTTGTATGTGGGTATATCTGCATGTGGGTGGACCCGCTTGGAGACAGATAGAGGAGCAGTGTCTCGGTTCCTAAGACTATTGGAAATATGTATTTTCAGATGGTCTTAGGCGACCCCTGTGACCCCTGTGAAAGGGTTGTTCAACCCCCAAAGGGGTTGCGACACACAGGTTGAGAACCGCTGGATTAGAAAAAGATACATGGATGTGATAGGACTTAAACTGGAGAACTTTGAATGTCAGGATGAGGATCAGATTGTAGAGAGCTTTGAATGCCAGGATGAGAGCTTTGGAAGTCGTCTGTCTGTTTTCTTTTCTCCTTATAAATGGAAGCTGGTAGTTGTAACAGATTATTTGTTAAGCAATCTTTTGATAATAATCTACCATGTACAAAACACTATGGGTGATAAAAAGTTATATAAGGCAAATCCCTGCCCTTGTGGAGTTTACGGTTTAATAGAAAAGTCTCGTAATCTGTGAGATCTGACTGGTCTGTGATCCTTTGGTCTTCATAGACAAAGTCAAGTAGTGCTGAAGGAGTTTTCTTCAAGAGAATCGTGACATATCAATCCCTGACTGCCCTTTTCTGTTTCCTTTCTCCCAGTGGCCCCATACACCCAACTTTCTCGTGTCTAGTCCCTCCTGTCTGGGAGGAAAGCAGATCAGACAAACTTATTTATATTAAGTATTAAAAATAGTCTTTATTGACCTTCTCAGGAACATTTACATTTAAGGAAGGACATGGGGATCAGGTAAGGCTTAAGGACTCTCTCTCCAATGACAGGATGTTGCAGTGTGTGTGTGTGTGTGTGTGTGTGTGTGTGTGTGTGTGTGTGTGTGTGTGTGTGAATGAAGCCAAAGTGGGACTAAGCAATTGTTTTCTTGCTTCCTGCCTGGGCCTTTGGTAGGTTCATATGGACATCTAGAAGGGGCCTTAGAGACCTATCCCATGAGAGATGAAGAAACAGGCTCAGAGAAGTGAGCTGATTTGTCTAAGATAGGAAGGAAAAAAGTCATAACTTGAACTCAGGTACTCTGATTTCAAATCCAATTCCCATTGTATCCTTCTGTCTACTTACCTTTCTTGGGGTTGCCGGAGAGGATAGAGGAAAAGGCAGAATGACACTTGCCTCTGGCAAAGTTGTGAAGTTGGCCTTTCATTTATGGTTTCTTTCTAGTACTCTCCTCTGCCCTCCTGCTGCCCCTCCCTCAAACCTAGAGCTGGAAGAGAACTCAGAGGCCATCTGGTAAAATTTCCCCCCTTCTCCCCATTTTACAAATAAGAAAACTGAGGACTGGGGAAGTTAAATGACTCACCTAAGGTCATATAGGTAGCAAATGACAGCTAAGATATAAATTCAGTTCCCTAATTCCTTTGGCCGATGCTCTTTCCTCTGTAGTAGTCAATTAATAATAAATTTAAGGCATCAATGGCATCTTCATTTTATAAGGGATTCTTGAATGGTGAAAAATATTTAAGACACAAATATCTGAATTCTGAAA
Organism: Pseudochirops corinnae; assembly: GCA_028646515.1. Classification (NCBI taxonomy): domain Eukaryota; kingdom Metazoa; phylum Chordata; class Mammalia; order Diprotodontia; family Pseudocheiridae; genus Pseudochirops; species Pseudochirops corinnae. The sequence continues at coordinate 42,372,043 of CM053590.1, forward strand.
GGCAAAACATGAGCTGGTCTTTGGGAGTTATTCTTGGGCAAGGAGGTTTTCTTGAACCCCTTCAGTGAACATGTAAGTCACAGCCTTGTGCCCATGTACCTAAGGCTGGGCTTCCATCTTTGATTCAGGCAATCATTTATCCAAATTTGACCACAAAATTTCCTGGACTGGACCTAGTTTCTGCTCGTCTCACTGTGAGTAGACAGGGGTCTAGGAATCCTTTCAGGATTTCCACAGTAGAGAATTTCAGGCTTAGGTCTGCTGCTTGATTAGTCCCTTCAGGCAAAAGTAAATATAAGGTGACCCCTGCTGCAACCCAAACTCCAATCACCACTCTCCTTCCTCCTGGGAAAACGATGACACCATGTGAGCTCCTTTAGAGGAAGCTCTTGGAAAGGTTGAGCAGAGTGGCTAGAGAGATGTGAACATGAGTTAGCTCATTTACCCAAGAGGCAATGTGGCTTTATGTAGTAGCCTCAGAGTTGTAGTAAAGAGGCTCTTCTAGTCACTAGCTGTGTGGTTCTGGGAGGCTGTACTGCCTATTGGCCCCTCAGTTTCCCATGCTTCTCTTGCACCATCAACTTATATCAGTCAGCTCCTGAAGAGTTTTTTTTAAACACCCTTTCTCAATATATTATACAGTTCAATGCAGTAAGCATTTATTAAGCACCTTTATGTGTCTGGGAATATAAGGACAATGAAGATATCTCTTGGGAAATCTATATTCTATATTATATCCACTTGTTATCAACTAAGCTTAAACAATACATTTGATTTCTTGGGGACATTGCTTAGCACGATAATCATCATAATAAGTGGAAAGAGCATTGGGTCTTGGATTAAGGGGACTGGGATTCAAATTTCATCTCTGCCTCTGTCTACCAGTGTGACCTTGGTCAAGTCATGTAATTTCTCAGGGCTAGTTTCCTCATCTGTAAAAAGGAAGCAATGGAGTGAGATGACCTCCAATTTGCCCTCCATCTTTAAATCTGTGAGTAAATTAAATAAATACTAATTCTAGATATGGCCTTCAGGCAACAGAGACTGAGCTAATCCTAATCTCTGAACCAAGAAAAGACTACCTGACACATTTTGAATGCTAAAGGGTTAGTAATTGACTCAGCTTCTAAGAGTCCAAAATATGTCTCTAAAACCCAAGTTACTCCTTCACACATATGGAAAACCTTTAGAATTCTAAAGGAAACTGAACCTTCACTTCAAAAATAAACTACGGAGTGTGAAAATGAAAACAGACAAACTCTGTCCCCATGTGGAAGGGACATTTCTAATCTGCTGTGGCAAGTAGATTACCATTTGAAAGAGCAATGTTAACTCACTTTATCCACAGCTCAGATGAATAGCAGAGTGTGATGTGAAGTGGATTTTTATCTGGACTGGGGAGCCTCTGTCTCTTTTTCATCTTTTCTTTTACCTCTGTCTACCCCCCCTGCTAATTTTGTCTGTTCTCTCCTGTTCAAATTTGGCCTCAGACACTTAGTAGCTATGTGACCATGGACAAGTCACTTAACCTTGTTTGCCTGTATGGCCAAGGCAATATTCACAACACCAGCAACAACTATGAATATGCCGGCATAGTTCTAAATAGCAAAATATAATAGACTCTCCATATAGAAGACAGAAGTAAAACATTTATTCAGATACCAGAAAGCCAAATCCCAACACCATAAAACTGAATCCATCATAGCAACAAAGAAGTTAATATACCTTATCACTGCAGGAGCAACACCATCCCAAGCCTTCCCCCTGCTTGAGTCTTCTCACAAATACTCACAATCCTAGCTGTCTCTTTGCCTGCGTCTTCTCTCCCCCTCCATTCTAACTGCTCTGATTAATTTTCTGTTCCACCCCTTCCTGCTCCACCTATTCAGCAGACTCCTCTCACCACAGGCTCTATGTGATTACATTCAGCCTATTAAGGGGCAGGAAAGATCTTCAAATTATATTGCCTCAGTTTCCTCATCTGTAAAATGATCTGGAGAAGGAAAAGGCAAGCTACTCTGGTATCTTTGCCAAGAAAACCCCAAATGGGGTCATGAAGTATTGACAATGACTGAAAATGATGGAACAATGACAGCAGGAACACAACTTGGCTGTAGGATATAGCATATTTGCATTGTATTGAGTAGCATACTGCTGTTGGACTTTAAGTCAGGAAGAGCTGGGTTCAAATCCTGCATGATGCCAGGCAAGGAGTCACTTAACATCTCTTAGACTTTTTAACCTCACCTGCAAAGTGAGAGGTAACTAGGGAGTGCAGTAGATAGAATTTTGGCCTTGGGGTCTAGAAGATTGGAATCTGAATCCTGCCTTAAACACTAGCTCTGTGACCCTGGTCAAATTATTTAATCTCCGTCAACCTTACTTTTCTCACCTGTAAAATAAAGTGGTTGGGCTCAATGACCTCTAAGGTCCCTTCCAATGTGAAATCTATGACCCATAAAATCCCTCCACCCTCCTAGAGGTTTTATTTCCTCCTTTGTAACATGGGCTGAATAATGCTTCTAGAATGCTGAATGATACATAATTACATAACAATGTAGAATGAAAGCAATGATACCTTCAGTGCTTACCACGCCAGGTTGTTGGGAGACTTAGTTTGTCCTTTACAAATTGTAAAATACTAACTATGCCATTGTCTGCTATTTGTCTTCAAGAAGTGGTGTTTTGGTCATTTCATATGGCCAGAGAAGGGATTGAGCTGCTCATGTGGCAAGGGTAAGCAGTCACATATGGACTGCCCATGCAGTGTAAAGCAACTTAGGAGAAGGCTTCTAGTATGTTGGATGGATCCTTTATGGTACATCAATGGGGTGACATGGACAGCAATCCCATTAGATAAGTCATGACCGCATCTCAGTTTATACTGAGGGAGGAAGTATCCACACCCATTAGGTCACTGAAATGCTGACATATCATTAAGATTGTTTGGTTCAGTCTGTAGATAAATCCATATGGCCGCATACATTTGTATTGGACATCACAACCCATCTGTGCCTTCTTATCATGGGTAATTCTAGTTTATACCTTCATAAAAATACTCGCTAGGCACTAGAGACCTTCCTCTCTTCCTCTTAAGATACCCTATGTAACACTGCCTGTCTCTCTCTCTCACTTCTGTTCTTGACACATGACTAGCTCCTATCCTTTTCACTAGGTGTATTCACCTGGTGCATTTACCAGGTCTTACTTGGGAGGTTGTTGTTGTTATCACAATCACAACAGTAACAATAATGGACGTTTATGTAACATTTCAAGGTTTGCAGAGTGCCTTAGGCGTATTTTATTGTGATCATTTTTATTCTTAATGATATCTTTTATTCTACTTTAATTTAATTAAATTCACTGAACATTTATAAAACAATTGCTAGGTTCAAGTCTCAGTGCCAAGAGAGTAGAGATACAAAGCCTGGTTAGTAGGTAGAAGCTTGATAAATGTTCATTGAATTGGGATTCTTATCTCAAGAGCTCATCCTTATTTATTAAGCACTGAGGTCAGAGGTCAAATGGGTAGTTCCTCCTCTCATTACTGAGGATTCTATATCACTGGAGAAATGCGAGCAGATTGGTTCCATTTTGTCTCTTTGCTCTTCTCTTCCTTTTTGGTTGACTTGGTGTGTGTTGATCTCATACCAACCTCCCTCTAGACTTGTTTTTTCTTCAAGTGCTTTTTACCTTATTATAATGAAGGCACTTTGTTGCATCAACTTATTTTCTTTACGAAAGAAAATTCTCTGATTCACAGAATCAGTTTCTTTAATCTATATATCTCCTATTTTTTTTTTGAGATGGGCAGTAGGGAGGATATATTATTTGTCAGATTGGATTGACTGAAACTGTAGCATTATCATTTTCCCAGTTTTTTCTTTATAATGTTGTATGTGCTTTGACCTTTGCTTTAAACAGTCCATGATATAAGTAATAACAATATTAATATTCATAATACCTAATATTTATATGGTACTTTGATTTTTACTTTTTTTACCTTTTGCCTGTATTTTCACTTCTGATCATTATAACAACCCTATAGGGTAGGTACTATTTATTATCCCCATTTTACAGATGAGGAAACTGAAGCTGGCAGAAGTCAATGATCTTAGCCATATTCACACACCTGAGGCAACATTTGACCTTGGGTCTTCCTGACTCCCAGTCTACTCTCTATCTTCTATGTCGCCTATCCTGTATCATAGACACAGACAAATGATTCTGGAATGATTGTCTGTGTTAGTCAACAGGCAGTCTCTGGATATGATGCCCTGCTTTCACTTTTTATGGTGTGGTTTCATGCTTTCTCTACTTCCCAGCTTCCTTTTGTGTCTAGGTGTTCTAGATGGCCATTGGGGGTCTCTTCCAATTCAAAGATTCTGTGACTCTTTGACTCTCTTCATGCTTAAGACTTCTGACTAGTATATAAGACTTTGAGCTCTTTCTACTCTTGCTCCCCAACCTTATTTTCCAGCTTGCAGTAGTTTTTTTTTTAAAACTTTGAAAAACCAGTATTACTTTCATGGACAGTATGATGCATTAGAAGATGAGTTTGGTGGAGGAAAAAGACTGCTAAGTTTGTACCTTTGGCTCATGCTGTCAAACATACAGACACCTGTTTTGATGTCCCATAATTGAAATATTTCCCTGTGCTATTTTACATGTCTTATTTTCATATCACCCATGTGTCTAACCCCTTTGAACACCTCAAACCTTCTAAAAAAGTACAACATTATTACCAGGTACAGATTTTTCCTTTAAAGTAACATTCTGTCCTAATGTCTATATCCTTATTTTCTTATAACCTATGATGCCAAAGGTTTATTGGCCTCTTTATTTCTCTTCATAAATAGAAAGACAATTAAAGCATTTATTAAACACTAGCTGTATACTAGGCACTAAGTGCCGGGCATGCAAATACAAGGAAGCATGACAGTCCCTGTTCTCAAGCAATTTACATTCCAATGAAAGAAGACAGCACATAGAGAGGGGCTTAGGGGCTTGGGTACATGTACTTCACCATGAGGTAGAGAGGTCTAAAACATGGTGAGACAGCCAGGCTCCAGCAAGATAAGCCCAAAACTGACTTATTGGAGCTGAGACACTCAGGGATAGCATCCGGGTTACCAGGAGGGAAGAGATGAAGATGATGGTCAAGTTAGATGCAGCATAATGTAGATAGTCTGGGAAGTGGTATGGGTGCCTGCACCCCAGAAAGACAGCAATTAGCCACAACCTTTGTGAGCTTCACAAAGCATCCCTATGCAGTTTGTAACACAAGTATGATTTAAAATGTTTTTTGGATAGTTTTTGTTTTTATGTTCCTTTCCTTTTGGAATATATTACACCTTCCTCCTTCCCTAACCATTCCTTGTGACAAATAATGAAAAAAAGAAAAGAAAAAAGCAACTCAAGAAGAATAACTAATACATCAAAGGAATCTAACAGCATTTTTTGATTCTTGTGTGGAGACAAGTTTCTTGATCTTTATAACTACACAACATTCAGGTTCCTTCCCCCCCCCTCCCCCGTTTACATTGTTGTCATTGCGTATATTGTTTTCCTGGTTCTGTTTCTTCATTTTGTATCAGTTTATATAAATCATTTCATGCTTCTTTGAATTCATTATTTTTTATTGTATGGTAATGTTCTATTACATTAATGTCCCATATTTTATTTAGCTATTTCTTAACTGACAAATACCTCCTTTATTTCCAGACCCTTGTTACCAGAAGAAAGATGTTGCTCTGAATATTTAGGTGTATGTGGGACCTTTCTTTCTCTCTTTGACCTCTGCGACCTATATGTCTAGCAATGGGATATCTAACCCAAAGAGTATGCATATTTTAGTTACTTTTTCACATAATTCTCAATTGCTTACCAGTATCGGACCAATTTGCAGCTCTACCAGTAGTGTATTAGTGTACCTGCTTTTTCCTATAGTCTTTTCAGCATTGATTCTTTGCATCTATTGTCATTTTTGTCAATCTGACAGCTTCAAGGCATTTTTATTTCTTTACTATTAGTTATTTGGCACAGTCTTCCATAAGACTGACAACACTACAAGCGTTATTATACCCATTTTGCAGATGAAAAGCCAAGTCACTTGTCCATCATCCTTCATAGCAAGTATCTGAGGTGAGATTCAAATGCAGCTTTCCTGATGTCTAAATCCAGCATTCTAGCACCATACTGAGACAAACTAGGCTCATAATAAAACAGTGTGTCCAGCTAGAAGCTGAGAAAGGACAAATTAGCCTCTCCAAGGAAAGGAAGCTTCGGGGGGATGACCTTTCCAGGTCAGAAAGAAGGCAGTACCAAGACTCTAGAAGCCCAATAAAGAGCAGCACTCAAGGACAACTTCTAGCAACATTTAACACCATATAGGAGGTTTCCAAAGGCAATGACAACCTGGGAACCAAGAATAAGGAACCTCTGAAAACCTGTTTTAGTTACCGTGGCTTGGGCAGACTGACAATTGGATAGTGCCCTTGTTCATACCAACTCTGTTCTAGTTGAAAGTACTATTTAATCTAAACAATAATTTAACCTTTATCAGTGAATCTGTTTGGTGAGAAAGTGTTCAGAAACCACGGATTACAGTGTCATAACAATTAGTCACTGGGCTTCTCCCTTCCACCCCATCCCATGATGACACCAACACCATTTTCTAGTCTAATTTATAGATGAACATCTTTATGGAAAAAACTCTTCTAGTCTGGCTTGGGTCAATGATAGTTTTGGAGCTGGTGCCTTTGGAGACTCAGGGGGATCATCCCTTTGTTTCTTAGCATGGCTTGGAAATAGTCTTTAGACTTTGTAGATTGACATTGATCTTCTTATGGAATTGGTAGGTGGGAAATGGGAGGTGTCCAGGTTAGGGCAACCAAGATTTCTGAACATCCTGAGCTTTTATACCCAAAGATTATGATTAACAACACAAACTATTTGGTGTACCTGGTAGGCTTGTTGATTCCACCACTGGTGGGACCTGGGAGAAAGACATTTCCTAGGAGATAGATACTCATGTTTCTTTTCTGGAGAGGTCAAAGAGATACTTTATGTACCATTATCATAAACTGCCTCTTCTAGGCTCATTCTTCTAATTCCCTCTAGTTCTGGTGTATTGGATTTCCAGAGGACTCATGACTACTTTCCCCTTCAGGCCTCTAGGTGTTAACCTGAGTGGTTCATGAGCCCCCATCTGATGTATTCCTCAGTTATTACCAGTCAGTCAAATTTAATTAGCTTTCAGACACCAGTATTTACTAAGGTTATCTTGTAAGAATGTTTGTACAAAATTAATACCTCCCAAAGTCTGGGACACAATCTCCCACAAGTACATTTGGAGTACAGGGAGGAATGGGTTCACGTGTAGACAAAGGGTAAACCGGTAATTCACAGCTCTAGGTGGGAAGGAATTCCTTTCTTTCTCTGTGGAGTTCTCATGAAGTTCTCTTTAGGTCCATCTCTGTTGGGCTTGTGGAACAGCATTCTTGGAGTTGTCTTCTCTCTGCCCTAGAAAGGCCATGTTCCCTGAAGCTGCTTCTTCTCATGGTGGCTCAGCTTTCAACTGGAGACATTGCTTATTACTAGTCTCCTCTGTTCCATGACATGGTCAGTGGTGGTGGGGAGGGGGACACTCTGAGATCAGTGCTCCCATAACCTTTTGCTCCCCCTAGTGGAGGGACAAGGGCTTTGCCTGCACAAGTTGTTCCCAAAGCTTGAGTCTTCAGATGATATACATAGGTCTAGAAGGCTGCCTCATTCTTTCAAGCAATTTCCTGTGCCAAGTGGTATCATCTGATTTATCTAATTTCTCAAAGCCCTTTACTCCTTCCAAATTGATTAAGGTCTTGTTCTTATCTAATTTATACTTTTAATTGGTTGATTGATTAAATTAATGAGAAGTCTAGACCTTCTGTGATTACATTAATTTGGATAAGGGGCTGTGGAGCCTCCCATGCCCCCTGACAGTAACATCATGGGTTTAGAGCTAGAAGAAACCATTAAATCCCATCTCCTCATTTTACAGATGAGGGAACTGAGTCTCAGGACGATTTAGGCAGATTGCCAAGGATCACACAGCTAAGAAGTATTTGAGATAGGATTCAAACCTAAGTCTTCCTGACTCCAAGTCCAGCACCCTATAAACCATATCTCCTGGAAGGATGTAGGATTATTTAATTGGTGTCCTGAGATGAAAACCAAACCAAACCAAACCAAAAAGGCCTCTTGTGGGAAGGAGAAGGGAAGCAGAAAGGCAAAAACATTTATTAAGTCCTACTATGCGCCAGCTATTGTGCATAGCACTTTGAAAATATTATCCCATTTTACCCTTTCCACAACCCAGAAAAGTAGGTACCATTATTATCCCCATTCTATAGATGCGCAAACTATGGCAGACAGTGGTTAAGTAACTTACCAAGGTTCACACAGCTAATAAGTGCCTGAAGCTAGATTTCAAGTTGTCTTCCTGACTCCAGACCTGGTACTCTGTCCACTGTGTTACTTTTCTGCCCCTTGAATTGTTCATTCATTGCATTTTTATGATAATACATTGGCCTCATCAAGAACCATTTCTGTACTTTTTGACTCTATGCTAAAGGGGGCACCTAAGTGGTGAAGCAGATAGAGTGCTGGATTTAGAGTGAGGAAGACTTAAGTTCAAATCTGGCCCCACACGCTTACTAACTGATTGACCCTGAGCAAGTCACCTAACCCTGTTTGCCTCAGTTTCCTTATCTGTAAAATGAACTGGAGAAGGAAATGGCAAACCATTCCAGTATCTGTCAAAAAAGCCCAAGCAAACCCAAACTCATATGAGATCATGAAGAAGTGGATGTGACTGAAAACAACTGAACAACAACAAAAGTCTTCTCTTTTGGGAACTACTTTATGGGCCAATAGAGAGGCAGGGCCACAGACCAAAAAGCTGGTGAGGAAATTTAGAGTTCAGTTCCTCTATTAAGTCAGTTTCTTTCATGTCAGCGTTGAGAGGGTGTTTGTCAAGTGGGTTTAATGACTCCTACCCTTTCAGAGCAAAATTGTGGAGACAGAAAATAGAGTGTGCAATCCTTTGATTTCATTAGGAGGAAGGTCTATAGATCTATTAGAGGTGATTCTTAGTATTAGTATAGACAAAATCAGCCTGATCCTTGAAACCCTGATCTGCTTCCTCCCTCCCTCCCTTCATCTTCATTCCCATCCTCCCTCCCTTTCTCCCTTCCTTCCCTTCCTCCTTCCTTCCCTCCTTCCTTCCCTCCTTCCTTCCTTCCTTCCTTCCTTCCTTCCTTCCTTCCTTATTCTTCCTTCCTTCCTTCCTTCCTTCCATTTTCTTTTGCATTTTTCATTCTTTTCCCAGGAGTTGTGGATTTTTCTTGCATTCTGACCTTAATGTGTGATTACATATAGAAGGAGGATTTGAGGATATTTCCTTTTGTCTTGAAGGCTACCCATACCCAGAGGTGGGATGAGGGAACAGCTTTGGACCCTGTTTGTTGGATGATTCAAGGAGTCAGTGGATGGGGGCATAAGGAGATAGCTTCAGGAGCTGAGGTTAAAACATAGCCCCATGGTTGATAGATAACTACTTTGAACCTCCCCTATTGCATCCTCTAACACAGTGGTTCTCAACCTGTGAGTCACAACCCCTTTGGGGGTCAAACGACCCTTTCACAGGGATCACCTAAGACCATTAGGAAACACATATTTCCGACGGTCTTAGGAACCGAGACACCGCTTCTTTATCTGTCTCCAGGCAGGTCCACCCACATGCAGATACACCCACATACAAGTATTAAAGGGTCACAGCATTAGGAAGGTTGAGAACCACTGCTCTAACACTAACGTGAAGATCCTACTCCTTCTAACTCTTTCCTCCCAGGCCACCTTTTGTGAATTCTTTTCCCTTTTCAGACAGCCATCAATGTTCATTTGAACTGGATTTTTACTTATATCTAGAAAGATGACATAGTAAACAAAATGCTGGACTAGCACTCAGAAAGGCCTGAGTTTGAATCCTGCTTCACTGACTTGACAACTGTGTGACCCTGGGCAAGTCATTTAACTCCTCACAACTCCTCATCTCTAGGATGAGGGAATAATAACAGCACCTGCCTCAAGGAGACCAAATGAGATAATGTATGTAAAATGGTTTGCTAGACTTAAATTTTTATATGCATGTTAGCTATAATAAGGGTAATTATTATGTAGGGTGTGTGGGCTTGGTTTATATATGGTGATCGGTCCCTGTCCTTACATGGTTTCCCCCACCCCCACCCCCACCCCTACTGCCTAGGGATAGCTAGCTGTGATGATATCCGCTCACCTTTTTTTTTTTCTCTTGCAAAATTCGTTCTTCCCTCTAATTTTCTTTGCAGAGCCTAGTGAACCAGATCAAAAGCTGACATATAATCTCTGGACATCCTCCTGGGGAGGCGTTGCCATGTGGCAAGTGCAAGTAGCATTAGAAGTTAGGACACTTGAGTTCTTGTCCAGGCAGGGTCTACCACTAATGAGGTGGCTAATCTCAGAGCCCACCCATCATTGGATTTGTAGACACAAAGTGGACCTTCCAGTCCCTGGGGCCAACTCCCTCTTTTTAGAAATGGAATCAGCTGGGGCCCGAAGAAAGAAAATGATGGATTAGCTGATTATCAGACCTGAGGTGATGCACCAGGTCCTCTGACTCCAAATCCTATGTTCTCCTTATGTTGCACCATGCTACCATGTCTTTGAGACTCAACTTCCTTATTTTTTTTTTAATGAAGTAAATAGAACTTGATGGCATCAAAGGCCAGGCCTTATATGGCTCCAACCTTCCAGGGTCCTGTGAGTCGAGAGACTGCAAATGAAAGCCTAGAAGCGTCTGTGGAGAGTATTTTAAGGTGAAACAGCAGAGGAGTTTGAAAAGTCTTTTTATAAGTCTTCCGAAGTTCACACTTCCCAAAGCATCTGTGTTCTCACCAGACTCTTTATTTACCTCCGCACCAGCGACATTTCAAGTTCTTCTTTTGCAGAACTGTTTAGACGGGAGAAGGGCAATTCGGACCAATTTGTATCTCCTCTTGTGTGAGCTTCGGCAAAGCAACACACTGACTTTTCTGTCGAGAAATGACTGTTGATCCTTGATGGTGCTGAGGTCTGTCTGCTTACATCCTTGTGGCTTATAAATAGACACACAGAAAGCCATGTGTTGGATAAAAACAGAATCGCTTTCTGTGGTCATTAATAATTAATCTTTCCAGGAGTGGGGAGTGGGGAGAGAAGAAATTGCCTGGAAGAAAGTCTGCATTTTTTCCCTACTCTTTTATGTTTCACGTATACCGAAAACATACAGATGAGGGAGGGAATGGAAACTGGAATGTTTGAAAGGTACCATAACTCTGTGTGGGTGTGTGTATGTATGTATGCATATATATGTATGTATATATGTGTGTGTATGTATGTATGCATATATATGTATGTATATATGTGTGTGTATATGTATATGTACATATATGTATATATACACACACATATACTAGGTATGGAAGGGTTATCGATGGGGAAATTTCTTTTGGTTTTAAATATCTTATTGATGTTTGTTATTTTTATTACATCACTATTTCATCTCCTTTCTCTCTTCCTCCTTAGAATCCTCCCTCATAATCAAGAAAAATAGTTAAGCAGGAGAAATACACAAATTGAAAATTAAAAGTATATGCAATTTTTTATATCCATAGTCCACCACCTTTCTATTGAAAGGATGAAATGTTTTGCCACCAGTCCTTTGGAATCAAGATTGCTCATTCTATTATTCTGAATTCTGGTGTATTTTAGAGTCGTTAAAAAAAATATCTCATGGTCCTTGAATATAGTGTTCCTTTGGTTCTTCTTCCTTTATTCTACATCTGTGCATAAAAGTCTTCCCAAATTTCTTGGAAATGTTCATACAAATAATTCTTATTTTTGTTTCTTAAAGGAATTCTCAGACAAATTCCTACTTTTGTTTCTTATAAACAATAGTATTCCATTGCATTTATGTACTGTGAGGAGCTCATCCATAACCTAACTTGATATCCAAGGATGGACTGTGTGGGTGACTGAGAATGATGTGGCTGTGATAGGATTCTGAGTAGACCTCTCTAAGAGATAGACCTGGGACCATGATAGGTAGGCTTAGTGGAGGGTATACTTTTCAGGCTTGTTTGACCTATGGATAGGGAGGCAGGGGAATGACCTCATGGATTTATGAACCACAGATCATGAGAACTAGAAGAGACCTGAGGGATATTGTAAGCCAACTCTTTAATTTTACTGATGAAGAAATCTAGGTCTTCATGTCATTGAAGTAGATATGAGTGTCCTCCTGTATAGACTGAGAGGGCCAAGGAATCTATGGGATCATAGAAACTAGAGCTGAGAGAGGCCTTAGAACTCATTCAGTCCAACCTCCTAATTTTATAGATGAGGTAAAAGAGGCCCAGGGAGGGATAGGAAATGGCCCTAGGCCACATAGATGGGAAATAGCAGAAACTGGAAGATGAACCAGGGTCTTTTTTTATGAAATTTAATGCTTTATATTATGAAGTTTGCACCATATTATGAAGCCCTGGAATAGCCTTCAGAAAATGACAAGATTTACATCCTTATAAGTATCCCTGTGTTCCCTGGTATTATTTTTTTCACTTAAGACAAAATTTCTGACAATAAATTATGGTTGCTATGTGTTATAAAGTAATATATGCATCACTCTCCCCATCCCTTCTTTCTCTCTCTCACTCTTTTTCTCTCATTTCTCTTCAATCTATCTCTTATCCACCAATTTATTTTTCTCATCTCTATCATCTCTGTAATCTCTCTTATTTATTTCTATATACCTCTTGTCATCTTTCTCCCTCCCACCCTCCTCTCTTCTCTCTATCTCTCCTCACTCTCTTTCTTCCTCTTTCCCTCTCCTTCCTTCCCCCTCCTTCCTTCTCTCCCTCTTTCTCTTCCTCTTTCTTCCCTCCCTCTTTCTCTCCTTCCTTTTCTTCCCCCTCCCTTCTTCCTTCCATTTCTCTTTCTTTTTCTCTCTCCCTCCCTCTCTCCCCTTTCCTCTTCTTTTCCTTCCCTCTCTTCCTCCCACCCTCCCTCTGTCTCCCTTACTTTCACTTCCATTTCACTCCCCCTCTCTTTCCCTCTTTTTCCCTCCCTTCCTGCCCTACTCCCCCCCCCCCCGTCTGTCTCTCTGTCTCTGTCTCTCCCTCTCCCTCTCCTCTCTCTTCCTCCCTCCCTCTCCCCCTCTTTCCTTCTGTATGAGCACTACAGAAGACATAGAGAGTCATGATAAGTCATGAATGCTAGTTACTCAATGACCACCAGCAGTCAGGAGGGTTTTGGCTTTTTTTGCTTTGTGGGTGTGTGTGGAGGATTTAGAGGCAGATTTTACTTTTCTCTGGCCTTCTCATTGTCAGTCATGCATCTGATCAGCTACTCTATGGATGATAAGGTAGACAAGACAGGATGGGGTTTCAAATCTTGTGGTTGCTGGTGATTGGTAAGTGATTCATTTGCTGAGACTAGTGCTAAGGCCATCCAGGGAATCAAAACCCAACAGGACCAACATGACTGGAGGGGAAGTGTGGTACAAGGGGGAGAATTGAGAGTTGGATCCAGTCCAAATTGATGAGCATTTATGAGGTTCCAGGCATCATGCTGGGCATTGCCATTACAAAAACAAGGGCCAAAAGTCTCTGGCCTCACTCCTTTGTCCTTTCCATCCAACTGGTTAGTTCTGCCATTTGAGAAGTATTCATGGCAGCCATCTAAACCTGCCCTGGTCCTGACTCATCAGACTACTTGCGATCATAATCTCTAGTATGAACTCAAGTCATATATACCCTTGTGGTATCAGGTCTCCATCTAGTTGGGCTGGGTTTGAGTCTAGGTTCTGACATTTTCTACCTGTGAGTATGAGCAAAACTCTTTGAGCCTTGGTTCCATCATCTGTAAAATGGGCTTAAGGATATTTGTGCCACCTTCTTTATAGAGTTGTTGTGAGGAAAACATTTTGAATTAATGAGATAAATTTGTAAAACATTGCGGCACAGTAGAAAGAGCACTCCCTGGAGTAAGAAATTCTTATGATTGTTCATTTGTTTTTCAGTTATATCCAAATCTTCGTGACCTCATTTTGGTTTTTCTTGGCAAAGATACTGGAGTGGTTTGCCATTTCCTTCTCCAGCTCATTTTACAGCCAAAGAAACTGAGGCAAACAGAGTGAAGTGACTTGCCCAGGGTCACACAGCTAGTAAGTGTCTGAGACCGAATTTGAACTTAGGAAAAGGAATCTAGCACTCTATGTGCGGTGCCACATAGAAGACCTGCCTTCAGATCTCACCTCTGCTACTTGCTGCTTGGGTAACCTTGGAGAGTTATTGAAGTAGTGAGTGGTTATTAAATTCCTGCTATGTACCGGGAACTATGTGTGGGCAATACAGTGACAAAAATGAAGGTCACAAGGAAGTGACATTTTATAGAGGGATCTGACGTGTCAGTCATGTCATTTAACCTTTCTACACCTTATTTGCCACGTCTGTGAAATGAGAGGCTTAGAACAGCTGACCTCTGAAGTCCCTGATTCTAGATCTATGTCCTATTCCTGTGATCCTGGACCCCTCTTAGCCTCAGTTTCCTAATCTGTGAAATGCTTAGGTCCTTTCTAGCTATGACTTTTTTTAGGTCCCCTATTTCTTTTGTCTGCAGCATGGCAGCTGGGTCCCCCAAAGGATCCATTCTGGTACCGGTTTGGTGTAAATCTTTATAAATGATCTGGGCACTGCCCCGTGGAATCTTCATGTTTGCAGATGACTCTGAGAGCTTGTGAAGTCAGAGCCGATGAATTCCTGAACAAGGCAATGACAAGATTATGGGAACAAGCCTTAGGAAGATTTTGAGAATTTGTGGGAGTGGGCTGGAGAGAGCCAAATGGGCTTCAGTGTGGGCTAGTGTAAGAGAATGTGTTTGGGGGAAAATCAATCCCAGCTATTCTCATGAGCCAGTAGAGTCTGTGACGTGTCGATGGAAAGGGAGAGACTGAGTAGTCACTATGGACTCTATCTTGTAGGTGTCTGCTCTGTGTTCTCTTTCAATCTGGTCAACAGAATTCTGGCTGCATGAAAAAAGGGATTGGAAATGAGATGGGAAATGTTATTCTCTCTTTGTAGGAAACCATAATGCCATGCAGTCAGTCTTTGGGGATCTGCATGTAATTGTGGTTCATTTTAATTCAGTTAACATTTATTAAATGCCTGTTGTTTTCAAGGTATTGTCCTGAATGCTAGGGTGACCAAGACAAAAAAATGAAATCATGCTTGCTCTCAAGGCCTTCTTTACATTCTGCTGAGGGTAGGGTGGTGTGATGGTAGAATCACAGATAAGTTTTTTTTTTTTAAAGCAATTTGAATATGGAGAGAACATTAACAATCAAGGGGATCATGGGAAGCTTCAAGTAGGATGGGGCATCTGAGTGGAGGCTTGAAGGAAGAGAAAGATTATGAGAATTGGAAATGAGATGGGTATGCATGCCAGGAATAGGAGAGGCTTATGTAAATGCATGGGGGAAAGAGATGGAATGCTGACTTTGCTGGTGAAATAGAGCAGAGATACATACAAATATGTGACTGCATGTGGCTCACAATACTCCTGAGTGTGGCCCAAACCAGATTAAAATGCAATTGGGGAATATTTAGCAAAATAAATTAAAATACAACCACAAATAGATAGCATCACTTTTTATATGAGCCCCATTTCTATTTGGGTTCGACACCAATGATGTAGAGTGTCTGAAGGGGATAGAATGAGGCTGGAAAAGTAAAATTAGATCGAGTCTGTATTGGGTCATAAACACAGGCAGGGAGCAGTCCCACATCTCCTGACTCCTGGTTGTCAAACCATAGAAGGTTAATCTGGAAGGATTGCTAGGACAAATATGGGCCTAGAGAGAGAGAGCAATAGGCTATCAGATGTCTGAAGGGGAGAGTAAACCTTAGATGGTCTCCAACACCATCATTTTATAGAGGAGAAAATTGAGGCCAATTAGAGAGAAAGGTCTTGGCCAGAGTCACATAGCAAGTTAGAGTTGATAGCCTAGACTAGAACCTGTGTCTCCTGCCCCTGGTTCATTTAGTAGTCCTTCTACGGTGATGCCAAATCAGGGGGTCAGTTTCCTCTTTTTATCATCATCATTAGTGATTTATAAAAGGAAGATTGGACCATTCAGAGGAAGTATCCTAAAAGCCCCTCCTAGAGTAAATGGGCCCGATGGGCCTGGAACTGTGATCTTCTGAAGGTCTGGAAAAGGAAATAAAATCCTGCAGTTTTCCAGTATCATGCTAGAAAAGCCTATTTTATCTAAAACAATAGCTCTTGGTGAGATCCTCTGAGTCTTAGCAACTACTCAGCACATAGTAACAAGCCCAGGCATTTTATAGTTATATTTATTTATCAAACAGAAAATAGTATTTCTAAAAGAGAAAAATCAAATTCCTTCCAAATAGCTGCAGGCCCTGCCCACAAAATGAGCAACTCATCTAAGTTCTTGCTCTCAGGCAAACTCTACTGTATGAGAGAAGAAACAGTGGTATAGTTGCCATTGGACCGTGTTACAGATGAGGAAACTGAGTCTCATAGGGGTGAAGTGATTTGTTTAAGGCCACACAGTGAGTTACTGGCAGAACTGGGATTAGAACTCAGGTTTAAATCATTCCAATCTATTGGGCTGCCTTTTTGGACTTGGGGATTAGTCTAGGATGCCCAGGATCCCAGTGTGAGTGAGGGGGGAAGATTACACATGGGAAGATTGGGCAAAGGAGCACCTTGCCTTCCCTATTTGATGAACACTCAGTTGTCTTCTAGGAGAGATCTCTTACTCTTCTTCTTGGGTTCAAGTCATCGCTGATCACATAATGTAGTCTGCTTACATCAATGATATGGCTTCCCACAATTTTGATTCTTCAGAGATTGTCATGTTTCTTGTTCCAAAGACCTTGAGTATCACCAGAAGAATATTTGTTTTCTTTATCTTTGTCTTCCATCTTCTTTTGTAGGCCTATAGGTATAGAACTGGATGGGATTTTAGAGTCCATTAAATTTAATCCTCTCATTTTACAGATGAAGAAACTGTACTCATGGAGGTTTAAGGGACTTGCTATGGGCCAGTCAACTAGTAGGTGTCAGAGGAAGAATTTAGAACTCAGACCTTCCTGTCTCCAGTGGATTATGCTTGATCCACTATAGTAGCAGCAGTCAGTAATCTATGATACCTGCAGAAGTGCCCTCTGCTTACCCTTATATGAGTCATACTGGGCCATGTCAATGGGACTATATGCAACTCCCTCATAGCATCTGTGAAGACCTGAATGAGGAGGGTGACTTTGTTAGCAAAGACCAGACTTGTCAACTCGCTGGATGTGGAAGTGGTATGGAAAAGAGAAGAGTCAAGAGTGACTGTAAGGTATGGAACGCTAGAGACTAGAAGGATGGTGATCCCCTCAAAATAAATTTAAAAATTAAGAACAAGAGTGGGGTTTTAAAGAGAATGATAATGATGTCTGGTTCAAACATGTTGAGTTTGCTTGTGGCCCATCTAAGTAAAAAAAATCACAGATGATTGGTAGACCACACAACTTTTCTACCACTATCTGACATCCCACAGAATTAATGGTCAGCTAGTGTGTGCCCCATTCTTCCTCATTCTTAAGAAATCAGTACCCTATATGATGTAGGGCTGAGCAGAAGAAGGAACCTTAACACAGGACTTTCAAAAAATTTAACAACTCTCCTTCAGGATACCCTATAACCATTAAATCAACAATCTTTCTTCAATAACAGATATTTCAGAGGTCAGCCTATGTAAGCTCATGGAGAGCACTACCCAGGAACCTCAATGGATACCTGCCTCATGGCCTCTTGCCCCATTGTGTATTCATCAAGCCTTGACTTTGGGTCGAAGAGTGGATATCCAAGAGAACTTTGCTTCCAGACTTGGTTTTCTTTTTCTTTTTTGGAGAGCATAGTGTTTGTTCATAGGACTGCCTGTAGAATATGGTGACTATAAGTAATTGTGCTAGAACTCTGGGTGGTGCTTTAAAAAAAGATGAAGAACAAGACCAGAGACATATACAACATTAGGCACTGTGGATTAGCTCTTCCTTGATACCCTTTCATTCTTAGGTCCTCGTGACTCTGTTCCTTCCTGGTTCTCTTCTTTCTTCTTAGTCTCTTTTGCTTGGTCATTTTCCTTGTTCTTCACTCCCAGTGTGGGCAGACCCACAGGCCCAATCCTGTGCACTCAGTCTTCTCCTGGATAATCTCATCAGATCTCTCTCTCCTGTGTGTGTGTGTGTGTCTGACTCACTAATGTGCGTATCCAGCCCTTACCTCTTTCCTGAGCTTCAATCTTATGTCATTAATGCCTCCTGGATATTTTTACTCCTCAAGGATAGGTGCTGATTTGTTTTGATTTTTGTATCACCCTAGCTTAGTACCTTACATATAGTGGGTACTTAATAAATGCATACTGCATGAATGTCTAAAATGGCCTCTCTTACACTGAGCGTGTGAAGCTATTGTCTTGTTCTGTAACACTTCTATTTCATACACTTTTTTGTCCCTCTAGGGTTGCCTTTGATATTCATTTCTGTCCAGCTTCTATGTATAAGGTGATAAGTATGGTGGGGAGACAGGAGGCCTATGGATCCACTGGCCTGTGTCTGGCACAAAATAGGTGCTTAATAAGTGCTAATGAACTGTGATGGACTCAGACAAAATTCTTCTGCCAACCAAAGCTCTGTTCCCTGCTGGTCACTCTTTGGGAAGTTGTATCACTCTGGTCAAAGGTTAAATCCTAGAAGATTAGAACCTGAGGGCAGGGACATTTATGCTCATATCAGGGCTTCTCAATTGCTTGTCAACTAATTGAATGATTAGACAGTGACTGAGTGTTTTGCCCAGGGCCCATACCTTCTGCTGGGAAGCATCTAAGTAGTATAGTGGATAAAGGCCTCAATTTGGAGATAGGACAACCTGAGTTTGAATCCTGACTCGGGCTTTTATAATCTGTGTCACCTTGGGCAAGTCACTTAACCACTCTTACCTTCAATGTTCTCATCTGTAAAATGGGACTGATAATAACACTTACCCTACAGAGTTATTGTAAAGATCAAATGAGATAACCTATACACATGTATGTATGTATGTATAGAGTAAACCACTCCAAGAATCTTTGCCAAGAAAACCCCGTGGATAGTATTGGCATGCTATGGTCCACTGGGCTATGAATAGTTGGACATGACTGGGTAAATGAACAACAATAGGCATAGATATCCCTTTGTAAACCTATAAGTGCCACATAAATATCAGTTATTATATTATTATTCCAATGGAAAGTCTTGGTGTTCCTGAGGGTGTATGTGATGTTGGCCCAGACGCCATAGTGGTTACGCAACCACACTACATCTCAGCACCTGAGTGCATCTCAGGATCTCAAGGCCTCCTGGATCATTTCTTTGGACTCCAGAAGATCCTCTTGTGCAGTTTTCAAAGGTTAGATTATAATCATTTGGGGGAGAGGGGGTTAGTCTAATTAAAGACATTCACTCCACACTCCACTTAGTACCAACTGAAAAGAATGAGACGTTGCTCTCCCTTTCTATAAGTAGCAACTCCATGGGCCTCATCTGTCAGAGTCCTTGATAATACCTAAATGCTTTCACTCCTACACAGCCCCCCTCCATCCACTGTAAATGCAGTGAGTCACGGCCTGGGAGCACAAAGACGTTCACTCCTATTATGCAGCAGAAACCAGGATCTGCTTGAATTTCTGCAGAGCCATCTTTGGGAGCTATGACGAGCCCTCTGTGTCGCTTCTTCAGTGGAAGCGTGGCCCCCATGTACTTGTAGTAAAGTGCCCAGAGTCAACCTTTTAAATGTATATTTTGCATTTGGTTACAGAGAAAGGCTAGTAAATATGAGACTTTTCATTCCTCAGGGAATGAAATAGTTGTAATTGGGAGTAATTATGTTCAATTGCTGGGCTGGAAGTTTGAAGTCAGTTTTTAAAAAAAAAAATCGATTTCTAAATATAAGGCATCCTAAAAATAGAGATGAGTTTTATAGCAAAACATTTCCTTTATAGCTGGTCCCTTGTTGTTAGACCCAGGCAGAGGGAAGTGCCATTGTGTAATTTGTCAATTCTCCCCTCTGCTCCCCTCCCCTTCAAGGGTCTCACCTCCCATTTCCTGAGGGTGTAAAGGTACTTCTAACTTTGGGGAAATCTTGGCAGCTAAAATAA
This sequence comes from Pseudochirops corinnae, assembly GCA_028646515.1. Taxonomy (NCBI): domain Eukaryota; kingdom Metazoa; phylum Chordata; class Mammalia; order Diprotodontia; family Pseudocheiridae; genus Pseudochirops; species Pseudochirops corinnae. The sequence goes on from CM053590.1 coordinate 42,392,366, forward strand.
AGGAATTGGGACCAAAAGGGCAATGGGAGATAGTGGAAATAATGCTAGTTTGGGGATCTCTGTACCTGGATTCAAATCCCAGCTCTGCCACTTACTAGTGATGTGACAGTGGGCATGTAACTTAACCTCACTGGACCTCAGTTTGCTCACCTGTAAAAATGAAGTATTTAGGTGAGATCACCTCTGAGATCCCTTCCAGCTATAAACCTAGCTGATGAAAAAGCCTGGAGAAAAGAAAATGGAGAGGGAGCACAATCATTGCCTTCCAGTATTGGAAGAGTTGGTGCACAGATGTATTAACCTTATTCTAAGCTAGGACTTTCTGAGTGTGTAAGTTAAAGGAAGGCAGACACTGAAGAGGAGTGTTCTAGCAATTGGAGTATTCAAAATTAGATTGGGCTAACTTGGGAGCCCATCACCAAAGGTCTTCGGGGGAAGCAGGCTGACTCTTCTAAGGCACAGATTTCATTCCTCTGCTCAGAAACAGTCAATAGGTCCCTATTACCTCTGGGATAAAATGCAGATTGGTGAACCTGACATCTCAGGCCCTTCACAATCTGACTTTAACCTCCTTTTCCTGTGTTTTTCACATGATTTCTCTTTTACACAGTCTATAATTCAGCCAAATTGGACACCAAGCTGGATATTCCATCTTTTCCCTTCTTGCCCCCTGCATAAGCCATCTCTTTCTAGGAATAGTCTCCCTTTCTTTATCTCTGTTTCTTAAGAGCTCTATCTTTCTTCCAGGTTCAGCCCAGGGTTCAGTTTTTTTTTTTTTTTTTCCCAAATCGTCTCTCTGAGTCCTTAGTGGGATCTCTCTTGCCTTCTGTTCTTATCTGGGTATGGGCTCTATTCCCCTCTCCCCCACTAGAAAGTAACCTCCCAGATTATAACAGTTGTTTTGTTTTTTGTTTTTGTTTTGTGTCTTCCACATGGTAAGAGCTTGATAAATGTTTGTTGAATCCAATCTTTGAGGCTTATTCCCTGTGTGGCTTTGGCCAACTTTCTTAACCTCTCTGGGCCTCTGCTTCCTCATTTGCCAAATGAGGGTGTTGGACTTGATGACCATCGAGTTCTTTTTTCTGTTTCCAATTTGTCATCCTGTGGATGATCACTCAGGAGGACTGGAGGAGTGGGGATTTTTCCAATGGGTGGGAAGCTGATACTTGCTAGACCAGAGATTTGTAACCTTTTTAGTTTCACGAAGTACTCCTCTGGCAGTCTGGTGAAGCCCTGTGAGCCCCTTTTCAGAATAATGTTTTTTAATTAATTGAAGGAAATGTTAAATTTCAGTTAGAAGTTAGTGAAAATAAAGATGCAATTTTTCCTCATCTAAGTTCACAGATTTCCACCCCCTCCCCAAAAAAACCTATTCATGGACCCCAGGGGACCACATGGACCCCTTGTTAAGAATCCCTTTTCTAGAGGACTTATGAGGTGCTTTTGAATGCTGAGTCTATATGCTTCTCTGAATTGAAAGAGAGACATGCATATGTTACTGCTGTCAGAATGTTTTGGCCTTTCCCAATGATGGCATAATTCACCTAAAAAGGAAGGATTTGTAGTCAATCTGCTGATGATTTTCCTTTTATAAAATAGAACCGCCTGTGGGGTTTTTTCTCAATGAATTCACTGAATGAACCATTGTTTTGGTCCATATCATGCACACACTCCCTGCTCTTCAGTTTGACTAATTGTCCTCTTGACTAATTAAGAATCAGGAACAGACCTAGATGAGGTTACCCCAGGGTGAAAATGAAAGACATTTGCATTATCATTTGGGTGGATTTTCATGCCCTCTAGATCAGTCTCTACTCAGTAGCGTAACTTTGCTACCTTGACAAATTCTGATAGAAAAAAAGCATGACAGAGGAAAAGGTTATCTTCAAATCCATCCTTGTCTCTGGCATGGGACATTTTTCAGTGTGCCCATCTATTTGTCCATGAGTCTTTAGTTTGTAAATTTCTTCATAGTATCATAAGCTTAAAGATCATATATTTAGGGCTGGAAGCGATCTAAGTCTGCTCTAACACCTTATTTTATACATGAGGAAACAGGCTCAGAGAAGTACACAGACTTGCCTAGTGTCTCACAGCTAGCAAGTGTCAGAGATGGAATCCAAACCCAAGTCCTTTGCCTCCTACTTCAATGCTCTTTCCACTATAGCAGGCTTCTTCTTTGTTTGGAAAATTTAACTTCAGTTTTTTTCTCCTCTTCCTATTCACATAGGCAAACACACACACAGACTCACAGTCCATTTTGACCTGATGCTCCTAGGATTATAACTGGAAAGGACCTTAGAAATCATCTATCCTCACCTTTTAAAGATGCCATTGATACCAAGAGAAGTGACTTTTTGTGGGGCTAAGATTCAAACTCAAGTCTTTTGGCTCTTCTCGCTTTCCCTTGGTTTTCATCTAGAGGGAAAGGCACCTCTAATTACAGCCATTCTTCTGACCTCTGGGATCTGGGAGTGGGGCATCATTCCTTTCTTGAAGTGTGGCTCGTGACCAAAAGTAATAACTGGTTCCAAGGCATGACTATTTACTAAACTATATGTCCCACTCACTCAAAAAATATATCTTGTCTGGAGGGCAACCAAAATGGTACAGGGCCTTGAATTCATGTTGTATGAGGATTGGTTAAAGGAATTAGTAGTCTGGAGAACAGAAGACTTGAGCATACCCTAGATTTGTTTTGTTTGGTCCCAGAGGGCAAAATTAGGAGTCATGGGTGAAAATTACAAAGAGGTCAATTTGGACTTGAGGTCAGGAAAAACTTGCTACCAATTAGAACTCTGGAATGGGCTTCCTGGAGAGGTGGTGTTTGCCTTCCTTCAAAGTCTCTGAGTTGAGGTTGGGATGCCACTTGTTGGGTATGTTGTAGTGGGGATTCCTTCCATGTATGACCAGGCCTTGATGGCAGTAGGGAAGCCTTCCACATTTAAGTTCTGGGATTCTGGGATTGAACCAAAATAATTCCATTAAAGTAAGCCTTCTTGGTTATTAAATTATTATTACTAAATTATTATAAAAGCAAGATTATTAAATCCCATTACCAGATTGTTTTGCATAGGAAAATTAAAATGGGAGAATTTTAGGGTGGCAAGGAATGTCAGATTATTTAGGTATCTCTCCTCCCCAACATGCTGCAGGGATTTTCAGCCCAGTCATGCATAGATTTTTTTAATATCATGGACCCTTTTGGCAGCCTGGTGATGCCTATGGGCCCTTTTCCAGAGTAATGTCTTTAAAATAATTGAAGGAAATGCTTAAATTTCAGCTAAAGGTTAATGAAAATAAAGATGTATAATTCTCCCCCTTGCCACCTCCCCCATCTAAGTTCTCAGGCTTCTTAGAAATCTAACCACTGACTCCCAGGGGTCATGTTAGACTCCTATTCTTGATGAGAGGTATCAAACTCAGAAGAGAAGGGAGACGTTAAACTATATATAAGTATCCCTTTGGGCTACACATTGACGGTTTAAAAATGTTAAATGTTTCCCAATTCGATTTTAATTTTGTTTGGGCCCCATTCAGAATTGTTGGGGGACGCTGTAGGTCACCTGTTTGACACCTCTGTTCATTTAGTCTGTCTTTGAAAACTTCTGTTATTGGGAAGCATCTTTCCTCTTGAGAGTCAGTTCAACAGGTCTCATTTTCAAGTGAATTCAAATCAACAAGTATTTATGATATACCTGTTAAGTATAGGACACTGTGGAAAGATGAAAAAAAATCACATGATCTCTGACGGAGACAGAGTAGAAAGTACATAAGCTCTGAATTTGGAGGATCTGGGTTCAAATCTTGATTCTGATACTTATAACATGAATGACTTTAGGGAAGTAATTTAATTTCCTGGTATCTCAGTTCCCTAATCTGTTAAATGACAACAGTGGACTAGGTGACTTCCATGGTTCCTTCTAGCTCTGCATCTATGATCCTAGGATAAATTTCAAGAAAATATATAAAATATATATACATTTAAGAACTGTATGTTCTGATAGGAGGCATGGAATATGTGCAAAATAGGTGTGCAACAAAGTTGGGAGGTGACTGAGGGAAAATCGAGGTCCTGCTGGGACCTAACAGGGAAGGCTTCACGAAGGACCTGCCACTAGAACGAGGCTGTGATGGGAGAGAAATTTCAGTGGGCAGAGATGGGAAGGGAGTGCATTTAGAGCATCAGAGACAACCTGTGTGAATGCAAGGAGAATTCAGGAAGAGATTTGAGAGCAATCAGCAGTTTGTTTGGAACCCAGCACGTGTGGGAAGGATAGGGGTTAGCCCATTACCCCAGGGATAGCCCATTAAGGGAAGCTTGCTGAGGGGAGACTTGCTTGTAGGAAGGCTTTCACATCTTTTGTTAATTTCTAATTAGGCACTGAGTCATGAAGGTTGTGATGCCATCTGGTTTGAAAAGGGGTATATATAATCTGAGATTAGCATTTTGCCTTGGAGCTCACTCATTGGAAGAGTGTTCTTGTGATTTGACCAGATATGACTCTGGGTAGCTGTTAGGGAGTGCCACACCTTTGAAAAACCCGGATGTTGGTGCTAGAGACGTGTTAGAGGCACACCATGGAGGGCTTCAATGCTAGGCTGAGAAATGTATCTTTTATCTGAAAAAAGTGACAGAAACCCACTAGGACCTTTAGGAGCTATGTGAAAGATGGGTGGGAGAGAAGGATGTATAGGGATGCAGGGAGACTGATTTGGTGGCCACTACAAGAGTCCAGGTGAGAAGTGATGGGGGCCTGACTACAGATGGAAATGAGAAATTTCATTGAGAGAGACAGAGAACAATTTAGCAAGTGATTGAATATGGTAGGTGAAAAAGAAGGAAAAGTTGAAGGTGACTGGAGTTTTGAACTGGCGTGACTGATGGATAGAGTACTGGGTTTGGAATCAGTAAGACTCATCTTTCTGAGTTAAAATCCAGCCTCAGATACTTACTAACTATGTTACCCTGGGCAATTCTGTTTGCCTCAATTTCCTCATCTGTAAAATGAGAAGGAAATGGCATACCACTCCAGTATTTTTGCTAAGAGAACCGCAGTTGGGGTCATTAAGAATTGGATATGACTGACATAACTGAACCACAAAATGACTGATAGGATGAGGGTGTGGGGCATCAGTGGAAATAGTGACTTTGTGAAGAGGGGTGAATATAAAAAGGATGAAAAATTCTGTTTTAAGTGGGATGAGCTGGAAGTGTTAGTGTGGCTTCCAGATAGGGATGTTCAGCAGGGATTTGAAGATTGGAGAGACCAGAGCTCAGGGAAGAGATTAGAGAGGAAATGTACAGATCTGGGAGACATCTACATAGAAGTGATAATTAATCATGGGAGACCATAGCTTTACTTAGGGTCAGATTATAGAGAAAGAAGAAGGTCTACAATAGAATCTTGGGAGATATCCACATTTGGTGAAAGATGCTTTGCTTTATGAGCAAAGTAGAATTGTAGTAACTCAAAAGAAACATGAGAAACATAAATTTAGAGCCATCTCCACTCCAAATGTTCATATGGACTAACTGTGCCTGATCTGTGCCTTCTGAACTATACTGATCAGATCAGCCCCAGTCAGAAATGCTGGATTTTGATTCTGACATAGTGATGTCATTTGGTCCTCTTCGAGCACAAAGGACAATGTTTAACCAACCAACCAACCAAAGAGTCATAAAGAAGTAAAAAGACTGACTGATTGACTAGTGAAGTTGATCCAATATGAAGCAGGCAGACGAGAAGGAGGAAGACCAGGAGAAAGCAGTATCCTGGTATCAAGGGAGCATATAGAAAGAGCATATAGAAAGAAAGATTCCAGGGCAAGGAGTTTAAATGGTCTGAGGGATATGGCAGATAGTCAATAGTGTTGAATATTGTAGAAAAGTAAAGGAGGATGAGGACTGAGCAAAGCTTTTGGATCTAGCAATGGACAGCTATAATGTTAATGGGATATAAGATCTTCTCTGTCCATTAATAGACCTCACTGTGGAGCCCATTAGGGGAAGCTTGCTGAGGGAGGACTTGCTTGTAGGAAGGCTTTCACATCTTTTGTTAATTTCTAATTAGGCACTGAATCATGAAGGTTGTGATGCCATCTGGTTCTAAAAAGGGTATGTATAATCTGAGATTAGCATTTTGCTTTGGGGCTCACTCATTGGAAGAGTGTTCTTGTGATTTGATCAGATATGACTCTGGGTAGCTGTTAAGGAGTGCCCCACCTTTGAAAAACCTGGATGCTGGTGCTTCTCTCTTTGGTAACTATGTATGTATTGCCTTGATCAGACAGTTGAATCTGTCTGTTGATCTGTGCTAATTTCTCATACAGTTAGAAACCCTATCTGTTCATCTTTATTTTTCTGCTTCCGTTTTCTCTGTTTGTGTTTGTATTTCTGCTGAATTTTCCCATGAACTAGTGAATGTAATCAAAAAGATTGTTGACCCCTTAAACAGCTATCTTTCCTAGTAAAGCAGATCTAAGAACCTGTGCTAGCAGCCATCCTGGATATGCCAGTGTGGTTGCTGCTACAATAGCCCATTGGTAACCTTAGATAGAATGTTGATGTTGGAAGCCAAATTACAAGGGGTTGAGGAGTGAGTGGGTGCAGACCAAGTGGTATCAACATAAGTCAGTCACTATAGATGATTGTTTCTAGAAGTTTGGCAATGAAGGGGAGCAGAGAGACAGGATGATAGTTTGAGGTGATGGAACAGATAAGAGAAGGCTTTTAATTGTTATTCCTTGTATTAAGCTGAAATCTTCACCATTTAAAACGTTTTGGTCCTAAGCTCTGCTCTGTGTGGCCATACAGAATAATTCTTCCACATATTAGAAGAACCCTTCAAACACTTAAAGCTAGTGATCAGAGCCCTGAAAAGTCTTTTAATACCATCAACTTAGGCGATTGCTGTCAGAGCTGACTTACTCTCCATTGACTGGAACTTTACTTTACATTTCCCAAGTCTTGTAAGAGACAGATTTTAGAATAGACATTGGTGGGGTCCAAGGAGAGGCAGGTCAGTTTTCCTTCTTAACATAAAATAAGTACTTGGCTTAATCATTGTATCTCCAGAATAACTGCCAACTCTGCCTCAAGCACACCTGGCTGATAGAGCAAGCTAGACTACCTTCTGGAATCATTGGCCATAACCATGACAGGTCACTGGTGTGAACAGTCTCATTTGTGTTGGAATCCAGCCCTGACATTTGGTAACAGGATCTAATTGTAAGAAAAATGAAACATACACCTTGGTCATGAGGGCAGCTTGTCAGGGCAAAAAAGATGAGATTCCAGGGCTAGGAGTTTAATTGGTCTGAGGGATATGGCAGATGATGGCTGTCTATTGAGAATCAGGTTCAAGGACAGGTTCTCAGCTGATATAGGGAAAGACTTATGAGGAACACAAGTTTAGAGGGTGGGAGCCCTTCCATGAAGTACTGTGGGCCTAAGAGGAGGAAAGAAGCTTTGAGTACAGAGAAGACTGGATTTCAGTTTCGGAAATTGGTTTTGAATCTTGACTCTTCCACTTGGTAGCTGTATGTCCTAGGGAAAATATTTTAACTTCTTGGGGCCTCAACTTCTGCTTCTATAAAATGAAGGCAACTGACTGTCAATAGAGAATAGGGATGATTGATTTTGAACTGGAAAGGTATCTTAGAAGGCCATCTATTCCTTCAAACTCTAAATCCAGTATTCTTCTGTTCCCTGGATTTCATTTGTTGCCCTTTTTCTTTCTGTTGTATTAAAGCACCTAAACTGAAAACTAATTGACTCTTATCTCTCCATCTAGACTGTAAGCCTTTGTGGGCAGGGACTGTATCTTATCTCTCTATGTTTCTAATGTCTGAGACAGCAACCTGTGTCCTGTAATTGTCTGATGGTGAGTGGTGGAGAGAATGACAACCTTGACTCTAGCCAGTGGTAGAAACCACTTAGTTTCCCCAGGAAGCTAGGTGGAGATGAGAGTGAGGAGCAGCTAGTGGGAAATATGACCAATTGACTGACAACAGAATTATAAAGGCTCCTAAGGTCTCATCAGGGCTCATCCACAAGACACATTTAGCATTGAATGTCAGACCAGAGAAGATTGGATCATAAGCTCCTTGAAGATAGGAGCTGTCTCATTTTATATCCCTGGCATTTATCTAATGCCTGGTACATAGTAAATGCTTAGTAAAAGTTTATTAATTGATTGAGATTAGCTCCTAAATTATACTTTTTTTTTTTTTTTGCTTTTTGGAGGGAGGAAGGTAGGGCAGTTGGGGTTAAGTGACCTGCTCAAGGTTTCGTGTTAAGTGTCTGAGGCCGAATTTGAACTCAGGTCCTCCTGACTCCAGGGCCATGCTCTCTTTGCTGCACCACCTCACTGCCCCTAAATTATTATACTTTTAAAAGTAGATCAAAGGTCATTCCATTTTCTAAGGCTGCCACTAGTTCCCAAGATCTCTTGTTAGTTGGTTCTAGGTATTGAACTTGGCAATTTGGGGCAAATTTATATAGAAATTTTTTGTGCGTGTATTTGCCAAGATCCCAAAACAGAAGAAATAGGCCAACTTACAAATGAATTTGATTCATAACTCCCATTGCTAATTGCTAGTCTAGGCCAGCCCAGCTGCAGAGAAAAGATTAATTTGGGGCTCAGGATATAATAAAACTTAGTTAAAAATAATTAGAAACATTAAGAAAGGCCCCACCTTTTGGTAAATTAACAGATGGTGAGTTATAAAACAATGAAATCAATTTAACAGACCTTTCCTGGAAGTTACTCAAACAAATTCACTTTTTTTGGACTTAGTTTTGAACTCTTTATTTTTCACCTCAAGTGAAACTGTTTTTTGTCTTGTTTTAGCTCTGCCACATTTTTTAAAGGTGGCTGTTCCAAGCTCCTTTTTTTGGTGCTTAGGCAGCTCCTGGTAGTACTTGGTAGATGGGAAAGGCCATTTGCAGAAGAACTGTGTTTTGAACATGATTCTTAACATATGTTAACTTAGATGGCTTTAGCAGCTGATTCCCTTATGGCAAATAAGCCTCTGTAGGCTGATTGGTTGTTGTCTTTCCTGCTCAAAATGGATCAAAATGACATCACTACGTTGGGGTCAAAGTACAGTGTGTCTCACTATGGCTGATCAGACCAGTATGAACTCAGAAGACTCTACCATGGGTCGGGCACAAATAGTCCACAAAACCATTTGGAGTGGAGATGTCTCTAAACTTACATATCTCATGTTTCTTTTGAGTTACTGCAATTCTGCTTTGCTCATAGAGCACAGTGCCTTCTTTGATGCTGGACCATCCTGTGCCAGTGTCTCCCATGCTTCACAATCAATTCCAGAGTTTTCCAGAGACACCTTGAGAGTGTCCTTTTTCTGACCTCCACTTGCCTTGTGTGAGTTCACTAGTAAAAGAGTCTTTTAGGCAAACATACATTTGGCATTTGAACAATGTGGCCAACCCATGGGAGTTGTTCTCTCTAAACTCCAGGGTGTGTGAAAAGATTTGGTAAATCATCAAAGAATGGAATGGCGATTTTAAACTGAAAGGGACCTCTGAAGAGTGATTAACAAAGTTGAAAAAGCCTGAATCGAAAAGTTCTAACTTTGAATGCTAGAATATAGCATCTCAGACTTTTAAGGCACCTCAGATTATGGAAATGAGAATATAGAGATCACAGATGATTAGAGCTGGGAGAATGCTTTCAGGCCGTTGTGTCTTATTCCCTGATTGGAAATTGATTTTACAACAGTGAAGTGACTTGTCCAAGGGAACTTCTTGGTAATCAGGATTCAAACCTAGAATTCTTGAATTCCAATTAATCAATCCAACAAAAAGCATTTATCAGGTGCCTACTATCTGCCAGGCACTATGCTTCATGTTCTCTGAATAAAACAATCCCTATTCCCAGTTAGCTTCTTGGTGAAACAACTAGGACACATGAAAGTGTTCAAAGAATAAATATAAAGAAAATAAATATGAATAAATACAAAGTAGTTAATTACTAGTTAGTGTGAGGGGGAAAGGACATAGGGAACTAGTGGATGAGGGGATCAGGAAAAGCTGCATTTACAAGGTGATGCTTGAGAGTGTCTTGAAGAAAGAGAGGGATTCTGTGAGGCAGAGGGGATGAGGGTGTCCATTTTGGTCATGGGTGATGGTGGCCAATTCAAAAGTATGGAAATGGATGATGGATTGTTGTATGTGAGGAACAGAGAGAAGGCTAGTTTGTTAGGGTCCAGTGAGGAAAAAGAAATAGTGTGTGTAGAAGCTGGAAAGATAGGTTGGGCAAGGTTATAACGGGCTTTCAAAGTAAAATAGAGGAGAAGAATTTGTATTTGATTCTATGGGCAACAGAAAGTCACCAAAGTTATTTATTAAGGGAACGACGAGGTCAGATGTGTGCATAAGGGAAATTTGGTAACTTTGTGGAGGATGGGTTGAAGGGGGTAGAAATTTGAGGCATGCAGACAAATTAAGAGTCTAATAGTTCAGGTAAGAGATGATGAAGACCTCAACTATGGTAATGGATGTGTGAATGGAGAAAAGGGGCATGTGTGGAGGGGCTGACCATGATAAGAAAAAGGGCTCCGTCACTGTTAGAGACTGGAGCAAGGGAAGAGAGATTGAGTGATGCTATCCTGAGCTATTTCCACTATGTGGTGGTGCCTAGCTCAGCATCAGTTAGGTATTGCCAAAAGGACAGACTTCTCAGATGGCCAGGTGAGAGAGAACACAGCTTGAAATGAAATCAAAAGAATGTAGGGACCTCGAATTGCAAACAGGTTGTACGTGAAGCTGGATGCAATTATCAGAGTGAAACATTTCAAAAAGAAACCTCTTCTAGAATAATGGAGAAAAGCCATACTATGTCTGCCTAGAAGATCTTACTTTTAATATGGTTAAGACAAAAATAATACATCATCACAATACATTAATAATAATTTGATTATATTTAGTATATTATAGCTAATACAATTAATATGTTAATAGTTAATGCTTTAATGATTTAAGGTTTGCAAAGTATACATTCTCTCATTTTATCCACACAATAACCCCGTGAAGCAGACATTCTTATAATCCCCATTTTAGGAGAGATGTTAAATGATTTGACCAGGGCCATGCCACACAGCTGAGGCAGGATTTGAACTAAGGTATCCTGGACTTCAGCTTTAGCACTCTTTCCACCCTGCCATTTCCATGATCTTCCCTTTCTGCTGTCATGTAGTGTCCACTGCTCTTTTGAAGCCCAGACTGACTGTGTGTCCATATGGGGATGACCTACCTAAGTCAGACAGACCATAACATGGTAGAAGAGGAGGGCGGGCAGCTAGGTTTCAGAGGCTTTAGCTACAAAGCCTTCCCCTACTGCTGCGGACAGAGATTCCTCCTTTATCTGAACTCTTACTAATAATACAGTCTGTCTCATACAGATTTGCTCAGAAATAATTTTGAATTCTTTCATGTTTCCTGGTTTTATTTCCCACCTAGATCTCAGGAACAGCTAGTTGTTGCAATGGAAAGAGCAAGGGGCCTAAGTCAGAAAGACTCATATTCAGGAATTCAAATCTGGCCTCGGACATTTACTAGCTGTGTGACCCTGGGCAAATTACTTAACTCTGTTTGCCTCAGTTTCCTCATCTGTAAAATGAGCTGGAGAAGGAAATACCAAAACCACTCCAGCATCTTTGTGAAGAAAACCCTAAATGGGGTCACAAAGACTTGGACATAAATGACATGACTGAATAACAAGACCTCAGGAAGGCTGGTGTCACCTCTCATGCTCTCTTCTGTGTCCTCAGTGGTTAGCACTGGGCCTGCAATGTGTCAAGCTTTTTGTAACAAAACTGAATTACTCTTGTTCTCCTGATAGTGATGCATGGCCTTGCCCTTGGGATCATGGGATCAGAGATGGAGATCTGGGAGGGACCTCAGAGGCCACTGAGCCCAACCCTTTCATTTTGCAGATGAGAGAATTGGGGCAGACCTTGGAAAGTGAAGAGAATTGCTCAAGGTCATCCAGATAGTGAAACAGGCAGGATTCAAACCCAGATCCTTTGGCTACAAATTTAGCACACTTTGTACAAAAGTTGAGATGATTTGAACCCAGGCCCTATGACTCCAGAACTGCTGTTTTTTTTTTTTTTTTTTTTTTTACTAGACACTTCATAAGTATCTGTTGAATTGTGTTCTTGAAATCAGATCCCGCAGGGTCAGCCAGATGGCCGAGGAGGCCAGCCCAGAATAGAGTTGAAGCATGAGAGGTGTTCAGGGAGATGGGAACATAGCCAGAGCAAGTTCAAGGCCAAAAGAAAGGCAACCTGGTACAGTGGGAAGAAGGCCTATCCTTGAATCCCTGCCCTGCACTTCGTTGCCTATTTTTCTTTGGATCCTTAAACTCTCTGGGCCTGTTTCTTCACCTATAAAATGAAGGAATTGAGCTAGATGGTGACTAAGATCCCTCATAGTTCTAAATGGATGAGTCAGGAGACCTCAGTTTTGGTCTGCGTGTGACCCTGGATAAGTCACCCTGTCTGTACCTCAATTTCCTTATCTGTAATAATAAAGCTAGATTAGATTAGATGCAATAAGATTCTCCTCCTCCCTCCTGCCCCCCAGGTAGTAAGTGGCAGAGCCATGGTTTGAACCCAAGTTCTCTGGTTCCAAATTGTAACACGTCTTCCATTATACCTTGTTTTACTGACAAAGTCCCTCCTATCTCCAAAATTCTCAGTTCAATTCAGTTAAGCAAACATTTTGTCACTCACTGCTTTTGAGGCTCTGTCCTGGGTGCTGGAGATACAAACATGAAATGTCATTGACCCTATCCTTAAAGAACTTGCAACTGAAAAGAAGATGAAATGTGTAGTCAGTCTGTAAATATTTATTAGACTTACTCTGTGTCTGACATAGCACAGGCAGGAGGTGATGAACACAACAGAGGGGTTCTTACAGTGGGCCATGAGAAATTTGCAGGTGATGAGATCCTATTCAGATCAGGAAAATCCTCACTGGGAGGGGGAAACACTCAAGATAGGCCTTTGAAGGGATGGCTTCCAGTGGGGGGAGATGGAGGGGAAGGATGAAGATTTCATTTCAGATGGAGGAAACCTGGGAACAAGGACATAAGGATAGGAGAGGGCAGAATGGGGCCGGTGGTATCATGCAGTCATAAGTGGATTGGATCAGAGAGCATGTACAGAAGTGCATTGTGAGATAAGGCTAGAATTGGAGGCCGTAGTCATGTCGTGAATGTCCTGGAGCACTCATCTTTTTCTTCAGCAGGCACTGAGGAGGCCCTGGAGTTCACTAAGTAAAGGAATATACTAATACCTAGCATTTATATAGTATTCTAAGGTATTCAAAGCCCTTTACAAATATTGTCTCATTTTATTCTACATCAATGCTTTTTCTGAAGCTCCTGCTGTGTGCCAGACACTGTTTTTTTTTAAATTTTATTTTTTTTCATTGACTTGTTTATTTACTTTTATTTTACAAGATTTAGTTCCACAATCACTTGAGTTTCAGATTTTCTCTCCTCCCTTCCCCTCCCCCCCCCCCATGGTGGTGTGCAATCATGTATAGGATCTGCAAATACTTTCACATTGTACAACAGTCTGGTTGTATAGAAGGGTTGTAACCAATGGGAAAAAAGAAACAAAATCAAATATGAAAATGAACGATGGCGTGTAATGCTTCAGTCTCCATTTAAACTCTAGTCTTTCTAGATCTCAAACAGTATATCATCTGATCCTCACAACAGCCTTGAGGGGAGGATGCAGTTATTATCATCTCCATGTTGTAGTTTAGGCAGGCAAGGGATATTATGTGCCTGAGGTCAGATTTGCACTCAGGTCTTCTTAACTCTCAGGTCCAGCTCTCTATCTACTGTGATACCTAGCTGTCTTAGAACACTGCATGGAGAAACACATCTGACCAGTGGTATGAAAAATGAATTGGAGGGAGAAAGACTGGGGGCAGCAACACCATATAGGACCCTCTTTTTCAATAGTTTAGGGGAAAGGTAATGAAGTCTTTGCTTAGTGTCATTGCCCTGGGAGTGAAAAGGGAAGGACAGGCATAGAAATTATTTTGTGTATATTTAAGCAACAACGACTTGGCAACTGATTAGATGTGGGGAATAAGAGAAAAGAAAGTGAAAAATCCAAGGCTTTAGACCTGGGTCCTGGGAGGATGGTTATGTCATTAGCAGAAAAAAAGGAAGCTGAGAGGAAGGCTAAATTTTTGGGCAGTAAGATCAGTTAAGTTTGGGGCAGACATCCAGATGAAGATACTTAGCAGGTGATTGGTAGTGTGAGAATTGGACTTAGGGCAGAGATCAGAGCTGGCCATTGAGATATGGGAGTTATTTTCAAGGACTGAAGCAATGGGGAATGGAAGGGATTGATAAGAGAGAAACAGTTGTTGCAGAAGACAAGAGAACCAACTGTAGAACCTTGAGAGATACACAAGTTTTAGGTGAGAAGAAAATAATGAGTAAGAAAAAGACACAAGGACAGAGAGAGAAAGACAGACAGAGACAGAGATGGAGGGGAGAGAGGACAAGTGAGAGAGGAGAGGAGAGAAAGAGGGAGACACAGAGACAGAGAGAGGAAGGGGGGAGAAGACAGGTGAGAGGGAAGAGAAAGAAGGAGAAGGAGAGACAGAGAGACAGATATGAAGACAGAGATAAAGAGACAGAAATGCTGACAAAGTCAGAAAGAGAAAGAGATAGAGAAATGGCATTAACTTAAGAGGTAGCAGAGTCAAGGAAAGTTGTTTTTTTTTTTAAATCTATGATAATGTATTGATTAAGGATGCTATCCCTTGGGTAGTGTCAACTAAGGTAAGGAAGCAGCTGCCGTGACTTTCACATCTAGAAAAGGACTGTGTGGCCTGAATTATGGAGGGCACTAACTTGAGGGAGCACCTTGGCAAGATAACACTGATCAGTCCAAATTTCTCTACACTGTGTTTACATTAGGTTCTATTTCATTGAATAAAACAAAACAAAATCCCTAAACATGAAATGTTGTCTTAAATTGATTAGGTATCAATAGAAAGAATTAAGGAACAAAGAAAGAAGAGAAATAAAAGAAGGAATGAAGGGGAGGAAGAAAGAGAAAAACAAGAAAGAAAAGGGAAAAAAGGAAGGAAAGTAGAGGAAGAAGAGAAGGAAGGAAAAAGAAGGAAGAAGAGAATGAAAAGGAGAGAAGAATAAAGGAAACAAAGAGGAAGGAAGGAATGAAGAAAGAAGGGAAGGACAGAAAGAAAAAAGAAAGAGGAAGGAAGGGTTCCTTTTTGTTATTTCTATTTGGTGCTGTGGGGACTTGGGATTCCGCAGCCTCAGAGGATACTGCAGTGGCTTTGGATATTTGGAGCCTGGCCCAAGTCAACAGCTCTTCCCCTACCTGAGTTACTGTGGGTGTGATTACCCCCTTTGCCTTAAATAGACTGTGCCTTGCCCTCCATCAGGACATAAGCACAGTAGGGTAGCTTTATAAAGGTTTGTGGAGAACAGAAGGATGGGCCCTTTTCCTAGTTCTCTCTGCTTGGTGCATAGTAGGGTTCCTGGAACATTTTTCTAGAGACCTGAGTCACATCTCTGTGGCATCTGCTCCTGAGTGCTGTTCCTTCAGAATCATAGAATTTCAGAGTGAAAGAGGCCTTAGGGATCAGCTCACTGAACCCTCTCATTTTCAGAAGGGAAAATGTGACTTACCCAAGGACATATAGCCAGTCATTGGCAGAAATGAGACTAAAACCCCTTATTGGTTTCCTGGCTCCCTGTCCAGGGGTATCTCTGCTACACTTCTTAGCTTTTTGCTCCCCCATTGGTTGACTTGGCCTTAGAAGATTAGGTCATGTGTGTGGAAGAAGTACATTAAAAGTTCATTTTTTAAAAAATCAATATCTTTGCTTTTATATCACCTAAAGTTTCCCTCACATCCTTTCTCCTCTCCTGTCCCAGAAGGCCATCATACATAGTAAAGAAAATTTTTTTTTCAAGTACAAAGAGGAAGAGGGGAAAAAAAAATCTGTAAAACCAATCAATTCACAGAAAAAAAAATGAAAGTATATTCAATGTTTTCTACTCATGAACTCCATACCTCTGCAAAAGAGAGAGCGGGACATATCTCCTGTCTCTTCTTTGAGGCCTGGTACTTCTTTGTAATTTTGTAACCATTTTTTTTTGATCAGTTTCTGGTTGTTCTTTCTAGTTACATTGTTGCAGTCATGTGTGTTGCTCTCATATCTGCTTACTTCATTGTGCATCATTTTGTAGACATCTGTGCTTTTCCTTATCCATCACATTTATTATTTCTTATAGCACAGCAATATTCCATTACATTCATATATCACAGTTTTTTTCATTCCCCAACCAATGGGCATCTACTCTGTTTTCAGCTCTTTGCTGTCACAAAATTGTTGCTATAAATATTTTGGCATATATAGGGTCTTTTTTTTTTTTGTCAGTGACCTTGTTGGCATATCTTCCTAGTGGCAGAAATCAATGGGTCAAAGGGTATAGACATTCTAACCATTTTATTTACATAATTCCAAATTATTTTCCAGACAGATTGCGTCAGTTCACAGGTCCACGAACAATACATGGAATATGCCCCCTTTTCCCTAGTTACTTATATCCCATCCAGTGTGATACAGTAGAAACAGCACTGTATTTGGTGTCAGAGAATCTGGGTTCAAGTCTTGATGCTGTTACTACATCATGGCTGGGCAGGTTATTTCACATCATTGATTCTTGGTTTCCTCATTGGAAAAATGAGTGATTTGGACTAGGTGACTTCTATGCTGGTTCAATTTCTTTCACTTACTTGACTTTTACCTCCTATGTGGTCTTCTTTGATTATGCCAAACCTCCCTGATCTCTAAATGCTCTGCATCAGGAGTTTTTAGCCTGATTCCATGAACTTAAATTTTTTGGGGCATAATTTTATTATAGTCTAACATAATCTGATGTATTTATGCATTTAAAAACATAATTCTGACAAGAAGTTCACAGGTTTCATTAGATGGCCAAAGGTACCCATGATATAAAGAAGGTCAGGAAACCCTTCTCTATGAAAAGAGCCCACAACCAATTTATCAGGGTCCACAGGTGGATCTTGAACTCTTCCCAGTTCATAAAGTTGCTCCTGCTTGACTTCTCTCTTCCTTGAGAATCTTAGAAATGAAGGAGAATGGTGCCTGCAATCAACAGGGATTTTATTTTTAGCACCACTTATCAGTGGTGATCTCAGGGCTTCAAGAAAGTGTAAAATACCCCTTCAGTAGTTGTACTAGTTAACCTTCTAATGGCCCTTTCAAACTCTAAATCCTCATTCAAGGATATGTTAGAGCATAGTACTTGCTAAACAATTTGGCACCAAATTATTGATATAGAATCTTGTATTATTTACTGTTTCATTTTAATTAGTTCTATCTCTTCAACTAGACTTGAAGATCCACTGAAGTAGGAACTGTACATTGTACTTCTTCCCATAGTGCCAAGCACAAGGCTGGCCACCTATGTGGGCAGCAAATACTTGGTTGATTTTCTCTGTCCTTTAATCATCCCTGCTGTCCTTCCAGGGTCTCTAGGTTTTTTATTGGGGGCAGGGTAGATTGAAAAGCTATCCCTTCTTCATTGAGGTGCTGTTGTCAGTTTGTTTTGGGTCTCAAGGTCCCATGATCAGCCTCCATTTCTATCCTAAGAGACATCCTGTGATTCTAGTTGTCATTTCTAAAGGGTTCACCATTTCTTTGATGACTCCAGTCCATTAGAATCTCTCATTTCCCTAACCTGAACACTTCATTTGGAGTCAGAGAGTCCTTGGCTATGAGTACCAGTTCTACTTCTTAAGAGCCTGTGTGATATATCTGGTATCTATCTGGTATACACCAGCTCATCTGATTTCCCCTAACTTCAAACTCCTCATTTGTACAACTCTTCGAGAGGGTTGGACTGTGGCAGGGGTGGGGAACCTGTGGCCTTGAGGCCACTGAATCCATAATAAAAGGATTTGTTCTGTAAAATTTGGATGCACTCAAAAGGCTACACTTAAGGGTCTTGAAGGCCACATGTGTCCTCAAAGCCACAGGTTCCCCACTCTGAACTGGGGGATCTCTAAGGTCCTTTCCAGTTCTAAACCCTGTTATTCTCTATGGACCCATCTATATAGCCCTGTCTAGTCTGGTGTGTGGGTGAGATTACAACTGATTGCCTGTTGGATGGTTCTGTGGCCTCATTAATGCAGATGCTCCATCCAGTGGTTTAGATCAAACCCTAGATCTATACCTTCTCATCCTGAGTGTATCATCTGCATCTTTCCAGAATTTCTTCCCAGGGGGCCTTGCCAATGTGCTTGGAGCCTTCTTCTAGAACTCTTGGCATTGCTTAGATATGAATGGGACACTTAGATTGTCCATTAGTCATCCCTTGATCTAACTATGTGATTTGCCTACCTCCTTTTCTGGTCACACCTCTCTTTGATGACATTAAGGAAAAGAAAAGAGAGGCTGCCTCTTGCCTTTAATTTCTTTCCCCCCACCCCCATAGCCCTAGAAAGGGGCAGACAGGGTTATAGGGTTAGGGTGACTCAGTGATTGTTCAGTACATGGCAGTTTGAATATTCCAGATCTACTGAAAGTAAATATTTCTGCCTTTTAGTTGATGTGTGGCAGATGGCACAGTGACAATGAGACTTCACTTTTGATTAAAAGAAACAGAGGAAGCCAATAGTGATGGCTGATAGAACAAGTCAAGAGTGTGACTTTATTCTTGGAACTCCTTGGGAAATTGTATTACTCGCAGGCAGGAGCAAAAATATAATATGGAGAAGTTTGTCTTAAAAGCCCCACTGCCCCTCTTCCTATTCTTGGCTTCTTTTGAAGGCCTGCTTGTGCCTCATTTCCACCTGATCTTGCTCTCATTTCTTTTTTAAAAAAATCAATAATTTAAAAAAATGAACAAAAATTTATTTTTTCTCCTTTGTGCTCCACCACCCATTAAAAAAAGAAATAAAGCCCTTGTAACAAATATGTATCATTAAGCAAAACAAACCCTAGATTTGCCTGTTTCCATAAAAAGATACCTCATTCTGCACACCTCTCTGTTAGGAGATGGGTAACACATTTTGTCTTCCAACTCTAGGAAAGTGAAAGGTCATTGTATTGGTCAGAGTTCTTAGATCTTTCAAATTTGTCTTTAAAATGGTGTTACTGTATATATTATTCTCATTTCACGCCACCTCAGTTCATATAAGTCTTCCCAGGTTTTTCTTTCTTCATTTCTTACAACCCAGTAGTATTCTATTACATTCATATACCATAATCTGTTCAGTCACTCCCCATTTGATGGGCACCCCCATAGTTTCCAGTTCTTTGCCACCACAGAAATAGCTGCTATAAATACTTTTGTACATATGGAAGTAACAAGTGAGGCAACTTATCACTTTGCATCAATAGAACTGCTTGGTTTGCTTCCAGAACCTCAAGTACCACCCAAGATATGCTGATCACTTGAAATCTCATTGTCATGCTGATTGACTCAGTTTTTGATACTCAACATCTCAACTTCCTCAGCCCCTCTGATTGGAGGACTAGAGGGGTGGAGCACTCAATTCCTCCCCAAACCTTCCTTTATAGAGGGCTGGGGTAGGAATCTCTCCACTTTCCATTGGTGCCTGTGCTTGGTTTTGACTCCAGGGAATATCTTATCCCAGGGTTGGCACCCTCTTCTCCTACTCCCTTTTTAGCTTCCTTTTGTAAGTTCCTTGTGGGCACAGTCTGTTTTTATTTTTCTTCTTTATATCCCTAGTGTTTAGCACAATATCTGGCATGTAGTAGGTGCTTAATAAATATTGAATCAAATTGAACATACGAATCATTTTCTTCTTTCTTTGTTTTTTTTTTTTTTGGGGGGGGTATGCTTTCATCACTTCTATGATTTTGCCCAGTAATGGTTAGTTGGTTCCTACTCTTGGGGGCAGGGGAAGCTTTACATTTTCACAAGGATCTCTATAAGACACAAAGCCTTGGAGTCCCAAAGAATGATGGCAGGGTGGGAAAGCCACTGAATTTGGAGACAAAGCCCCAGGGTTAAAAATCCTGCCTTTACCACTTACTCTCTGTGTGACTTTGGGAAAGTCTCCTAATTTCTCTGACCTTAGGCCTTTCATCAGTAAAATTACAGGCTTGAATTTGAAAACCTCAAAGATCCCTTCCAGCTCTAATTTATGATTCCATGAAGGATGAGATGAAAATGATGGGCAAAGGTTGATACTCAACATCCTGGCTATTCAGGGAGATGATGGTATGGTGCAATGTAGCACGAAGTTTTGTATTGGGAAATGGGAAATTTGAGTTGTAGTATCAGTCTTTGGCCTTGACTTGCCCCATGGAGAGTGATACATTTCCTGACCCCGGGTAGAGCTGTCCCTTGAGGTAGATGGGTAGGTGGGATATTTCTGACTTCACCTTTATTTAATAATTCTCCCCTTTGGTGATCTCCTGCTCCATTAAGAATTCTGGGAAACATTATTGGGGCTCATAGCCCTTCAGAGGTGAACTCAAGATTTTGAAAAAGCAGTTCTTTAGGAGGTGTGACTATCTTGGAAATGGGATACTGGGTACAGTTTGTGAAAGAGGAAAGGGAACATAGCCACTAAAGAGAGTCCAGTGACAAGAGACCTGAGAAGAAAGTGGCAGGTTCACAGCTTCTTAATTGGATTCACCAAATGCAGTTATCCCTTCCACATTTCAGGGGTTAGGGGCATGGCACCCCTGCAATCTGCAAAATCCAAGTAAAATTCTTTGGCCCTCCCTTCATACTAGAGAAGAAGTCTGGATTTCTCTTTTTCTTTTATGGTATGTTTATAGTACCTTATTGTAAAATTTGACTTGATACAAGACTATACATATATTTTATGCATTTCTGAGTTTCTGAACTCTTCCTGTGTTGTCTGTGGGCCTCTGTGTGTTGTCTTTAGTTTCCCCAAAACTCCCCCAAATTTCCCATTTAATTTCTTATGCTGACCCATGATATATCAAAACCACAATGGGGAAAGTTGCAATATGGGAGGGATAACTGTATTTACTGGATATCTGTTGTGTAATCTAAGTGGGCAGCTGTGTGGCTCAGGCCTGGAGTCAAGAAAACTGATCCTGTTGAGTTTAAATGTAGCCTCAGACACTTCCTAGCCGTGTGACCCTGGGCAAATCACTTAACCCTATTTGCCTCAGTTTTCTCATTTGTAAAATGAACTGGCGAAGGACATGACAAACCACTCTAGTATCTTTGCCAAGATAACCCCAAGTGGGGTCACAAAGAGTCAGGCATGACTGAAAAATGACTGAACAACTCTAAGTGGTATTGAAAGGTATACAAAAAAATTAATAAGCTGATCCCTACCCTCGAGAAGCTTAGAATCTAGTAGGGGAGATAGGACAAGTCTTAAAATTCTGCTAATAGAAAGCAGAATAATAAACATTGTAGGAGTTATACAAGATGTTGGAATGATAATGACAGCAACATACATTTCTAGTGGTTTAAATGTAGCATTTTGGGAACCATGTCATTCATGGGCAGCAAAAGTAGCTCCTTCAGGTTGGAGGCCCTCTGTGTCAGCACCCAATCAAAATTATAGCTCCTCTTCTATTACTTACACTGGCTCATATAAGAATACATGAATTCAAAACAAGAGAAATCAGATCAGTGTGACAAATACAGAAAACAAGAAAAGATTGTGTTCCATACTCTGTCCACATGGGGTATGCTTTCCCACAGGCTACCACACCATCAGTGGTAGGAGGGTAGGGATGCAGAGAATAAACATGACTGGGGATATCCACGGAGCACCCCCCGAATATGTATGAAGTGGAACACAAAAGGAATACATGTTTTAAGAGTATGCGTGTTAGGAATGAATGTGTCCAAGGCACACCAGTGGAATGTACACATGCAGAGATATTGTGTCTAAGATGCACATGTGGTCAGGGCAGCTCATGCCTCCAATGCTGCACAATTGCTGGTTTACTCTGCATATGTAATTGAATTATTCTTTGTTATTCTCTGCCGGGTATCACATCTCTGCTCCCTGATAGTTTCTTTGTTGCCAAGTTGCTCCCTGTTATCATCTCCTGGGCTGTAGTCATTCAACGCATGCAATCTGTTGCTCTCTGCTCCCATCTGCTAGGTGTAGTGGTTAGAAATCCTCTCCTTGGTGTGGGCTTGCTGATAAGCTTTTGGTACATGGCTGATCCACCAAACCTAGTCAAGGATCTAACAAAATTCAGCAGAATGCCCCTTCACTAAGATAAACTCTTTTGACTGCTTTTTTCCCTGCTACTTACCTGAAATCTCTGGTTCCAGACAGTTATTTAAAATTACTTACCTATCCAGTACTTCCCCTCCCCCCTTTCCTTCCTGTAGAGTTGTAGCTAGGGTGAGGTGACTAAACCTTTGTCCTAGGTCATGGAAAGTTAGAGAGTGCTGATGGAATGTAAACTTCTTGAGGATTAGCAGTGTTCCTTTTGCCTTCCTGTTCCCAATGCCTAGCACCATCTCTGGCACATCTTAGGCACTTTAAAAAGGTTCATTGATTAATTAATATCCCTTTAGAGGTATAGGAACAACTGACCCTTATACCTGGTTAGTAAGAATATTCCATTATGATAAGATGACTGTATTGCTGGTGAGTTCCTTGCTGTGTGACGCTGGCCCTGCTCTGCCACTCTAATTCTTAGCCTGGCAAATCCCTAGCAGTGTGAGGTACCTCAGGGTCTATCTTCTTCTTGTGGAGCTGTGTCCTGGGGTCTTTTTTCTCCTAGGGTCTTGTGTTCAAGATCTTGAATACAAGGCTCTTTTGGTCAATGCTCTGCCTTTATTTATTTTTTCTTAAGTTGATTTGAGGGAACTTTAATTTTGATGCTCTTAGCTTTGGGCCGCCACATGACTAATTTTGGTTCTGCCTGCTTGTATCTTATTTTCCCTACCCTCCTTATTCCTACACCTTTTCCCATTCCATTTCCCTTCCTTTCATTCTTCCTCTGCCAACTTTCTCATCTCTTTTATTTTGCCTCTCTTCTCTCTTACTCTCTACTCTTGAATCTCCGTTGTTGACCTCTTCCTTCCCCTTTCTGTTATTGACTTTAAGCTTCTTAGATACAGTACTCCCTGTATGTTCTTAGATATGATAAAGACTTGAAAATTACCCTTAAATTCAGGAGGACAGTTAGGAGGGGAAGGAGAAAAGAAAAAGAGGCCAAACTGAATCAAGGAAAAATATGAGCAATACAACTGAGTAAGTGCAGTTATGGTTCAAGTTAGAGAATCTTCTTAAGTGCCATAGCAAATAGAGAAGAATTAATTCATAATTGACAATTTTATATTTATAAATATTGCCATGAAATTCTCTACTCTTGAGTAGTTTAACATTTCCCTGGTTAATAATACCAATATGCTTAGCAGTACCCACCCTGCCCCCCATCCTGTTTCCTATAGACCCAGGTAAAATTTTTCTTATAAGGATTCTATATAAAGAAGCTATTTTCCAGTCAGGAGATGGCCCAGAGTTGGAGAGCTCTGTTCTCCTGATTACTGTAATTCCTATTAAAAGATAGTTTTTCTGGTGCTTGTCCAGGTTAATGGTCTATAAGGAAATTCCCAGATGTTGTGCTCTCTTCATCATAGGAGGTAAGGGAAATGGAGAGCAGAGCTAGGCAGCTGTAGCTAGTCTGTTTGCACTTCTGTGTTCTATAATCAAGTATGAATAACCCTGTATTGCCCTCTAGCCTAGCCAGCTCACTGAGGTGGGGAAATTATTTCGATGACCAAATATAAAAAAAAAAATTCAAGCAGCAAAGAGAAGGAGGAGGAGGAGGAGGAAGAAGAAGAAAGAATGGTACTAATTTATCCTTCTAGTCTTCCTTAGATGGGCTCACAAGTGAATCACTAATCCACTTTCCAGAGCCAGTATTATTGGCAATTTCCATCTGAACAAAGGCCCTAGCTTATCTATATCTTGTATTTCTGTAATAAATGTTTACTGAATGAATGATCTGGATTCAAATGAGTATACAATACAGTATACAAATGGGACCTTGACAGTATCCTTCTCTCATATTCTTCTTAAGTCCCCAACTTTCTCCTCAAAGAGCTTCAACCCCTCTCTCCCATCACTTACAGTGAAGGCTGGTTTATTCTTTGTGTATTTCTCTCCCTGGAGAAAAGTAAATGGAAATCTTGGGGCTTTCCAGCACTGAAGAAGATCCCTTGACAGAGGTGTAGTGGAAAGATTGTTGGATCTGGAGTCAGAAGGCCTGAGCTCTAATCCCTGTCTGACCACTTACAGCCAAGTTTCCTTCAGCAATCGGTCAGTCAATCAACAAGCACTTATTAAGAGCTTAACTATGCTTAGTCCTAAGGATGTAAAGAAAAATGACAAACGGTCCCTGACCTCCATAATCTTAGATTCTAATGGGGGAGATAACATGTACAAAAATAGGTATGTATAAGATATATGCAGAGGAGATACATAACCTTACAAGGAAAAGCATTAGGAGTTGGAAGGGATGGAGAAAAGGCCTCCTGAACTAGATACAGCCCATCATTCTAGTCTGTTGGGCTCTGTATTGTGTTTCTTTCATCCTGCATGTTGGCTATCTCCCCTAAGTTTTTGTTATCCTCAGATTTGAAGGTGATGGTTGATCTTAGTCTTAAATGAAGCCAAGAATTCTAAGACTGTTGGTGAAGAAGAGAGAACCTTCTGGGCATGGGGGAGCAGTCATAGCAAAGGCACAGAGATGGGAGATGGAGATGGCTAGGTTGTGTAAGAGGAACAACAAATAGGCCACTATATTTGAACTGTAGGGCATGTGTCACTCAATTATCTTAGGGATTGGGTGAGTGACTTTTTTCTGAACGGGTGACTTGATCTCCTTTGCCTTCCACTGCTGACTTCTTTTTGCACCTTCCCCTTCTTTCCCCCCAGTCTCCGAGGTCATGACTGCTTGACTGGAGGTGGAGGGAGCAGTTCAGCTTTTGAGTTCAGGCCTTACTGAGTTTTGCTTCATTGTCAAGATTCAACTCAGGGGCAGCTAGGTGGCACAGTGAATAGAGCACAGGCCCTGGAATCAGGAGGACCTGAGTTCAAATCTGATCTCAGATACTTGATACACTTACTAGCTGTGTGACCTTGGGCAAGTCACTTAACCCCAATTGCCTTCATCTCTTCATCATAGGAGGTAAGGGAAGTGGAGAGCAGAGCTAGGCAGCTGTAGCTTGTCTGTTTGCACTTCTGTGTTCTATAATCAAGTATGAATAATCCTGCATTGCCTTCCTGCCTTCCCCCCCCTAAAAAAAAAAGACAACTCAACTCTGCCTGTGTAGACATTGTGTGTTTCTGTCTCTGTATATCTCTCTTCATCTTTCTGTCTTTCTCTGCCTCTCTCTTTCTGTCACTTTAATAATAACTGATGTATTACCCTATCATTTTTATATTTCCTCCCAAACCTGCTCCTTCTGTTTGGCTTTCATGTGAGAAGCCTCGGTGTTAGATTTGAATCTCTCCTTCTCCACCTCCCAACTTTTCCATCCAATCAGCTACTCAGTCCTGTTGATTTTATCTGTGACATCTCTCAGATCTGTGCCCTTTATTCCCACTTCATCTAGTCTAGCCTAGGCCTTCATTACCACCTGGCTGCATGATAGCAATAGCTTATAATAGACCATCCTGCTTTCACTCACGCCCCAAATATCACAGTCACAGGTCCCCCAGAAGCCCTCTCACCCAGGGCTACTTAACCTGGGCTCTGTAGATCTATGCATAGGTTTCAGGGGGTCCATAAACTTGGATGGGGAATATTTTTACTAACCTTTTACTGAAATTGAGCATTTTCATCAGTAATTTTGAAGCATTCTGAGAAGGGCTCCATAGGCTTCTCTAGATGATCAGAAGGCTCATGATACAAAACAGATTTGAGCCTCTGATCTAGCCTGACCTCTCCCTGCAGAAGAATCCTCTTTATAACATAATAGTTATAATAACTAGCATCTTTATAGTTCTTGAAGACTCATAAAGTACTTTACATATGCTTTCTCATTTGATCATCCTCTCCAATGGTCAGATAATCTTTACTTGAAAACCACTAGTGAGGGGGAGCCTGCTGCCCCTTGAAGCAGCTCATGACCCTTTTGGACTGCTCTGCCATTAGGAAGTTTATGCTTTGATTTATTCTGAAACTGCCTTGCTATAACTTGCACCATTGCTCCCAATTCTGCCCTTGAGGGCTAGACAGAGCATGGCTAATTCCTCTTCCATGTGACAGTCCTTCAATTAATGGGAGTTAGCTAGTATGTATCTCCCCCCACCCCCATTCTTATCCAGATGAAATAGTCCCAGTTTCTTCAACTGATTCCTTTAATGGTAAGATCTCAAGGCTGTTCATTCTCCCACTCTGCTGATTGCTCTCCTCTGTTTATTCTCTAGATTGTCAAAGCCCTTTGTCAAATATGGCTACCAGAAAGGAACACAGTACTCTCCATGGGTTCTGACCAGGAGAGAGTACATGTAGACTGTTGGCACCCTTATTCTGGGTACTCCATCTTTCACAATGAAGGACAAGACAATCTTAGCTCGTTGGGCTGCCTTGTCTCACTCTTGACTCTCTGAGCCTGCAGTCCCCCAAACCTTCAGATTTTCTTCTGGCAAATTGTTGTCTAGCCACATTTTCCTCATTCTGTAGTTATGGAGTTGAATTTTTGAACTCTAGTGTGGGATGATATACTTATTTCAATTAAATTTTAGGAGACTACTCTTGGTCTTTATTAAGCCAGTTCTGAACACACTTACATGTGTTACTGTCTTGTCCACATCCCTCCATCTTATATTTATAAGATTAGCATTTTGTCAAATGCTTTCTGAAATCTAGGCAAATTATGACTAGAGATAAACAGAGTTTCCAGATCTTCCAATTCAGTAACCTGTTCCAAAAGGAAATGAAGTTAAATCAGACATGTTCGTTCTCATTAAAACTATGCTATGATTTATTGCTATCTCCTTTCTCATCACAGATTTCAGCTTCTTATTACCCATTTTGTTCTGTGTTTTCCAGTCCAAGGTTCTTGCTGCTTGACCCAGGAAACTGAAATAAAGTTAGAATTGAGTATTTCTTTCTTATCACTGTGACACATTGTCAGTGTTCCATCCATATTGAGCAAAGGTCTTATCCCTTCTTTGATTCAACTTTTCTCTGGAAGAGCTTTAAAAAAAAATCTCATTTCTTCCCCTTACCATTCCTTGCCAGCCTTAGCTCACTTTGGCCTTTAGTGCGCCTCAAACTGTTCCAGGAGGGCCATATCACACTTTTGTATTCATCTTCCAATATCTGGTTGTGTTTTCATCTTTATACATGGCATCCCAAAATCTAAGATGATTAATGAGTTCCCCGTATATCTGCTTAGATCCCTTTAGTTAGATCAGTGCTTCTTAAACTTTTTCCATTCGCTACCTCTTTTCACCTGAGGAGTTTCTACATGATCCCAGGTATATAGGTATATAATATAGGTCTACAAATCAAACATTTACTGATAATAAATCATAAAGAAATTTATTTTAAAACAATTCTTTGGTATACATATGATTTTACCATTTATTAAAAATGAAAGCAAATTTATGTACCAATGAGGTGGATGTGAAATATGTTTATTTTTAAAGAATTAAATCTTGTTTGGTACTGCAGGAGCATCTTTAATGTTTTTCAGAGTTGATCGATATTTTGATTTTATGATCATCAATGCTGAGAATACTGCTTCACATAAATATGTAATACAACATGACAGAAGTATGTTTATGGCCATTTCAGAAATTGTTGGCAATTCTGTCCTAATTTCAAGTCAAAATTCATTTGATGATTTTTTTTTAGGAAACTCTAGTTTTAAACCTGCATCACTTAATAACTCAGCAAATTCTTCTTGAACTTTTAATGGAAGATGACTGACTTTTAAAAAATTTCAATTGAGTATGGTTTATGAACTCAAGTTAATTTTTTAGAATCAAAATTTGAAGGTAAGTATTTCTGAAACTGTATCTTCAGGCACTTTAGATAATCAATTATAACTCTTACAATTAAATCTTTGGGAAGGTTATTTTCAATGATAAAATCATCTGTAGCTGTAAACATATCAACAGAACCATTTTCCACACTATTTTTCCGTATGTTAACTATTTTAGTAAAACTTTCAATTTTATGTTTTAATATAAATGTTACAATTTTTTCCTTGAGGTGACATGTTTAAATCATTGAGTTTTTTTAAATATCTGACAAATAGCAATTTTGAAAGCCCTAAGTCATTAGGAACAAAATTACAAAATCAGATTTCTGCTCAGTCAAAAATGTAACAACTTCATCTTTCAATTTCAATTATCTGTTTAAACCTTGCCTTCTTGAAAGCCACATGTTTTGACATTATTTTGTTTTCCTTGTCAATTTAGGTATACTACAGCCTATTTGCGAAGTCTTTGCTATGTCATCATCAGTATTTCTGCCTCTTCTGTCTAAATTTAGTCTCATATCCATAACCAAAAAATTATTTTTGTCCTAAAACATAAATAAATATTGCTAATAATTTCTCAGATAAATATTAGTTTTAGTTTATGAAATATATTTGTGCTTAATTCAAAAATTGATGTTTACATTTATGTACATATATAGTGATAATGGTGGAGAATTTTATTAAAGGGCTTTTGTCTTTATTTGTTACAACCAAACACTTATATTTCTGTAAAAGAAGGAGATAACCGCAATTTTAAAAATCAAACATTTTAACACAATGCTATCCAAAGATATACTAATTTGATATTTACATGCTGAAGAATGATGGTAGGAAAATATTAAGTCTTTGTTTTCCATAATCAAACTATTATGTTTCTATAAGAGCAGAAAACTTTGTATGTACAGTGAAAACACTGCAATTCATAACCTACATAACACAAATCTGAGCCAAAGTGTTTCTGGCAGTGTTTGTTAGCATTGTGACGCCACTGTGCAAAGTGCATGTGTTCAGAACTAACGCTGTAGTGAAGTTGCTTGATGCAACACAGGCAAGTGCTGCCAGAAACACCTTGGATTCATTATGTGTTTGAGTTTGAATTAATTTTTGGTCATTGCATGTTCAAAAACCTTTTATTATTGCCAATTTTTTGCAACCCCCATATTCAGTTATTCAGCTCCCTATGGAGTTGTGACCCAAGTTTAAGAAGCACTGAAGCAAACAATGGCTTTTTCTCCCCATCAAGGAACAGATTGAGAGCTGAAAGTTTCTGAAGTCCAGGAAGAATTCTTCATTTTTTTAAAAGCTTGATTAGGAAGATACTTGAGGCAGGTCCACTAGACAAAGTTCCATCAGGAATCTCATTAGAGTTGCAAGGTTTGAAGAAAGCTTGCCTGTGTTTGATGAAAATGGCGCCCCCTCTTCCATTAGACCTATTTCCTTCTCCTTGATCCTTCTCTCTCCCGCTAATTAATTCTCCCCTGCCAATAACTTTGTATTTATTTTAGATTTGTGTGTACTCATTTATATATACATTGTATTCTCCAAGATAAGTTCCCTGAGGGCAGGGGCTATTTGATATTTGTCTTCGTATCCCTAGTGAATAGGGCAGAACATGGCACATAGTAGGTGTTTAATGAATGGTTGTTGAATGAATGAAAGATAACATAAGTGTTATTATCTCTCCACCCCTCCCCCCTTTTTCCAGTTACACATTGAATCTGAGAAAAGATAAATGACTCACTCAAGGTCACAAACTGTATATTCGGGAATTCTGCTCCCCCTCACCCCCTACCCCCACATCTGGTGCTTGGTTGAGTATAAAATGCCTTCACTATACCTCTTTATATAGAACAAAAATCTTCCATGCAATCACTGTTTCTAGATCTGTCCTCTTGAAATACACAGAATAATTCAATTCAATCGAATAGGCATTTATTAAATGCCTGGAATTTGCAAGGAGGAATCCAAAGATGAAACAAAAGCAGTTTCTGCTGTTAAAGCACTCATATTACCAGGTTAATTCTTATCTTTCTATATGACAACCATTGAGTACATGAAGAGTATCCCCTTACCCTGTCTTTTTTTTTTTTTCAGCCCAGGAACCTCTAATTTCTCTACTTATTTATTGTTTAAGTTATTTTTTTCAACCTTTAGCATCTTGGTTGCCTTAGAAACAGTAATTTGTCAGTGTACTCCTTCAAATATGACCTCCAGTATGGAATACAGTGTTCAGATATGCTCTGAGTAATGTTGAACACTGGGGATTATTTCTTGCTGTGATGTAGGCACTAATCTTCAGTTAAGATTGCAGTTACTTTCTAGAGCAGTGGTTTTCAACCTTCCTAATGCTATGACCCTTTAGTACAGTTCTTCATGTTGTGGTGACCCCCAACCATGAAATTATTTTCTTTGCTACTTCATAACTGTAATTTTGCTACTGTTATGAATCATAATGTAAATATCTGATATGCAGGATGTATTTAAATTGAACATAACCCACAGGTTGAGAACCGCTGTTCTAGAATATCCCAACACTCCATTGCCTCTTATTCAGGTTGTGGTCAATCAAAACCTTCACATCTTTTCCATGGGAACTATGACAAGCTTCAGAACTGACTGTGCCATTAAAGGTAAATGGGTTGAATTAGCCTAATTTTTGTAACACCCAGGATCATAGATGATTTGATATATTTCACCGTATTGTACAGAGCCTAACTTTTGAGCTTAAAAGTCATAGGATCATTGATCCAGTCAGTCATTGAGTATTTACTATGTATTTGGCACTGTCCCAATCCTTGGGCATACAAAGAAAACACAGTCCCTGCTGTTAAGCAACTCATAGTCTAATGGTGATGGAGGAAACAGCATGCAAATAGCTATGTATTAATACTTGATATAGGATTCAGACTTGAAAGGTACCTCAGAGGTTATCTAGACCTACTCTCTCATTTGATAAATGAGGAAACTGAGGCCTGGAGAGCTCAAGTGATTTAGTCAAGATGACAAAGTAGTAATTAGATTTTAGTGCTTTGCCTTGGCACTTTTTAATGTGCCTCTTATTTGGGGATTAATCACTTGCTGTACATGGATTTATTGTCCTACTGGAAAGATTGCAAATACTTTGAGGGAATGAAAGGATCAAGACTTGTGCACTTGCATGTTTTGCATCACCCATAGTTATTTGCATAATACTTTGCATATATGTGGCGAACTTAATATTTGTCCTTTGAGATGCCAGAGGTGATTGATTGAATGCCTAACTGAAGTGCTAACATTTGATACTATCCAATGTCTTCTCCTCATTGAACCCTTATGTGAATACTCTGGTAAATTTGTTCTCTCTCCCTTTCTCTCTCTGTCTCTGTCTATCTTTTTTTTTCTCTGTCTCTCCCTTCCTCTCTCTCTCTGTCTCTGTCTCTCTCTGTCTCTGTCTCTCTTTCTCCCTCCCTCTCTCCCTCCCTTCTTCTCTCTCTCTCTCTCTCTGTCTCTGTCTCTGTCTCATCTCTGTCTCATCTCTGTCTCTCTCTGTCTCTGTCTCTCTGTCTCTCTGTCTCCCTTCCTCTCTCCCTCTCCTTTCCTTTCTCTCTGTCTCTCTCTGTCTCTGTCTCTGTCTCTCTGTCTCCCTCCCTTTCTCCCTCCCTTCCTCTCTCCCTTTCCCTCCCTCTCTCTCTCTTTCTCTCTCTCTCTGTTGCTTGCACAACAGTATATTTGTATTCCTAGTGTTGCCCCTGACATTTTACAGTCATTTTTATGAGTGACACGAATGCATGGGGAACTTTAAGGTATCTGAGTGATGTCATAGTGCAACGAGCCCTGGACTTGGAGTCAGGAAGACTTGAGTTTGAATCTCGCTTTAGATACTTATTAATTGTATGACCCCAGGCAAATTATTTCATTTCTCTGTGCCTCAGTTTACTAATTTGTCAAATGTGTATTTTACAAAATAAAGAATAATAGTACCTAACTCCTAGGATTGTTATCAAACAAGATAAGATATGTAAAGTGTTTTGCAAACCTCAAGGTGCTAGATAAATGCTAGTTATGATGAATATGATAATGGTATCAATTCCCTTTGTTTATTTAAAGTTCCTTTAGAACAGGAACCAGTGTCTCATTCATCACTGTGTTCCCCAGAGCTCCTAGCATCATACCTGGAATATAATAGGAGCTTTGTTGACTTAATGAATGAGTTTGCCCCCCTTGGGACCTTTTCTGGAAACATGGTTAACCTCTGTTCTGTTTCTTCTTTTAGATCTGAAGCCAAGATACTCCAATCTCCAGAGAAGGGCCTGGCTATGAATCTTGTCTTCTGTCCCTGAAGCCCTCCTTCTAACCTGGAAACATTGAAGGGTAAGTCTTTGAGTAGGCCAAAAGGAACCTATGGGTATCAATTAATTGCGTTTGAATCAAGCCTGGATCCAATATTGAATGAAGCTTGCTAGCCCAATGGAAAGGCTTAATTTGATGCCATTCCCCAGAGCTTCTGCAGGGACACATGCATTATGGGAGGATCAACTTGCTGATATTCTAGGACTCATCAGCATTTATTTACCATGTAAATAGTGGGCATGAAAAAGGGCAAGAAGGACTTAGTCCTCAGTGATGGGGGAGGGTGCAGCATGGGTTTGACTGGGAGGAAGGGAATTTTGCAGGCCAAGGATCAGTCAGCTTGTCATGAATCATATAAAGACCATTTGGGTGCTTAAGAATACATGACAGAAAGCAGTAAGTAAAATCTTGATGGGCTAAACCTCTTTTGTCCTCTGTGGAGGAGACAGAGGGAAAGATAGGGAAGAAAAGAGGGAGGTAAAGAGAGAGAAGGAGATATATATATATATATATATATATATATATATATTTATACATATATATACACACATGGAGAGATAGACAGAGACAGAGAGAAAAATGCAGAGAGG
The DNA here is from genome assembly GCA_028646515.1 of Pseudochirops corinnae. NCBI lineage: Eukaryota > Metazoa > Chordata > Mammalia > Diprotodontia > Pseudocheiridae > Pseudochirops > Pseudochirops corinnae. The sequence continues at coordinate 42,425,337 of CM053590.1, forward strand.
AAGGGAGAGAAGGAGGTGAAAAAGAGATACAGAGAGACAGAGACCAAAAAAGAAAAATAGAGAGAGGAGAGAGAAGACAGAGAGAAACAGAGATAAAGAAACAGACACACAGAGAGAGACAAAGAAGAGAGACACATACAGAGAGAGGGAGACAGAGACAAAGGGAGAGACAGAGAAGAGAGACACACATAGAGACAGAGAGAGGGAGACAAGAGGAAGAGATGGAGAAGAGAGAGAGAGAAAGAGAGAGAGAGAGAAAAAGAGGGAGAGAGAGAGAGAGAGAGAGAGAAATTGAGGAGATGGAGATAGTTGTACAGGCAGCCAGCCAGCCCCAGGGCATCTGTGGCGTCTCCTTTTGCTCCCCTTTCAGTTGTCACCCTATGGCTGGGCTTCACCAGGTCTTTTCTAAACCTTTTATATAATCGCCTCCATTTTCTTTTTGTTCTTTTGCCAAATACTGAAATATTAATAATAGGGAACATAAACATGGATGTTGGGTTTGGAGTGGGTTGGAAATTAGGTTAAAGAAAAAATATTTCTGAAGTCAGCTAACCTGGTCTGCTTGTTTGTTCACTGCCCTTGGGGTGTTCCAGAACTAGTCTTTATGCCTTTGCATAAACTGTTCCCTAGATCTAGAAAGCCCTTCCTTCCTCCCCCAGTGCCTCTGAGAATCCTGAGCTTCCTCTAAGACTCATCTTGCATGCCATCTCCTGGGGGAAGCCTTTCTTGATCCCGAGTTCAGTGATGTCTAACTCAGAGAAATGAGAAACAATACATTAACATCATACATGTTGTATTGCATTTGTATGAATTTTGTTAAAAGCTTCCTAATAATCTTTGATTCTGGAACGCCCACAGTTTGACATCTCTGCCTTGATTCACTGAATCCCGGAGCTGAAGAGGTGCTTGGGTCCTCAGCAGTTGCCCAGGATCCCATCACGTGAAAGGAATCCCCAGTGTTCCATTCTGGACACCTACTTAGTGTTCCCTTCCCTTCTTCACCAACAATCCTGTACCTGCCTATTTACATATTATGTCTTTCTTGTAGTATCTAGGAACCTTGAGTACAGACACTGTTGGGGTTCTTGTATTTGTGTTTTTTGGTCTTTGTTTTCCTAGCACCTAGCATATCAACTGCCAAAGAGCAGGCATTTAGTACATTTTGCTTGGACTGGATTGAATTGGAGAGAGAGAAAGCAGAAGTTCTAATAATAATAACAATAATGAAAATAGTACTTCATGTATATTATATCATTTGATCCTCAGGGCAGCCTTGTGAGGCAGGGACTATTATTACTCCCATTTTACAGATCAGGAAATAGAGATGGGGGAGGCTAGGTGGCACAGTGAATAGAACACTGGCCCTGGAGTCAGGAGGACCTGAGTTCAAAACTGGCCTCAGACATTTAACACAAAAACTAGCCATGTGACCTTGGGCAAGTCACTTAACCCCAATTGCCCTCCAAAAAGCAAAAAAAAAAAAGAAAGAAAGAAAGAAAGAAAAAGCAAAAAAAGGAAATAGAGGCTCAGGGTCACACAACTAAGTGTCTAGTTCTATGATGGTTGATTTGTGAACATATCTTAATAGCTTCACTTTCAGGCATTAGCTCACTCTATCTTGCCTCCAATGGATTAATTTTTTTCTTTAAAATGTTTAGAAAGTCATTAGGTTTAGAAATCAAACAGACCTTAGAGGTCTTCTTATATAGGGGTTCTTAATCTAGAGTCCATATACTTTAAAAAAATATTTTGGGAGCTGTGGTTCAATGCCATTGGTTTTGTTTGTGCTTGTATATATTTTGATTTATGCATTTAAAAACACTATTCTGACAAGGGATCCACAGACTTCACCACAGACTTTCACCAGAAAAAGGGAAAGAATTTGGCCCAAGTCACACTGGTAACAAGTAAGAGAGCCAGGATTTGAACCCAAGTCTGCTGACAAATCCAGGGCTCTTTCATATTATGCCACACCACGTCTGTATAAACATGTTATTCCTCCTCTTTCTGAGCTGTGCTCATTGGGTTTCACCATAGGGTCCTGTGTCATTGGGGTCAAATAGAAATGAAATTTGTTCCTGAAAAAGTGTTTAAACCTTAGGATGACAGCTTTTGAAAAGAGGAAAAGGCATTTGTGTGTCCTGGGAAGTGTTTGGAAATTGGGACTGCTGTGCACTGATGTCTACCTGCTGATGATTATCACTGACATTTATAAAGTACTTCAGGCATTAGAAAGTGCTTTTAATATATCACCTCATTTCCATTTCACAACCTCCCTTTGAAGGAGGTGCTATGGGTGTTATTATCCCCATTTTAGAGATGGGCAAACTGAGGCCCAGAGAGTTTAAGTGATTTCTTCATGAATCACACAGCTAGTAAATATGAGAAGTAGGATTTGAATTTGGGTCTTATTAGCTTCCAGCCCTACATTCTGTTCGCCCAACATGTTTTCTCTCTAGAGGCCTTGAGTGACCTGACTTAACCCAAAATAAATACCTACATGCTATAGAAAGTTGAGTTTTCTGACATGAAAACCTGCAGTCATAAAGAATAATTAGCACTTGTTCCTTCTATCTCATTGCCTACCACGCCCAGGGATACTGCCTATCTTGCTTACCTCTAGTCCAGACTCTGATCGCATCACTTCCATGCTTTAAAACCCTCTTTGGCTCCCACTAACTGTCTAAGGAATCAAGACCACATATCTCAGCAAGGCATTCAAAGCTCTCTGCAATCTGGCTCCCACCCACCTTTGCAGCCTTAGCTCACACGCCTCCGTCTCAAATGCGCCATGTTCTAGCTAAACTGGGCTCCTTGCTGTCCCCTGCACACATCCCACTCTTTCCTGCCTCCCTGTCTTTGTTCACATTGTTCCTTATTCCTGGAATGCCCTCCTTCCCAAATCTGCCTACTCCTTAAGGCCCAGTTCCACTGTCACCTCCTCTGGGAAGCCTTCCCTGATCCTTTCCATCTTGCCGAGTGAGTGCCCCCTTGTTGGGTCTCATAGCATTGTGTCTTACTCTTTTTCAATTATATACTTTTTATGACATTTTTTTCTACTTATGTTATTCCCTTCTTTGCGGTGATCAGCACCTTGAGGGTAAGAACCTTACTTTATTTATCCTTTTCTTCTTCAGCACCATGAACAGTGCCTTGAACATAGATTATCAGCACCTTGAGGGCAGGGATTTTGTATTATTTATCACTGGATGTCTGGCAGCATCTACTGTGATGCCTTAAACCACTGCAATGCTTATGAATCATAGGTTCGTAGACTTAGAATCTGAAAGGAACCTTATGGCCACCGAATCCAACTCCTGCACTTAAATATGAGGAAACTCAGATGAAGATAGATTAATTGATCTGTTCAAGGTCATCTGGTGAGTGTTTGAGGAGGGATTTGAATTTAGATCTTCCTATCTCCAAGGCCAGGACTTAATGAACCATCTAGCTACCTCGGAGGCACTTGATATTTATCTAATGAGGTCAGGTTGTCAGGCATGTGTGAGTATGCCAGGGCTGCTGACCTCACTTGAGTGGGGTGGATAAAGGAGATATCAGTAATTGGTCCTTGTGTCTTATCTTACTCACATTTACTCTCCTTTAGATACTCTCCATTCTAGCCAGACAAGAATATTGATTCTCTCCCATTGTCATCCCAGCCCTTAGCCTTGGCTTACTTTGTCCCTCTGTGCCTGGAAAGGCCTCTGCTAGTTACTCCCACTCTGATTCCTTCTCCTGAAATACTTCCCTTTCTTCATGTCCCAACTGAGCTGTCACATCCTGTATGAAGCCATCCTTGATCAGACTCCCAGACCTGAAATTTCTCACAACACTTTCTCTGGATGTCTCCTTTATGTGACTCATATCCTCATTTGTGTTATACTTACTTGAACATGTTTGATCTTCCCTGTTAGACTAAGCTCATTGAGGGTAAATCTCCCCTAATAGATAATAAAATTGTTGAGGGTAAATCTCCCCACAATTAGACAATAAGCTTGTTGAGGGTAAATCTCCCCTATTGGATTGTAAGCTTGTTGATGGTAAATCTCCCCACAATTAGACTGTAATCTTATTGAGGGTAAATCCCTCCTATTAGACTGTAAGCTTGTTGAGGGTAAATCTCTCCTATTAGACTATAAGCTTTTTGATGATAAATCTCTCCTATTTGACTGTAAACTTGTTGAGGGTAAATCTCCTCTATTAGACTGTAAGCTCATGGAGGGCAAATACTTTGTCCACTGCATGCACTGAGGAATGACTCAAGGAAAGATGACCCTCCTTGAGGATTATCTTCATGCTACCTTGAGGCGACCAAGTAACAGTGAGTAGAGCATGAGACTTGGAGTCAGGAAGATCTGAGTTCAAATTCTGCCTCAGACAGTTATTAGCTATGGATCAGTCATTCAATCTTTCTTGGTTTTAGTTTTCCCATCTGTGAAAGGGGGATAATAATAGTGCTTACCTCATATAATTATCATGAGGATCAAATAAATTAACATTTAAAAGTTTGGGATCCTTAAAGTGATATATAAACACAAGTTGTTATAAAGTTTCCCTACTGAAAAGCTTCATCTTCATGTCCCTGACACCAAGCACAATGCTCTTCACGTAGAAGGACCTGTCAGTGCAGCCGCTTCCTGTGTAGCAGAGTACATTGCAGCCCACATATGCCTGGTAGATAAGTCCTAGGGAGCTGCCTGTGGCAAAGAGAGGGTAAGTGACTTAGCTAGGGTCACACAGCTGGTAAGTGTCCAGGTGGCAGTCTCATAGGTCACTCAGGAGCTAGAATTGGAAGGGACTTTAGGTCTCCTCTAGGCCGACCCTTTCATTTTGTAGAGGAAGAAAATGAAGTCTAGAGAAATTACATGACTTGATCAAGTACCATGTAGCAGAGAGCTAGGGTCTTTTGATTCCGAATGAATCAATTTCTCTATTGTACCACCTTACGATTGTGCCTGGGGAGATGTTTTTTGGCTCCTGGGCCAGTAAGATTGCCAAGCCCAAAAGTTTCCCAAAAGGAGGTGCAGGAGAGGGGGCCTAGAATGCTGGAGAAGGAAGGGAAACCAGTGGGTGGGTAGGAGCCCTTGTTGCTAGGGGATGTTCTAGCCATCATGGGCTTATCTCCTGCTCCTCCTCTCCTTTTGATGGTCCAGGCTTTTGGTCTCACTGACATACGTGATGGCAAGCATGGAAACCCCCTCCCTTCTCGGCCTTCAGCTTTTGGGCTGTGATTTAGAGGCTTAGAGAGCTGTCTGAGACCCTCAGAGCTTTTGACTTGCCCAAGGTCATCCAGCTATTTTGTGTCAGGCAGTATTTGAATCTAGTTCTTCCTGCTCCCAAGGCCATTCCTGTATTATAATAATTAATAATAATAATAATAATAAAATGTATATGGTGCCTACTATGCGCCAAACACTTTGCTAAGGGCTTTACAGTTATCTCATTTGATCTTCATGTTAACCTTAGAAGATAGGTACTAGAATTATGCCCCAGGTCAGCGTGGTGGTGCAGTGGCTAAAGTGCTGGGCCTGGAGTCAAGATGACTCATTGTCCCGAATTCAGACACTAGCTGTGTGACCCTAGGCAAGTCACTCCACCCTGTTGGCCTCAGTTTCCTCATCTGTAAAATAAATGGTGAACTCCTCCAGTGTCTGCTGAGAAAACCTCACAGAGTAGGCACTTAAAAATGCTTATTCCCTGTCTCCGACTGTGAGATGAGAATAGTGATAATTGAACTATTCGCTTTTCAGGGCTGCTGTGAGCATGTAATGAGACAGGCACGTCAAGTCCTTTGTAATCGTAAAGTGCTCTGTACCTGTTGAGCTATTAACATTAACACAACCAAGATTTTCTTATTAAAGGTCACTTCAGTTTTTAATCTAGACACTGAAAACCACCAAGCCCTTGAAGCCAGCCAGAACTCACTTTCTCTATAATTTTGTTTATGCCATTAATTTTCTCGGGAAATCTTTCCTTAGTAATGAAGATTTATCATAACTATTGAAGGTCAGCTTGTCAGCCCTAGAAGGAAATCTACAAAGTGGATTTCCTAGAGCAGCCTTCCTGGGTACAATGGCCAAGGTAAACAGGTCATAGAAGATTAGCACCCAAGGGGCCCTAAAGATCATCTTTCACAATATTCTTATTATACAGAAGAGCCTAAACTCAGAGCAGAAGTGACTTGGCCAGGGTCATAGGGCTAGTAAATAGAGAGCTGGGACTAGACTCCTGGCCTGCAGGGTATTAGGAAGATAAAACGAAACCCTGAAATTCTTTGCTTGTTGATCAAATTGGTGGTAGAAACCATGTTCTAGAAGGACTATCTGAACTACTTCTGAGAACAGACTGCTTTCAAGACACCCTCAAGAATTTTCCAAGTACCCATTTACTTACAAACAATTGATGTGCTCATTACAAAGGGTCACTGTCTATTCATTAAAGCTGGACCTCTATGGGCCAACTCTTTCAGCTAGAGTTCCTTTTAGTACCTGAAAGTAATGACTGAAGCAATATTAAAAACAATCAAATAAACAAACAGATTTGTCACTAATTCTTACTGCCCCCCATAGTCCAAACCTATGAGGTTTTACCGCAGGTGCAACATTTCACCTCCATCTCTGATTATAACAATGTAGGCTCTGGGCAGAAGATGTGCTTGAGTAAATGAGATGAGGCTTCTTTTGTTAACACTGAGTAGAGATCAGCTAACAGGTCTCTGGAGGGAGGAGAAGGTAAGGAGGCAAAATTCTTCAAAGGCAGGCTTTGCTTTCCCCTTTTGATCCATCTGAAAGGACCCTCATGTGACCTTAAAAGTGCTGGAAGCCAGTTGAAATAGAAAGTCCCCTTCTGGCCCTTGAGTTGACAGCCTCCCATAGTTATCATGGACCTATTATGAACGTATAGAACCTAACAGGATACACCCGTGCTTTCCCTTCCAGCAAAGATTCATACTCTTTTCTTTTCCATTCTCTCTATTGGCCTACAAGGCTAACTGAAAGGTTTTCCCAGCCTCCCTGGAGCCATTATGTGTTTCCCCTCTCCATATCTTTTATTATCTTTCTGGTGGGGAGGATGGGAGGTTCAGGAGGACTGGTGGTACCTCTGGTGTGAGGGCTGTTCATCCTCTTTTGGTATCCACCAACTCTCACTGATGGGTCCAGGAAGTTTTAGTGTACATAGCAGCCATGCCCTGGTAAACCATCTCAGCAGATGGGCTAAACCAGGTTGAGGGTAACTGACAAGCCTCAAACCCATGGGTGAGTTAGGGGGATGTCTACTACAAGACTTTGCCTGATGAAATGGGCAGGTGAGACTATTTATTCCAAAGGCTGTGAAGATGGCTGAATCAGGCTCTTTGGAGTGCTTAGAGCTTGGTCAGGCATCACAGATTCCAAGGTTGCCCACTACATCCTGGGCAATCACCAGTCACCTTGACTTTTGTCCTGCCACTGGATTTTGATGACTCAGGAAGAGAGGGTGAGACTGTGCAGCTCTACCCAGCTTAAATCCAGTTCACAGGGAGGTCAATGGTCCTCTCTGAAAATGAATGAAAAAATGAAACTGGAACAGAACTTTTCAGAAAGCATTTATTAAACACTTGCAAAATGCAAGTTTCAAACATTTATTAAGCACTTAATATATACTAAGCAGTTTTGCTAATCTTAGCTGGGGGATATAAAAAGGGCAAGTCCTTGCCCTCAAGGAGTTTATAATCTAATGGGGGAAGATAGCACACACAAGGAAACTGCATAGGGAGGAGGGAGGAAGGTACTACCTGTCTTGATAGATGGCATGAGGAGTGTAGCCAAGGGGGAAATGAAGATATGGCTGACATGGATGGAGGTTCTTAGAGGAACTCTTTGCCTTCTGATCAGAGGAGAGGGACCCCAGTGCAGAGGGCACTGGAGGTGAGTTTCAGAGCTGAGGTGATCTTGCAAAATGAAGAGGATCCTAGGGCATGATGGAGATGCCCAGTGGAGTATAACTAGGAGGGAAATTAAGAGAATCATTGTGCCTAGGATTTCAATCAGTCATTCAATAGCCATTGATTAAGTAGTTCCTAGGTACTAGGAACTATGCTAGGCACCAAGGGTACAAAAAACAAAAAGCAGACAGTTCTTGCCCTCAAGCAAACTTACATTTTACTCAAGTGATACACCAAGGTCATAGATAAGTATATACAGATTACACAGAAAATAAATACATAAGGAAAGGCCTCTTGAACTTGAGCTGCTCTATAGCTGAATCTGAAGACACCTGTGTGTTCCAAGAAGCAAAGGCGAGGAGGGAGAACATTCCAGGCAAAAACATGGAGACAGAAGGTAGAATGTCATGGATATGGAAGAGCAGGTAATCTGATTTGGCTAAAGCATAATGTGTATGTGAATGGGGAGGGAGTAAAGTGGATTCAACCAAGAAAGATATTCTATTGTCAGATTGTGAAATACTTTAAATGTCAAATACATGAGTTTTTGTTTTATCCTAAGGGCATTTGGGAGCCACCAAAGCTTTTTGAGCAGGATAGTAATGTGGTTAGATCTGTACTTTGGGAGTATCCGTTTGGTGTTATGTAGAATACCGGCTGGAAAGGGGAGAAATTGCGGGTAATAAAACCAGTTAGGAGGTTATTGCACTAGTTCAGATGGGGTTGGTTGTGGTATGAGTGGATAGAAAGGGTCAGTGGAGGAGATTTTGACGAGGTAGAATCAGTAAGATTTGGTAACAGATTAGATATGGGGGTGAGGCCAGAGATCAAAGATTTAATGATGGCTCCTTGGTTCTGAATGTGGGTGACTGGAAGAATAAGTTGGGTATCAGTAGGCTGACTGCAAGCCTTTGCTGAGCCAGCCAGGGAAGCCAACAGACTAACTCATCCAGAGATGATTCAGGATCCCTGGATGCCAATGGTCAGGCTTCATGAAACCTGGTCTTCCTAAGACCCAGGCTGGAGTTATGTTTTGGGGACTTCTCATGACTCTTTCCCCACAAACTTGGCTTGTTTCTAATGCAACCTGTAATCTTTCATAAAATGAATATCTAGGACAAATCACTTCCTGATACGTTGGTTGCTAATCTCTGGTTCCAAGCTATTCAAAGATTAATCCGTTTATTTTGAAAACCACATCTAAACATTGGAATTTAATTGAGGAATCATTGTCTTCAATCTGTCATTTCCTCAAGCAAGTAGACTTTGGGCCCTTAGCACATGCAGGATGTGTACTAGGCGCTGAGGGTATGCAGAAAGAAGGCCTGCCCTCTGGGAGCTCTTGGTACAGTCTAACTGTAGGAGGCAAAGCTCATATGTGGATAGTTAAAAAAACAGGACAGCTGAAGAAAGGCCAAAATTAAGACTTTTAATCAATCAATCAATCAAAAGACATTAGTCAAAATATTTATTATGTGCCAATCACTAGAGATATAAAGAAAAAATGAAATAATCCATGCCTTAAATAAGTTAACATTCTCCTGGGGAGTTGGCATTCTGGTGGTGGATAATATACACATGAAATATACACATATATCTACACATATGTGTATAAAATAGCTAAAAAATTAATTCAGGCAATGGGAAGGGAGAGGCATTAGCTGCTGAAGGTAGTGGAGGCGTCATTAAAAAGCTTGCACCAGAAGCGGTGCTTGAGCTGAGTTTTGGCGCAAACTAAAGGACTAAACTTAGGACTTCTAAAGAGCAGAGTTAGGAGGCAAAGGGAGCCACCAGGGCAAAGGTTTCAAGGGGGAAGAAGGAGGAGCCTTGTGTAAGGAATGGGGGGAAGGCCATTTTGGCCCTTTGTTGTTTCCTGTGATAGAATGTAAGCTTCTCGAAGGCAAAAATTGTTTCATATTTGTCCAAGCTATGTTGCCCCACCCTCTCCATCTTACTTTTTGGTGTTTTCTTCTTTCTCTTGGAATATGAGCTCCTTGAAGACAGGGACTATCTTGCTAGCTTGTATTTGTATCCCTGATCTTTAACATAGAGCCTGGTATATAACAAGTATTCAATAAATCATCTATCTATCTGTCTGTTTATCTGTCTATCCATCCATCTATCCATCCATCCATCCATCCATCCATCCATCCATCCATCCATCCATCCATCTATCCATCCATCTATCCATCTGTCTATCCATCCATCTATCTATCTGTCTATCTATCTAATCATCTATCTTTTCTGATTACTTGTCTATCTTTTTCTCTATCTATCTATCTATCTATCCATCCACCCACCCATCTACCTTTCAACCTTCCTGTTTTTCTGTTTATCTATCTACTTATCTGTCATTTATCCATCCATCAAATCTATCCATCCATCCATTTATGTGATCTATCTACCTATCCATCCATCTACCTTTCAATCAACTAATCAATCTATCATCTGTCTATCTATGCAATCTATCTATATATCTTTTATATTTTTTAGCACATTGAACAGTGTCTAGTACATGATACCACCACTAGAGATTGGTCAATTATAGACTGTCAAAGCTAGAATGAATCTCAGAACACAGTCTTTTAGAAAATGGAATGCTAGCTTTGGAAGTCATCTTAGAATGGAACTTTGAAGAAGCCTTCTCTGGGCCATTCCCTTCTCATTTTGCAAAAGTGGTTTGTCCAGGGTGGCAGAGCCCCAGGGCATCTGAACCCAGGCCCTCTGACTCCAGAGCCAGTGCTCTCTTCCTTACAATACATTCTTCAGAGAAAGGGAAAGTCACATGTACTTGTAGTAGTAGGAGAAGACTTCCTAGAGGAGACGAGACTTTTTTGGAGAATTGGTAGGATTCTCTAGGTGAATCTTGTGACCAAAAGTGTGAAGGGACACTGCCTATAAATGAGGGAACTGGAATGTTGGAGAGGAGTGGGGCTTAGGTCTAGATTGGTAGAATGGGGGAAATGAAGTTGATAACCAGTGAATAGGTAGCCAGGCCTGGAGTCAGGGAGTTCAAATCTGGTCTCAAACACCTACTAGCTGTATGACCCTAGGAAAGTCATTTCATTTCTGTTTATCTTAGTTTTTCCATATGTCAAAACATATCACCCAGGGTTGTTGTGCAAATCAAACGAGATAATAATTGTAACATGCTTAATACAGTTCTTGGCACATAGTAATCATGACATAAATATGAGTTATTATTGTTATGATTATTAACCCTCATGATCACATTCTATCCTATGAGGTCCCTTCTAGCCCTAACATTCAATGTTCTGAAGGTCTCTTCTGGGATCCCTTTCACTCCCCTTCACTACACTGCAACATGTATCCCTCAGAGTCTGATGATCGCTGACCCCTATGTTCATGCCCATTCGAATGCCCAGAAATCCATGGAGCCTGTGAGCCTATTCTTCTATAAACAGGGCTACTGTTGTGTTTGATCGAAGAGGTTGGCATAACCTCCACTTCCCACCTGATTCTTGGGTGTTTCAGGCATCCCCGACAACCCTGACAGTGTAGGAGATGTCCTGATTGGCTTCTTCTTGGACCTTGGACTAACCCATTGTGGGACACAGAAGCCAGCGAGGTCACACCAAGACATTAACTTGAGATTTTCCCTTGCTTGTCTTTGGGATGAGCTGGACAGGTTTGACCATATACTGTACATAGCTACAGTGTGTGCTTGGCTACAACAGATGATTTGAGGCATGAGAAAATTCCTCTATGGGAGAAAAATATTCTCACAATTCACTTATCCAGAAGTCATTGATCTGGTAACTTTTCCAATTTGGAATAAAGCTGAAAATTCAGAAAATAGCTACTCAGCTCTCAGCTGCTTCAGCTACTCAGAAGCCTTAAAAATATTTTATCAATAGATTGTTTTTACATTGTCAGTATTTCTCCCAGTGTCTCTTCCCTTCTCCTTTCTCAGAGGGTCAGAAGCTTTCTTTTTATGCCACAAATGTCTGTTCCGAAAAACTCATATTCTTTACTCATTGGGGAATGCCTCAGAAAAAAATAAAAAATCGTGAATAAAAAGCAGACACAAGAACTCAGAAATTATTGTATGCTTGGGTCTTTTAATGCAGCAGTAAGAGAGCCTTGAAGGTGTTGTTACACTCTAGTGCAGCCTAACAATTGATGCCTACAATTGGTAACTCCCCAAATCAACAAGAAAAGATCAAATTATATTCAGCATATTTTTTTTTTTTACAAGAAGGTAGAAGACAGACTTTTAAAATTTTGTTTCCATTCATGGTTCAAGTGCAAAATTTGGCCTTTAAAAAGGCATGCTTCTGGGGTGGCTAGGTGGCACAGTGAATAGAGCACCGGCCCTGGAGTCAGGAGGACCTGAGTTCAAATCTAGCCTCAGACACTTGACATACTTACTAGCCATGTGACTTTGGGCAAGTCACTTAAACCTCAATTGCCCTCCAAAAAAAAAAAGAAAAAAATCATTAAAAAGGCATGCTTCAATTATTTGGCAAGTTCATCTGTATGGAACATGATACAGATAAGTGATAGATTATTTTGCATAAAATTAGAGCGCTTTCATTTTATAAGGGTTGAAGAAGGGTGGAAAGACATATTATGGGATGATGAGAAAGGGCCATGGACCACAGACAGCTGGAAGATACCTTAGAGGCCACTGAGACCAACCCCATCATTTTACAGGTAAAGACACTGAGAATGACTTGCCCAGGGTCACACAGCTTGCAAAGTGCCTGAAGTGGGATTTGAACCCAGGCTTTCCGGCCTCTAAGACAGGACAGGGTAGGAGCTAGATGCTTCCTCTTTCTTTGCCTTAGTCTGGGAAGGCTTCCTAGATCAGCTGTATTGTTGCTTGAACGAGGACCTTACCTTCCCCATGGGTCCAACTAGGTGCATTCCTGGAGTCTCTCCAGTGACTGGTTCATGTGACCTGTTCCCATTTGCCTTTTCCGTTCCCTGGGCCTGGCTGAGTTTATAAAATAACTCTGAATCCCTTTTTTCCCTCCTCTCATTGTTCGTAGTGTTCAGTCCTGAATTACAGTAAGTTCTTAGAACAAAAGAAATTCCAGGTAATGGAGGATGAAGTCATTTTGCTGATAGGATCAGAGACATTTGAACAGTAGCCGAGTTAAATGAGAAGGAAATCGGGGGAGCTGAGAATTACCCCATCGGGCCTTGTTGTCTTTGGCAGGGGCAAGTATTATGCCAAGTTGTGAGCCTGTGACTTGTGGTAGTCACACTCGGCTGGCTCCCATCCTCCACAAGCTCCCCTTTCCCCGTGCTTCAGAACCAAAAGGAAGACGTGGAGACAGTGCCGGAGAAGAAGAGTGGATTGACCACCTTGTCCAGAGTGGCCAAGAATCTGTCCCTGTCCAGAGAGAGGCCTGGAGACTTGTGGCAGATGCCAGATGATTCTGGGCGTGAGTCTGGGGCTTTACCTTATTGAATGAAAGAGAGGACTGGGGAGCTCCCTCCTGGACTTCCTTCTGGGGTATGAGTGTGTGGGTGGTGTGGTGGAGATGGGCTTGCAAGGAAGTGTCCTCCACATTGCCTTGCCTGGGTTAGCATGCCAAAAAATGGTTGTGACCTGGGCATGCTGTTCCTTGTTGTGCATGAGGGGTCAGGGGAGACATTTCTGACTCTTTTTACTTTGTGGGTAGGTCTGTGGACAGTTTCACTTTGCAGGGAGCGCTGAATGGGATTTCTTGAAGAGTGGCCTTGTTCAGACATATCCTTAAAAGACTAGATAGGGAAGAAGCCCCGGCAGCAGGGGTGGGGCTTGGGGGGAGCAGAACTCTACTGGGGCTCAGTCTTGAACTGTAGAATATGTTTTGGATTCTGAATCTCAGAATGATCAAGTGAGGGGAGACTTTAGTGATCATCTTGTCCAAGTCCCACATGTTATTGATAAGGAACTGGAGACTCTTTGAGGAGAGGAGACTTACCCATTGTCACGTGGTGACTTATTGGCCCAGATCTGAAGTATGAGGACCTGATTTCAAATATCAGCCTTTTCATTCCGTCTATATTTCCTCACGTGAAAAATGAAGAGGGTTGATGAATTCTGAGGTCCCTTTTTCCTCTTACTCTATTCTTTTAGGATTCCAGATCTCTTGACTAGTACCAGCATAGTGCTTGACACATACTAGACTCTTGATAAATGCAGCTTAATTGATTGATTGACTGATATCAAGCTGAATGCTACTTAAACTGAAGGCATCCACTGTCTCATTGGCCTTGAAGCTATGTCTGTCAGCGAGTTTCCTCCGGATGGTGGTTTGTAGAAGTGAAGGAATGTGACAAATAAACCTCAGTATTTGCTGCTTGGACTTTTATTTCATTATTATTTCATTTAGGTCAGTTATCTGATGAATTGGATAGAATGCTGGGGTTGGTATCAGGAGATTTGTCAGAGAACCGTTGATACTTACTAGCTCCATGACCTTGGACAAGTCCCTTAATCTTAGATAGTCCAGACACACGATGGATAGAGTGATGGATGTGGAGCTGGGAAGATTTGAGTTCAAATCCAGCCTCAGACACTTACTAGCTGTGTGACTCTGGGAAAGTCCCTTTACCTCTCTCTACTCAGTTTCCTCATCCATAAGATGGTGATAATAATGGCACCTACCTCTTAGGGTTATTGTGTGGCTAGAATGAAATGAAATTTGTAAAATGCTTTGCAAAAATCTTAAAACACTATGCAAAGGCTAGCTATTGTCATTAATAACTTCTTGTGCCTCAGTTTCTTCACATGTACAATGGGAGCTAATCAGTCTTGCCTCCGAAGAGACCCCAGAAGATGATGCATGGGAAAGGCTTTGCCAATGGGAAGGTTGTGGGTCAGTGAGTGTCTGTTGTGATTGTTATTATATCTAGTGCAGGCTGGTAAGTTCCATGGTGCTCTCTGATCACTGGGCTGCTCAGCTGTGGCCTGAGCCTCCCTTAGCCCTATCGCTCTCTTATTGGCTGGGTGATTTCTTCTTCAAACTCTGCTTATGGGATTTATAAATGCAGTTGTTTTTGACAGTTGTTTTAAATTGGCAGAAATTGCTGTCCAGGCAAAAATGACTTGATTGATGATTCAGTGTCTTGGATTCTCCTCTTTTTGGCCAGGTGAGGAGGATAACTTTTTTCTCCCATCTGATTTTGTGACCTTTCAATTCTCCTGAGGGCCTGAGGGTAAGAAAACATGCTTGATTCTTGAGATCTTTGACATTTACTTGGGGAGGAAGTTTGAGCACAATTCAAAACTTTGGGCATGCAGGTCCCCTAAGAAAATATGGGTCCTTAGAGGCAATAGTGCAGAGTATCAGGCATGTGAGAGATCCAGTTTTGAATCCTCACACCCACACTTATTAGCTGTGTACCCATGGGCAATCACTTAACCTCAGAGACTCAGTTTATGTGCCTTTAATAGGGATGATCATCCCATCCACCTCATAGGGATGTGAGGTTCAGATGAACTTTGGTATCTAAAGGAGGCCATTGGGAATAATGACCAGAGAGCTGGAAATCAGGAAAGCTTCAAATTCCTGTCTCTGGCATCTCCTATGTGAGGAGGACGGGCAAGGGCTTTAATCTCTCTATGACTTAGTTTCCTCAGCTGTAAAATAAAGGGGCTGCACTAACTAGTCTCTGAGGTTCCTTCCACCTTTAAATCTAGGTTGCTATAAATACTCTGCCAACTTTAAAATGCTATCTAAATGTCAGCTATTCTAAGCTTTTGGATGGCCGGAAGGTTTCCTTTTTGTGTCTGTATTCTCAGCCTTTCACTGAACTCCTGTCATGTATTAGGTGCTTAATAAATGTTTGCTTAATATTATGTTAATGTTAAGGATGACTAGATGACAATGCTTCACCAAGTGTCATAACAGCTCCAGGAGGAAAATAGAGTATCCTGACCCCCATCTTACTGATGAGGAAGCAGAGTCTCAGTGTTGAGGTCATTGCCATTGGCCACACATTGGCAGGGCTGGAGGAGCTTGAGTTTCCTGAATTATAAATCTATTGTGCTTTGCTCATTACACTGAACCTCTGTTTTCAAATCACTGAGCAAACTGTCTGAGGTAAGAGAAGGAGACAAAGGTCACTGTCATCTAGCTCTGTTCCTGAACTAAAAGTAAAGAAATGGACTCATCTTCGTTCCTTAGTGATTAGGAGACCCTATCTTCTGAGTGTGCCCAGTGAGAGCAGTTTCCATCACAGAATAATACATTTGGAGTCAGAGGACCTGGGTTCAAATCCTGGCTCTGTTCTTTACTACCTGTGGAACTCTGGGCAATTGGATTAACCTTGTTCCTCAGGTTCCTCATCTGTAAAGTAAGAAGATTTCAGTAAATGACCTCTAAGGTCCCTTTCAGCTTGAAATCTATGTTGTTCCATCCTAGTACTACCTGGACTGTGACCTTGACCAGTGGAGTCAATGGTCCCTAATGTTTCTTTCACCTCTAATTGTGTGATCCTTATGATTGAAGGCCACATGGAGGTGAGACAGGAGGCATGTTTATCCTCTGGAATGATCACTTCTCAGAAATAGTTCTGTTCAACTGGCCTGGGAACTGGCTAGGGGATGCTTAGGTCAGGAACTCTGTCTTGTGGGAGGAAGGGGACTTGGATCCCTTGAGAGTCATGTCTAGAATTCAATAGACTGCTTTCTTTTCCCACCATCTTGGAACCACCCTAGCCTTTTGTTTCATTTACCTGTTGTCAGAGATTAAGTATAAATAGACTTGTAGCCATAATTCCTCCCAGGGGAGGGATTACCCCTTGCATTTGTATAATTCCATTCCTCCCCCGTGTTTTTCTCTGGAATTTGCTGACAATAGCTGACATTTAAGAAGCATTGAGATATTCTGAATGGAAAGTTGGCCCAGGAGTTAAGAAGACCAGAATTCAAGTCTTTCCCTCTTGATTCCTACTGTCTATAACGAGACCTCTCAATATCCCTAGAAATTCCCCAAGCCTCTGAGTTGCAGAAAAAGCTGTCATCTTAATTGTTAGGGGGAATTCCTTCCTAGGAGCAATGTATATAGATGAAATCATAGATCTGGGGAGAAAAATAAGCCACTGTCATTTATTCAAGGTGTCCCAAAAGACTTAGGGCAGTTTTGAATTATTAAAGCTTTACTACCCTAAGAAATTTGGGACACCCAGTATAGTGTTTTAAAGTTTGTGAAATATTTTATATAAATTATTCATTTGAGCCTCTTAATATCTCCCTGTGGCAGGTACCTGAAATATTATTATTCTAATTTTCCAGATGAGGAAACTGAGATTTGTAACATGATTTCTCAGGGTCACCTAGCTACTGTCCGAAGTGGGATTTGAATTCATATCTTGCCGACTCCAAGCCTGGCAGCACTCCATCCGCTAGGCCATGATCTTCCTTTAGAGACTACATCTGGTGGGACTGCTCCTTCTACTGGGAATCCTGTCTTTTGTCAATGGAGAATGTGTTACTTTCTTCATGTTCTGCTTTGGCCCTGTAGCAGACACAGTCTCCTCCAGAGAAATCTTCTGAAGCCTTGAAGTACTGGGCACAGTGGGTTCAGTCTTCCTGTTCCGAACCAGATTGAATTCCATGCTACACCTGCCTCTTGGAGGTCTCTTTCTTTTAGGACTGTAGCTAATACAGAAAGTGAAAGTTGAATGGGTCTTGAAGAAGGTCGAGTGGTTTCAGCAAAGTCCGTTTCATGACCCTGCCTGTATTCCCTTGATCACTGGCCTTTGGTTGTAGCTCCTATAAACTGGAAAGAGTTCACAGACATTAGAAATGGAAGGGACCCTTGTCTGACATTTAGTGTGATCCCTGCTTTTTCACAGACTTCGAGGCACAGGAGCAAAGGTCACACACAGCGACAGTTATTGGTAGAGTCAAGACTAGAGCTGAATCTCCTGCTTTGCCACTCCAAGGCCCTCTCCTCTTTACTGAGTTTCCTTACCTCCTGGAAGTTCTCCCTGCCCTCCATGTGACTTGTTAGTGCACCAGCCCCAGAGTTTTGCTTGTGAATGTGAGCCTCGGTATGTGTCTTTGTGGCCAAGTCCACTCACTCCTGCCAACATACATCACTTCTCTGGTTTCTGTCTTTTAGAGGAGCCCTGGCACCTTCTCCTGTCAAGATCTTGTGGTTTTTGCTCATTGGGCTCCTTATTCAAACACTTCTCTGTTACCCACTGGGGTGTTAATTAGAAACCAGTTTTCCCACTGTACTTGGTGCTCACCAGCCAAGGATTGGTCTCCACCCCTATCCTCCCTACTAGCCCTTCTCCTGCCTTATCTTTCCTTTCCATTGGCAAATGTGCCTTCCTGCCCCAGCCCATTTGTGTGTCTTCCAGAATAGGAGACAGAGGAGAGTATTCAGGCAAGGCCCAGTGATTAACTGGCAAGTCTGGCCAAGATATGATTGGGGTGGTGGCCTTGGGGGCAGTAAGGTCATGGCAAGGGCATCTGAAAGACCTGAATTCCGGTTCTAGAATGTTCATTACCTACCTGTGTAATTTCAGACAAATCACTTAAACTCTCTGGTCCTTAAATCCCTGCCTTTATAATTGGACTTAATGGTCCCTAAGTTCTCTTCCTGGTCTAGGTGATATTTGACAGAATATGACAAGGGTCTAGATTACAGAAACTGGTAAGAATTCCTGAAAAGGGAAGTGAATTAATTGGTAACTTTTGATCTTCCAGTAATTTGGAGGCTATTCTATTCCAAGTTATAGGCTTGACCAAAGCTTTTTCTTAAAGAACTGGTGTTTGATCAAATTACCTGTGCATTGTTGAAATTAAGCTAATTTCTTTCAAGTCTTCATTTTCCATAAGGTAATTTCTCCCTTTTCATAGCCTTTCTTTTGCCCAAGTTGCTGCTCTCTCTGTTCCCTGCCTCCCCATCTTTGAGTTCTATGGGACAAATACACACACAGACACATACACACACAGACATACATACAGGGTCAAATAGATGTAAGGGTGTGTGTGGAGAGGGCACCTTTCAATCCCTGCTACCCAGACAATGGAATGGGACTATATGCCCATGTCTTGGGAGCTGGTTTGAGGAAGTAGATTTTGATGATGGCTTGAGACTAGGCTATCTCTGTCCCTAGAATTTGTCATTTGCATTTATTACATTAGTTCCCTTGGAAAGACAGCTGAATTCCCCTTTAGATTCATGGTTGTTATAATAATTACAATAATAATAATATTGCAGGGCTTCATGGGATAGTGGATAGAGAGTCAGCCTTGGAGATAGGAAGACCCAGTTTCTAGATCTGCCCTGTGACGTTAGTTGCAGGATTATAGACATTAGTTAAGGGGCAGCTTGGTGGCTCAGTGGATAGAGTGCTGGTCCTGGAATCAGGAAGACCCCTCTACATAAAGCCTTTCCTGGTTGCCCCAGTTCTAGTGTGCTTCCCCTCCCCTCTCAAATTTACCTTGTATAGAAGTTGTGTAGATTTATCTATGTACCTGTTGTGTTTTCCAATGGACTGTGAATTCCTTGAGGGCAGGACAGTTTCATTTTTTATATTTTTAGCCCCAGAACCTGGCACATAGTATGTAATTTAAAAATCCATGTTGATTGATGATATTTGTCATGCCATAACTCTCTAGTACATACTTATCTTTTTTTTTTTTTTTATAACTTCCTATATTACTCCAGTAGATTAAGCTCTTTCAGGGGAAGAACTGGTTTTGTTATATCTTGGTATAGTCTGCTCATAGCACAGTGCTTTGTATATAGATGGCATTTAATAAGTGCTCATTGGATTGGATGGTTACTTTTGAAGAACTTTAGCTACTCTTAAAGAAGAGAAGAATCCCACCCTTCTTTAACTAATAGTTAGGATGCTCCAATATAACTTTGGCTTCCTTGGACTGGGGAGAGAAAATGCCATCTAGGAGGAGATTCTGTTACAGAAGACGGCGGTAATGGTGACCATTCTAATGGATTATGAGTTATAACTCGTCAACTTTGTACCTGAGGCAAAACTATAAAATCTCACCTTCCTTCTCACCGTCACGCCTAATAGCATAGTACCCTGAATATTTTACATATTTTCCTGTGCCCTCTAGCGTTGTGTGTCCAAGGCAAATGCCTCAGTTGCTTTAGCCTAGTTTTCACCCAGGTAGACATACCAAGATGGAGGAAATTCAGGAAATTCTTTGGCTGAACTCTTTTTTTTTGTCAGCGTCCTGATAACTGCCAAGACTGTAATATGTCTACTTGCATATGTGTCTGTGCATGCGTATGAATAAAGCATTTAATATTATTTGGGATATTGCTGCCATCTGCCTCGAGCCCTCCATTGTCAGAAAAAAAAAGGAGAAGTCAGACCAGTTGGCACACAGTCACTTTCAGACTGTCTATGGCAGTTCACACTCAGCCTCCCCCACTTCTCTACTGAAAGGAGAATGGTATGCTTTATCACCTATTATTTAGGACCCAGTTGGTCATTACAGTGACTGAGAGTTTTGCCTTCTTTTGCTGTTTTTTTTAAAAAACCATTATTGTAGTTATTTGATATTTTATTCTCCTCGTTCTGCTTGATTATCTCTGTATCAGTTCACAAAAGTCTTCCCACATTTCTCCAGTTTCCTCATGTTTGATGTTATGGCACAGTAATATTCCATTAGATTAATAAACTACAATTTATGGCAACCTTATCTATCTAGAATATGGCCAAGAACTAGGAAATGTGCATTAAAAAGTCCCCCTGGGCAGCTAGCACCTTGACCTCTAAGGTTACCCTGATTTTCTCCACATACTCTATATATTATAATTGCCTACTTGTTTATATGTCATATTCCCTATTACACTAAAGCTCCTTGAGGGTAGAATCCATTTTCAATTTTTCTTTGAATTTCTAGTGTTTAGCATAGGGCCTGGTACAAAGTAAGCATTTCATAAATGCTGGTTGATTGACTCATGGTTATTATGAAGTAAGTCCCTTTTCCCAAATCCCCATTCTCTAAAGTTCATTTGCTTTACTCATTGGAGAGCCCTGTAAATCCCCTTTCTATACTTAATTACTCATACTTTAAAAACAATTGCGTTAAATCTGGTGATCTGTTTTCCTAGCCTACCAGGGATTAGAAATAACAAATGAGAAGTGATATTACAGAAAAAGAGGATAAGGAATGTTGCATATTTATAGCATCAAGATATAACATCTAACAATGATAGTAAAATTGTAAAAAACAGATCCCAGAGCTTAAAAAGCACATCAGAAGTGGGACATTTAGTATAAGACAATCAGCTTTCTCCAACCCAGTAGGCCTTGAGAACATCTCTGTGTTTCTTTTTGATTGTACCCTGAGAGATATTGCTTTGGGGAGGATTTTCCTTAAGGAGCGGGATAAGAGGTAAGGGAAGGGCTGTGTTGCTGAGGTTAAAGCATGAAGGAACATAGTTCTTAGGGAGAGAATCATAGTAATGATACTCAAGAGAGCAAGACTAGAATGGAAAGTACAAAGAGGACCTGATTTTGAATCTGGGCTCTTCTAAGATTCTGATGCTCTCCAGGCATCTTCATGCCCTGCTTCTCCTTTTGACCTTGAGCAATGGGTCCCTCACTGGGGACAGTTTAAAAAAAATCTATCCCAATCAAGATCTTCCTTGGGCTCCTCTCTGGTGGCCTTGCATTCCCTGATGTCTAGGAGTTACCCTTCCTATTTTCTGCCTCCCTCCCCCACTTTCCACTTCAAGGTCTGGGAACAGAAATGAAATCAATACAAGCATTCCTGGAAAGGACATGTTGATCAGTTACCCAATGGCTCCACTCACCATTCCTCTGACTTCCCTGTCCAAAACACTTCCTGGCCCCAGCCAGCACTCCCCCCTGTTGATTGTCTTCTCCTGTCAAAGTGTGAGTTCTTTAAGGTCAGGGACCATAATTCATTATGTATTTGTATCCTCAGGCCTTTTTACAATGCCTAGTGCATAATAAGCACATAGTAAGTTTCTATTTATTGATTTGCTCATAATTCCACTTACTGACTGCGTGACCTTATGTAAGTCACTTTTCTTGCCTAAACCTCAGCTTAAAAGAGGGAGTTGGGCTAAATGACTCCAAGTTCCCTTCCAGCTCAATCACATGATTCTATAAAATAGCTAAAGAAATTGCCCCATTTTTGGGGGCAAAAATATTCCACAAATCAAATCATTTGATCACCACCTTCTGTTACCAACCAGCTACTTTATTGCCCTTATACAGGCCTTGCAAATGTCCTGGAGTAGTCTAGGGGAATTTATTATATGGATTTAATACCATGTAAAATCAGACTGTACTATATCAATAGTGTAGACAGCAGGTAAAGTTTGATTGGATATCAAGGGAGCTTTTATGGCCGGGGTATTTTAACTGTGCTGTCTAAGACTCACTACTCAGGCTGCTTTGAAGCCCACCAAGTCATATTAATTCACACTAAATCCTTTCCTTCAGGTATAATCAAATGAACTTTAACAATAGGGCTTTATGAAGAGAAACTCAGATTTAGATAAGTGTGTGATTCTCCATTAGTGGCAGAAAAATAGGTTCTATCTGGAAACATTTTCTTTTTCCTAAAAAAGGTATAGTTAGTTTGTATTTGAGACTATTGCTAATTTACCAGTGTTGAGAAGCCACTAGGAGGACAGTAGAAATTGAAGGCAGGAGTGGAAGGTTGGAGAGCTAGGTTCTAGTCCCAGCCTGGCTGCCAACTTTGGGACATAGCATGTCATTTTGGAAAGCGTACTGGCTTTGGAATCAGAGCCTGCTTCGCATGCTGCTGCTTCGACCTAGGGACTTGAATGAGTCACCTTACTAAGGCCCAGAGAGATTTCCTTATTTGCAACAGAGGATGTTGTAACTAGATTTCTAAGGCAGTTATCCAGTTCTAAATGCTTCAGACTCCCTGACCCCTCTGAAGTCATTCACCCTTTCTTGCCTTGGTTTCCTCCTTTGCAAAATGAGACAGTTGGGCTCTAAGACCTAGAAGTCCCTTTCAGTCCTCAGCCTCCGGTTGTAGGCTTCATTGGGTGTGCCAAACCTGCTTTTGTTATTTTCTGACACAGGTCAT
This sequence comes from Pseudochirops corinnae, assembly GCA_028646515.1. Lineage (NCBI taxonomy): Eukaryota > Metazoa > Chordata > Mammalia > Diprotodontia > Pseudocheiridae > Pseudochirops > Pseudochirops corinnae. Next base: position 42,448,310 of record CM053590.1, read on the forward strand.
TTTTCCTCTCAGGGCCTGAAGCATTCAAACAATTGAGCTAATTCAGGGCCTCAGTAAATCATTGTAGATGATTGCTAATTAAGTTAGGGTTGCCATCCATTTTCTTGGAATACATCATCCAGGTTACCTTATCTTTCACTGATATCTCCTCATATACCAGGACACAGAAATCTACTTCCATTGGATTTCTCAGGTTCTTTAAAAAAAAAATTTGCTGTTTTTAGTAGCAGAGAAAGGGAGAGCTTTGCAGGGTGGGTCAAGCCGGGATCATAGGATTTGGAGCTGGAAGGAATCTTCGAATTTATTTCCTCTAACTCTCTTATTTTATAGAGGGAAAAATGGCAAGGTAAAACTCATTTGTCTAAGGATACACGATTAAGGAGTGAAGGTATGATTTGGCCTGTGGACCTTAGCATCTTGATCCTGAGCTCTTCCTTGTATGGTATATGATATTTCCTCAGAGGAGGGAACCTCAGGTGTGGGATAGGGTAGCCAGGAAGGGCTTACTGGAGAGATGGTACTTGAGTTAGGCCTTGAAGGCTAAGGCTGGGGGCTAGAGGAGAGCAGCATTTCAGGAACGGCAGGAACAAAGTCATGGACATGCAAACGAACATGGTGTGGCTGACCTTTTGTAGGCTGGCGCTCCTGGAGAGAGGCACTCACCACATGGTAGGTGGCAGACTCCTACAAGTCTGTCTCAAATACAGTGCTGTCTTGTAGAGTGGATAGCTAGCTATCTTTGTGGCGTGATTGAAAGAGGACCTGAGAATTTGTGTTCTCTTTGTAACTTTTCTTTGTCAGTGATTTCCCCCATTACAGATAGGCTTTGGATCACAAATATCCTTGTAACACCTTATTCAGTATCTGCTAATATCTTGTGTAAAATTAGTTGGCAGCCAATAGCAAGTCTCTGAGGAGGGATAATAGAGTGGTGGTTAAGGAGGGCAGATATGATGGAAAGCAGAAGGACACCATCTTATGGGAGAACAGGGAGCACCCCCCTCCAAGTTCCTAGGATTTGACAATTATGCCATAGACTACACTCATGCTTTTGGATGGGGATCATTTCATTCTTTTTTACTTATATCTGCTGTACCTTGTACAGTGCCTTGATTGATGCCTAGAATCATAGACTTGGGAGCTTCAAGCATTGTAGAGACAGTTTAGTATAACCCACTCAGTTTGTAGATAAGGAGGGTCCAGAGAGGGAAATGACCTGCTGAAAGTGATTGTTAAAATTAGGATCCTAGCCCATGTCTTCTGACCCCCAAACTAGCTCCTTTTGGGCTGTTTCTCTGTGAGGCAGAGAACATTGGGGTTCTCCTGGTTACCAGTAAGGATCTCAGTGAGTATTGGGATTTGTTTAATCCTGCCTTCACTGGGCCTCGGAGCCTGAGCTTCTCAGTTGAGGACACTTGGGTGAAGAGCCCAGTGTGTTATTGTGATTTCTTTGTTAAGGGCCCAAAGTCAATGTGATATCCCTCCATGAGAGGAATTACAGGAAATCTTCTTCCCTCCTGGCCCTCATTGTCTATTGTTTCCTCAATTTATCATTCTCTTTAGGGTAGAAAGACTCCTTTATTGGCCGTGACTGGGACTCTGCCCTCTGCCCCTCAGTTTTCTGTTCCTCAGATGCAGTAGGAAGTAGTGAGCTCCCCAGCACCACAGAGCCTGCATTGATACCTGTCAGGAGTGTAGGGGCAGAGGAGAGAATCTTATTGAAGGCTGGATTACATGCTTTCTGAGGTCCTTTACACTTCCTAGGAGCCTTGACTTTGTGACCTTTCCTCCCCTGCTGTTACAGGAGTCTTCCCTCTGAGTCACTGGTTATCTTGGCTGAAGCTCGCTTCCCAGGCTTCCCCTCTGCTTCACATTCCTGCCACCTGAAATGTGAGTCCTTCTGTCCCCAGCCTGCAGCCACATCAGCCCTTTCTCAGCAGAGGTTCTGGTTCACTCTACTCGTCCTTCTACTCTGCCCTCTGAAATTCCAGCTCCCTTGTTAGTCTTCTAACCTTTATATAAGACCTTTGCCCTTTCCCCCATCCCATCCTGAAATTATTGTGTATTTCATTTTCGATGCACATGTTCTTTGCCCTCAATAGAGTGTTAGCTCCCCAAGGGTAGGGACTGCTTTTGACTTTGTAAGGCTGATCCTCAGTTCCATGTCTGGCACATAGTATCACCTACGTGATACTTAAAAGCTTATTGAGTTGAGCTGACTTGAATTCACAATCCTTAGCAATGCATTAATAATAAATAATGCAATAAAAATAATTCGCAATTTCTAGAGCACTTGAAGATTTATTAACAACAGCAATATTTCTGATTATTAATGTCAATAATTCTGAAAATAAATGGTTAACAATGGCGGTATTAGCATTTCAAAGTTTACAAAATGCTTTCTGTGGGCATTGATTTCATTTGAGCCTCATCGTAACTCTGTGAGATGAGTTTATCTCCATTTTATAGATGATGAAAATGGAACCTCAGAGATATTAAACAAATTGCCTGTGGTCTCACCTCTAGGTGAGATTCCATACCCCTTCCTTTTATATGTCATGCCCAAAGCACTTTTCTTATAGCAACCCTATGCTATAGGTAATACACATGCTGTTGTTCCCATTTTATAGATGGAGGGCAGAGAGCAGAGGTTCAGGGAAGGTTAGTGCCTTGTGCTCGGTCACACAGAGATGTGTCAGAGCTGGGTGTCAAACCAACTGCTTAGTCACAGAGATGGGATTAAAGCTCCAGACTCTGCTCTTGTGCTCTCAGTTGCCATTTCCCAACACCATTTTGAAGAGTCTTCTGGGATGTTGTAAGAGCCCCATGTCTGGGAGTTCATTATCTGCCTTTACCTGCCTTTCTCATTTCAGAGAGGAATTGAGTCTGGGAGTGGATAGAAAGATAGGAGAGTATGAAGTGAGGGTGGAGGGGAAGGGGTCAGTGAGAACAGTCTTAGCTGATTGGCCATCAAGAAAAAAGCTGAAGGAAAAACGGAGTGCACCTGGTGAAGGGTATGTCAGAAGAGGGATGTGAGTGGGGAGAGGGAGCTGTCTATAAATACTATATGCAGAGGGGTATCATAAATAGGGCAGTTATGTATGTTAGTCATTGAGGTCAGAACAAGAAGTAATAGCCTTTCGCTGAAAAAAAAGTATACTAGATAGAAGTTGAGAACTATTTCAAAAAATATAGGTGAGCAAAGCAGGCAGTGGCTCAGGGAGGACATGGAATTGCTGGTCAAGGTGAGAGGAAGATGGCAAAAGAGTCTCTAGGGAGGGAAACCATAGGATTTTCAAGCAGGTAGGACCCTGAGAACATAGAACTTCAGAGCACAGGATTTTAGAGCAAGGGATAACATCATATAGAATATAAAAACTGGAAGGGGCCTTAGAACATAGAATTTTAGAAGAGAAAAAGATCTGAAAACATAGCAGGTCAGGGTTGGATATCTTTATATCCTTAGATATTTTCTCATCCAACTCCTTTGTTTTAAGAGAAAGAAACTGTTTTTTGCAGAGGGGAAGTGACTTGTTTAAGATGTTTGAATCCAAAATAAAATTTTGAAAAAGGAAAAAGGGGAGAGGGGTAGCTCGGTGGTGCAGTGAATAGAGCACCAGCCCTGAAATTAAGAGAACCTGAATTCAAATCTGGCCTCTGACACTTGATACACTTACTAGCTGTGTGACCTTGGGCAAGTCACTTAACCCTAATTGCCTTGCCTTCCCCTCTCCAAAAAAATAAAAAAAAATAAAATGACCCAGATGGTCAGTGATAGAACTGGGCCTTCAACTCTGGTCCACAGCTCATTTGCTTCCAAGCCTTTCCTTCAGTGGCTCCACTTTATTCAGCTTCTTGGAATGCCGGATAGCAAGAATGGTTCTTTTCTACAAGGCGAACTTTCATTCTTGTGTGTGCACCCTATAAAGCAGCGGTTCTCAACCTGTGGCCCCCTTTGGGGGTTGAATGACCCTTTCACAAGGGTCACCTAAGACCATCAGAAAACACATATTTCCAATGGTCTTAGGAACGGAGACACTGCTCCTCTATTCATCTCCAGGCGGGTCCGCCCACATGCAGATAACGCCCATATACAAGTATTAAAGGGTTGCAGCATTAGGAAGGTTGAGAAACACTGCTATAAAGGGGTAGTGTCCCAAGCATTTACTGAGCACTTATCATGTGCCAGACACTATGCTAAGAACTGAGTATGCAGAAAAATGTCAAAACGTGGTCCCTGCCCTTAAGAGGCTAACATTCTAATGGGGGAAACAGCACATAAACAAGTCTAAACATACAAGATATAGAGATTGTAAATGGTAAGTGGTCTTAGAAGGAAGACAGAAACAGTGGGGTATTGTGGGGAGGCAGAGAAAGGTCCCTCACACAAGATGGGACATAAGGAGATGAGACAGTTTGTCAAATTCTAGAACTCTAAAGGGTTATTAGTGTATCCAGCTCAGCCCTTCTATTTTACAGATAAGAAAACTGAGACTTTAAAGAGACTTGACCAAGGCTTCACAGCAAATGGGTACCCAAGCTGAGATTCGAACTCAGATTTTTAGCATGCAACCACACTGGTACTCAAATGTTCCCATTTGCAAATGGCAGATTGGGGTCTCCAGAGATCACAATAGTATGTGAAGGTGTTATCTGTTAACCAAGACACTTTAAACATTGGCACTTAAATTTTCTTAATTCTAGCATAGCACTTTACTCAGTGTGCTGTGGACCAATGTGACCCAGGCTGGAATTATTAGTACAAACAGTCATGGTGAAATGGATTTGATGAAGTGGTCATGCTATTTCTCATTTACCTGAAAAGCTTTAGAGTACTCCTCTGGGTGCTAGTGGTGGAGACGACCTTTGTTGTTGATTATTCCTGGGTGGGAATAGTGTGGTCAGGACATAAAACCATGTGGGACTATGTACTAATCAGGTCTTTGAAGAAAACATGCCAGAATTTGTGCCCTCGATGAGCATGAGTGTTCTTTAAATGGAGCACCTTCCCATCATGCCTCCTGCTGCTCTGAACAACATAGGATCATAAATCTAATATTCATAGCAACAATAGGTGGCATTTATATGGCACTTTCAGGCTTGCAGAGAAATACACGTTAACTCATTTGATCCTCATTAGGTGGGTGAATCTCATAATAGGCAAGGCTATTATTACTCCCATTTTACAGATGAGCAAACTTAAGGCATTTAGCGGTTAAGTGACTTGCCCAGTGTCACACAGCTATGTCACTGTCTGAATCAGAATTTGAATTCACATTTTCCCGACTCCAACTCCAACACTCTATCCGCTGGGCCATCTAAAGCTATAAGGAGCCTTAGGGGCAATCTACTCTAACTCCTTCCTTTTATACATGGGGAAACTGAGGCCCAGAGAATAAAATCAGTGATATGCCCATCGAGGTATATAGGTAATAGGCGTCAGAACCAGATTTGAATCCAGGTTCTGACTTCAGGGCCAGGGTTCTTTCTCCTGTTCCCATGTTGCTTCCTTTTTTTAGGGCTGCCTTCAGAAACCATTTACTAAACACACTGAGCAACTGAGTGTTTACTTTCTAGTTAACCTTGATTCAGGAACAAATCAGGATGACCAGCTCTATTAAACCTACCTTCTATTAATTGGACTGAGCCCAATTGACTTTTATCTGTCTTTGAAACTTAAATCCTTGGAGCATGGCATTTTGATAATCAGCAATGATATTCTGCACTCCAGCATACATGCCCCCCCCAACCAAAAAAGTACCCTAAGCTCTAAAGCAGTGGTTCTCAACCTGCCTAATGCCATGACCCTTTAATACGGTTAGTTCCTCGACTTAAGTCGAGAGGTCGACCATACAATTATAGTGACCCCCGACCATAAAATTATTTTCATTGCTACTTCATAACTGTAATTTTGCTACTGTTACAAATCGTAATGTAAATATCTGATATGCAGGATGTATTTTCATTGTTACAAATTGAACATAACCCACAGGTTGAGAACCACTGCTCTAAAGGCTTTTTCCAAAAAAGTTGATTTTCTCACAAGATCTTGAGCAGAAACCGGCTGATGGGAATATATGTTACTTTACAAGGTGTTATATGGCTACTGCTTTGAAAGGATGACATTCATTTGGCTGTGTGTGTGTGAGTGTGTGTGTAAGTGTGTGTGTAAGTGTATGTGAGTGTGAATGTGTGTGTGTAAGTGTGTGTGAGTGTGAGTGTGTGTGAGAGAGTGTGTGAGTGTGTGTGTGTGTGAGTGTGTGTGTGTGTGTGTGTGTGTGTGTGAATGCTAGTAGGTTTCCAACAATTATTGTTGAGTCCATTGTGGAGTCTTCATCGCTGATTTCCAATATCCATTCTCTTAGAAAGAATCTGGGTTTTGGAGGTAGCCAAAAGCCATTTAGGTAGCGAGAACTTCATCAAAATGATAAATGATAGTAGCCACTGAAGGTTACAAAACTAGCTAAGTGTGTAATCTGCAGGAGATAGTGTAGTGATTATAGTTATTGTTCAACCTTCATTTTCAAAGAGGATCAATGACATACAATGTACAGGTCAGAGGACATGACTGAATGCCTCCTCTGACACCTACTACCTGTGTGACCTTGGGTAAGTCACATAACTGCTCTGACCCTCAGCTTTTTTATAATAGGTTGAGTCTGGATGTTTTCTGAGGTCCTTTCTAGCTTTTGATCTCTGATCATATGAACTTTCAAAGCCCTTTTACTAACCACATGAGAAAACTCAGCTCCTTGTTTCCTTGTCTCTCCATCACACCTTGTCTTGGATAAAAGATGGCAGTTCCATGGATGGACAAAGCCTGGTGGTGTGCCTCAGGCAGCTTCTTAGTACTTTTCTCTCAAAGCATTAATAGGATTAAAATAATAATGATAATAATAAGAATAATAGCTTGTGTTTATACGGCTCTTCCTATGTGCCAGAAAGCTGGATGAGACAGGGAAAAGAGCATAGGGCCTAGAGTTAGGAAAACCTGAAGAAAAGGGCAAACCACTCTCCTGTCTTTGGGTTACAAAGAACTGGGCATGACTGAACACAGCAAAATGCCAGGCACTGTGCTAAGAGCCTCGCAATGATCTCATTTCATTCTCCTAACAACTTTGATAGGGTGGTACTATTATTATCCCCCTTCTACAGTTAAGGAAACTGAGAAGTCAAGTGAATTGCCCAGGGTCACACTGCTTGGAAATGTCTGAGGATGGATTTGAACTTAGATCTTCCTGAGTCCAGGCCCAGTGCTCAATCCTCTGCACCACTTTGCTGTTCCATCTGTGTGAGTGAAGGGAATTTCCACATTAGGACCTCTCCAAGTTGATAAACTCATAGGATTGTACATTTAAAGTAAGAAGGGACACAATTGTAGGTCTTTTACCTTTTATGTCCTGATCAATAATAATTTCATATAGATATAAAAGCAGATCACCCATTTAGATGGTAAACTCCTTGACAGCAAGGACCACATCTTACAGAATGATATTTACATAGCACTTGAAAGCTTCTAAGATCTTCTTTGCTCATTGTCTATTCCATTTGGATTCTCACTACGTGAGGCAGGTACTTTAGGCATGTTGTTAACATTCAGTCATTCCAGACTCTCCATGACCCCATGGGGGGTTTTCTTGGCAAGAGATACTGGAGATGTTTGCCATTTCCTCCTTCAGCTCATCTCACAGATGAGGAAACTGAGGCCAACAGGGTTAAGTTGACTTGGCCAAGATCACATGGCTAGTAAGTATCTGAGGCCAGATTTGAATTCAGGAAGATGATTCTTCCTGACTTCAGGCCTGGCACTCTCTTCATCATGCCACCTAGCTGGCCGGTAACAATGGGCATTGTTATTGCCATTCCATAAATGGGGCTCAGAGAGGTTATCTTTCCTAGGGTTGAAGAGCTAATAACTGATGGAAGTAGGATTTGAACCCTCATTTTTTCTGACTCCAAGTTGAAGTTTTTGTTCTACACCACAATGCCTCCAGGAAAATCTGTGTGTGTGTGTGTGTGTGTGTGTGTGTGTGTGTGTGTGTACGTATATGTATATATATATATATGCACACACACATATATGTATATATGCATACACACATATATATTATATATATATATACATATACATACATAGCTTTATATGTTCATAGTTTCCAGTATGAAACTGGATACTTAAAAATACTCAAAAATGAAATCCTCAGGCTGGAAGGAAGTTTAGAGATTACCTAGGTCAGAAGTGTCAATCATGCACACTTCTGATTGCCACCCAAACCGGATCAAAATGTAGTTGGGAAAGATTTTTAAACTATAATAAAACATAGATAATAGTACATTTAAAAATTAGGTCAAAATGCAGCCTGTTCATTATTTAGTACTCCCTATTTTTATTTGAGTCTGCTACCATGACCTAGACACAACTCCCACCCTCCCCATTTGACAGATGAGAAAACAGAAGATTAGCTTTAAAACATTAATATCTTTTGTTTTTATATCATCAACTTCATTTCCCAGTATATTCCTCCCCATTTCCCTACCTGGTCACTCCTTGTAACAAAGAATTTTTTTTTTTTAAAGAAGAAACAAAAATTAGGCCAGCAAAGTGAACTATTATTATCAACTAAGTCTAATGGTATATTGAATGTTCCACACCCTTTGCAAAGAAGGGAGGGAGGTACATCTTCTCATCTCTTTTTAGGGGCCACGCTTAGGCATTTAGCAAGCAATCAGTAAACATTTGCTAAGCTGCTACTATTGGCCAGGCACTGTGCTAAGTGATTGGGATACAAAAAAAGCAAAGGTTATTGGCCTAGGCAGTAATCACTCTGATGGTTTGGGGAGGTGGTTAGGCCAGGGGTGTCTGTCTGTGTACATGTAAACCCTGAGGGGAGGACTTTCTATTGCTCAATGACATATGGCAAATTGCCCCTGAAATATGGTCAGATTCTTCCCCCTTCCTATCAAGGGAAATAGGAGGATTTTTCCTCGAAGCCTTTGTGGCATTCTACTGTCCTCTACTTCAGCTCTGTCTCTCTATGGATCAGAGAATTTCAGAGCTGAGTAAGAGCTTAGAGAACATATGTCCTGGTTTCCATTTTAGCAGAAGGATTTTGGCGGAAAATAGCTGATGGCCTTGGGGCCTTCGCTGCTTTGCAGGAGGGGCATCTATGGCCTCTACTTTGGGACCAGATCTAATGAGGACTGACTTCACGAGCATCTTTTTCATGGAGAGGGGAGATGGATTAGTTCTTTCCACCAGGGGATCTGAGGGGCTGATGTAGATGGAATGAGTCATTCCTAATTAACAGTCTGATCACCAGGAGAACACGTTGGTCAAAGTGTTTTTTTTTCCTTTTTTCTTTTCATATACCTAATACTTTCCCTATTGATTCAAGATTTGATTGACCTTGATCCCTCTGTAGAGTGATAGATAATAACTACAACAGGTGCAAGATGCTAAGGGCTCCCACCTTAAAAATATTTTACTTGGCCAATAGCCATAAGCGCACGTCATCTGCCAGATGGCACCATTCACAAATGGTGGACTTGATACTGGATTCCAATTCTGTGGCTTTGCAGGGAAATTCCCACTGGGAAGACACCACTATTTAAGCATAGAGGTTTCTACTTAGAACCAGCGATGCAGTGTGGTCGTCCTGGGAGGCCTGAGTTCTGGTATACAAGGGAATTTCTCCCTTGTGAAGTAGGTTGGTATGGCCCGTGGTTAGTCTTGTGTGAAAGTAGACACGACCATCCACATAGCTTGCTTTTAGGGTATCAAGCAGACCCTTCTTCCTCCACTGTTCTCTAGCAGACTTCTCACTACAGCACTGCTGCAGACCTGCAGTTTGTCAGTTCTTCCTGGGAACTCCATTTTAAGGACAGTGCTGAGACCAGCCATGTGCATCCCTTCATTCCTCTCCAGGTTCTGCCTCCTCCTTTCCAGCTCCTTTTTTCTGCTTTCTTTCTTTAGAATATAAGCTCCTTGAGGGAAAAGAACTGTTTTTTTTTGGCATGACTTTGTATCCCTGATACACAACATGGGGCATACAGCAAATACTTAAGAAATGCTTATTGGTTTAATCTTACCCTGCTGCCTCCCTCCCCCTCCCCCTTACAATCTGATACACTGATGGATCCCAGGGCCTGGAGCAGGGCTTGACATATAGTAGGCACTGCATAATGCTTGCTGATTGATTAATTAATGAAGCAGCTTGATGTTGAAATGGATAAAGCTGGACCTGGAGTCAGGAAGACCTGAGTTCAAATCTAGCCTCAGACATTTACTGTTACCCTGAGCAAGTAACAACCTCTGTTCACCTCAGTTTCCCCATCTATAAAATGGGAATAATGATAGCACCTACCTCCTGGGGTTATGAGGATCAATGAGATAATAATTGTAAAGCATTTAAACACAATGACAAATGTTAACTACTACTACTACTACTACTATTATTATTATTATTATTATTATTATCAGTAGTAGTAGTAGTAGTAGTAGTAGTAGTAATTTTCCCAGGATCTAGCCCAGGGCTTGGCAAATATTAGGCACCATATAAATGCTTGATGATTGATAGATCAATGAGGCAACTAGGTGTTGAAGTAGACCTGGAGTAAGGAAGGACTGAAGTTTAAATCTGACCTGAGACACTAACTGTGTGAGCCTGAGCAAATCACTTAGCCTCTGTTTGCCTCAGTTTCCTTATCTGTGAAATGGGGATAATTATAATAACTCTAATAATTATAATATATAACTCTCAGAGTTATTGTGAGGATCAAATGAGATAATTGAAAAGCACAAAGCCTGGCACATTGTGTTTATTGTTCAGTTGTTTTCAGTCGTGTCTGACTCTCCATGACCAAATTTGAGGCTTTCTTGGCAAAGAGAATGGAGTGGTTTGCTATTTCCTTCTCCAGCTCCTTTTACAGAGGAGGAAACTGAGCAGATGGGGTTAAATGACTTGCCCAGGGTCATACAGCTAGTGTCTGAGGCTAGATTTGAACTCAGGTCTTCCTGACTCCAGACCTGAGGCTCTATTATCCACTGTACCACTTAGCTGCCTCTTTCCAAAGGATTAGAGTTACCCAAAAGGAAAACAGACAACCTGGGGAGGTAACGATCACTTACATTTAGAACCTGTGAACTCATCAGTACAATTAGTTTTTCAGTCCTATTTTACAGAAAAGTGAAATGAGGATAAGACAGGTTAAGTGACTTGTCCATGGTGGGGGTATGTGAAAAAGTGAAGGGAATAAGCATTATATAACACCTACTATGTGCTTTACAAACATGATCTCACTTTATCCTGCACCACCCGAACTGCCACGGGTGCCCAGCTTGTAAATGTCAGGTTCAAAGTCCAGTTTTCTGACCACAAGCTCGGAACTCCTGACCCCCATTCTATGCCCTCTCCAGTGAGATTCTCATTATGGAAGGGAGACCTAATCATCCTCAGGGTTGTTCGAGAAAACACTCCTGCTTGTGTTTACCCTCTCGACTCCCTTGTATTCAGTTACTTTGTATATGTTTTTATTTATTAACTTTCTATATATTTCTATTACATGTATTTGTTACATAGGTACTTGTTTTTATGCATTGTTACATCCTCCATCAGGATATAAACACCTTCTCAAGGGGGATTGTTTCATTCTTTGTACTTGTATCCTTTGTACCAGGCACATAGTAGGTGCTTAATAAATTATTGATCGATGGATTGATTGAGGTATCTCTTAAATCCCTCTGGTGTCCTTTTCTTTTCTTTCTTTCTTTTTTTTTTTTTAATTTATTAAAAAAAATTTTTTTTGGAGTCCTTTTCAACCTGGAAATTCAATGGGTCTATGACTCTATTCTGATCAACAAGTCTATGAAGCTCTCATCTACCCTCCCCTGGGTAAGGGGAGAGTTAGAACGCCGTAGCTAGTAGAAGGTTGACCCTCAGGTCCTGCCTCTGACACTTATTGGTTGTGTGACTGGACAAGAGTCTAAATGTTCCAGACAACTGTGTAAGACTAAGTTGCTTAGCTGGGAGTTCCCTGTACCGATGAAATCTTAGGTCTAGTCCAAAAGAAAATGTGCTAAGTGCTAGGCCTGCCGAGATGACTGTTTTCAGCTTTGGCAATTTAGTCAGTAAGGGTATGCCCTCCACTGAGGGAGCTTTCTACAAGTAAGTCATTTTTTGAGAATTGCTGTGACCGAACAATCCATCACCGTATGGCCATCCTTCTGACGAGTCTCAGACCTTAGCTAGACTGGTCCTTGGATGCCACATGTGTAGTCTCTCACCAAGTCCAGAGATGAAAAATGGCTTTAAAAATGTCACTGTCCTTGTCCCCAGGGAGCTTCTGCTCTTTTTTTACTCTTAAAGATTTCTTGGTTGATCAGAGGTTCTTATGGAGCAGGCTCCCTGTAACCTTGGGCTCCTCCCCAGGGCTAATTTTTCTCATTTGGAAAGTAAGAGGATTAGACTAGATGCCATCCAAGGCTGGAAGTAACAGGAGGCAGGCATTCAGGGAGACTTGATTTCCACTCCTGATTTTTCCTGTAACTAGTTCCTTGTACATAGTAGGTACTTACTATAGATTTATCAAATTCATTGAGTTATATGACTCAATGTAATTTCAGCTCTGTTCCTCTTACATTTCAGGATGGTACGGAAGGAGGGGAAGGGTTCTTCAATTGGAAATTCTATGATTTTTTTTTTTGTATCAACAAAATGATGAGGAAACTGAGCAAATGGGGTTAAATGACTTGCTCTGTTTCTGTATCTGTATTCAAAATGCTAAAGGTTAGGAAAGACACTGGAATCCTCCAGAGCAGGAAAATCAGAATGACAGTGTTTCAGGTCTAACTCCTATGAAGACTGTGTGAAAGATCAGGGGGTTTTAGCCTGGACAAGAGAAAATGTAGGGGTTAGAGGATAGCTTTCTATATATGAAGAATATATCATATATGTATATATATATATATATATATATATGTATGTAAAGAATTATCATGAGGAAGAGAGATTAGACATTTTTTGCTTGGGTCCAAGTTACAGAGTTACATTTAGGTTTGATGTCAGGACAGACTGCCTCGCAATTAGAGCTGTCCCAACATGAAATGGGCGTCCTTGGGAGAGAGAGGTTTCCTTCGTCTGGAAGTCTTTAAGCAGGGGCTGGAGGAGGCTTTGTTGGGTTATTTTTTGGACATGGGTTGGATTGGGTGGCTACAGAGATTGCTTCCAATTCTTGGATTCTGGGATGAAGCAGCACTTTAAGAAGTAAATCTTTTCTTTGTCTAGAATTTCAACATTGGATCATAGATTTAAAGCAGGAAGGGACATGCAAATGTCCCTTGTTTTAGAAATGTGGCAAATTAAGTGATACACTTAAAGTCACCCAGTATTATCAGAGGTAGAATTTGAACCCAGGCCCTCTGACTCTAGAGCTAGCACTCTTTCTATTGTACTAAATCCTCTACCTCAGGCAGCCTCTATATGCCATTCTGACCTGTACTAACAGTTCAGGAGTTTCAGATCCCTGTGCCCCTTTCCGTAGTGCCATAGACTCATCTACTCCTACCAGTGACCTTGAGACAGCATCCTGTTTGTCCCCCTGCTCGGGAAAGATCAGTTAGGGAAAGATAGATGACAATCAGAACAACTTCCATGTTTATAGCCCTTTTCCATGACAAAGCATTTTCTCATCCATTATCTCATTGGCTGCTGAAAATTAACCTGGGAGGCAGACACTGCTAGTATCATTTATTATCCAGACTTTTACAGATGAAGAAAGAGACTTACCCAAGGTTAAAGAGCCTCTAAGGGCAGAGCTGGAATTCAGACCTGGATTGTAGGATTCTATTGATTGCACTCTTGTCCCTAAGCTGTGGTGGCATTGACATTGGAAGGTGGTGACCAGCTGGTTGGCAGCAGCAGAGCAAGAAGGAAGGAGCTGAATCTGCCCTAGGAAGGATTTATTTAAGTTGAGAGACAGCATGATGACTTGGATGCCAAAGGACTAGGCCTTGACACTGTCTCTGATGCTTTGTTGCATATCCATAGGCCAGACCTGGGGTGGATCAGTCTTTTAACTTTTGTGAGTCTTACTTTCCTCATCTGCAAGTTGGGGATAATGGGTACCTGCTACTATTTACCTTGAAGGATTGTTGTTAGGCTCAAATTAGAAAATGTTGTGATGTGCAGAGGAATTGGGAGGAAAAGCAAGGGAATCTTGGCACCCTTCAAATCACACCAAGGAGGTGATTTCTGGTCCTAGCTTGTGGAAGGGGGATGATATGGAAACTCTTTTCTTTGCAAATCTTTTGGGGGAGAGAAGAGAGTCTACCCATGTAAGTGTAGAAAAATGGAAGATTGAGTTAATGAATCTCTTTTGGGGCTGCTTTGATCCCTTCAAGAGATCTGGGTTGGACTTTTAGGGTTCTGACTCTTACTAGCTAGGTGGTCATTGTTGAGTTCCTTGTGCATTTGAAATCAGAAGAGTTAGCTTTGATTGTGTCTCTGAATCTCATTTTTCCTCATCTATAAAATGAGGGGGTTAAACCAGATGCCTCTGAGCTTTCTTCCAACTCCAAATCTATGGTTTGGGTTACCTCTCTGAGCCTCAGTCTTCTCATCTGGAAGATGGCTATGCCTATGTCCCAAGGTAGTTGAGGGGGGAGAATCAGTTCGTAACCCTTAAGGCACTCTCTACCCGTGCAATTATTTTGTCATTTTTATTGGTGAAGGAAGAAGCCCTGACTGCTACGTGGCGAGAACATCCTGTTCTTGCAATCACCCCAGCAGGACAGAGATGGGTGTTTTGGAGCCTTATCTGGGGCTCTCAGGATATGAAACAAGCACACACATTTGTCAGGAGACGTTTGGCTTCCCTCTCTCCCCAGCACACCAGAAAGACATGTTGTGATGCCAGAAAGGAAAGGCAATTCTGTGAACAGGGATGAGGCCTACCATTGCAGAACAGGTACCTGGAATCAACAGAGCCTGGCTGGCTGCCCTTCTTTCACCCCTGTGCTTCGGATCGGGGAGCCAGAGCCCAGCTGGGGCTCCAAATAGGATGTCTTTAAAAAACAACAACAAACCACAGACCAGAAAACAAAACCAACCACAGACAGACTAGGATTTTTCCATCCAAATGAGGGCTGTCTTGTTCAAAGTAGTCTTACAGGAAAGCTACATATTCCCCCACTACAAGGATATGGATATGCTGAGCATACTCACATCGTTCTTTAGCGCTGACCAAAAGAATGCCTCTGAATCTCATCAGTGGTGGCACATTCTTGTCCTCAGTGATAGGATTGAGGTTATATTGGGGGAAATAGCTGAAAGCCACCCAAAGCCAAGTGATGAGAAAGGAACAAGACCACCCTCTGGCATGGCTTGTAAGCAAATTCTGCCAATAGTCTCCAAAAGTATTTTAGCAAAGGCAGCAACTTTAGAATTACTGTGTAGCCCCCTCTTCCCACTGCTATCTCCTTTCTCCAGGAGACTAGAGATGGTTAACTGGGCAAAGTGATTATTAACCCCTTACTATGTGCCAAGCCCTATGCTAAATACTGGAGATAGAAGAGAGACAGGCTTTACCTTCTAATGAGCTTATGTTCTAAAGGGAAGAAGTCAAGAATCAGGAAGGGATAGTATACTTATGGCTCTATGTTTGGGAACTGGTGGCTAGGAAGTGAGCTGGAGGCCTGGTTTGGGGCAAGATAGGTGAAAACTTGTTATCAGAGCCCTGGGTAGTTGGGGAGGGTAGGGGCAGACAGAGATGAGGATGATGCCTGGAGCTAAGGCAGTATCATGGAGAGACAACACCAGACTTTATTGCAAAAGGTCTGTATTTGAATCCTGCATTTGACACCAAGTAGTTGAATGATCTTGGGCAAAGTCAAGTCATGAAACCTCTCCAGGTCTCAATTTCCTGATGTGCAAAAAGGAGAAAACACTACTTGTACTACTTTCCTTACAACATTATTGGGAAGGGAGTTCTTGGTAAACCAGAGAACACAGTCAACTATCATTTAGATAACGATCTTATAATCTTACAATCGGCTTCAGTGACTTACAGACTAAATGGAGTAATGGGAGCGGGATGATATGGAAGCTGAGTACCCAATCAGAGAATGCATAATAAATTGTAGAAACTTAGAGTTTAAGAGTTGAATGCACTTTAGAAATTCTCTAGTTCAAGCTCCTTGTTTTGTGGAGAGGAGAAATGAGGTCTAGCCTGGGACACTGACTTGCCCATGGCCATGTGAGTGGTAAATGGCAAAGTCAGAATTTGAACCCAGGTTCTCTGATTCCAAGGCTAGAATCCAAAGACTCTTTCTACTTTGCAACTGTGATTGTTCAGATAGTTCATCATTCCTTAAGAGTTTTTCACTGCCTGCTGGTTAAAGTCTAGACTCCTCAGCCTGGGCATTTAAAGGTAGTCATAATCTGACCTCAGCCAACCTTCTCCATCTTATCTCCCACTGCTCTACTTTTCCCTCAGAGTTATACTCCTGCTTGCCTTGGTGTCTCTGTTAATGCTGATTTCCCCTCTCCCATTCCTCCTCCCTTTCTCCTACTTACTCCCTTCCATCCCTCCTTCCCATCTTCCACCTCCAAGCTAGGTGGTACAGTGGATAGAACACTGGATTTGGAGTCAGAAAGACCTGCATCTGAATCCTGCCTCAAGCACCCACTAGCTGTGTGACCCTGGGGAAATCTCTTAATCTCTCTTTGTATTAGTTTTTTCATCTGTGAAATGAGAGGGTTGGACTAGAGGTCAGCCGGTAAAATGTGTTCCAGCTCTAAACCAATGATCGCATTCAAGATCCCTGAATTCCCTACCTGTCATCTCTGGCCCTTATAATTCTCCTCATCAGAGACTCATCAAACTCACTCATACTTTAAGGTCCAATTTGAATGCCTCTTCCTCCAGGAAATCTTTCCTGCATGTATAGTCAGAACCAACCTTTTTCTTGTGTGTGTGTGTGTGTGTGTGTGTGTGTATACACATACACATATATGTATGTATGTATGTATCTATGGCCATTTACTAGTAATTCTGCAATAGTGCTTAGAACATTTTGTCTTACCAACCGATACCTGTTAAAGACCTTAGCTTGAAAAGGCTGAGGGCACCCCCTGCATCCTGGGTCATCTCCTGTTGTCCTGATCTATGTCTGGCCAGTGGAGCCAGATGGCTCTGGAGAAGAAAGTAAGGTTAGAGGTGGCTGGGTGGCACAGTGAATAGAGCACCAGCCCTAGAGTCAGGAGGACCTGAGTTCAAATCTGACCTCAGACACTTAACACTTACTAGCTGTGTGACCTTAGGCAAGTCACTTAACCCCAATTGCTCCTCCAAAAAGCAAAAAAAAAAAAAAAAGGGGAAAGCTGGTGACCTTGCACAACCCTACCTCACTTAAATCCAATTCACTTGCATGTCATGGCACCACCTCTCTTATATCATGGTCCTCTTTGAGCATGAAGGACAAACGGCAGCAACAGTTAGCCATTTAAAACCATCCTCCATAACCAACCTCCAGACTATCTTGTCAGATGAATTACATGCTATTTGCTTTCACACACTCTGTCCTCTAGCCATATGGGCCTCCACGCTGTTTGTGGATGTGCCATTCCATCTGCTTCCTCTGGTGCTTTTGTCCAGGTTGTCCCCAATTTCTGGAATGCTCTTCCCTCCTAACCTCTAACTCTTTGAAACCTAATTATCCTTCAAGACTCAGCTTGCCACTTTCCTTGATCTTTCTCATCCCAAAGTTTGTGTTCTTCCTATCCCAGACTACTTTATATTTATTTCTCTGTGTGGAGGGTCCTCCCTTCCCTCTGCGGGAAACCAGAATTGTTTTGTTTTCATCTGTATCTCTAGAGTCTAGAAGTACATCTGACACAGTAGGTGCTTAATAAATGCTGTGGACTTAAATGAACTTTGTCCACATACTTCATGGGAGAGCATGTTCACTGTTCTCTATTCTCTATTACATCCACTGCCTCTCCCTGGGAAAAGAGAATCAAGGAAGGGATTTCTGACTTACTGCCAAGTTCTTTCTACCTGTGAGTATTCCAGAGCTGCCATGCCCCAGCGTTAGGGGGAGGTGGGAAGAGAGAGGAAAGCCTCAAAGTGCAGAGCCTGGAGTTTGGTGTGTTGGCCATAAGCAATCATTCCAGCATTTAACAAGCATGTCTTGAGTGCTTCCTATGTGCCAGGAACTGTGCTAAGTGTTGAGGAGACAAGGGCTAAAGCAAGACAGTTCTTACTCTCAAGAAGCTAACATTCTACTGGGGAAAAACGACATGCACTAAAATAGATGCATAGAAAAATACACAGTGAATGCCTGGGGACAGAGCAGCGATAACTGAGGGGATCAGGAAGGGAGAGGAGCTTCCAGGTCCAAAAATGTGTCATTAGAGCTCCACGGGCCTCCAGTCTTCAAGGGACAAGAAGTATTTTGATGGTAGGGAGACCTTAAAGTTAGGAGACTTTAGAATATAAAGTAACAGAACTAAAAAGATGTAAGATAATAATTTAGTTCAATCCCTTAATTTTATTTCATTGATAAATATTTTTTAAAATGATACTTTCATTTCCAAGTACATTTCTCTCTCCCCTCTCTTACTCCAGCAAGTGACCCCCTATTGCAATGAATCTCTTCTCTTCTTTATCCCTTCTTCTACTCTCTTCTCTCCCCTCCCTTCTTCTCTACTCAAGAAAAAGAGCAGTTCAGCAAAACTTACCAATACATCGGCTGAGTACGATGGTATGAGCACAATCCATATTTATGGCCCCCCCCCGCCAAGATAAGAGGGAGACCAGGTTTAGTCATTATAATTACGGTCGTTCATGTTCACTGTTCTTCACATTTCCATTGTTATAGTCATTCTGTTTGGTGCTTTCCCTGTTCTTCTTACTTTACCTTATATTGGTTCATTTAAGTAAATCCCTTCATTTTTCAGAAAAGAAAACCGATACCCCAGAGGAAAAGTAAGCGACTTTCTCGGGGTTACATGCCTAATTAATGAAGGGACTAGGATTAAAACCAAATCCGTCCCAGTCTTTAGCTTTAGTCTCAACTATGTCACAGACTGATACAGAACTTAGAATTTGTAATGTATGAGTGCTTTATTCCCTTGTCTGTAAAATGGGTTTCACACATAGCTCCTGGTGCAGAAATGGGCAATTAGGCATTGCAAACTCAGTAAATATCTGATGAAAAAAAAAATGAATGAACTAAAGGATGTAGGACTCTTTTTCTCCCCTCTCCTCTCCTTCCCTCCTTTTCTCTCTCCTCTCCTCTCCTCTCCTCTCCTCTCCTCTCCTCCCCTCCTTTTCTCTCTCCTC
>CM053590.1:42468150-42525825 GCA_028646515.1 Pseudochirops corinnae
AAAATAATTTTATGGTTGGGGGTCATCACAACATGAGGAACTGTATTAAAGGGTCACAGCACTAGGAAGGTTGAGAACCACTGGTCTAGAGGAAAACTGCCAATCAGGTAGTAAGCATCTATTAAATGCGTATGTGTCATAGTATCCTAGCTCTAAATCTGAAAGGCATCTCTGAGGCCATGTTGTCCAAACTCATTTTGTAGGTGAGAACACTGAGACCTGGCAAAGTTAAGTGATGCATAAAAAATCACACTGAAAGTAATCGCCAGAGGGAGGATTAGAATATAGGCCCTGTCACTCCAAGGTCAGTACTCTTTCCACTGTACCACATTGGGAATGTAAAGAAAAAAAAAAGATATAGTCCCTGACCTTGCAGAGCTTACATTCTACCAGGAAAGACAATATGTCTTCCCCCTTTCTATGTTAAATATATACACATACATACATATATAAACATACATATATACACATACACACATATATAAACACACACATATATGTATATATCTATCTACATGCACACACATATACATAGTAAGACACATAGAAATTAGACACAAAACAACCTTGGATGGGAAAGTATTGGTGACTGAGAGGTCAAGGTTTCTGTAACTATAAAAAAAATGCAAACAGCTTTGGAGCTGGAAGGGACCTCAGAGGTTCTCTGGTCCAATCCCTTTCATTTTACAGATGAGGAAACTGAGACCCGAGGCAGGTTCACTGGATTGCATGAAATCACACAGTTTAGTGGCTGAGTCAAGATTCAAACTCAGGGCCTGTGACTCTAGTTCCAGTACTGCCCTCTATTTGGCAGTGGCTGGATTTGTAACTCTCAGGCTCCTTGGACTATTTTGATTTGACACATATTTCTTAAGTTCAGGTGAAGCTCAAGGTATTGTGCTAGATACCTGGGAAAGAAAGAAAGAAATAAAGACATGACACCCTGTTACCAGTTAGGAGCTTACAACCTAATGGGGGAGGGGTAAGTGTATAGGAAGGAAATTAAGTGTTTACAAATAAACAGCTGCTATCAGGCAGTATAGTGGATGCAAAGGAGAGGAAAAGAAAGTGCTCTGAGAAGTTTGAAGAGGATGAAGGCTCTCTTTTGGGGACTGCAGGGTGTCAAGGAAGCCTTCATGGTTGAAGTGAGACCTGAGGTTCAGCCTTCATGGTAGGGACAGATTTTAATAGATACACTAGTGAGAAAGAAGGCTTTGGAGTTAGAGAATCTTGGTTCAAACTTCTTGTGCTTACTACCCTGTGTCATCTCGAGCAAATTAGAATTTGTAATGTATGAGTGCTTTATTCCCTTGTCTGTAAAATGGGTTTCCCACATAGCTCCTGGTGAAGAAATGGACACCTGATTAAAACCAAATCCAGCCTGAAATTCCTCATTTATAAAATGTTGGGGCTTTAGAGTAGATGGCTTCCGAAGTCTGGTCTTGTCATGCTATGATTTGGGCAATGGATGACCTTGGACAAATCATCCTGCATCTTTGGGCTTCAGGGTTCCTGATCTGCAAAATGAGGGGCTTGGCTTTGATGTCCTCTAAGATTTCTACCAGCACTGAATCTATGATCCTATAATTTTGAAGGTCTTTTCTCAGGCTAAGATGGGAATTGGGGCCTTGAGACTCCATTCCAAATATGGGGGCAGCATAAACTGACTTAGAGATGGGTAAGAGTGGGATCAGAATGGGAGGTAGTGGTGGTGGGGCAGAGAGTGTTCTAATTTGACTAGAACATAGGATTTATGAAGTGGAGTAATGTGAGGATAAGGCTGGAGAAAGATAGTTTGGCTTCAGATTGCACAGAACCTGGAATGGTAGGATCAGAAGTAGATTCTTGATTCATTTGGCAATGGGGAGCTGTGGAAGGGTGTTTAAGCAAGGTTGGTTTGTTTAGGCCTGTCTGTGCATGTGGAAAAGGCATCTTGCCTGCAAAGCATTTATATGAAGATTGGAGGGGAGTCACATGGGAGACTCCCACCTTCAGATCCTGGAAAGAGCAATTTCCAGGGACCCTTATGATGCCTTTGAAAAATAAAGCATTGGATTAGTGGAGTATCCTCATCTTAATCTGAGGGGAAATGAGGACCTACCTAACTGGACTTAATCACTGTTCCTTTTATTGCCACCTCACGCCCAGAGTCCTGTTCATTGTCTACTACATTGAGTAAATCGTGTTGAGGGGAACACAGAGCAGGTGAGTTCAGCTGTGGGCTCCTTCTAGGGCTTAATACATATTCACATTTTTTCCCACTTCTTCAAGGATCTAATCCTAGAAGAAATGATTGACATCCTTCAACTGTTTCTATTGATTTGACAGTATCATAGAATTATAGAGTACAAAGGGACCTTGAAGGTCACACGGGCTAACTTTCCAATGTGAAGGTTAAATGAATTAACAAATGAATTAACAAACTACATGCCAGGTACTGTGCTAGGCTGTGGGGATAAAAATATAAAATGAGATGGTTACTGCCTGAAGGAGTTTCCATTCAATGGAGGAAATCTGTCTCTAGCAAAGAGTCTCAGCCTCATAGGGACGTCCCCTACAGCCCAAACTCAAAAGACTTCCCTGTCTCTGAACAGGGGCCCCTTTGCTTGAAGACCCTCCACCTCCTTGGGCAGCTCATTCCACTTTGGGATGGCTAGCTCTAAGTGTTAGGGTATTGTTTTTGTTTTTCTTACCTTTAGCCTAAATTTGTTACTCCTAGCTCTGTTCCCTCTGCCTAGGTGGGCTTGTAGGATATTAGACCTGGAAGGGACCCCAGGGCCCACTTGGCTGAATGAGCCAGAAGCATGAGTCCTTTCTATAGTCTCTTCCAAGCCACGGGGAGCTTACTATCATCCATGTGAAGCAATGATCCTTGGGTAGATATTGTTTCTTATCTTGAGCCCAGATCCCCCTCCCTCTAATTTTTAGTCTTGTGTCTATAGCTACAGAGATTGTCTGTCTCTTTTTTGATGTGACTGTTCTATCTTCCAAAGCCTTAACTAGGAATCTCCAGTGGGGATGATGGTTCTGGAGATAGATTCTAATCTCTCTCCAATCCACATTACATGACTGATTACATGACTGATAATACAAACATCAACAACAGAACTGATAACAGCTTGCATTTATTGAATGCTATAGTTTACAAATGTAATAGACATTTATTAAGCACCTGCTGTGTACAAAGTACCAACTTTGGAGCTGGGGATTCAAAGACAGAAATGAGAGTCCCTGCTTCAAGGAACTTACATTCTAGCACATAGTGAGAATGAATCTTTTAAGCTTCTTTTGTTCCATTTTTTTTTTTTTGTCCTTGAATTCCCATCACTGGCACAGTACCTGGTGCAGAGTAGTTAGTACTTAGTAAACATTTATGAAGTGACTACTATGTACAGGCACTGTTCTAAGCATTTAAAAAAATATATTATCTTATCTGATCCTTACAACCACCCAGTAAGGTAGGTACTGCTATTATCTCCATTTCATAGTTGAGGAAACTGAGATTCTAAGTGACTTGCCCAGGATCATGCAATTAGTAAATGTCTGATCCCGCATTTGAACTCAGATCTTCCTGACTCCAGGCCCAGCACTCTATCCACTGCACCACCTGGATAGCTCTGGAGGTGACTCATGACTTGTAGAATAGTGGCCCTCCTGCCAAGGCAACCCCCTCAGAAGAGTGGATGATAGCATGAATCCCTTTGGGATAATCCATCTACCAACTCTGTAACAGAGTACCTCCAACAAGCAAATTAGGCACTGGGGTGGAGGTGAGGTGGTAGTCTTTTTAGAGACCAATAAAATCAGCTTGCTGCAAGATTCTAATCTCTCTCCAATCCACATTGGAACCTCTTCTTCCAAACAACGCCTGGCATTTTTTTCCTTCTTCTGTGCATTTGATTGGAGAGACTGCTCTTTTAAGGTTTACCACAGCCCTGGGAGATAGCACCAGGGTGGTCGCTCCCATTTTAGAGATAAACAGACTGAAGCCCTGAGAATTGGAGGAACCCAGCCAGAGTTACATTGGAAATGACAGAAGTTAGGATGCCCCAAATCTTAGCCTGCTTCCTACTCCCTCACTGCTCCAAAATCTCACTTTTACAGAGCACTTCTGGGCTTACAAAGCACTTTTCTTACAACTCTGTGAGGTAGGTAGTGGGAGGATTGATACTCCCATGTTGCAGATGAGGAAAATGATTTGGTGTGGGGGTTAGTTAAGGGATTTGTCCAGGTCTCCTGACCACCCTCCCCACCATCTGCTGTTCTTTCCTCTAGGCGGCAGCAACCTTGGAAATAGGCAGACTCAAGTTTCGACCTTGTTTTAGATGATTACTAGTTGTGTGACCCTGGGCAAGTCACCTTAATAGATTTCTCCCTCAGTTTCCTCATCTGTAAAATGAAAGGGTGGGATTCAGGGGCCTCTAAGGCCCCCTCCACCTTTAAATCTGTGATACTCTGACGTGAAGTCTAAAGAGTAGCTTTCAAGTCCAAGTTCTGCTACTACCCACGGGGCTATAGGCAAAGTGCTTAAGCTCTCTCAGCTTTACTGTGACCCTGAATTCGCCAACTATTTCATTAGCTCTGATCCTCTCTTTCCTCATCAGTAAAACAGGGTTGATAATAATACTTCTGCTTCTTCCTTCACAGAATTGTTTCAGGGATAGTGCTCTATAAACTGTAAAATGACCTATAAATGTGAATTATTATTGTTATTATAATAATGTAATCTGTTGAGTATATAGACAGTTTCATATTGTTTGTCCTTGAATTGCTTCATGTATGTATTAGTTCTGGCTCACTCAACTCAGAATCATAGAATCCTATGTAGACAGTCTAATCCAGGGGTTTTTAGCCTGGGGTCCCTGCACTTATTGTAAAAAACATATTTTGACAACTGTACTTCAGTGCAATCGGGTTTCTTTGCAATCTTCTGTATTTGATTCTATGCATTGAAAAATGTTATTCTGAGAAGTGGTTTGCATAGTTTACCCAGCTGCCAAAGGGATCCATGACTCCCCAAATGGTTAAGAACCCTTGATCTAGCCTGACCCCCTCAGAAGATAAAACTTTGTGCAAGACTCTAGGAATATAAAGACAAAACGGGGAAAAAAAAATTGTCCTCAGGGAGTTTACCTTCTTTTGGGGGAGGGGATCTATGACATGCAAATATGATCATTTGAATAGGAGGGCTAGAGCACCAAGAGCTGAGGATAGCAGTTGCTCAGGTGCGTCTGACTCTTCTTGACCTGGTGGACCAACTTGGCAAAGATACTGGAATGGTTTGCCATTTCCTTCTCCAATTTTATGCAGGTAGGGGATAAAGTGATTTGCTCAAAGTCACACAGCTCAAAAGTCTCTGAGATCAAATTTGAACTTCAGTCTTTTTGACTCCAGGCCCAGAGCTCTATCCACTGCACCGTCTAGCTACCACAAAGGCTTTCCATAGGAAATGGTGAATGAGCTGAGCCTTGAAAGAAGCTAGAGATTGAGTCTAAGAGGAAGAGTTTAAGAGGGAGTACAGTCCAGGTGTGGAGGAAGCCTGGGCAAAGCTTTGCATGGGGACAGAATGCTGAGTTTGTGGAAGCAACTAGTAGGCTCAGGTGGCTAGAGGAATATTGACTACGTGAAATAAACCTGGAAAGACTGGCTGCTGGAAGGAGGCAAAGAGAAGCAGGTCAGCTCATAAAGTTATGTGTGGAATTGATTATACCTAAGGAGAAAAGCAAGATTTATGTAATGGAGAGTCACAATTTCATGTACAATTCTCTCCTATTCTAAACTGTATATGGAAATGTTCATTTTATTTGGTGTTTGTTAAGTTCAGAATTAAGATAAAATTAAATTAAAATAAGAAAGATAAGCCGGAACTAGATTGTTAAGGACAATACATGCCAGAGGAGAGTTGGCTTTTTCTCTCAGGGCGATGGTGAGCCACTGAAGCTTCCTGAGCAGGATGGAGGGTAGAAGATAAGCTTTCTACTTTGTATTCCCCACAGAGTCTAGAGGAAGGCTAGACACCACACAGGCTCCAGAAATGTTCTTTGAATTGAATAAGCATGAAATCCTTCCACTCCTACGCCCTTTCCCTACCCTCCATCCTCCAGGCACTTAGTCTCAGCCCCCTCCAATTCCCCCTTCTTCCCCTACCCCCCCCCCCCCCAGATCCGTAGTTTTCCTTTGGACCATCCCTTGCTCAAGCCTGAGTCAGTCATCTTTCAGCATTTCCTCATTTTGCCCTTCTGTCTCTTCCCAGCTTTCTTGAGGAGTGACCCCATCCTACCCTTCCCAACTTTCCTGGAATTTGGACACCTTATCTTTTAATGTCCTAGAATCGCCCCCACAGACACACCTTGTCCCTGTAGCCCCCATCCCAACTGTGCATCTTGAAAAGACCAGATGGCATAGATTTATTTATCTTTTTTAATGGAAAGGAGCCCCAACGGGAGACAGATTTGGGCTCATTTATGAACCAGAGTTTTCTAACTACCAGAGCAATGTAACAGGCCACCAGGATGGGGAAGGGCCTTGAACTCATTACACACACACACACACACACACACTCCTCTCTCTCTCCATATATACATGTATATATGTATGTGTATCTGTGTATCTATATCTCTCTAGCTCTCTATGTATCCATCTATCCATCTATGCATCTATATATCTATGTATCTATCTATTTATCTGTGTATGTATGTATGTATGTATCTATCTATCTATCTATCTGTCTATGTATCCATGTATCCATCTATGTATCCATCTATGTATCTATGTATCTATTTATCTGTCTGTCTATCTGTTGATGTTTAGCCTAGCGAAGAGAGTGTTCAAGGATGGTGGTCTTAATTGTCTTCAAGTATCTGAAAGGCTGTTATGAAGAAGAGGGATTAGATTAGTTCTACTTGGCCCCAGAAGGCAGAATAAGGAGCAAGGTTTCAAAGGGGGAAACCTGAATCTCAGTGTCAGAGAAAAAAGCTTCTTAATATAATAATAGCTGGCATTCATATCGTGCTTATTATGTTCTAGGCACTGTGCTAAGCGCTTTACAATGATGATCTCATTTTATCCTCACAACAACCGTGGGAGGTAGGTGATTTTATGATCCTTATTTACAGATGAGGAAATGCAGGCAAACAGAGGTTAAGTGACTTGCCTAGTAAAGTCACACAGCTAGTAAATGTCTGAGCCTGGATTTGAACTCAGGTCTTCCTGAGTCCAGGCCTGGTGCTCTCTTTAATGCACCCCCTCACTGCTAGTGCTGTCCAAAAGGGCCATACATATTTCTCTCAATTGAAGGTTTTTATAGAGACAGGGAAGCTAGGTGGTACAGTGGCTTGGAGTCAGAACTCCTTGAGTTCAAATCTGTTCTCAGACACTTACTAGCTGTGTGACCCGCGTAATGAGAAGACAGGACTCACAGGAAAAGACCCTGATGTTGGGAAAGACTGAAGTCAAGAGGAGAAGGGGACGGCAGAGGATGAGATGGATAGATGGTATCATGGAAGTGAAAAATCACAAGCTTGGACAGACTTTGGGAGATAATGGAGGACAGAAGGGCTTGGTGTTCTATGGTCCACAGGAATCATAGAGTTGGACATGACTGAAAGACTGAACAACAAAAATAATCACATCACCCTCTAGAAATCAATTTTTAAAATTAGCAGCAGTTCATACACAGTGGTTTCCTAAAAACTTCAATCTTAAGAAAAATTAAAATATAATACAAATGGTATTATGGATTTAAAATGTGAAATAAAATGGACCGTCAAAAAAACCACCCCAAACTTAACCCTGTTTGCCTCAGTTTCCTCATCTATAAAATGAGCTGGAGAAGGAAAAGATATACTACTCCAGTGTTTCCGACAAGAAAACCCCAAAATGGGGTCACAGAGAGTAGACAGTTACTGAAAGTGACTAAACACAAAAGGAGAACAAAGGAGAGGTTGGTTGTGTGTTTTTAGGGGGAGGATTCTTCTTCTTGTGGGGTAGTAGAACAGCACAGCCTGCAGGTCCTCCCAGCTCTGACAGTTTGGTATTGTGCTCACTTATACCTTATGTGAGTTCTTGGACACAGATGCTGAGTGACCTCCTGTGAAGGATTCTGTGATGCAGTGGGGGCCTAGACTGGGCAATCTCTTGTGGTCACTTCCAGTTCCAGTTTCCTGGGGTTCTTTGAGCTATGTTTAATCTACTTTGGTGGACTTGGCCTTGATTGAGATCAGGAATACTCTGGAGTGGGAAAACACCCAGACAAGAGTCACCATCTTACCCAGAACCTGGCGATCTCCTCTTTAGCCTGATGGGACTGTCCTTACTCTCTGAAACCTTCCTGGTCATCTGTGGGTTCATCTTATTGGAGATATGGGTCTGCCTTCCTTGGGCAGTGTCTGGACATCTAATCTGGCCTTTCTATTCCAACCCCCCCCCCCCATTATAAATTGTTAAAGCTGCAAGTGACTTTGGAGATCAGCTAGTTAAAATTGAGTGAAACCCCTTCATAATAGAGATGAGAAAACTGAGGACCAGAGAAGGAGGCTGATGTGCCCAAGGACACACAGTTACTTAGTGGCTGCTCTGGGAATCCAACCTAGGTCACCTGAGTCCTAGTCTGGGCTTTTTTTTTTCCCTCTCCCACTGCATAGCACTGGGCTTGGAGGCTCAGCTGTCTGCCAGCTATTAGAAGGGATCTGATAAACTCCCTTGCACCAAAGTGATATCAGCTTGTATCCTTCCAGGAATATTTGGGCTCTGAGCAGAGGAAAAGAACTGACCTTGCAGGAATGGGTTACCAGTGGTGGAATTGCCCTCCTGCCCCACTGACCTGTCCCATGGTGCCTGAGCCATTGGTGTGTGTGTGGGGGGGGGGGAGGAGAAGTGCATAAGGAAGCTTTTTGGCATCCTGCACTGAGTAGGAAAGTGCCTATTTTGCCTCCATGTGAGTCTGGTCGTCATAAAAAAGCAGGCTACAGAAAGATTTTAGTTTCTTTTCCAAGGCAATGCTTCTACCTCCATCAGGCAGCATTATTCTCTCCACTGACCTCTTCTCCACTTCCTTCCCACCTTAGCCATCTGTAAGCCTTCCTCTTGGGCTTGGTTTAGAATCTCTCCTAAGCAGCAATGGGTTGTCACTTGACTCAAGATGGAAGGAAATTAGCACCCTCAGGGCCGGGAGGGCATGGCTGCCTTTTGGGGTCAAGGCTGAACCAAAGGTTTGCTGGGTGACAGTGTGGAGTTGGAACGAAGCCAGACTCTCTTCCCCAAGGGGGAGCTCTCTACCCCTGGGGCTGTCGCTTGAAGCCTGCACAGTGAGACCATCTGCAGGGTACAGAGAAAGCTTGTGAGTTCCCTTTCCCATAGCAAGCTGATTCAGGTGAAATCAGGTTAAACTAAAACATGAGAAGCAATCTTGAAGAAAAAAAGAGAAAGGGGACAAAGGCTATTACTGAAAGGCAAAATGTAGCCTGAGGGCAATTTGTGGAAATCATTGTGGTACATTGGAAAGTCCTTTTGGTTTGGAATCTGAAGACCTCTGTTCAAATCCTGCTGCAGACACTTAGTAGTTGTGTGACCCTAGATGGACCTCAGTTCCTTCTCTCTAAAATGGGGTCATTGGACTTGATGACCTCCAAGGAGGCCTTTAGCTCTTAAATATTTGATCCTGTGATGTTAGGACTAGAGGCTGGGAGGAGCAGGGTTGGGAATTTTCTGATATGAATCTCTGAAGTTTTTTTTTTTAAACCCATTAGTCCAAGACCACTAGGTCCTGTCCTAAGAACACTCTGTGCCATTAGTCACTTCTCAGTCACTATGTGAGTCCTCCAAAGCCTGGGGTCTGGAGCCACAGCCCCTGTTTCCCACCCCCATCCCCCTTTCCTGGGATCGCTCTGTTTCTGCCACCATCCTTGGCCTGGATGGTGTGTGGTCATGCAAGGATCACTCTGTGACTTCAAATGATGGGGCAGGGGAAGGGAAGAGGCCTGGGTTTAGAGTGAGGGCACCCGTGCTTGAATTGTGGCTTTGTTACTTACTACCTGAGTGACCTTGAGAAGTTTCTCCACCCCCAATCCTTGGTTTCCCTCACAGTAAAATGAAGGGGCTGGACTCACTGGCCCTCCCACTCAACATTCTGCAACACCTTGATGTTTCCTCCCTGTGTGACCTTGCTTGGGCCTTGGTCTTGTCATCTGCAGAATGATGAGGTTGGTCTACATGGCTTCTGAGGTCCCTTCCAGTTTCAGATCTGGAACCTTTTCCCATCTCCTCGGACATCCAGGGCCCCACAGAGGCTGGTGGGAGGGAATGCAGTGTGGGGCAGAGAAGGAAGCTGGCCGGACCATGGAGCTGTCGTGTCCTCTGGCTCTCTCATTGGCCAGGTGAGCGGATTTGCCTGATTAGGGATCTTGGCTGTTCCCGGCTGCCTTGCTTGTCTCCCTCCCTCCCACCCCCTCTTCTATATTGCTTCCATTTGGTGCAGTGCAGACTTTTGGTTTTAACTAGCCGAATTGATATTCTGAGCAAGCCTGTGAGCAGGGATGACAGAGCTTCTCCAAGCATATGGGGGAGCTAGCTTGGCCTGCAGCTGCCCGCTCTGTCCGTCACAGAGTCTGCCTGGCCCCAAATGCCTCCCAACTTTAAAGGAACAGAGAGGCATTTTGACTTCTCCTCTCTTTCCCCTTTCTGCCACATTCCCTGGGAACAGGCAGGGGTCCATAGCCAGCCTGGGTGTGTGCGTGTGTGTGTGTGCGTGTGTGTGCGTGTGCGTGTGTGTGTGTGTGTGTGTGTGTGTGTGTGTGTGTGTGTGTAGAGGTGGGGGGAAACACAGGGTCATTTTAGGATAAGATAACCTGAGGCAGGACACCTGTTTAAGAGCAGAAAGGATCAGCAAAACCAAAATCACAGAGGGTCCACTGACCTTGGAATGCCTGACTCCCCAACTTTCTTTCCTCCTCCTTCCTCTCAAGCCTCACCCCCCCATCCCAGTCTTCCAATTTTAAAGGCCTACGGTAAAATAGGGGAAAAACTAGACTATATGTTTGGGTCTTTAAAAGCTCATTTTAGGTGATAGACTCCCAAGGGTCCCAGGGATGAGTGGGAAGTAAGTCAGTGCACAATCTAACTCCTTACACACATGTATTTCATACCCCATATTCTTCATCCTTGCAACAGGTATTCAGGCAACACAGAAGCCCATGCTTTCTTGCAGTCTCAGGAAGCCCTAGGGATCAATGATTCTGAAGCGCTGAGAGCTGGTCCTTCAGAGAGGCTTCCTTTCAGTCTAAAGTCCCAGGGAATCCTAGATCCTTAGAACATGAGAGCTGACAAGGGGAAATTTAGGGCCCTGTCCACTAGGCTTCCCTTCCCTGGTGTTGCTACTCCTGGCTTCCATCTGGTGTGGTCAGTGGGGCTGATCTTTTTGCCCTAGGGGAAGGGGGGGCAGTTAAATTGTGGGCCTCAGGGGCCATGTGTCTGGTGGCTCTAGGTCCGGACTACTGCAAGCCTGTCCAAGCTCCCACTAATACATCTCTCTATGTATAGCCCCAGGGTCCTAGCAATGGTCCTGCCTACAGATGCCTGGGAAGAGAATG
This sequence comes from Pseudochirops corinnae, assembly GCA_028646515.1. NCBI lineage: Eukaryota > Metazoa > Chordata > Mammalia > Diprotodontia > Pseudocheiridae > Pseudochirops > Pseudochirops corinnae. Next base: position 42,479,736 of record CM053590.1, read on the forward strand.
GGATTGGAGATTGCTTGTCTATGCCCAGCTCTGTGGGGTCTGTAATAACTGACCAAGTTGGTTAGGAAGAAGGTGGCGTTTTCAGAAAATGACTTCCCTGGGAAAACCATCTGGACCCCCCCTCTCCCTTGTCCAGACTCATTAACCAGGCAGGCCTTCAGACTCCCCCCCCCCTCCCCAACCTTACTGCCTCCCTTCCTTCCCCATAGGATCGCGATCGAACCTGACAGTCCTCGTCCTTGACGGCTTCTCCCACTTCTGGGTAGGTGGCATATTCCTGGGAGTTTGCCATCCTCTGTGTTTGTTGTTACCCCAAGGGACGTATTAGAGGAACAAACAACAACATGGTGGTTGATTCCACCCTCCCCCCCAATCCCCCTACCTCCTGGTGGAGAAAGCTTTTTTTTTGCCTTTACTGCATCAGCCGTGGTTCTTTCCCCCTTCCAAATGCCTTAAGCGGAGGGCAGAAACATCCCCCGAGATTGCATTTTGCTGGTGAGATGCTCTCATAAATATACCAGCTCCCTCCCCTACCTGCTTCATCAGGATGGTACAGTCTGCAGAGCGACTCCAGGCGGCTAGCCCAGCCTCTCACCGCCTTCCAGATGCGGTACAGTGATTATTCGGCTGGGCAACTGGAAATCCTTTTGGATGGGTGATGATTTCTTAGCCAAGTAAGTAGCGACATCCACAGCATGAGAAATAAAAAGAAAAGCTTTCCCCTCTTCCCTTCCCCCACCCCCTTCTCTATTTTTTGAGGGGGGAGGGGAAGGGGGGATGGCATTTGGGGGCTTGTTTATTTGGCAGTCTGTTTCTTTTGGAATCCGGAACCAATGTGGGGAAGTGTGTGTGTGTGTGTGTGTGTGTGTGTGTGTGTGTGTGTAAAGGGTGGCAGTGGCTTAATCTGACGGAGGCATTAGGTCTGGGACCTGGGAATCTCTGGGAAAGCAATGCACATTTACATGGTGTTACGCAAGGGTAGAGCAGAAGGGCAAGGTTCTCTCCAAAATAAATAGCATTTGGGGTGAGGTTGAAAATTACCCAGGGGTTGCAGGGCTATGGGGTTTTTGGTAAAAGTCATAGTGGTGCAGATTTAGTCTTCCCCCCCCCCCCCCAAACCAGTTATTTCTTAAGGAGGGAAACCAGCACAGGTGAGCTTTGCTCAGGATGGGGGGATAGTGGGAGTGTGAGTAGCTTTTTTTTTTCGGGGGGGGGGGATTGGTGGTATGTCGTGCACAGGGTAGACCTCAGGATGGATGGTGTGGGATTCTTACAGGGCAACTTTTGGAGGGGTGCTGTGGACAGTACTGGGTGTCACTGGCTAAGGGATCGGCACCTGTGGGGGGTTGGTGGCAGTGGCATGGATGGGGTTAATGTGCTTGGAAAGGGATCACTTTGCACCATTTATGTTGCAGAGTGTAGTAGAGAATGAGCTTGGGTCTGCATTAAAATTGGATGCTTTTCTGAGGATGCTGGCTCATAGTTGTGTCTTTGGAGAAGCTTGATGCCCGCACAGATGGAGGGGACTCATGGGCCACTCTGCTGAGTTCTCTCCAGCCTCTTGTAAATAGCTGGCCGTGCCTCCCCTTCCCCTGCTGCTCCAGAGTCTCACAAATGAACATGTAGGGCCAGCTTCAGAAATCCAAGCAGAGGCTACTGCATCTGCTTTCCTATCACCCCGGGTCATCAATTTTCAAACTCCAAGCAGGGCTGTCACCAGGCACCAAGGAGGAGCCTGCTGGCTTCCCCCTGCTTGTTACGTAAAAGACCCAGCAGTCTCTTCATCCACTTGGGAGCCGGGGACTTTTCAGTTTCATGTGGATGGTGCATCAGCTCTGACTGAGGCTGGGTCTGGGTCTGTCCCTGTGATCTCATTTACCTGCTGTCACTTCCCCACCCCAGCCCTCCCTCCCCCATCCCACAAGCTGCGGGATTTTTTCTGCCATTGCCTGTTACTTCCTCTGACTTAATGAAATGGGAACTTGGGGCCATCTCAGGAGCTTGGAAGAGTCAGGAGTGAATGCCTAGTCTGCTGTCTGGAAGGTAAGTCATGGGCTTGCTGAGCCAAAGGAAGGGGTCTTGCCTTGGGGCAATGGGTACAGGAGGCTGATCTATAACTCCTCTTAACTCTATGCCTGGGGGCTGTTTATTGAGTAAATTCATGAAGAATGGGAAGAGCTGATGTTCAATCTTTTTTAGGGGTGATCTGTAGGTGCTCTACAAAAGAGAAATTTGCCTTTGGCTTGGGAAGTTGGAGGGGCTCTGGAGCTCTGGCCTAGGGTGGCCTTAGCATTTGAACTCAGTCATGAGAAGAGTTAATGTTGCAAAGGGCCTGCCTCTGCAGATGGAGGAGGGATGTGCTGGTTAGGTGGAAGAAGTGCTGGGGTCTGGAGCCCAGTTGTCATCTACAGCCCCTCTGGATGCCCACACAAATACAGACATACATTAGTGCATCCATGTCTACACACCTGTACATAAATGCATGAAACCAACTAGACCCACATTTCTGTAGATGTGTGCATGCTACCCTTGGTGTAAGGAGGCACACATGAGTCTGAACATGCCCTCTCGTGAGGGCTTGCACTCCCCCCTCACACACATGACCACAGATGCATGAATGTCCCTTTCACCTTGGCTGTCCTCAGTTCTCTGCATTATGTCAGTGAACATTTCAGGCTCTTGGGGAACAAGAAGAGATCTTATGGTTCAAACTGGTTGAAACCTATCTTCACAGCCTTGCCTTGAGTATGAGGGCACTGGAGATGTTATGCCTAGTGAACTAGCCATTGTACATGGATGATGGAGAGGGTGTGGTGCACCTGCATTCTTGGGGAGGGTCAATTTTTGACTTGGCCCCAGGGACTTTCTATCTACTGGGATTCTGTGAGAAAGAGCCTTAGGTTCTTTTCACTTTATGTGGACAGCAAGACAGTGTCCATGCCTGGTGCATTTTTTTCCCCTCATTTGCCTTGCCTGAGGGCATGGACAGTCTCCAGGGCCTGGTTAGTGTGGCATCTGGCAAGGCTCAGACCAGGTCCCTTCGGGCTGTCCCCAGACTTGCTGGTCCAGAGATTCATGGAAAATGTTTTACCTCTGTGGAGCACCTGGGAGCTGGCTCCCTGGAGACACCTGATTGCTCAGGATTGTCCCTAGGCTAAGCTTGCCATTAGCCTGCCCAGAATTCTATTTGCCTTTCCTATCAATTACTTGTAATGATGCCGATATTTCTCAGAATTTAGGGATCTTTCCCCATTACTTCCCCTCTTCACCTCACCCTAATCTTTTTTCCTTTCTTTTCTCTTCCAACTCCACTTTCTCCTTCCTTTGAGCCATTCTTCTTTTCTTGTCCCTTTCAGGGACCTGCAGAAAGTAACAGATGTGGAATTTGCCATAGGCTAGATCCCCAGATGTTCTAAGTGTAAGTGGTAGGTGAATTGGTGCCACTGAGAGCGGGAAAACCTATACAGTCTGGCCTGGCCACAGACTAGGGAATCCCAACCCTGTTGAGGATGGTACTTTCCAATTTTAATGGGAAATATATTCGAGAGAAACATGACTTTGTAATTTCAGGCTTCCTCTCTGTTCTTCTCTAGCCCCAACCATCTCTAGCTCCCTTTGGAGTGGGAAAGTTAGATATATCCCTTTGGCATCCAGTGGAGAGCATGTATCAGACCGTCTCTGGGGAACCAGGGAGTGGGGGAGGCAGAGCGCTAACTGTTGCCCAGATTGCTTTTTAGCAGATATTTTCAAGAAGGGTACAGGCCTTTTGGCATCACTAACTCCACAGAATATCAGAGCAAGAAGAGACCTGAGAGAGAATTGGTCCAACCTAACCCCATGGGGAAGCTGAGGCTCAGAGAGATGACTTTACCTGAGATCCTGCACTTAATTAGTGGTGGACAGCTACAGCTAGAACCCAGGTCCTCTGCTTCTGAGTACTTTTTTTCCCCTATAATGTGCTGCATGGGAAGGAATAAGAAACGAAGAAAGCACATTCCTAGAAGCATAGTACTTAGATCTGGAAGGTATTATCTAGTGCCTTATCTATCCCAACTATGCATTTTACAGATGAGGAAACTGAGGACATGAAGGTCACATGAATTACACAAGGTCATACAGCATTAGCATTAGGATTCAACCCCAAGTCCATCAACTTCAAATGCAATGCTCCCCCATGACTCTAGGTAGATTATTTGTAGTTCTCAACTCATGGTGGGATTTCCAAACCATCAAAGGGCAATCAGCCATCCTTACATAGAAGCAAAGTAAGTGTCCACTGAGAAAATATAACTAAAAAGCACCATGGTCAAAAAGATCAGTCCCCAGGTCCGAAATTCTCTTTATGTCTTCTATTGAGAGAAATGATTATGGTCTAAGGGATAGAGTGCTGGAGGTGAAGGCAACAAGTCTTGGGTTCAAATTTTTTCTCAATCAGAGTTACTGGTCACTTACCTTCTGCTCCTCAGCTGGAAAATGGAGCCACTGGGAGGAGCCAATAAAAGAGGTAAAGTCCTTTGTACACCTTGAAGCTCTCTGCCAATAATCTAGATTACTTTGTTCCCATTTTCACAAGCTTTGATCCTGCAGGAAATGTGAATAACTTCGGAAGGTTGGGGGGAGTGGGGCGACGGGCTTGGTGACCACAAGCTAAGCCGATCATCAGTCATTTATACTTCAGGCAGGAGCAGGCTCAGCAGAAAAGATTTGGAGGAAGAGAAGGGGGAAAGAGTAAAAAGTCTCTGAGTGTCTAGAATAGGAGAAGCAGCTGCTGAGTGTGTAAAAGAGAGCTGGATTTGTACTCAGAGCAGATGGGGTCAAGTCCTGACTTTGCTGCTATCTACCACCACTGAGACCATGGCCAAATCATTAGGCATTTTGGCCTCAGTTCCTTATCTGTAAAAGGAGGGAGGAGGATTAGACCAGATGCTTTTTAATGGTTCTTCTAGCTTTAAATCTTTGAAACTATGAGGGTGGGGCACCCAAGAAGCCTTCCTTCCTTCCTTCCTTCCTTCCTTCCTTCCTTCCTTCCTTCCTTCCTTCCTTCCTTCCCTCCCTCCTTCCTTCCCTCCCTCCTTTCCTCCTTCCTTCCCTCCCTCCTTCTCTCCTTCCTTCCTTTCTTCCTTCCCTCCTTCCTTCCTTCCTTCCTTCTTTCCTTCCTTCCTTCCTTCCTTCCTTCCTTCCTTCCTTCCTTCCTTCCTTCCTTCCTTCCTTCCTTTCTTCCTTTCCTCCCTTCTTTTCTTCCTTCCTTCCTTCTTTCCTTTTTTCCTCCTCCCCCTGCCTCTCTTTCTTTCTCTTCTTTGAATACTTTTCAGAGTTAGAAGTAATCTAAGAAATCAGTTCAACTCACTTCCCTTCTCCTTCTCTCATCTTGCAAGTGGGGACACTGAGGCCAGACAGAAGTGACTTGCCAAACACCACGTAGCTCATTAGCATCAGTCTCAATAGTACCCACACTTCCTGATTCTTAGGCCAACAGCACAGTTTCCTAGTTAGCAAACCCTTTATTTCACAGGATAAAAGTGATGAAACCCATCCCTTCATGTGGGTTCTATCTGTTCACTGACCCAGAGGGAAGGGTGGGGAAATCCTTGTCCTTAGACAAGGGGCAGCATCTCTACCTAGGCTTGATCCTCTTGGAGTCACTGCAGAGTTTGGTGGGCGGCTAGGCAGTGCAGGAAGACCTGAGTTTGATTCCTGCCTCCGACACTAGCTATGTGACCCTGGGCAAGTCACTTAACCTCAATTTCATCATCTGTGAAACAAAGATAATAATAGCAACCTAACTTCCAGAGTGTTTGTGAAGATCAAGTGAGGTAATATGGGTATCCCACTTTGCAAACCTCAGAGTGCTGTGTAAATGGGAGTCATGGCCAGGATGGAGGTTGGCCTAGACATAGGCTTTGCTAAGTGGCCCTAGGCCTGGGAGCTGCGGAGATGTGTGGATCAGGCTGCAAGGAAGGGGGTGGCCAGGGATGTCAAGAGGGCAGCCCTTGGGCCCCATGACAGGCTCGGCTAGGTTTGGTCTGCAGGCGATCCAATGTGAATCCAGCAGGCGGATCCCTTGGAGAGTGAGAATAAGTGGGGCCCCTCCTTTGTGGCTTTCTACTGTTCACGTGTCTATGGCTCCCCGCTCCCTTCTCAGGGAATTTGACTGGAAATAGACAGTAATGTGGGTGTTTAGAGAGAGCCTCCGTGCTTTCGTTCTGATCTCCTTCTTGATCTCATTCCCACTGCTCTCTTCATATCCCATTTAGCGCTGGTTGCCATAGCTATTGAAGCCTAGATTGATTAATATAGCCTTATCCTCAGAGCTACAAATGGAGAAAAAGAAAAAAAAATCCTGCAACAACAATAATATTTAGTGACAACTTTTGAGAGGGAGAGCAGGGGAGGAGAGTGCCGGTGGGTGGCGCATCTCGGCATAGCCAGGTAAGCAGGGTGGGGAATCTTGTGTTTTCTGCTAGGTGACCTTGGGGCAGCTGCTACCCCAGAGGTAAGTGCTGGGCTCTGTGCCCTGGCTTGGATTCTCAACGAAGCTGCTGTTTGCTGAATAAGAAGGGGTCCTGAGCTACCCAAGATGCTCCTACCCTGCTGGAGTCTGGCTCTGCTGGGTCAGGGCCAGACTACAGGGTGAATCATAGCATCATAGATTTAGTGCTAGAAGAGATTTGAGAGGCCATTGACTTTAACCCTCTCAGTTTACACAAGAAGTAATAAAGGCAAACAAAGGTTAAGCTGATTCCAGCCCCAGACACTAGCTATATGACCCTGGGCAAGTCACTTAACTTAAGTCACTTGCCTGGGGCTATCCAGCTAGTGAGTGTCTAGGGGGAATCTGAACCCAGCTCTTCCTGACTCCAAGGTCAGTGCCATACCTACTGGGCCACACTGCTTCCCAAAGCTTAGCCACTGGGTACTTTTTAGCTGGTTTCACTTTCGCATCCCAGTGGTGATTCTCAGGTACTGATCAATGAGTGATCTTCTGGAAGCCCCTGGACCTCTCTGGGCCCCAGCTTCCTTCTCTGTAAATTAAAGGGCTGGACTTTATCTTATAGTGAAGGAGTGTTGATTCTGAAATCAGGAGATCTGAGTTCAAATCTCAGTTTCATTACTTGCTAGTTGTGTGACTTTGTGCAGGTCCTTAATCCTTTTCGGGCTTCGCTCAGCTTCCCCACCTATAAAATGAGCAGCAGCGACCCCTAAAGTCTCTTTTAGCTTTAAAACTATTATCCTGCAAGAAGGTCTCTTCCAATTCTTCTATTATATATGTCAGCAATGACTGAAACAAATTAGCAAGGATATTTCTATGTCATTCAATGGTCAGTCAGTCAACAAGGATTTATTCAGGGCATACTACGTGCCAGGCATTTTGTGAAGGGCTGCTGATACAAAGAAGAGCTTTTAAAGACAGAGACTTTGCTCTCAAGCAGCTCAGAATCTAATTGGAGAAATACAACATATAAACAGTACATGAAAACAAGATACATACAAGATGAATTGGTGATGATCAAAAAAGAAAAAGGCCTAGGAGTAACCTCAAGGTCTTCTAGATCTCAGATTCTAGAATTCTAAGATATTAAGGGGGATCAGGAAAGGTTTCTGGTAGATGGTGGGGTTTTGGCTGGGACTTGAAGGAAACCAGAGAGGCTGGAGACAGGTGATGAAGGAGAGGATATTCAGTCTGGGGGTTAGCCAGTGAAAACTCCCAGAGTAAGGAGATGATAGGAGATGCCCTTTGAAGTAGACATCTTAGAGGCTGATAGACTGATTAAGTTGTTGTAAAGACTCCTCTCTGGGAACGACCTTCAGAACTGGACGAATGTTCTTTTTCTCTTGGATAACATCACTGGTAAAAATCTTTGCCATTGAAGGAGGCATTTGCTTTTTATAAGTGTCCAAGAGCAATTCAGAACTAAACCTGAGTAATAAGATGGTGGAATCAGGCTTGGAGATTCTGTTTTGAGTCCAAATGAATTGTGACTACCAGGTAATAAGACTGATTTTCTCCTCAGTCAGCTCCCAAGGCAATTCCCAAAGATGTCTTGAGCAGAGGCAGCCTCTGTGGAAGAGTAAGACACCCTCAGGTGACTGCTAGGAAGAGGATAGAGCTCATTTGGATGGCTGAGTTCTGGTCTGTTCACTAAGTAGTCTCATTACCTTGCAATCACATCCACTACTCTGAAAGGAAAATCAGATCCCCTGGAATTGACTTTTTCAAATTTTGTGGTGGGTCATAGAGTCATAGAGAGCTAGAAAGACCCTCAGGGTTCATGGACCTCTACCATCTCATTAAAATTTTTTTAAATTGGTATTTCTTGTTTTTATATTCGAAGTTTATCCCTCCCTTATCTCAAAGAGCCATTCATAATAGCAAAGAATTAAAAAAAGAGAGAAAAGAAAAAAAGGCAGTCCAGAAAAACCACACAATGAAGAAATCTGACATTTTATGCAGTGTTCCATTCCCATAATTCCACCTGCCAGTCTCCTGTCTTCTTGGTCATTATACTTTTACAACATTCCTTTTTCATCTTTATATTGTTGTAGTTATTGTATATGTTGTTTTCCGGGCCATCACTTTTCTTTGTAAAGTGAGAGGTGCCTGAGGTAGGGAAAGATGTAAGTAATTTGCCCAAGGTCACCCAGGTACGAAATAGTAGAGCTGGAGTGGAATCCATATTCCCTGAGTCCAAATCTTTTGCTTACTTAGTTGTGTCAGTTTGGTGCCCTTTTCTAGGGGGTGGTGGTTCTGTGAATGGGGGGCAGGGCTGGAGGGTCCCCAGGGGCTTGAGGTGAGATGAAATCAGGAACTTGAGATGATGGCTTGAAGGCCCCAGTGTCTTCTGAAACTTGAAGCTGCTCCTAGGACTTCATGCCACCAATTAACTGGTTCCCTCCTTAGTCTAGGAACAATCATAAATTTGATTTATTTTTCTATTAATGATCTCAAGTCCCAGCCATCTGCCATTCCTCTTGCTGCAGAGTCTGATGCAAATAACTTCAGTCAGGACAGAAAAGGGATTGTGTTGCCTGTCCATGGATGATTTTGCTCTTGCTTTGGGCAGTTAAAACAGAAACTTTGAATTTTAAAGCTAGAAAAGCCCAGCACCATTGTCAAAATCACTCTATATATGAGGAAATGGAGGGACTGGAAATGAAATGAGAGCTGGAAGAGAGCCCAGAGATCATTTAGGTCAGTCCTCTCTCTCATGAGGAAACCGAGGACCCATTGAAGGGAAGTGAATTGATCTAAGTCATAGAGATAGTTGTAGAGTGGGGATAGGAGCCTAGGTCTTTGCATTCCAAATCCATTGCTCTTTCCAACGAACCATGCTACTGGTCTCCAATCTCCTTTGGATGCACTCAGACATTCCTAACCATCACTTATACCCTAGCTTTTTTTTTTTAAGCTAATCTTCTAGGTCATATGGTTAGATGACCCCAATCTTGTCCCTTCTTTGAGAATTCAACTAACAAATGATTCTTAAGTGTCTACTAAAATGTAGACTTGCTTGAATTTTAAGATCCCCATTAGATTGTAAACTCCTTGTGGGCAGGGACTGTCTTCTGCTTCTTTTTGTATCCTCAGCGCTTAGCACAGGGCATAGCTGTATGGTAGGTGCTTAAGAAATATTTATTGACTGAGTCTTACTTCAGTAAAAGGAGTAGAGACCGAGAACGAGGTTTGTATTTCAACTCTTCTACCTAGGTATTTTTCTAAAATTTTAGATTTGGAAAGAACCCCAGACACTGCTCTGTTGTGCTCTCTGATTTTTCAGAGAAGGAATCTGAGTCCCAGAAAGGTAATGAGGCAGTTCAGTGCTTGGTTTTGAGCCAGTGGATCTGGGTTCAAACTCTACTCTGATGTTTTGCTGTGTGACCTAATCTCCTGAACCTCAGTTTCCCTGTAAAATGGGCAAATTGGATGGGAAGATGGCATTTGAGGTCCCTTTCAGCTCTAAGATATATAATGGTAGGAGAAGAAACTTGTCCAAGGTCACGACACAGATAGTAGCAGAAATTAGATTAAAGCCTAGATATCCTGATACCTTCACTTAGCTAGTTTGTGGCAGAATGGAATTTGAACCTAGGTCACTTGATTCCCAGTTCACTGTATGTTTTTTTAAATCATTATTCCACAGTGCTCTGATGCTTCATTTTTCTGTTTTAGCCAAAGCAAATTCCTCTCCATTGCCATGAAGATGCCTGAACCAGGGAGGGAGGGGGCTCAGCCCAGTGAACCAGTTTTCTGGAAGGCAGACAGACAGCCTAATCTGCTGCTGGTTTAAGACTGGAAGAAGGAATTAGGACGCCCATTACAGGTTGTTTGTTCTTCCTTTTTAGTTTCTGCATAATCATGTGACTTGAGTGCAGTGGGGGAAAAAGTGTCTGGGCTGTTCTCTGGCTCCCAGGCAGTGGCCAAGGTCAGCAGAGCAAAGCTGCGGGCCTCCCTTGGCTCTCTGCAGTGGCTGCGGTATTGACACAGCAAAACTCTCCCGAGGAGAGAGCAGAAGCCACAGCTGGCCCTCTGGGTTCAGCCACCTGGGTGCATCCTTGGCCAACAAACAAGTGGGAAGCTGGGAGGCAGGAGAATGGGGTTCTAGTCTCATAGGTGTTACTGACTTGCTGCTTGACCTTGGGCAAGCTGTTTCCTCCTCTTGGCGGGGGGATAGTCTTAGGTTCCCCCTCATCGAAAATAAGAGGATGTGGACTGGAGTGATGACAGGTGCCTTCTAAGTCTCAGATCCTAGGATTATAAAATTGCTTGAGAATTCCTGAGACCCTGAAACTCAAGGCAGACCCTTCTCCACAGAGAAGAAAGTCTAGAATGGTAGGGTAGCCAGGGAGTGGGAGGTGGAGGTGAAGGTGTGTGTGGGGGCAATGGGAAGAAATAGGGGTGAGAATCACAGTGAAAAAAGTATCTCCCTGAAGCAGTGAGTACCTGATGTAAGTAGATTAAGGACATGAGTCCTTAGGGAACCACAGCATTTATTGAATTATGTAATATGTTTTAGATTGAAATGAAAATCTTTCCCCCTCAATTTTTCATTTTAAAACTTGGTGTATGTTGGTGTTGTGGGAGGGAAGAAAACATCAAATATTGACGATTTACTCTTTGGAAGACATTGTGCTAGGCTCTGTGGGTGGCACAAAGAGCCATTGGCTGTGGATTCAGAGGACTGGGTTCAAACGATGCTTACTACAGGTGTAACTTTGGGCAAGTCATGTAAACTGTTTCCCAATCTGTAAAACAAGTGTGTTGGAACAGGTGGCCTATAGGTCCCTTCTAGCTGTTTGTCTCTGAGTCTATGAAATCCAAAATCAAAGACATTGTTCTTCCCCCCAGTTCTCCCCAGAAACCAGATGTGGATTCAAGTTGACTCAAGCATTAAATGACTCTCTTGTATGCTGGGCATTGGGCACACAAAGCCAAAATCAGCCTATCTCTGCTCCCTAAAAGCTTATGTTATACTTGGAGGAAACAACATTGATAGATAGACATACATTAATACTTAATACTTAGGAAGTAATTTGGAGAATTTCTAATTCTACAACTGGTAGAATTAGAAAAGGTCTCTTATATAGGCTGTAGCTGAATAGGACAAAAGATATAGGGCACATACATGGGAGAAATTAACAAATGGCATAAGGTAAGTGGTGATAATGGATTGTAGGCTGATGGATTTGTAGATAGGATGAATGTTAGTGGTCATCCAGTGAGCTCATTCCCCTTTATTCTCATAGATGATAGCATGTTAGATTTAGAACTGAAAGGCTCCTTAGAGGCATCTGCTTCAGATGCCCCATTTTTACAGCTGAAGAAGTTAAGATCTGGAGAGATCCTGCAGAAAACAGAACTAGGATTCAAACCCAGGTCTCTTGACTTCAAATCCAGTGCTCTTCCTACTGACGTGATGTGACTTGATCTGCCCCCTAGCTAATCCCTGTGTGGATCTCCTCCCTCCAGCTTTGTGTGGGGCTCTGAAGGATTGGGTGACCTGTCAACCTAACCAGGAACCTAGAAGGCTAGCAGTGGGGGAAGCGGGAGCCTAAGCGTCTGGGATGAGACACTGTATTAGTTTCTCTCAAGCACTCCGGGGAAGAACTCTGTAGCCAGAGTTGATCCACATTGACTTGAGACAAGAGAGAAATGTTCTGAGGTCCTTTTGGGGTAGGGGTTTCCTTGTTATAGGGAAGCATTGTTTTTGTTCATTTTAGCAAAGACTTATGGGGATATAGTGAAGGATAGAAGGGTCTGGTGTGCTATGGTCCATGGGTTCACAAAGAGTTGGATATGACTGAACAAATGAACAACAAATTGGTATATTAGGATGCATGACTATATGAATGAGTGAGTGAAAAAAGCATTTAGTAAGAGTTTTCTATGTGCCAAGTTCTATCCTAAGCACTGAAGAGAGAAATACAAAAGGGAAGATAGTCCCTGGCCCCAAGGAGCTTCCATTCTAATTGAGGAGAGTAGTAAATAGTAACAGTATAATAATAATGATTTACCTAATGCCTCGACCTTTGCATATATATATATATATATATATATATACATATATATACATATATATATATATATTCATTTGATTCTTGTAACAACTGGGTGAGGTTTCTTATAGAAAAAGATTGAAATCCAGATAATGGAAATGATTTCTTCAAGGTCACATAGATCAAGGCTAGAACCAAAGTCTTCTGCTCTTCAGGCCAGTACTCTCTTTTCCAGTTCTGTGAGCCTGTGTAAAATGGATTGTAGGGACAGTCAAACTTCTGGTTTTCCTCAGACCTGTCATTGTTTTTCCTCACCCTCCTCCTCCTTTCTTCACTATATTATCAAGAGGAAAAACAGAATTGAAGAGTTCTTAACAATTGCATGTTGGTATTAAAACTTTGAAAGATAAACTGCATGTGTATATGTGTGCATGTGTATATGTGTGTGTGTGTGTGTGTGTGTGTGTGTGTGTAAGCTGATAAAAAGTTGGAGAACTTTGGTTCCTTTTTGAATCTGTCCATGGTTGTTGATGACCCAGGGGATTGAAACACTTTATTGGCCGGGAGAATTTCCTTTATGATCCTTTAACCAGATTGGTACAGGCAGGCCTGAGTTCAGTTTTCAGGTCTGTGGACCAGCTGTGTGACTTCAGACAAACTACTTCACTTCTCTGAGACTCAGAAGTATTGGACTTAGATGTTCTCCAAGTGTCTACTCTAGCTTTGACATTTTATGAATCTAATTCTATGTTGGGTAGAATTAAATTTGATTTAGTAAGCATTTAATCAAGACAGTTAGGTGGTGCACTGGATAGAGTGCTGGGCCTGGAGACAGAAAGACTCGTTTTCCTGAGTTCAAATCTGGCGTCAGACACTTATTGGCTGTGTGACTCTGGGCAAGTCACTTCACCCTGTTTGCCTCAGTTTCCTCATCTGTAAAATGAGTTGGAGAAGAAAATGGCAAACTACTCCAGTATCTTTGCCTAGAAAACCCCAAATGGGATCATGAAGAGTCAGACATGACTAAAATGACTGAAAAACAACTGAAAGCATTTAATCAGCATCTACTATATACCAGGCTCTGTGCTGCATGTGGAGGGCTTAAAGACAAAATCAAAACAGTCTTTGCTCCCAAGGAGTTTACATTCAACTGGAGGGATACAACATGCATGCTAATAAGTAAATGCAAATTATATGTATGATAATGGAAAGTAGTTTGTCATAGGTACCCTCCCCCAGACCCTCTTTCTTTTTTTTTTTTTTTGGAGGTGGAAAAGCAAGGCAGTTGGGGTTAAGTGACTTGCCCAAGGTCTCACAGCTAGTTAAGTGTCAAGTGTCTGAGACTGGATTTGAACTCAGGTCATCTTCACTCCAGGGCCAGTGATCTATTCACTGCCTCACTTAGCTGCCCCTGTAGAACCTCTTTCTCTTCTCTGGGTGAGACATCTGAGACAGTTAGCTCCAGTGTGGCAAGGAACATGAGTCTCAATTGTTGTATTTGGCACCCAGTACCTAGTTTTTCTCCATGTTGGGATAGGACATGCCATCAAAGCTCTTCAGGCATAAATACAGGCACAACATGAAGAGAGGCAGTGTGGTTAAGTGAGTATATGTTTGAACTGGAAGCCAGGAGACAGGCTTTTCTCCATCTGCCCAAGCTCCCTGCAGGGGGGACTGATATATTGGAACCATAGAACCTGAGTGTTACAATGGAACGAAACCTCAGAGGTCATATAGTCCTTGACAATCTAGTCAATGAATAGATGATTTATTTTACTGAGGAGAAAGCTCTGTAAGTATTTTGTTACTTGGTTAGATAACTAACTGGCCAGTTAGGGAAGGCAGCAATTTTTTTGGCAGAGAAAAGGATATGGATCTGGTCCCATTTTTTTCTCTTTCAAAACAAACTGAGCTTTCCTTATTCTATATATTGTTCTTTAATGGGTGTTCAAACCACAGTCATGATTGAACTTCCCAGTTATTTTTCTTTTCTGTTATTTGAGGCTTTAAGGACAGAATTGTGTTTTCTATTAAAATTATTCCTAAAAATTTCCCTGCAGTATCAGAGATTCATCCCTTGGAAATGGCCTGCAGGATGGAATACCAATCAGCACATTGCTATGTTCCCACTCAGTACTACACGCTATGGGGAATATAGAGGAATATGCCACGTACCTTGACCTTAAGAAGCTTACAGTCTAACTTCAGAAACAGACTGTCATACAAGAGTCATTTCCTGGAATCATAGAATATCAGAACTTCAAGGGACATCAGAGGGTATCTAGTTGAAGCCATGAATAAAAAGCAGCATTTGTTGAGTGCTAAGTGCCAAGATCTATGCTAAGCACTAGGGATTCAAATATGAAAGGGAAGACAGTCCTTGTTGTTGAGGAGCTTCCATACTAATGGGTGAGATAAAATAAATTGGCAAGTGGTGCATGATGATGGCTATCATTGAAATAATGTGGGACTCTTTATCCTCTTTTTGACACATGTGACAAGTGTTCATTCAACTTTTGCATGGAGATCACCATTTGAGGATGCAACATATGACCTCTTTGGGCAGCCTATTTCAGTTTTGCATAGTTCTAAAGTGTTATGATAATTTTCCTTACATTAAGCCTAAATCTACCTTTTTCCTTGAAGACCTCCACTGTTGGGGAAACACATTCAGCTGTGGGATAACGCAGATCATTCAAGACTCTCTGCATCTTCCATCTGTTGCTTATTTTTCTATCCCTTTGGGTATTAAGCAAAACATGTCTAAAACCTTTACTTTGCTATATTGACTAAGGCTCTACAAAGTGAGTTTATTCACTTCTCTTGCTTCATTCTGCCAAACCTTTCACTGTCTCCAACTGTCTTCCCTCCCCCTTGCCTTCAGTCTTAGAGGATGAAGCGGTCTTCCTCTTTGCCAAGACTAACCCATTGGTCTAGACCCTTGAACTTAGCTGGTATGGCATACGATTCTAATCTAAGTCTTTTGCTTCTTGGTCTGATTCCTTTCCCATTATTCTACACTGATTTCCTTAGAAACAGGAGATGTTTACATTTAGAGAATCCACCCCAAGTGTTCATATGGTCTATTTGTAACCAACCTTTCAAAGAGCCTTTGGAGCTTGCATTGGTCTGATCAGCTGCTGTCAGATACACTATACCTTGGCCCCAACATAGTGCTGTCATTTTGGTCCTCTCTGAGAGCAAAGGACAACCAACTGCTTCTTTGTCACCAAATTCAGTGACCTTTTTTTCCTTCTGTCCTCATCTTCCTTGACATATCTGAAGCTTCTAAAACTGTTGACCATTCCTTCCTTCTTGATGCCATTTATGCCAGTTTCTATGACAATGCAATTATGGTTTTCTTCCAGGCCTTTGAGTTACTTCTTATCTGTCTTTGCCATCTCCTTCCCATTCTATTCCTATACCTTAAAATACTCTGTAATTTTGTCCTTATCTCTCTTCTCTATACTTTCTTTCTTGGTGACATCATCTTCTCCCTTAGCTTTAATTATCACCTCTATGCAGATGACTCCCAAATCTATATCTACACCACTGGCTTCCATCCAGAGCTCCTATTTCCCCTTTTCCAACTTCTCACTGGATATTTCCATTTGCATGAGCCACCAGCACCTTAATCTCAATATGACCTATACTGAATTTATCTCTTTCCTCCCTCCAGAGTTCTCTATTTCTGCTAATAGTACTACCATTGTCCTGACCAATCAGACTGTGACCTCAGAGTCACCTTTGACTCTTTCCTCTATCATACTCCCATATCTAATTTATTTCCTGTCAGTTCTTCCATTGGCAATAACTCCTGCGCCCACGTCCTAATCTGCATTTCTGTTCAGCCATCTGTCCTATTAGGGACCTCTCATCTAGGCAGTGTGAAGAATCTCTTCTTGACTGGACCATTGTAATGGTCATATCTCCTTTTCCTCAATTTATCCCTTCTCTAGGCCAGGGCTTCTTAAATTTTTCCACTTGCAGTATCTAGGCCAGCCTTTACACAGTTGCCAGGTTTATTTTAATGTAGTACTTCTCTGATGATGTCACTTGTCTACCAAAAAAAGCCCCCCATTGGCTTCCTATTGCCTACCAAATAATGCAGATTCTAGAGATTCTGATTTTCAAGACCATCTACAACTTGTCCCACCTTTCCAGTCCTATCACCTGTTATTCCTTGTTCATGTTATTTCAATTTTGGCTAAATTGAAATAGGTTTTATTCTCTATCTTCCTTCTCTTGTGTTTATACCTTTGCTCACTCTCTCCTCTACTCCTGAAAGGACTTTCTTTACTCTCATTTTTCCCTTTGAATTCCAATGAATTCCCTCCCTCCTCTCTTCCTTTAAGATCCATGAGTTCAACTATCCTTGTTATGCAAATGACTTCTAAATTTACATACCTAGTCCTTTTTCTCCTGACTTCCAATCCTGCATCACTCACAGCCTATTGAATATCACCTGGATATCTCATAGGCATCTCAAATTCAACTTATTCAGAACAGAACTCATTATTCTCCCCCCTAAACCCCTCTGTCCTCCAAACTTCCCTCTCTGTCGAGGGCACCAAGTTCACTATTATCTTAACAGCCACCCAGGCTTGCAACTTCAGAATCATCATTCCTTCTCCATTTCTTTTCACCCGTCTCCCCCATATCTAGTGAGACTATCAAGATTTACTGATTCTATATCCATAACATTTTTTTTCACATTCATCCACTTCTTTCCATTCACACCTTGACTATCTTAGCTCAGCTTGTTGTCACCTCTCACACGGATTATTGTAAAAGCCTTTTCATTGGGATCCCTGTGTTCAGGCTCTCCCCAGTCCTTCCCAGAGCTGATCAAATTACTATCAATAAAAAATAGGTTTGACCATATTTTTTCTTCCCTTGCTCAAGATGCCTCAGTGGCTCCTTTTACCCTTTAGGGTGAAATATGAAGTCTTCTGTTTGGCATTCAAAGACATCAATAAGAATGTTCCTACTGATCTTTCCACCCTCCTTCATTTATTCTACATGCCAACAAAACTGGTTTACTGGAGGTTTCATGTAAATGATATTTCACCTCTCACCTCTCAACCTTTGCTTAGGCTATCTTCTATACCTTGGACATTCTCTCTTCTCATCTCTGGCTCTTGAACCCATATTGCCCTTCAAACCTCAATTCCAAAGTATCTTCTCCGACAAGAGGCCTCTCTTGACTTCTGCCAAGTTGTTATCGCTCTCCGTAGAAATTAGTTTTTTTAAAAAAATTGCTATTTATTTTTCTGGCACATGTTGTTTATTCTCATTGATATATAAGCTTCTTGAGAACAGGGACTGTTTCATTTTTGTCTTTGAATCTGGAGTCCCTGAGCAAAGTGCCTGGAATGTAGTAGGTGCTTAATAAATGCTTATTGAATTAAGTTGAAGCCACAACTCAGGTTCTGCCTTTTCTAGAGTTTTCTAAAACATTCCCAGCTGAAAGTTCTCTCTTTGTCTCTGTCTCTCTCTGTCTCTTTCTCTGTCTCTCTCTTCTTCTCTCTGTCTCTCCTATCTCTCTGTCTCTCTCTCTCTGTCTCTGTCTGTCTCTGTCTCTTTCTCTTTCTGTCTCTCTCTTTGTCTCTGTCTGTCTCTGTCTCTGTCTCTCTCTCTTCCTCTCTCTCTCTGTCTCTCCTGTCTTTCTGTCTCTCTCTGTCTCTTTGTCTCTGTCTGTCTCTATCTTTCTTCCTCTCTGTCTCTGTCTATCTGTTTGTCTGTCTGTCTCTGTCTCTGTCTGTCTCTGTCTCTCTCTTCCTCTCTGTCTCTCCTGTCTATCTCTGTCTCTCTGTCTCTGTCTCTGTCTCTCTCTTTCTCTGTCTCTCTCTGTCTCTCCCTTCCTCCCTCCCTCTCTCTTTCTCTCTCTCTCTTCCTCTCTGTCTCTGTCTTTGTCTATCTGTTTATCTGTCTGTCTCTTTCATTTTTTATACCATGTTGCCTAGTCTTCTTTGCTCTTATCAAATTTTCCCTTGTAACATTTATATATCTCTTTCTCCATCCCTCTCTACCCCTACCCAGTAGACTGAAAACTTTTTGAAAGCAGATATCTATCTTTGTGTCCTAGTGCTGATTACAGTCCCTTGTACATGAGTGTCTGCCAGTCTAATTTAGAATTCTAAGGAGCATTGGTGCAGCCTCATTCT
Organism: Pseudochirops corinnae; assembly: GCA_028646515.1. NCBI lineage: Eukaryota > Metazoa > Chordata > Mammalia > Diprotodontia > Pseudocheiridae > Pseudochirops > Pseudochirops corinnae. The sequence continues at coordinate 42,498,395 of CM053590.1, forward strand.
TAGACTATTTTGATATTCTGTCCTCTCTTTCTTCAGTTCATCCCCTCTACAATCTGTCCTTTGCACAGTTCCGAGTTTCATGTCACTTTTCGCAGAAAGTTGCTTATCAAATAGTGTAAACTACACATAAACAAAATAATGTAAACTACAATTTTTTTTGGCTCTAGCTATAAGGCTCATCAATATAATTAAGCATGTTAGCACTGTTGATGACATTAATACCACTGATGGTACAAACACCTACAGAAAAGATGTAAGGAGACATGTACTGATGGGTTTTACTGTTGCCTAGGAGTCAGTGTTGGGTCTGGTCCTAAGAGATGAAGCTTGAACATAACAGGCCCAGACAACCAGCCATCCCCCAAACTTCATGCTGATTCTCAGTGTCTGGGCATGGTTAGGACTAACACCTTTTATACCCAGGAGGACAAAGGGAACTGGATCCATTTACAAATGTACCAAACTAGGAAAAGCAAGACCAAAGTCACCTTGAATTACATCAGTCGTTACAGCTGGATAAGTAGGAGCACAGTGGTTGGAACAATTCCTTTGGAGTTGGGGGAATGTACTTATGGACCCTTCCATCATTCTAATTTCTCTTTCCTTGTGCTCCCTTTACCTCCACCCCAAGGGAAAAGGCTTAGTCTGTATTGAGATACTTAATATATGTTTGTTGAAATAAAATTAAAAGCCTAGGAATCTCAGTCTAACCACAACATGAAGGAAGGGTTGGAACCTGGAGGCAGAGAGACCAACAATTTTGAGCAATCCAGGAACGAAGGGAAGCAGGTGAGCTTGTGCCTAACCTGGACCAATTTGAGGGGAATACTTGTTCTAAAGAAAGAAAATCTGGTTTCAAATCTGAATGTTTTCTACCTGTTCCACCTTAGGATAGTCACAAAATCTCCTTGGGCCTCAGTATCCTCATCTGTAAAATGAGGGGTTGGACTAAAATCAGGGACTCTTATCTAACCTGGGGTTCATGGATAGATTTCAGGAGGTCTGTGAACTTGGATGGGAAAAAAATTACATTTTAAAATTTCAATATTATTGCTCTCCTTTGTAACCCTATGAATTTATACATTTAAAAACATGAGTCTGAGGTCTTAGCCCCAAAAGTTAGGCACCCTTGGACTACATGGTCTCTGAGGTCACTTCCTACTTTATGATGCTATGAGAGAAGAGGATTTTATGAGAGACGTTTAGTAGGAAAAACCAACCTGTGTGTGTGTGTGTGTGTGTGTGTGTGTGTGTGTGTGTGTACACCTGACTATCCCTCTGTGATTAGCCTGGAGCTTTTGTGAGTAGGTGAGTGTGCCCATGTCCGCATGTGTGTGCCCCTCCCTGCTTGCCGCTTTCCTGCTTAGACTCTCTTGTGAATGGTCTCGCCCTTTCACTCACCTAAGGCTTAGGTGGTCATTAGAGTCAGGAAATTCAGGAGAGCTCTTGCCGAAATTGTCCAGACAGTGGAATGCTGAGCTCCATTTACCCAGGACTGGAAAGAAAAAGCTAAGGAATGGAGGTTATCTGTGTTGTTGAGGCCCAGCCATAAGAGGAGGAAAGAAGGGGAACCAGAGACAGAAAAGGCTGGGTGATGGAGCTGGAAGATTGTGGAGAGATCCTTTAAGCCAGTCTCTACTCTAGAGCAAGCTTGGTGAAGTAGTACATAGAGTGGTGGGTCTGACATCATGGGGACTTGAGTTCCAATTTGGCCTCCGTCACTTAAGAGCTGTGTGATCCCTGGAAAGTCATTTAATCTCTGTCTGCCTCAGTTTCCTCAACTGTAAAATGGGGATAATAATAATAACACCTGTCTCCTAGAGTTGTCTTGAGGATCAAATGAGATAATTGTAAAACATTTAGCACAGTTCCTGGCACATAGTAGGCATTCAATTCATGTTTATTTGCTTTCCACATAGGAGAAAACTCAGACTGAGAGGAGGGGCAGGGGCTTTCTTGGCCAAAGTCACCCAGGTGGATTCAAGTCTCCTGATTCCCAATCCAGTGGTCATTTAACTTTACTGTGGTATTTCAAGATGCAGATGGACAAGGAGTCTAGAAGGCTTCATTTTAAATGACCTAACTCCATCATTTCCCCTGGGTTTGGTCCTTGGTTATATAACTCAGTTCATATTATTTCATTAAAAAATATCTGTACAATGAGCATATAGGACTTGTCCCCTTACCTTCACCCCAAGAGAATGGTGCAGAAATCTCTGAGAAGCACTGCAGCCCCACACCTCTAATAGCCTATGAAGTAGGCCTACTTATATGTCCTCTCATGACCTCAAACTCATCATTTCCCAAAATGAACTCATCCTCTTTCCCACTCAACCAGGTCTTTCTCCTAATGATGCCATTCTGGTCAAAGGCATCATGATTCTTCTGGACTCCCAAGGCTCTTTGCCAGCCTTCATCTTCTGTAGCCAGTTACCTTAACAAGCTCTGTCTTTTTCTCCTTCAAAATGACTCTTCCACTTACCTTTCCTCTCCATTCCCATTGCTGCTGCCCTGAGGCAGGCCCTTCTGTCCTCCTGCCTCCTTTGCTGCAAGACCTTCCTAACAAGTCTTTCTGCCCCCTTGCCCCACCCCAATTCCTTCCAGTGGCTCCAGTATATGATGACTGAAATGGTCTTTTCAAAGCCACTGTCAATCTGCTTTGGCACAACTCATTGCTTTGATAAAACACCCACGTGCTCAAGGATATGCAGTATTTCCTTGTTTGTTATTGTGCCAAGCCTAGGTTCATCTTTCTGGTTTGGGGCCCTCCATAATCTGACCTTTGCTTTCTGACCTTAAAGCCCACAATTACCCAGCAGCTATCACACACTCCACTCAGGCACAGATTGTTCTTGTACCCCAAACCTACTATATTCCTGTATTTATCTGTGCCTTTGTATATGTTTTTTTCCCAGCTGGAATACACTCACTCCTCCTCCGTCTATGTCTACATCCTTGTCATCCTTCGAGACCAGAAGTTTTGAACTCATAGCACACAGACTGCCATTGTATCCATGGACAGGTTTCAGGGGATCTGTGAACTTGAATGGGAAAATCACATCTACATTTTCACTTACCTCTAACTGATATTTAGCATTTTCTTTGATTATTTAATAGCATTATTCTGAGAAGAGGCATGTAGAGTCTCAAAACCCCATTCTCTACTCAAGAGGGCACATAGAGAGTCATTGACTTGCCCAAGGTTGTCCTGCTAGTGAGTGGCAGGTCTTTGCCTCATTGGAGTAAGGGGTGTGGTGGTCCAAGAAACCAGAGAAACAGAGGTAGGAGCCCTAATAGAACAGCCAGCAGGAATCTGCCCTATCTCAGTTATGGGCTCTGGGCAATTCTGTTGGCACCAGAGCCTGGAGAGAAGAGAGAGCAGCTCCTGCCCATTTGTAAACTGGAGCTTTGTCGCATTTTGTTTGGATTTATTGTCGACTTTATCTTTATAGCCTTAAAGAACCCTTAATTATAGGTTTGCAGCTAGGCCTTAATAGCAGCAAATATCTGCTGATTAGGGATGCAGCCGATTGAAATTCCCAAGGCTTCCCACCCTCCTTCCCTGGCCTGGTCTGGCCTCCTAGTGCATTGTTGGAGTTCCAGAGATGGCACTTTGCCTTCATTTGGATCCAGTATCTCTCTCTCTCTCTCTCTCTCTCTCTCTCTCTCTCTCTCTCTCTTTCTCTCTCTCTCCCTCTCTCTCTCCTCTCTCATTCTCTCTCTGTCTTTCTCTCTGTCTCTGTCATTCTCTCTCTCTGTCTCTCTTCATTTCTTTCTCTCTTTTTTCTGTCCCTCTGTCTCTTATTCTCTCTCACAGACATAGAGCCTGGCTTCTGAGACTCTAATGTCAATGAAGATAAATAGCCACATTAACCCACAAAACAGGAGAAACTATTCTGAGAGCATGAAAAGTTTTGAATGAATTAAAACTCTGAATCAATAAGTCTTTATTGAGTCTGGGCTGTTCTTTTTAATTCAGTCCCACATTTATTATGCTCCTACTGTTCCAGGTACTATCTTTGGGACTGGGGATGCAAAGACAGAAATAAACTCATTTTTGCCCTCAAAGACTTTACACTCCCAGTGGCAATTGCTTCCCCTTGTCTCTTCCTGAAAGGTTTTTCTAGACATGCAATCTAATTATGAGAGTCCATGCAGGACAGTGAGATAAATGTACACTGCCTTGGAGGTCAAGAAATCTGGATTTTATCTTGGGCTGAATCACTAGCTCACTTCCCTTGTCCATTTAATTTAATTTCATAGGGCCTCAGTTTCCCTGTCTGTAAATCATGGTGAGGAATGTAAGCCTCAAGGCAGGGACTGTTTCTTTTTTATCCCCATATCCCAATCCTCATCACAGCATCTGCTAGACAGTGTATGTTTAATAAATGGTTGTTGATTTGAGTTGAATGATGAAAACTTTTTGTCATTTTTGTTTGTTCTCATGGATAACAGTTGCCATGGCAACAGCTAGTAAACTGTACAGCTTACACAGTGAACATGGATTGTGGAAGTATTTAGAATTGAAAGAGACCTTAGAGGTCAGCTAGTCCAGTTCCCTCTTTTTACAGAGGAGGCAACCTGAGGCCCCCAAAATGAAATTATCTGCCCCAAGACACCGAAGTAGTAAGTGGCAGAGCTAATATTTGAACCCAGGACCTCTAACTATTAATATTTAGTTGATAGCTCCTCTCCCATGCTCCCTCTTACTCTTGAAGACCCTGTTGGGTCACAGTTTTTATGATTTTGTGATCAAGGACAGCCAGGAAAGGGAGGCATCAGCTTGGTGGAGAAGAGACTGGCTAAGGACCCTCCAAGTCCTAATTCTTGTCTCATCTCCAGTCCTCCCAGCCTTTTCTGCTGATCATACCTAAGGGGCACTTTAGGGTATTCTCAACAACAGCCATTCAACTACTCCTTGCCTTTGGATTCCCCCAAACACAGGGCCTGGTGTGTTTATTCTGATTCATTATGTAGTACTGAAGTACTCCCCTTTCCTTCCTCCCAAATCCAGGCTTTGCCTTCTTTTAGGCCTCTGGAGACCTAAGATGGGGCATTGCCTTTTCCAGGATCCTAGGAGTGGATCACTTCCTCCACCTTCAGCTCTGTATTGAACATGCTCAGGTGCCCAGCTTGATATTAATCACTGCAGGAGAGATGGACAATGAAATCCACAAGAAGAGTATCATGATGCTGGTGTGACTTTTGAGTCTGGCCTAACCCAGGGATATTCACAGCAGCTCTAGTGGTCAAAAGAGTGCTGGATCTGGCATCAGGACAGTTTTGGATTCAAATCCTGGCTCTGACATTTATGATGTGACTATGGGCAAGACCAGAAGGACCGCCCCGGGGCTGGAGGCAACATGGTATAATAAAGGGAGCTTTTGACTTAAGAGTTAGAGATCCTGGGTTCAAATCTTCTCTTGCTCTTTATTCTCTGTATGCTTGTGGGCAGGTTGCCTAATTTTTTTTCCTCCCATCTAAGTTTCCTTCTCTGAAGTAAAACAAGGAAGTTAGATTAAATTAACTCTAAGGCCCCTCCTGGACTCCCTCCTGATCGCCATCTTGGCTTTCTTTCTATAAGAAGCTTTTCCTGATTCTCCTTAATGCTAGTGCCTTTCCTCTGTTGTTTCTCTCCAATTTACCCTGTATGTCACTTGTTTATTCCTAGTTTCCGTGTTGTCTCCCCCATTAGATTGTACATTCTTTGAGGACAGAGACTGTTTTTTTGTTTTGCTTTATAGCCTCAACATTTAGCACAGCACCTGGCACATTACAGACACTTAAAAATTTAGTGACCTAAACTGACCTGAGCCTTGATTTCCTGATCTGTAAAATGAGGATAATAATGCTCATATAGCATTATTATGATGAAAACCCCTTGCAAATTTAATGTACAATGGCCATTTTATCTATTTAGCTAAGATTGGTAAGATGATGAACTGGCTGTGATTCTTCAGAAGAGAAGATTGGCTCAGCTTCACATACAGCACATTAAAGGAAGCCTGATATAGTGGATAGGAGCCTAGAGTAGGAGAGTGGAGACCTGGGTTTGAACAGAGCCTCATCGTTTATTAACTATGTGGCCTGAGGCCAATCACTTCCCCCTACCCCTTCCCTACTCTTCTAAAGAATCATCATCATAAGATTTAATGATAGAGATGGGGGGGGGGGGGACCAGTTAACCCAACTCCGGATAATTATCCCTAACTGACCAATCACCAATGGTTGGGAAGAAATCATGGAGAGGAATACACTTTGGAAACTGTCAAATCTTATTCAAATATGAGAGTTGATGGTGATGATCACTATTTTTAACAAAATATGCTCTGCTTTCTCTACCATTAGGCTTATACCCCAAAAAGATCAAATAAAGGAGGAAAAGACTCTTGTACAAAACTATTTATAGCAGCTCTTTTTGTGGTGGTAAGGAAGTAGAAATGAAAAAGGTGCCTGTCCGTTGGGGAATGGCTGAAAAACTATGTTATGTGAATGTGACAGACTTCTATTGCACTTTAAAAAAACTGGGAAGACTTGTATAAACTGATGCAGAGTAAAGTAAGCAGAACCAGAAAAATTATTCACAATAAAAACCTTGTTGTAAAGAAAGAAAGGGAAATTGAGGATTGGGAAATCTATAACTTGAGTCTTAGAAAGTTGCCTGAGACTCAGACAGGATAAGTGATTTGCCCCATTTCATATGGGACAGGATTTGATTCCAGGACTTCCCAAGACCAAATCTGGCTCTCCACCCACTAGGTCAGTTCATCCCTCAGTCAATAAACATTTATTAAGTGCCTACTATGGGCTAGTCACTGTGCTAAGCTATTTCCTGCTGCTTCTCACCTAGGCTATGTCTTATATATTTATGGTTCACGTGCTGAGCATTTTAGAACTGGAAATGACTTTAGAAGTCCAATTTCTCTTTGTATGTGAGTGCTAAGGCCAATAGAGGGGGAATATCAGAGTCACACAGGTAACAATGAGATCAGAGGATTGGAGGTCTGTTTTATTTTGTTTGACCAGCTAGTCTCACCTCCTCATTTTACAGATAAAGAAACAGACCCAATTTCCTAGAGGTAACTAACTAGCACAGAGGACAGAGAGCTGGACTTAGAGTCAGGAAAACTTGGCTTTAAATCCTGCCTTAGTCACTTACTTGCTGTGTGATCCTAGGCAAGCTATAACCTCTCTCTGCCTCAGTTTCCTCATCTAAATATATTGGACTGGTTGACCTCTAAGGTCCTTTGCAATTCTTAATCCGTGATCCTATGGAGTTAAGGGAATATCTGAGGACCCCCAGGTAATGAACAAGATCTCTGACTTCAGAGTTAGTGTCCTTCCCACCATATTGAGCAGGTAATCAAATTCAGGTCCTTTGCCTCCAAATTCACGGCTCTATTGCGAGTGTCTGTGCTCCACATTTCCTCTTCCCCTAGACTGTAAATTTTGTGAAGACAGTGGCATTATTGCATTCTTCCTTGTATCTCTGCCAGCATCCACAGTTAGAACCCTGCTTATGCATAGTCCTCTTTTGATTGGTGCTTGTAGAAGGAAGGTAGTGAGGAAGGGAAGAAGACAGATAGGAATGGACAGCCCATCTCTTGTCTCTGTAAAGACTTCAGTGGCTCTTTCCCTACCTTGCTGCCAGGCCCAGCAGAGGGGACAGGAGGAGGAACAGATGTCCAATATCTCCATTGCCAAATGTGGGAGAGAGAAGAGAGCAGACATGAAGGGAGTTTTAGTCAATAAACAGGTCCAGCCAGCAGGCCTGTCCCAATGCTGTTCAGCCAGCAAAGACCAACCAGGGTTGTCACCCTAGGGAATGAGAAGCAGGGACATGCCCGCTGAGCACTCCCTTCTGTTTTCATGGAAGCTATTCAGGCCAAGCAGTGTACTCCAGGGTGTGGGGCCACACTGAGGAGAGCCTGGGTCACCACACTTGACAGTCAGTCCAGATCTCCATGCCCTTCCCTGGCAAGAATGTTAACCTAACTTTTGCTTCTGATTTTAGTTGTAAAGTTGATTTGTTTAACAATCCTCAAATGTCAGAGTGGGGAAGGGCACTCAGAGAAGACTGAATCTAATCCTTCTCACTTTTCCCAGTCTGCTCCCAAGAAACTGCCACCCCAGAGACCTTCCTCTTCTCATTGGTGGCTCCCTCCCTGAGAAATCATTTTGGGAAGGAGACCAGTCTGTGTCGTATCTTACACTGGACTTTCTACAGGATTCTCTTCTTTTTCCTTTTTACTGCATTTCCCCAATCTGGGAATATTCTTCACACTGTCTTCCCTTCTTCCTGATTTTCTGCATCCCAAATCTGTTGTCTTCTCTGATCAGAATGCAAGATCTTTGAAAGCAGATATTTTTGCTTGATTATATTTTTATACTCAATGCTTATCAAAGTGGCTGGCACATTGCAAATGCCCTCTAATGAATGCTTACTCTACCTTTATCTATATCTATCTCATCTCCCTCTGTCTTTCTCTCTCTGTCTCTCCCTGTATCCTTCTGTGTCTCTGTCTCTGTTTCTCTCTCATTCGCCCAATATCACACAGCTATTTAGTAGTAGAACTAGGTAGAATGCAGGTTTCCTGATACCCACAACAACCCTGGGAGGCTAGTAGTACAAGCATTATTATTACCATTTCCTGAATGAAGAAACTGAGATGAAGTGAGATTCCATGGCTTGCCTCCAGGGTAGGAAGCAGGATCTAGTCACATCCTTGGGTGTTCTGTTGGGGGAGGTCGTGCGTGTTGAATGTCTGAGGTCCATGTCCCCAGACCATTGGGTGAAGATTATGTCTGAGGTAAGTATTCTCCTGGGCACAGCCTGGTGGAGCTGCTAGTGTGGAGATCTGAGGATACCATCCTTTTGGGGCAGTGCTCAGGGGAGTGCTGCTTAGCAGGTGACTTCCTCCCTCTCCCCACGGCATTGAGTCTCTATTCCCCCTGGGCTCATTTGTGGCTTGGCGCAGATGGCCCAATGAGTTATGGCCTCAGATGTCTGTTGCTGCTTTGCTCTTTTGCCAGGAAGACAGTGCTCGTGAATATCTGTGGTGATGATGGGCCTCTGGGAATTTGGAGTCAAGGGATAGAGACCATAGCACCATAGATAACAGATTTAGAACTGGAAGCATTCTCTGATGTCATCTAGGCTCATTCCTTTCATTTTACAGATGAGGAAACTGAGGTCTGTAGAGGTTAAATGTGAAATAACTTGTGTGGGATCATCTGTTTCATAAGTGAGTGATGCAGGATTCAAATCCAGGTCTTCTGGATTCCAAGTCCAATGCTACCACTCAGATAACACGTGGCAGGCAGCAGGAGGAGAGCATTTCTCTTGTTCCAACTATGTTATGAATTGGAATGGGCCCAGAGTAGAACTCTCAAGCTAGCAAAGGATGCTTTTGATTTCCTGCTTACTTATCTTCCTGTGTGCCTGGCCTTCTCTGGACTTTCCTCTTGGCCCCCTTCCTCTTTGGGACAGTGAGTCCCCTACAATATTGTGTTTTCATCAGAGACTTTGGACACAGGGGCTTGGATACTGGAGAGGTCTGAAAGAACTCTCAGCTCTTGGAATCAAAGGATCACAGATTTAAGGATAATTATATCTTTAAATGAGATCGTCTGGTTCAGCCTCTTCATTTTACAAGAAGAAACTGAGGCCCAGAGAAGAATCATAAATTTAGGGCTAGAAGGGACTTTTGACATTGTCTGGTCCAACCTTTGCAGGTAAGGAAACTAAGGCTTGGAGGCGTCAAATGACTTGTCTAAAAGCATACCAATATATAATAATAAAACCAGTCCATCAACATTTATTAATAAATGAGTATTGATCAAGGATATATAATGTAAATAATGCCAGCAGCTAACATTTATAGCACTTTAAAGTTTACAAAGCATTTTCCATCTAATATGGTATATTATTTGTGATACCCCTCTGAGAGAGGTTCAATGATTTCCCTTGGGTCACACCATTAGTAAGTTCTGAGACAGGATTCAAACCCAAGTCTACATACAAGATAGAACTCAAAACTCCAAACCTACTGGTGTATCCATATGCTTCCTCCTACAGCTAACCTACCTTGCCTTACCTGTAGAAAGTGAATATACATAGACTATGTTTAGTACCTGGAGTAAAGAAGGTTGTAATAAAAGCAATTTTATTAATGATAACAGTGGTGATAAGGTTTTCAGTCAGTCTACAGATGAGCTTACATCTCAATACTTATTTAATTAAAAAAAAACCCACTGTTTTATTTACTTTGCCAAAGCCTGCAGAACATTAAATCTAAAAGAATGATAATCAGGCAACAGGCATTGATTAGCCCCTATAATAGACCAGAGCCTGGAGATACAAAGACGGAAATAAAAAGTCTCTTCCCCTCAAGGAGCTTAGCAGGTAGTGACTTGTTTCCTGACAGTTTCTATCCAAACCCTATCAGTCAGAAAGTGCTTACACTGTACCAGGCACTGTGTTGCAAAGAAAGGCAAAAATATAGTCCCTACCCTCAACACACTCCTATTCTGATGGAGGAAACATGTAAATTACTAGATACATACAAGATACAGTATGTGTCTAGAAGATGGAGACAAAATTGACTAGGGGAAGGTTGTAGTAGCTGGGTGCCTTGGGGAGGCAGGACCTCTGAATCTTTATTCCAGAAGGTGGGATTTACGCAGAATCTTGAAGGAAGTCAGAGACTCCAGAAGGTAGAGGTGAGGGTATTGTTGAGAAGTAGGAGATCTCAGAATAACTACAAGAAAAACAAGAATAATAACTGAACATTTCCATCGCTCTTTAAAGTTCAGAAAACACTCTACAAACATATTCTCCTTGCAGTCTCCCAGTGCCCCAGTGACAAAGGTGCAAGGAGTGTTTGCTCCCATTTTTCAGATCAGAAAATTGAATCTCAGAGAAGTTAAATGACTTGTCCAGGGTAATGTGGCTGAATAAATGCTAGAGCAGGGTTTGGAGCTGGTTTTCTGGGGTAGCCAGTAGGATAAGAGGCCTTCTTGTTTCTAGTCCTTTTCTCGAGTCCATTCTTCACAAAGCTGCCCATTTGATATTACTGGTTGTGAGATCTCTACAAGCTGTTTAAACCTTCTGGGCTTTGATTTCCTCATCTGTAAAACCCCCTGCTTGTACTAATAGCTAATAAGTAATACCTGATGTTCATAAGGTACCAACTATGTGCCAGGCACTGTGCTAAACACTGTAATTATGATGATATTCGATCCTCATAACAACCCTGACTGGTAGGTACTATTATCATGCCCATCTTACAGATGAGCAAACTGAGGCCAACAGAGGTTAAATGACCCACTCAGGGTCATACAACTTTTAAGTGTCTGAGGAGGAATACTAGTCACCTCACTGTCCCATCTATGGGACTGCTTTATTTATAAGCATTTAGAGAGGGCTTGTTCTGGGCCAAGTTCCACTCTAGGTTCTCTAAGAGGCACAAAAAAGATATTGGATATGGCCGCCGTCTTCTGGGAGCTTCTAATCTGGTTGAGGTTAAGTGAGAGATTGCAGACATGAATCAGTTAAGTCAGACTGCAAATCTTTATGTGATTTAACTGGGTCAATAAGCATTTAAGTGCCTACTGTGAGCTGAGTCCTGTGCTAGGCACCAGGGAAGAATGTTTAGTTAAGAAAACACAGTCTGTGCCCTTGGCAAGTCTATAATCTAGTAAACGTATGAAACATGATGACAAAATAACTCATGGGCAAGAGAGACATAAACAAAAGGCTAGATGAGGCAGCTGGGTTTTGTGATAGATAGAGCCCTGGGCCTGGAGTCAGGAAGATCTGAGTTTAAATCCAGCCTTAAACATTTACTAGCTGTGTGACCGTGGGTAAATCACTTGACCTCTGTTTGCCTCAGTATCCTCAACTGAGGATAATAATAGTGCCTACCTTCCAAGATTGTTGTAAAGATTAAATGAGATATTTGTATAGCATTTAACAGTGCCTCATAGACAGAAGGTGCTTAATAAATGTGTTTCCTTCTTTCCTATTTGAGGCCCCAGGATGAAGGGGATAGGGGTGAAGGTAGAATAAAGAGAGAATCAAAGAGAACTTTATAGAGGAAGTAGTATTTGAGTTGAAATTGAAAGGAATTCAGTAGGTAGACAGGTAGGAGGGAAGGTATCAGATGCACAGAGGTGGGAAAATAGACAAGATACATATGCTGTTTCAGACATGATGAGTCAAAGGTGCTGGTGGGATAAGCTGATAATTGGAGCTTTGGACAAAAAGGCTATAAACAGAGATTTGGGAATCTTCCGTATACAGGTGACAGATCCAATCAGATCCAATGGATTAGATTTCCAAGGGAGGTGTAGAAAGCAAAACAAAGACCAAGGACAGAACCTTGGGGAACACCTGATATAAGGGATTAGGAGAGGGAGCTATTGATGGGCATGGAGGAGATGCCATTTCCTGGAGAGAGATGGATCCAGTAGATTGTGTATGGTGGTGTTCAGTACTGTCCAACTCTTTGTGACCCCATTTGGGGTTTTCTTGGTAAAGATACTGAATTGGTTTGCCATTTCCTTCTCCAGCTCATTTTTACAGATAAGGAAACTGAGGCAAACAAGGTGAAGTGACTTGCCCAGGGTCACACAGCCAATAAGTGTCTGAGACCAGATTGGAACTCAGGAAGATGACTTGAGACCTGGCACTTTATCCACTGTACCATCTAGTTGTCCCTTTAGTAGATTACAGTGTCTTGGAAGCTGAGAGTTTTTAATAAGGGGGTCTTGGTAGCAGTTAGGTGTTATGGAGGATTCTCCTAGCCTCTCTCCATCCATTAGAATGTGAACTACCTGAACAGAAGGGCTGTTTTTATCTTTCTTTTCATATCCAGAGCTTAGCCCAGTGCCTGGCACAGAGAAAGCGCTTCATGGATGTTTTGTTTGATTTGATAGGGGGTTTCACAAGGCAATGGTGGGCTGATTCTATTTCACCAGTAGTGGGGGCCAAGGAACCATGAGGATCTTCTTATGGGCCATGGTGCCTTACTTCTCCACTCATGTCCAGCATGGAAATTTGCAGAAGGATCTGCTAAATCTCCCGTCCCCCATGAAAGTAGTGTCAGATCATTTGTCTCTATTGCTTAACCAAAGAAAGCTGGAGGCTGTGTGCAGGTTACAACTGGCACCCAATGGCCCTATGGGTTTCATGCAGAGAGTAGGTCTTAATGATGGAGTGACAGATTTATCTTCTCCATTTTCTGCTACCTTAACTTCCTGGAGAGAACACTTTTGGTAAGTCAGGTCTGCTTATGAAACCAGCTCAGGGCCTGGGCACTTCAGGGCCTCCTTCTTCCTGAGAGTATGTTCCAGTGAGTGGGCCCTGTGAACACTCATAGAACAGGAGAAGGAGGTGGTGTAGTTGTGGGAGTGAGTGTGAAATAAGTCCAAGGCTGGTGAATATGTGGGCATGTGGCTCCCTCCTTGGCATCCAGACCACCCACACTGGATGCATCATTGTCCAGGAGAACTGGGTTGAACTGCAGAGATCTAGAGACCAGATTACACCCTCAGACATTTTGAATAGCTTGGTGGAATGAAAAGGCTTTTAGTGTCATAGGGTCATAGATTAAGGGCTCAAAAGGATCTTAGATGTTCTCTGGTCCAACTCCTTCATTTTACAGATAAGGAAATTGAGGGGGCAGGGGAGAAAGTGACCATGACTTGTACAAGGTCACTTCTGCAAGGTCATACAGGTAGTAACTAACAAAGCCAGGATTCAAATATGTGTCCTCTAGGTCCAAGTCCAGTACTCTTCCCATGATACCACTCTTCAGAGATATAGGTTTGAATCCCAGATATATTGACTAGCTCTGTGACTTTGGTTAAATCACTTACGTGCTCAACTCAAGTCAACCTAACAAATCTAAGTATTTGCAGAGTATTGTGTTAGATACTGGAGATGCAAAAACCCAGAAGAAAATAGTCCCTGTCCTCACGAAGTTTTTAATCTATTAGAGCTTCATATTCTGCATCTGTAAAATGGGAACAATAACCCTTACTCTGTCAATTTCACTGGGTTGTTGTGAGGAAAGCACCTTTGCAAATTCAGTAGACTTTCACCAGGAGAGCAGGACCATGTCTCATCCACACTGGGCATCTCCCTTAATGGCTGGTTTTCACAGTGGCTACTGGAGAAATTTGTTTTGAATTTTATTGAATCAACCCTTGGAATGCAATGTAAATGCAAACTCTTGGCATTCTCATTATTATTACTAGAACAGCAGGCTGCCGCCCTTTGGTCTCTATTAGGAAATCTACTTAGTTCTGTGAAAAGCTACTTTGTGGTTTCTGTTGCTCTGAAATTTGTTTAGTCATTTTTTACATGTATTGGAGGAGGTGGAAGCTGGAGCCGGGGAAGTCCTGTTTCTACTCTGCCATCTTGGCTCCACCCCCTGCTGTCCTGGATAGATGGGTCCAGAGTCAGGAAGACTGGAATTCAATTCCAGCCTCAGATGCTTAGCTGTGTGACCCTGGCCGAGTTATTTAACCTCTGTTTGCCACTGTTTCCTCATCCACAAAATGGGTTTATAATAGCACCTTCCTCCTAGGATTGTTGTAACGCTAAAATTAGATAATATTTGTGAGCACTTTGTAAACCATAAAGCTCTATATCAATGCATGCTGTTATTTTTATTATCATTCAGACATATCTGATTAGTTTCCCACATCTGATACTCCAGGCATCATCATTATCATTGAGGTTATATTGCTAATGGCAACAAATTAACTCGAATAAATTAATCAACAAGCATTTTTAAAGGACTTACTACATGCCAGAGACTGTGCTAAGTGTTGGGCATACTCAAGAAGCAAAAGCAGTTTCTGCCCACATGGACCTTCTGTTTTAATGGGAGAGTCAATGTATGTAAATAGGTCTCATGGCAGTTCCATACAGAGTAGATGGGTGGTAACCTCAGAGGGGAAGGCACTAGTAGTGAGGGGTGCTGAATCCACTCTCCTGTAGAATGTGGCATTTGAACTGAGGATTGAAAGAAGTTGCAGATGCTAAGAGACAGAGGGGATGCAAAGGCATGGAGACAGGATCCTTAGGTGTGAGCAAGAACAAGTAGACCAATATGGCTCCATGAGAGGATGCAATGAGGAGAGTTGGATTTAAGAACATTGGAAAGATAGTAAGGGATGAGGTTGGGAAGGGCTTCAAGAGTGGAACAAAGTTTAAATTTGATCCTAGAGGTAACAGGGAGCCATTGGAGTTTACTGCATAGGGGGAGGTCTATAGTTAGATCTATACTCTTTTTGGGATATGCAGTGGATTCTGGAGTTGAGAGAGACTTGAGGCAAGAAGGCAAGTTAAATGCTCCTGCAATAATCCAGTATATTCAGATGTTGGTTGCATGAGTGGAGAAGAGGGAGATTATGGGAAAGATGTTGTAGAGAAAGAAATGACAAGATTTGGCAATTCCTTAGATATGTGGAATGTGGGAAATTGAGAAGAATGTATATAATCAGTTCTGAAATCCCCTTGGGCCATTCCCCACCCTGTCCTTGTTCTATCTTTTCTCCTATTCTTTTTACTAGATTTGGCATCTGATGACCTGGCTTGGGTACTAGCTTTGTTATTTTGTGTGATAATGATAATAATCGTGTTCCTGGGCCTCAGTTTCCTAATTTGTAAGATGACCCATTTAGACCTAAGGGTCTCATCTCCAAAGTTTCTTTTAGCTCTAATGGCCAAGAGCCCCTGCTTGTTGGCCTATCCTGTTTGTGACCCCTCTCTCTGGGTTTGGGAGGTGATGACTATGTGCCAGGTTGTCTTGCTTGGGTATAACACCTGTTCTGAGAAGAGTCTGCTTTCAGGAGTCCATGTTAAGCAGTTGGTCCAGAGTCTCTGTTCAGCACTTTATTGTCCAGTCTCTCTGTAAATGGCCTCAGTCCTGCCCTCCCAGAACTTTGCATCCACAAACTTAAACAACGGATTGGCTGGCCATGGGGAAGCCGCAGCTCTGGCTGGGCTTAGCTTCTTCATCTGGGAAAGCTGCAAGGGTTGCAATTAATTTCTCTTTTCCCATGGCCTTCTAGCCAAGGATGATACAATATCCATTTTGAGAACTGGAAGGGGTCTTAGGGATCAGTTGGTACAACCCCTCCATTTGACAGATGAGTAAAATGAATTCTAAAAGAAAAATGCTTTGCTCTGGGTCACGCATGGGGAAGAAATCAGGGCAGAACCTGATCTTGGGTCTCTTTCCATGTTCCCCTCTCCACAAGACTGATATCTCCTGGAGATGTGGGTGTCATGTTGGGTTTTTTTTTCTCTCTCCTCCTTCACACAAGGAGCCTTGGGTTTAGGGATGAGCAGGATAATTTAGCTTCCCTTCTATGATTCATAGGGGCCAACTTTAGAAAGCTTCAGATAAGAAGAATAGGAGAGAAAAATAGAAGGGCAGCTTGATGGTTCTGTAGAAATACTCTGACTTGTAAGACTTTCTGGGTGTGGATAAGTGTGTGGATGGGGAGGGATCATCTCTCTGGGACAGGAGTTGATATATCTGGGATGTTGCCAAGGGCAGGTCCTGGCTTTTGCCTAGGAGAAGTTTACCTGTGTCACTTTCTTCTTGCCTCTTCTGTTTCTTGCTTTTCCCCACTGCCTCAGATTTGCTCCTTTCTTGAGAACTATCCCTACCCCAACCCTGTTCTCCCCAGCACATAGCAAGACAGCTAAATCTTATGCTAGAGTTCAGTGGTTCTCAACCTGTGGGTCATGACCCCTTTGGTGGTCGAATGACCCTTTCACAGGGGTCGCCTAAGACCATCAGAAAACACATATTTCCGATGGCCTTAGGAACCGAGACACCGCTCCTCTATCCATCTCCAGGCGGGTCTGCCCACATGCAGATACACCCACATATGAGTATTAAAGGGTCAAGGCATTAGGAAGGTTGAGAACCACTGCGCTAGATCAAGTGCTGAACCTGGAGTCAGCAACACCTGAGTTCAAATGCAGCCTCAGACAATAGCTGTGTGACCTTGGGCAAGTCACTTAACATGTGCAATCTCAGCTATAAAATGGGGATAATATTACCTACTTCTCAGCATTGTTGCTAGAATAGAATGGGTTGATGTTTGTAAAGCACTTTGTAAACCTTAAAATGTATATTGTCGTTGTTATGAACAGAGATTTTACTTGAGTTTTACTACAAAACTCTTGTTATCTCTCCTGTCTTTATAAGACCATAGGATGTAAAACTTTAAAGCATCCTTGAACCCCATCCATCCTCTCCCTTCACAAAGTGGAAAAACCAAGGCCCAGGTTGTTCATCCCCTTAATAAAAAGATTTGTTCTGTATAACTTGGATTCAGTCAAAAGGTCACACCCAAGGACATAGAGGGCCACATGTGGCCTTGAGGCCTAAGGTTCCTCACCCCTGGGTCCAAGGTCCTCATTTTAAAGAGGAAGAAGCTGAGACCAATAGAAGTTAAGTGACTTCTTCAAGATCCCAGTGGAATTTAATGCAGACCTGGAATTTTTACTGAGGCTGTTTGACTTCAAAGCTGTCACTCTTTCCATGGTGTCTCTTGCTAGAGATTCAGTAAGGGGCAAAGCCAGAATTCCAAATAGGCCTCCTTCTAAATCCACTATTCTCTCCTGTATACTCTGGGGGAAGCTACTTCTCCTCTCCACCGTCCCAGAATTCCCAAGGTGGGCAGGACCCTGCAACCATATGCCTGCTTTTCCAAGCAATATTTTGCCCAGATCCAGACATACCTCTTTAATTCTGACTCAAATCCTGCTTTCTCCAAGCAGCCATACTAGAAATGCATGGATGCTCTGGGACAAGCTGTAGCTCCAGAAATAACTGTGAGACATAGAACTGTGTTTGTGGTTCAGGGGAGAAAATGGAGTGGCATTTCCAGATGAGGTAAATGCCTCCCAAATGCCCAGATGTGATTCTTTGCTCTAATATAGTCGAAAGAGCCCTGGGTAGGAGCGAACAGGTTCAGGGTTGTGGCTTTGACACTCTCTTGCTATGTGCCCTTGACAAGTGATTTCTCCTCTTTGGCTTTTGGTTCCCTCACCTGATAAAATGAGGTGATTAATCTAGGTCCCAGTACCATAATTTCTATTTGACAGAGGCTGAGACTGAGGTTAATAAGTTGAAGTGACTTCTCCAAGGTCACTTGACTAGGAAGTGATAGAGCTGGGGCATCTTGTATCCACCAGAATGTTCCTTTCCCAACACACCACCATTGCCTCCCCTTTCTTCCCCCAGAAGACTCATATTCTCATTTCTCACCTCTTACTCCTAAAGAGTGGCTCCAGATGGACACTGGGGACTGATTAGAGTCTGCTTCCAGGATTCTCTGTAGCTTCAGTCTATGCTGATCCAGCAGAGGATCATAGATATGCAGTTGGAAGGGTTCTTAGAGGCCAGCTTGATCAGACCTCTCATTTTTACAGAAGAAAAATCTGAAGCATCTAAAGGGTGAGTGACTTCCCCAAGATTAGAAAGGCAGTAAGTAGCAGAGGGGAGATTTGAACTCAGGTCCTCTGGTTTTCAATCCTGGGTTCTTTCCACTGTACACAGAATGAGAGGGAAAACTAAGAGTCCTAGGCACTCCACAAACCAACAAAAACACGCAGGTGTTGGCTGTATCTAGATGCCCTTGCCTGATGAGAATATTTCTCTCTTCAATCTTCTTTATCCTTGACCTTTTCTATAAGACCCCCCCAGGATTCCTACTGACCTAATTTCTGTTTCCCTTAATATTTTCTCCTCATTCTATCTCTCCTTGGGCTCTCCCTTGGGCTCTGGCAAAAGACCAAGCCAATCAGCATTTAGCTACAGTCTTGTCCAACCTTGAACACCAGAATGTCAGAGCTGATAGGGACACTAGAGATAATTTCATTGAAACCTTTACTTTTTACAAATGTAGTGACTGAGGACAGAAGAAGATAAATGACTTAGTTGTCCACAATCACAAAAGAAATTAGTGGCAAACTCAGGACTAGTACTCATTGGTGTGTGACCCTTCATTTTTTCCTAAGAAGGGCTTTCTCCAACATATGTGTGTATGTCTGTATCTATCTATGTGTATGAAATTGCACACTCTGTGGTAGGTGCTTTCATTGTTCCCCTGTTGCAGATAAGAAAACTGAGGCTTGAAGGTCACTAGGTCACTTGCCTAGGTTCACATAGCTATATGTGTGTCTGAGCTCTCATTTGAACTCAGGTCTTTCTCACTTGCACATTGTAGCTTAAGTCTACCCTGCCTTGCTGCCTTGAGAGGTACAGGGAAGGTTTCAGGGAGGATGTATGGGACTTGATCCAGAACTGGAAGGGTAGGTCAGTTTGGATAGGTAGCTGGGGTTTAGACTCGATCTCAGAGGTCCCTCTTAGCACTAGGCTTCTAGTTTTAAAGCGACCCATGATTCTACAAGCCTGTAATTTGATGGTTCTAAGTTATTAAAGCCTCCATGAGACCCACAAACATCCTTTACTTTCTCCTCCCACTAACTTTGTAAAATCATGTTGTATTTGGTCAGAAAGGAAGAAACAGAAATCAAATGATTGAAAAGGCCTTACAAATTGGAGCTTCTTTCTCATGGGAAGGGTAGTTCATTTGTTTGGAGACAAAAGCCAGAACTTTTTGTGTGAATCAAGGATTTTACATCATTTCCTTCAGTGCCATGCATGGTCACCAATATCTACATGAGCTTCTGTTTTGTGCTGTACTAGTGCCATTAACTGGCCTGGTACCTGGCCTGTAAGCAGATATTTGTACACATTTACAGCAGGAAACTCATTTACATCTACAAGCTTTGAGGCTAAAATAATTACTTTCTTTTTTTTTTTTTTAAAGCAAAAGCATTGGAACCTATATGATCAAAAAAATGTGGTCTCTATCATGGTAGTCATCTTGGGAGGCCATAACCTTATTCCAGTGATATGGCCTTTGGTCAAAACAATGAAAAGCAGTGTCGCATAGTTTGGGTCACAGACTCAGAGAATGCAAAGTTGGAAGGGACCTCAGCACCATGTAGATCAGCCTACGTATATAAGCAAAAGTCCCTTGTACTGCAGGTATGACAGCTGTTCACCCAACTTTTGCTTAATGACCTCCAATAAAAGGATCCTGCTACTTCCCAATGCAGTTCATTCTGTAAATACATAACTTATAATTGTCAGGAAAATTTGTTTCCCCTAGACATCAAATCTAAATTTTCTACTTAACTTCTATCCATTACCTTTGTTTAGAGCCAGCATTTACACGCTGCTTTCAGATTTGCAAAGTGATTTACACATATTATCTCATTTTATCTTGGTTCTGTCTTCTGGAAGCCAAATGGATAGCCTAGAGGCCTGAGATTCAAATCCTAGCCTGGACATCTCTAGCTGTGTGACTCTGACCAAGGTGCTGAGCCTCAGTTTTCTCAATTGTAAAATGGATATAATGACACTTGTGCTACCTCCTTCCCAGTCGTGTGAGGACAGTGCTCTGTGACCATGAAAATATAGGAATGTGAATTATTAAATCATTGTGGAAACCCCTTTTTGGAAATTCTGTTTATAAGAGAATCAACCTCCAATCTTTAAATTTGTATCTCCCCACTTAATTGTTCACCTTATTTGCCAAAGTGGGTTCTTGACAGCTTTTAACTGTTTCTACCCTCTGGAGAGATACTGAAGCTATTTAAACAAACAGGCTCAAGGCTCTGAAAGCTGTTTCCAGAGACGCAGCCTTATAATGTGTTGATAGTGGTCTCCTTGTTAGAATTAATGTACAATTAGACAATTAGACAAATTCATTTGGAGTGTTTGCTCAAAAAAGAAAAATCAGCCACCGTATCCGATCTGTCTACCTGATGCACTTTATGATGCATAGTGTTCCACTTTGCCATCTTTGCTACCCTGCTTGAGATAGAGCCTCTGGTTAATGAGCAAATAGGATAAAATTTAATTTCATCTTAAGTACAGGCTAATCATTTATGGTTAGGGTATTTGGTGTCTGAAATAATTAGTTTTACATTATACTTGGAAAAAACAACAACTGAGAAATGTTATTTCTTGTTGCCAAGCATCAGATTAGCGAAATTGGACTACAGCTGTGACTTCTGGGAGTGCTAAAAGCTTTGATAAATTAAAGGATTTAACCCCAAGATATTCCATTTACCAACAGTATCTACTCGTCTGTGTATATCTCCAAGTCCTGAGAGTTGGGGCTTGGCTAGACTCAGGCTGCTCCCAAACTCTTTGCTTCATGCCTCATCCTTCACTCTTAATACTAACTACATTGGCAGGGGCCTTGGTTCTGTTGGAAGGTCTTTTGGGTGGTTTTTCATTGTAGATTTATATGTACGTGTGTATGTGGTTGACTGGATTATTCTATGTATGCCTATATTAATCTCATCCTCTAAAGACTGGATTGGGAAAGATAGTCGACAAGCATTTATCAAGGGCTTACTATATGCCAGGTACTGTGCTAAGTTCTGGGAATGCAAAGAAAGATCCAAAAGAGTGTCTCTACCTTCTTGAAACTCATATTCTAATAAGTAAGAAAGCATGCAGATAGCTATAAACATGTCATTTTATCTCTATTTCTATCTCTATCTATCCTTATCCCTATGGTTGTGTTTGTACCTATACCTACATCTTGACTCCACATCTCCTTCAGAAAGAGGGGTAGCATGCTTCCTCATAGAATTTCTGCTATTATGGTTGATCATGGATTTATCAGAGTTCTCAAATCTTTCAGTGTTCTTTGCCTTTATGATGTTGTTATTATATAAAATTATTCTGGTTCTGTTAATGTCGCTCTGCATCAATTTGTGCAAGTCTTTCTAGGTTTCTTGGGAACCATCCCTGTTATCATTTCTAAGGCACAGTAGTATTCTATGATATTCATATACCATCATTTGCTCAGTTATTCCCAAACTGATTGGGTACCCCCTTTATTTCCAGTTCTTTCAGTTTTTTCATTGCTGAAAATCATGGTGTGTCTGTGACTGGCACACGGTGCAGGCCTGATTACAGTTGAAGAATGATGACAATCAGAGATGCTCACATCTATAGAACACTTTGCAATTTTTAAAGTAATCTTCCTATAACATCTCTATGAGGTAAGTAGGGCAATATTATTATTTTCACATTACAGTTGAAGAACCTGAGACTCAGAAGGGATGTTTGTTGAATTCAATTTAAATCCATTATTTTATCAGTATGGACACTCCCTAACAGTATGAACTGTAACCCATAACAAAATGTTTTCTCATTCTGTTTGGTTCTTATCCTTAGCTTTATACAAATTCTATGGAGAAAAATCTAATCAAGTGCATTGGAGATCTTCTTTTGGACTTTTTTGTATTTCTTTTGATGTATTTAACCTCACTTTCCACGTGTGGCTAGTCCCTTTCCCTTTCTAGTCATATTCATTCTTAATTTTGTGTTTTATACCATTTATTGCATGCAGGTTATCACTGATAATTGCTGGCTGCCTCCTTACAATCACCTTGTGCCTCTCCATTGCTATAACCACAAAGGGAAGAAATTGCTATCTTGTAGTTTAGACGATCTCATCTAAGCAACATCACCTCATCTTTTTCTTCCTCTCTTATTTTAGCACAAAATCTTAGAGGAGCAGGAAATAAGGAAATTAAGTAAATGGTCAATGTAGCAATGAGGATAGTTGTATTCAGGCAAAATTACCAAGTTTAAAAGGAAGGACCTTGTAGAAAATGGGAGTGAAGAGGCTTGCCCCTCTCTGTGTTCTGGTTAAAGTGGTTTTCTGAAACTTATATGAACTGATACAAAGTAAAGTGAACAGAGTCAGGGGGACATTGTTCATGGTAACAACAAAGTTGTAAGATGAAGAATTGTGAATGACTTTACTACTCTCTGCAATACAATGACCCAAGACAATCCCAAAGGACTTGTGATGAAAAATACTATCTGCCTACAGAGAAAGAACTGATGTCATCTGAATACAGACCAAAGCATACCATTTTCGCTTTCTTTCTTTTTTAAGTTCTTTTTTTTTTGCACGAAATGACTAATATGGAAATGTTTTATATGATTGCACGTATATAACCTATATCAGATTGCTTACCATCCCAGGGCAGGGCAGATAAGGAAGGGTGGGAGGGATAGAATTTGAAACTCAAAACTTAAAAAAAGTTGAAATTTATTTTTACATGTAATTGGGGAAAAATGAAATATTATTAAAAAATAAAGTGATTTTCTGCAGAAATCAAATGGTTAGCAGGTCAGAAGTGTTTGCAACAAAATGGTACCTCAGCTGCAGAAAAGTCATTTCCTGCAAGTCTCTCTCTAGTACCCCCTACTCCAGGGTGTGGTTTGTTACTGTTATGAACACAGATCCTCCAATTAGTCTGCAGTTCCCCTGCTATGAAAAATGTGTCCTAATAGCCTCCCTTCTTCCTCGGTGTTCATGAAATAGATTTTCTTAAGAATAAAGTCCCCTTACCATGAGTTCTATGCGGTAATGAAGGCTGAGAAATCAAATTGCTCTTTTCTCCCTTTTCTTCTTTTGGGCTTTTCATCCCCACCCCCTTCCTTCTTGTTCATATGGCAGATGGGAGGCCCAGTAAAAGTGCAAGGATGAGTGGGAAGAGTGATGGTTGCTAACTCTATTTCTCTTGACCTTTTGCTGTACAGTCTGTTTAAGAACAGGAGCACTTGCTGAAGTCGGAAATGATAAATTATGTCTCCCTTGATCTTGATCCAGCTAGTAAAAGGAAGTAGGTTAAGAAAAGGCAGAGTTACAGAGGACAGTTCATTTTCCCTGTCAGAGCTTCAACATCTTCCTCTTGAAAATGGGGTGAGGTGTGGGGGTTAGATTAGATTGTCTATTCTAAGACCCCTGCAAGCATTAAATGTTGTCAGTTGTGCATGCATATTTTTCCTACTTCAAAATTTCCCAGAGGTCTTACCCTTTAGAGATACAAAAATCCTGGTACTTTGCTTATGAATCTAGTGCTCAAAAGAGCCTCAGAGGTCATGTAATCTAACCCATTCACTTCACATATGTGGAAAATGAGGCCGAGGGAGGTGACTTTGGCTTGCCCAAGGTCATAGGTAGTAAACATCCAAGGTGGGATTTGAAACTAGATCCTCTGACTTCATACTGGTCAGTGCTATTCTGTGTTATGTTGCTTCTATTGCTTATATAAATGACTGTATCCCATGCAGCCTCTGGCCTATTCTAATTTATGATTCGAAATCTTGTCTCCCTTTACAAACAATGCCCTATCCTGACAGAGATAAAAGCCTAAAATAAACCAGAAAGTGATGCCATTTATGACAAACATGTTATGGTCTCCTTCTCTTTCCTCTCCATTGGTTGGTAGTAGGTGGGGAGCCCAAAGTGATGTAGGATCCTTAACCTCTCAACTGAGAGAAAAATATGTCCCTATAGAGATATCAATAGCTCATAGTCAGGTGAAGGTAGTCAGTCCCCTTTTCCATAATAAACCAGAGACTGTAATAACAAGGAAAAGTCCCTTTTGAGTTTTAGTGTATTCACTTGAGGAGTGGGTTTAGCCCTGGGCCTGGCACTTCAGAGATAATAAAGTCCCAGAGGGCAAAAGATCTGTCTGTGTGAACAATAGCAGCTGTCCAGGGTGTTGACATTTCTTCTGCCTTCACCCGCTTTGACTCCTTGTTCTTTTAAAAAATTTTTAGCATTCCTGTCTTTATATCCTGACTGCCTTTTCAACCTTGCCCCTCCTTCTGTGATATCTGTTCTGACAACTCTTCCCCAGCTTCTGTGGGTTGTCATGAACCATACTGGCTTGCTTGCATGACCATGACTTTTAGTTATGCCCTATTGATTCTCATCTTTCCTAAAGGTCTGCCATACCGCAGGCATTGTTTCTTCTTTGCCTTATTCCATGTGTCCTTGCTTATCCTGTCTGGGGAGCTTGGTCTCTCTATGAATTTGAAAGAGCATTGTTCTATGGATTGAGACTGTACTAAGTACAGTCTAACTAACACTGTACTAAGAGTACCTGAGCTCTGGTTCACCCTCTACCATATTTCCCTTGAAAAGCTTTCCATATATCTTTGCTAATCTTCTGAATACCATTTTATTGTGTGCCTTTCATGTTCAAATACCTTGGACGACCATTTCCTACAGCATCAAGTTTATATTCTTCTGCATGGCTTTCAGAATTCTCCATGTACTAGACCTGATCTACTTGGCCAACCTTTCCCCCATCACACATCTGGACCTCTAACCAGGTTGATATCTTCTCTGTCCTGTCAACATGCTGTCCTTTAGAAAGAATTAAGTTGAATAAACCAAATGGGTGGTTGCTATCTATGATTGTACAGAAACTAAGGATTTTGATAAAATCAATCAGTCTTTTATAGAATCAAAAAAACAAGGTACTTCTCTGATCTGTTACTAGATTACTCATTTTTACAAAATGTTTCTTTCACCTTCTTTCTGTGTATATTAATAAATATGTTTTCACTATTTCCGGTTCCTTGTGTTCAAGTTTAGACATTTCTAGCTGCTTCCAACCTCTAAATCTATGATTATATGATCATATGGCATATTTAGGAGAGAGTAAGGAAACTAGACTGGCTGGGTGGAGGGCAGTTGTTAGTGAGGGATGGAGAGGGGATGGGAAGAATTAATTCAGAAATGGAAGGTAGGGCTAAACTCTACAAGACTTTGAATGCCAGGATGAAGAGGTTCAATTTTATGCTGTAAGCACGTAGGTGGGGGGTGCTTTGCAATTTTTGAATGGGGGATTTTGAGCATTATAGGATTTCAACAAGTTCCAGCCTCATATCCCAGTCTCTCCCAGCTCTGCAGTAACATTTGTATTTCATCTTATAGGCAGGTGGCTCTGCCTCCAAAAAGCTATTCATATGAATACAGTGTGCCAATTCCTAGTGGTCATGACTCTCCTTTTTATTTGTTTTGTTTTAGAAACAGTCAGCTAGATGCAAACCCTCTCTGTTCTCTGCTGGTAGAGGAAGGAAAGACATTGACTCATCCCAAGAAGAAGGTTCCACTCAAAAACAGCCAAGAGCCCCAAAGTGTAAGGCAACATAGAAAGTACTAGAACACAGAGTGAAAAGAGATCTGGCATCAGTTTCTACCTCTGATGCCTGATCAGAAGGCAACCACGGACAGGTCCTTTCGTCTTTCCGAGCCTGTTTTCTTATTTGCAAAACAGAAATGATAAAACTTGTAGTGCTCGGTTGTGAGGCATCAATGAGATTGTATGTGAAGTAGTTAGTAAACTTTGAATTGATTATTATAGGTGATATTTATATAGTTTCCTCATGTAAAAAGATGGGTTAAATTAGAAAACCTGTAAGGGTTGGGTTTAGATTTGACATAGATAGCTAGAGATAAAGGACACACTGAAATAATAATTTACATAGAATTTTGCCATTCCCAGATGCCTAGGGCTATAGGGGCTCTCTCTTTGGCCAAAATAATAATCTACACGACACTTTACCACTTTACATACATTCACTTATTGGATCTTTATAACAGCTCTGCTATGTTGGTAGAGCTAGTGTTGTTCTCTCCTTTATATAGGTCATAATATCACAGAGTGGAGTTATAAGGGACTATAGAGGCATCTAATCCAATATGTATTTGAAAAAGAATCCCTGTTGTAGTATTTCTGATAAATGGTCATCCTTCCTTTATTTGCAGACATGTAGGGTGGGGGAACCCATTCCTTCCTAGTATACCTCTGGCTATGTGCTAGTCAATTCTAATATTTCTAAGAGCCGAGACAAAGACTCCCTTGATCTAATTCCAGAGATTATTGAGGGTATATATACAAACCCATTTAGTGGAAATAGCATCTCATATAAGAAGGTTCTGAAGAGACATGTATGTTCTGGTCCACCTCACCACTGTCTGCTAGAGTCACCTTTTGTTTAGTGTAGGGGAAATGAAGCAGTGTGGGTAACTGCTCCTCCAAAGGTGGCTTCATACAGGCAATAGCTGAACCCCTGGATGACCCAAACTGCTGGGAGTAGTTTTATCTTGAGATAGACAGGCCGGGCACTGTGGCTTTGCACTGAGGAAACTGGAAGCACCAATGTAGAGTTAGTAAGCCCTAGCCACTTTTGACTGTACCAATTATGAATGAGTTAGAAAAGGCTAAAAATTGAAGTTGGTAGAATTCCTTTGGCATTAGGAAGTACATTTTCTTCTCAGATCCAACTCTTACAATCTTTCACTTTCTTTAAGCTTTATCTCATGTGCCATTTCCATGTTTCCTTCCTCCCTCATTCCCTTTCCTCTTTACCCTTCCTCATTCCTTTTCCTCCTTTTCCTCCCTCCCTCCCTTCCTTCCTTCCTTCCTTCCTTCCTTCCTTCCTTCTTTCCTTCCTTCCTTCCTTCCTTCCTTCCTTCCCTCCTTTTTACTT